>OY776300.1:880625-1536110 GCA_963675345.1 Trididemnum clinides
TACTTCATCACAAGCTTTTGAAATACCATTTTTAAAAGCATTCCACATATTGCATGCAACGACATCAACCAACTCCTTAACTTTTTTTAAAATATTGCTCTCATATAATTTTCTTTCAACTTCCAAACCCTTCTAACACAGTGTTTCTCAACCTTTTTCTTGCCACGGCCCACTTCAGAAAGCCACAAATTTTTGCAGCCCACTTATTAAAGACTATAATGTAATATTTGATATGTCACTAACATAAATCTAAGAAATACATAAAATAAAAAATTTATCAGGCAAGAAGAACTTTCTATTCCTCCGTTGATTATAACATAGCGGTGAAGTTGATCTCCAAAAAAAAGTCTTTACTTCTCCAGTAAACAGGACTACGTCACAATCTGCTAAGATTCCGTTACTAACTTGTTTATATACACCAGCATGACCCATTTTCAAAATGCACAGAGGTCTGTGGCCCAATTGTGTTATATTTTTTTCAATTTCAGTGATGTTCTCCTTATTAGTTGAAATTAAAACAAGAAGCCATGGCCCACTGGTTGAGAACCACTGTTTTAACAGTTTATTCATTCTTCAAAACTTTCTTTTGTCCATCACCAGCCGATGTGATTCCCAGCAAATTGCTTTCACATCTTTTAAATGCTTTTTATAACATCGATCCTTGATGTAATATGTTGCATTACAGCTGCATTGAATACAAGAAAATATTTTGGCTCTTGTGTTTTGTTAGAACAGTTATAAATGGGTTTAGTATTGTGACTTGCTTTTGAATCATTATTTGGCAAATCTACTACTTCTCCATTTGGTGTCATTATTTAAAAGATTTCAAGATGCATGGTCACCAGAGCGACCTTATATGAGGCTACAAATTAAACGTGTTTTTATTTTAGCTCTTCACCCACAAATTGAGTTGATTTGGTCAAAAAACACCCTGGGTAAAATTTTATGACTCTTGATCAATGTTTAGAGGTTGTTCAAAAGGACAATTTTTTGAAATATTACTATTTTGCAATAATTGCAAATAGTGACCTCTATCACTCCAAACTTGCTTTGAACACTACAACAAAAAATGCAAAACTGGTCATGATACAAAAATACAATACAGTTTAGTTCAATTTACAGTTTGCTTCAGTGATATTTAACTGCTGGGTAAAATTTGCTACATTCAGGAAAATCATAATTGAGTTCAATTTCTCATTGTTTTAAGGGATGTGTGAGTGCTGCTTTCAATGCATCTGGATAGGCACAACAATGGTCAGAAACTATACTGGCAGCAGAAACTGCAGTTGTTCTTCATTCTTAGTTAAAAGTCTATTGCATGACCATGCAATAGCAACTACATGCTCGTCATTGTCAAGATTGACTTTGCAGATTGGAAGCTTTCTGTCCTTGATTAGAGTCTCATGCTTCACTGGGGAAGACTAGTGAAGCAGTTCACCCAACGTGTCATAAGAGGCAACTTTGGGTATTAGCCTATGTTTTAAACAAAGATTGGAGACTCCTCATGTTTAAAACTGAAGTTGGAGATAAGGACATGCTCTCAATGAAAGAAAAGTTCTTCAAAATCTTACCTCATAAAAAAGTTTATGATAGAATTGGCCTCCAGTCCCTGGCAGCTCTTGAATGGGCAGAAGAATCTCCGGGTTACAAAACCTTGAGATAAGATTTGGAAGTTGGAATGTTGAAAGTTTTTTGGAAAAGGCACAGAATTGTGTGAGCAATTCAGAAAGAGAATAGTGAATGTATGCTGTTTGCAAGAAGTAAGATGGAGAAAACAAGGAGCTTGGTTTTTTGGTGTCATGGGTAGGAGATATAAGCTGTGGTGGTTTGGAAATAACAATGGAATAGCAGGTGTTGAAATTTTAGTAAAATAAGAAATATGTGAGAAGGTTGTAGAACTCCAAAGAAAAAGTGAAAGAGTAATGGTAATGGTGCTGGCTTCTAAGGAAGTTATGAGAGTGATATGTATGTAGGGGCCCCAGGCAGGAAGACCAGACTGTAAGAAAAATCAGTTTATAATAATATGTCATGTAAGTGGGATTTACAAAATCCTGGTAAAATGGTTCTTGGTCTGGGTGACTTTGATGGACATGTTGAGAAACGACCTGATGATTTTGAGGGTGTAGATCAGTGGTTCTCAACCTATGGCTCATGACCCAAAGTTGGGTCACCTGATTAATCACTCTTTTGGGACACTTGTTTTTTGTAAACATCTACAAAGAGTGAAACTTATAGAAAGCAATGATAAATAAAAATGCAATGCTGCTTTATAGTAGTCAACCCTTGTTTAATTTTTGTAAACAACAAACTTCTGCAGTGGAAAACTCTGAGCTCCTGGAGATTGCAAAGCCATGAAACGCTTCAAGTTATTCAACGCTATACTGCAGCATTTTTGTTACCAAAGAACTTCTGCAGTGAAGAAGCTTTGTACCGGTACATGTAGAGACTCCAACACAAGGTTATGTAAGTCAGACGAGCCCAAGGCAACAACACACTATTAAAAGCTAGTAGTTTGGGTTTAGTTCGAGCAATTTTTATGTTTTTGAGCATGAATGATCTTAGTCATGCAAGTTCTTTTGAACGTTTTCTGTTTGTAGGCCTATTGTGTTTTGCAAAGTAAAACCTTTTTACAATATTATGTGATAATCTAAATTGTGATAATATAACTACAATTACGTTGTTGGAGTGGCATATCAGGATGAATTGGCCTCTGCTTGCTTATTAGTCCCAAGAACACCATTAATTCTTAAAATCCTTTTGTTGCTTAATTTTAGACTTAAAATGGCAAAATGATTGTACAATGAAGCCTTTTTAAAACTAGGTTTTATGGAATTGGATGGTAAACGAAAATGCATAGTATGTCTGAAAGTTCTCTCTGCAGAATCAATGATGAAACACAAATTGAAACACCATTTAGAGACAAATCATCTAATTGCTTAGACAAGCTTGTTGAATTTTTGAGTGCAAGTTAAATTCGATTCAAATCAGAAAAGCTATGACAAATTTCACAACAGAAAACAAATTAGCTGTCTACTTTTTGTACGTTGCTTGCTATCAAATTGCGAAGTAAAAAAAAAAGCTCATACAATTGGTGAGGATTTGTTAATGCCAGTTATTAAAGAAGTCGTAAAAATAATTATTGGTGAGAAAGGAAGTAAAAAATGAGTGCAGTTTTATTGTCAAACAGCAGGGTGAAAAGACGCACAGTAGACACGTCTAATGATATTCTTGAACAAATTCTAACTCATGTGAAAGAATCTCCATTTTATTCCATTCAATTAGATGAATGCACAGATATTACAGATATGGCCTAGCTTCAGTCTTTATTTGCTACATCAACAATGCTATTAAATCATAAGATTTATCATTTTACAGAGCTTTGAAATTGCACACAAAGGGTGAGGATGTTTTTCAATGCTTGAATGACTTCTTCAAGAAATACTCAATTCCTTGAAAGAAATGTGCTGGAATTTGCACTGATGGTGCAGCCGCATGTACTGGCTTCAAGTTTGCAGTTGTAAAGCAAATCCAAGACAAAGCACCAAATGCTGAATGGACACATCGTTTTCTCCACAGAGAAGCTCCTGCAGCAAAAAAAGGGGTGCAAAACTGCACGAAGTATTAAATTTTGTTGTGTCAGTATATTATTAATAAGTGTTGGAATAAGAGCTTCAACTGTAGGAATTTATTGATAAGGATCTGAAACAAAGGGGTAGCCGTTGCAATTTTATTTACAAGCTCCGAAATACAACAATGAGTGTTGGAAATTCATTCATAAGCCTTTGAAACCAAGTAATAATGGTCGAAAAATCACAAATAAGCTTGTAAAGCATAGTAATAAAAATAAATATGTTATCAATTTACTTCTAAACCAGAGTAATAAGTCTTGGAAATGCATTTATGTGCCAGTAAAACAGCATGCTAAGTGTCAAAATTCATTCATATGCCTGTAAACCACTGCATTTAGTATCATAATTTCATTGACAAGTCTCTGAATCTAGGCAATAATTGTAAGAAATTTATTATTAATCTTTTAAAGGGCAATACTTGAATCGATTGGATTTTTTTTGGTGCCACTTAAAATACTGCAGTCTTTTGACCTAATGAAAAAGTGTTCCAAGTTTTAAGTCTTTATCTTTGGTGGTTCCGGAGAAATCTGTATGTTCCCATGTGGGAAGGTTGCCCAGATATTAGTACTTTTTTGCCAATTCTATATGTGAGAGTACCCAAACCAATTTTCCTGATAACGTCATGGCAAACTAATTGCACATTGAATCAAATGTACCATAGCCTTTATTTACATCACACATTACCGTGCTTCACCGGTTAAAGAATAGTGAAGCTGTTTACCCAGCATGTTGTAAGAGGCGACTATTGGGTACCTACCAATTTCAGTCTGACTGTTAATGGTGGGGTTGCCAGCTAAATTGCTTGGTTGGACCACTCATGTCAGAAAACTGAGGTTGGGGGTAAGCAAGGGTATGCTCCCTGTAGAAGAATTTTGCTCCAACAAATCCCCATGACCAGAAAAAATATACAAGTGGCCCCCAGTCCCCGGCAGCTCTTAAATGGGCAGGGGGTGCAAAGAATCTCCGGGTTTAAATCTGAATGTCATGGGATAAGATTTGGTACAATAAGCATGGAAAGTTTTTGTGAAAGGAAAACGGAAGTGTATGAAGAACTGAGAAAGAGAAAAGTTGATGTGTGTTGCATCCAGGAGGTAAGATGGAAAGGCCAAGGAGCTCATTTTGTGAATACTTTGGGACGAAGGTATAAACTGTGGTGGTCAGGAAATGATGCAGGATTTGGAGGGGTTGGAATTTTGGTGAAAGAGGAAATATCTGGGAACGTTGTGGAAATTAGAAGAAAAAGTGACAGAGTAATGGCGATTGTGCTAACTTTAGGGAGTGAAGTGATGCGCGTAATATGTGTGTATGGGCCACAAAGTGGAAGACCAGATGCAGAGAAAGTTCGTTTTTATGATGAAATGGGAAGTGAGTGGGACTTGGGAAGTTCTAGTGAAATAATTGCTTCTTTAGGAGATTTTAATGGACATGTGGGAAAATATGCTGAGGGTTTTGAAGGTGTACACGGGGGAAATGGTGTTGGGAAAAGAAATGCAGAAGGAAGAAGATTGCTGGAGTTTTGTGATGAAAGACAGCTGTGCGTGGCAAATACTAGGTTTAAAAAGACAGACCAAAGGAAAATCACTTATAGTGGTGGTGGATGTGGAACAGAAATTGATTTTGTGCTGGTGGGAAAAAAATACAGAAAGTATATCAGGGATGTAAAGGTGATTCCATGGGAACTTCAGCACAGGATGGTGGTTGTAGATCTAGATAAAAAGGTTTTAAAAAAGGTTGTGAGAAAGGAATGGATCATAAGAAGAAAGATTTGGAAGTTGAATGAAAACCAAACAAGAGTGAAATTTGAAAAAAGAGTAAAAGAACTTGTGAGCACAGATGCGCCTGATTTGTGGAAAACGTTTAGGGATGGTGTTCTAAAGGCATGTGACGAACTGTGTGGGAAGAAGAAGTCTAGGAGCGATCAAGGAGACATGTGGTGGTGGAATGAAGAGGTCAAGGATACCATAACAAGAAAGAAGGCAGCATTTAAAGAGCTGTGCAGATTCTCATCAGAACAAAATAAAACTCAATACAAACATATAAGAAATCAAACGAGAAAAATTGTGGCTAAAGCTATGAAAATGGAAGCTAATCAGGAATTGAATAATTTATATCAGAATTCTAATAGTGTTTTCTACTTCCTTAGAAGAATGAAAAAGGAAGGGAAGGATGAAGGTGCTTGAGAGGAGGAGACGGACGGTTGGGTTTTACTAAAGAAGATAGGGCAAAAATTTGGAAGGAACACAAGGAAAAGATCATGAATGAAGAGAACGAATGGGAACGCATGATGGAAACTGATTTAGTAGAAGGACCAGTGGAAAAAGTGGTTCATGACGAAATTGTGGAAGCAATGCAAAAGATGAAATCAGGAAAGGCAACTGGACCATCTGAAGTAAGTGTGGAGATGATAGTTGCAAGTGGTGAAATCGGGGTTAAAGTGATGATGGAACTATGCCAGCATGTATTGGATGGTAGAGGAATGCCTGATGAGTGGAAAACAAGTGTGATTTGTACCTATCTTTAAAGGAAAGGGTGATGTGATATGTTGTGGAGCACACAGAGGAGTGAAACTGCTAAAGCGTGCCATGAAAATTGTTGAATGGGTACTAGAGAGGCAAATACAAACACTAATCAATTTGGATAAAATGCAGTTTGGATTTATGCCAGGAAAAGGAACAGTGGATGCGATATTCATTGTGAGAAGAATGCAGGAGGAATATCAAAAGAAGGACAAGAAGTTGTATATGTGTTTTGTTGACATGGAAAAAACTGTTGATAGAGTGCCAAGAAAAGTGATGGAGTGGGCCATGAGAAAGAAGGATCTATCAGAAGTAATAGTTCGGGCAGTTATGAGCCTGTATGATGGTGCAAAGACAAGAGTGAGGGTGGGATCTGCATATTCAGAGGAATTCGAAGTAAAAGTTGGTGTACATCAAGGATCTGTGCTGTCACCACTATTGTTTGCAATAGTGGCGAACGTTATTACAGAAAATGCAAGAAGGGGCGTGGTTAATGAATCGCTATATGCAGATGACCTTGTTATCATGAGCAAAGACATGGAAGACTTGAAGGAAAGGTTTTAGAATTGGAAGGATGCACTGGAAAGTAAAGGTTTGAAGGTCAACACCAGAAAAACAAAAGTGATGGTAAGCGGGTCAGAAGGCGAACTATACAAAAGCAAGATAGATCCATGTGGAGTTTGTGGGAGGAGAGTCATGGCCAATTCAGTGTTGTGCACAAAATGTGGAAGCTGGGACCATGGCAAATGTGCAAAAATAAAGAGAGTTACCGCTAGGTTGGCAATGCATTTTGTTTGCTCAAAATGTAAAGGAATAATGGAAAAGACGATGGATTTGATCAAGAAGTTGTGCAATGAAGTGGAGACAGTGAATGGATTTTGTTATTTGGGAGACAGACTAAATGCTAGTGGTGGTTGTGAAGCAGCAGCTACAGCAAGAGTAAGAATTGGTTGGGTAAGATTCAGGGAATGTGGAGAATTGTTGCTTGGAAATAGGTTTCCTCTGAAAATGAAAGGTAAAGTCTATCGTTGTTGTGTAAGATCAGCAATACTGTATGGAAGTGAGACATGGTGTCTAAAAGAAAATGAAAAAGCAATTTTGAGAAGAACGGAGAGAGCTATGATAAGAGCCATGTGTGTCAGAAAGTGGTTGACAGGCAGACGACTGAAGAACAGATGGATATGTTGGGGTTGAAGGAAACTATAGACTGGTTAGCAACAGCGAATGGAGTTAGATGGTATGGACATGTGCTGAGGAGGGATGACGATAGTGTTTTGAGGGTTGCTCTGAATCTTGAAGTGAGTGGCAAGAGAAAGCGAGGACAACCGAAGAAGACCTGGAAGAAGTGGAGGGACCAAGTGCAAGCAATTGCAGAAGGAATGGGGTAAATCCGGCCATCTCTGTTTAAGGGACAACACCAGATAAAAACTGAATCATTACTACACTACATTTTTTGTGAGCCAATTGTAATTTTACAGGTTTTAAATCTGCCTAAAAATTCTTGTTGAGCAAAAAGGTTATAACTGTGTGTTGCTTATTGTATAAAGTTTTACTAAATGAGATAATGTACAAACTTGCAAAACTTAATGAGTATCTTGGCAGTTTGCAACAAGCGGAGTGCTAACATACATAAAACAAGAAAACAAAAACACATAAACAATAACCAGCAAATTTAACACATTGTCACTATGTAAATGGTTCTAACTTTTAAAAACTACTTATGATAGAGCTCAAAACATGCTTTTCCTTTGTCACTGTGCAAGTGTACCTCGTATTTATCACACATGAAGCACGTACTGATTTAACACATCTTGCAGTGTCTCAGTGCGCATGTTACTTTGGTGTGATCAATGCCACCAAACCTTAGCGATGGGGGAAGATGTGGCACTCTTCCTCCAGTCACTTGTGAATGCAGAAACTCAGTTGAGGTTTTGAGCAAACAAAGTGTGATCTTTCGTCAAAAAACAAGGTGTGACATTGGCTTTGCTGCAAGAGCACAATGAAAATGCCAAGCAGCCACAATCGAAATGTTAAGACCATTGATTACTAATGGCCAGTACCATTTCTTTCCACGAATGCTTGATCGGTAAGAGCCGAGAAGTTGGTCCACAACATCAACTCCACCCATTCCAGTATTGTATAGTTTGACCAGCATTGGCATATCAACACTGGTGTTTGGATTCCGTTTTACTCTTTGTAAAACTTTTTGCAGTGGTTGATGTGTTGCAAAGTTGCCAGCAATGTTAACAATGAGAATTATCATTCCATTATCAGAAGACTTCACCATCAGATCGGTAATCGAATGAGCCTTGACTGCTCGTGAATAACTCTTTTGATGATGTTATGGCTTTGCAAGCACCAACAGATCTGTTTTCACGTACAGTTCCAATGAATTTTATATCACACTGTGTAAGAACAGCACACAGCCTGTAACTTGTGAAGAAGTTATCAAAACACAGTGCATGCTTGGCTGGTTGAGAATGCTATAAAACAATAAACAAAGACAGCAATAAACAAAGACATATGTAGACACAAGCAATGTGTACAGGTTACCGTTTATTGATGAAAGTATTTATCAAGTGTGCATTGTTGAGCTATTTCAACTGCTTGCATATCAACAAAATCTGACCATGTAGTGAGATCAGCAATAGCACCGTTTTCATTGCTTTCTTACATAAAATAAACCTTCAATCCATCAATGTATTTCTTTGCTTCTCAATTAGTCACATGCGTAAATTCTGGCATATCATCCATGTCTTTTGTGGTTTGCATAGTGTTTTGCCTTTTATCTGCAACCTGGTCCAAAATGTCATCTTCACATGATCACAAAAAATGATCGTTTTTGTTGCAACATAAAACAGTGTTGTCAACTGAGTCAAATTGCTCATAGTTTTCAACGTGCTAAACTTCTAGAACACTTTGATCTTTACTACAACGAGCATCAAGCTTCAATTCAGGCTGCTCAAAACCACAGTGACAGAAGCTGTTCTAAATGGTCTCACAACTCACTGCTCTCCTGGTGTTTCATCTGCATTATAAATACCTTCTGATCAAACTTTTGAAGCAAAGATGGCAACCTTGATTTCCATTTCTTAGCACCAACAAAAGCAACACTTGCTTTTTCACTGTAAACTTTCTTGAACTTCATGCCAAAAACTTTTTCTGATTTTCTACCAAGATAGCTATCCATTCATAGCTTTAACTCTTTCGCTCTCGCGAAAAAAAATGTGCAATATTGTAAGGTGGCAGTGCGAAAAACTGTCATAATCAATCATAATAAAACACCCTTAGTTTGTTTGTAAATCATTACTCATCTGTTTACTTCTACATTAAGTGTTATATATGGTTGAAATCTCCATTTCTTGAGGATTTCAAATATAATAAAAAAATTTTTTTAAATAAGCAAATTAGCCCCCCAATAGGTGCTGAGTTGTCTTCGAAATTAAAGTAGTACCCTTACCTCAAAGATCACTACAGATTTTTTTTCTACCAATTTTTTTAGAAATGGTCACTAGATGATGCTGAGGAAATAAGCTTTTAAGATATATCAGTCAAAACTTACCAAAAAGCCTAGGTTTTCTTCAATTTGCAACTTTCTGAAGCTCATCACCTTTTTTTTAACTGGTACTAAATTTTGTTAGTTAAATTTAGTACCTAAAATACGATCAGTCATTATCTGCTAGAGATTAGCATAAACCATTCAACATTACGTATTTTTGAAGAGGGAATTTCTTCAAGATTCAGAAAATATCAAGTTTAAATAGAATATATTGTCACTAACAATGAAACAGAGGCTTTTTTACACCCCTCCCATTTGCTGAGAAACAAGGGGAATGAATACAGCAAACTTTAATTTAGAGAAGCCAAATTTCTGCTAGCTTTTAAACTTGCATTTTAAATTCTATCTCCTTGGAAACTTGATACAAAACGCCAACTTTAGTGGTGAAGTGTTTGCAATTTATTTGATCTTTTTAAAGGATGTAGTTTTTCTAAAAATTATAATTTAGTGAAGGTAGGTCGAAAATTTTTGGGGGGTTTTGAACTGATACAATGTACAGTACCCATTTTTGATCAGTAAATATGATATACCGCTTTGCCTAAACTATTTAAAGGGATATATTTCTGGAAAGCAAATTTCCTAAGCTTTTACATGAGACTGGTATCTAGCAAAACATCATATTTTTTACGTACCAAATTTAGTTTATTTACCCACCATACAAATTTATTTGGGGGGTTTTTGAGACCCCTTGAAAATTTGAAAATTTTAATAAATAAATTTTTATATTATTGCTTGAAATTTTGTCAAATGATGCGCCAAAAGAGTAGTTTTCAGACTGTGTTAATGATAAAGGGTTCGGTTTCCTGGAAAACATGTAATCTCAATTTGATTTCAAGGTAGTTGGCTCTTGCTGAAAACTTGGCAGGTTTTGTTGTCTGCAACTGGGATCTTGGTCTTTTTAACCATTTTTGGGTATGAAAATCCAAGAATTAGAACACAAATTTTACATCTTCTGATGCATGAGGAATGAAGCGTGATCTTTTAAAAATTTTATAAAAATCGGAAGAGAAATAAAGTCACTAATCCATTTTTTAGTAAACTAATTTTGTAACTCATTTTGAAAAAATTTGAGGAAAACCCTTTTTTTTGCCAGTACTCTGACCGTTGCAGGAGCGAAAGAGTTAAAGTCAAGATGACCAAACTTCTTTGCAAATTCTTCCAAATTACTTTTTGACATTGGGCCACTGAGGCTACAGCAGGACTAGAGAATGACTTACCAAGAGCTTCTTTGATCTCAGGATCTTTTCCTGCTCTCTTTCTTTTACGCAAATTCCCTTGTTCTGCTTTGTGTGAGCTCTATTCAACTTCAAGTGTGTCTCCATCTTTAATTCTTTATTCTTTAAATGAGGATGTTCTTTAATTCTTCATAGAATAACAATATTTTCAACATTCATTAAATCTTTTTGTGCCATTTCTGCTTAGGTAGAACAGCAAATTTTACAAAAGTTGCAAAAACACAACAATTACGGTGTCCAAGGGCATGAAATGACAAAATAAGTGTTGCCTGTATTGTTTATCCTGCAGCCAATTGTTACATGATAAAGCTGGCTTGGTGATATTGGTGTCCATTATAATGCAAAGATGTTTTTTGCAATTACACTGGTGTATGTCCAGCTACAGTTGTGGCCTGATTAAATGGACATCATTTAGGGCCAAGCAGTCTAACCATTGTGGTGACCCAGTCCAACTAAAGACTTGCAAACAGAGCACATAGGGTATATACATCTTGCTGCATAATGATAAACATGATATCTCAAATGACGATGACCTAGTATATTTCCTTTGATTGGATTTTGTTTTTCACAACTTGGTTCAATTTAAACGGCTGATCTGATTAACCAGTAGCCCAATAAAGCAGAGCTTACTGTACAGCAAAAACCTGATCTCAAACGAGACAGAAACTTCCTCTACAACAATGTTTGTCAAGATAAGTCATTCAATTTCCATCTCACAATAAAAATGCTTGAAGTCTTGAAGTTCATGAACCATTTGTTCGGAAAAATTTTTTGAGGGTATCAATACTATCACAAAAAACCAAGATCAACCTAAAGTTTTTGTAAAGTTTACAATGACTTATGAAAAGTTTTTTTTTTGATTACACATGGATCGTTTTGCTATTCACATAAACTGCTAGCATATATGGACAAAAAATACAAGTATGGTTTAATATCACAAAAAAACATTCAGAGAATACAAACAAAATGAAAACTATGACTTTGCAATTATAAATATAACACATTTAAACATTCAGTCCACCTACATAGGTTTAGGCAGAGGTTATTACTTAAAATTAGTTTGCAACATGCTCAAGTAGTTGCAAGGATATTAAAAAATTTCTGTCAACATGACCGAATATTTAATAAATTCAAGCCTCATCATGGCAGCATTGTATTGTCCATGGAAAAAAAACTTCATGATGATTTTGTTTAGTAAATTTCAATAACATGCAAACTGATGATTTTGTTTAGTAAATTTCAATAACATTTCTTTATTGAAAACTACATTCTATCTCGCAAACTGCTATGCTAATTGCCAGTGTGCAACATGAAAAATTTTGAACTCATTCCCATCAACATGTTTTATCTCAAAAAAAAACAATGACTTATTTTTTATAAACATCCAACTACTTACTACAAAAAAGGTCATCATACTTTCCTCCCACCCTACCTAAATTGGAGTTGTGTGCCAGCTTTGTGCCATTTTTCTTGCTCTACAAAGTTGATAAAAAGTTGCAATACAAAAGCAATATAGCACCTGAAAAATTGCTTGAATAAAACTGACATCTACAAGAGAAACAAAAATGAGTGGTTAACCTGACAGTCTTGAAAAATGCTGCGTTAAAAACTGCTGCAACAACTTTGTTATTTGAAAAATAAAATCGGATGTGTTAGGTTGTCATAATTCTAAATATTAGCTTCCAATACAAGGTGATTAAGTTATTACATGTAATTCCAAAATCTTACACATTGAAGAAATCCAGCTGCTTTAATTCAAATTTTGCTTGAAAACTTGTTGAAAGAATGACAACCTGACTAGTAAAACAAAGTTCTTAGGAAATTCAATCTTTTTGATGCTAGGGTGTAAGCTACAGAATAAAGCCTACCAAAAGTTGCATACATTAGGCTTTCAATAATCTTTTCACTGACGATCTCTCACAGCTATATTAGCTTGATGAAGAGAGAGAGATTCACTTATTTAAATCTGGTTTTGTCTGCATTAACGCAGGTGGCTAGATTTACCTTGTTTCTTGAAAGTTTGTAATTACTATCATGCCAATTCGGTCTATCAATGGCTTTTTCCTTTTCAACCCAATCTAATTGGTATGTTTTTCCACGTCATATTCAGTCGTCAATGCCCTCTTCTTCCTGCCACTTGAAAATCCACCATCATGTCATATGACACACGCAGCTAATCCACATGTGCAAAAGAACCAGGCTTTTGACCCAGATTTTTTGCTGAGTCACCACAACTTCAGGCTAAAAGCCAGTATTGTTGCAATTCTTTTTGGCCACTCTTAATAGATGGTCTCAGAGCCTGGGCTTTTGCCAAAGTTTGAGCTTTTTAGTAGAAAAAGTTGTTTTGTTATTTAGCTATTTGCACCTAATGCAAGCATAAAGACTTGTTTGGGGTGGAGCAATAAGGTTGAGTAAAATAAATGACAGAAAAGTTAGAATAAACTGGCTACATACTAATTAGAGAAGCATATAATTTCAAGCTGTTAGGCTTTGTCTTAGGTTGATCAGTTTAGCATAGCCAAGCCTGGTGTTTGATAAGTGCTTTGATATCCATACTACACAACCATATAGCAAAGTTGGCTGTATAAGTTTCATGCCAATCTAGATTCCTTTATTTTTACAGAATCAGGCTGATTGCATTTTGAGCATACAGATTCTTGCTTACCAACATTTAAAATTTATTTCCTTTTTTATTGCAGTGTTTTAAATACATACCACTTTGTATAGACCTACAGTGTTTTGAATATACAGGGTTATCAATATTTAGTGTTACAATCTATATTAAATCAAGTTTTTAATACGTTTTCCTATTTTTTTAGATTTTGAAACTATACACTCGTATTGAAGGAAGTATAGCCGTGTCGACTTATAAATCAGAATATAAAAATTCACAAATGACACTTGTAGTCGACTAAAATCTTTATTATTGCAAGCTTTTGTGAGCGAATGCTCACTTCTTCGGGCAAAATAAATTAAGACTAATGAATGAATTGAAATTAATACAAATAACTTTGGCAATAAATTGAACATAAAATATCTACACTGTGACATCACAAACCAGTTAGGTAAGGACCGGAGTTAATAAAAAAATAGGAGAATGAAAAGGAAAAAGCGGAAAAAGGAGAAACATAGGTTAAGAACATAAGCAAGAAAGGAGATAAATAGGGAATAGAGGAGAAAGCAAGTGAAGAAAAGGTTACGTAAGGTAGAAATAGTAAGAGGCCAATTATAGTTTTTTTAAGTAATGTGATAGAAAACCTGAGTCCTTGTTTAGTCCTTCTTGGATACAGTTGAATTTGGATATGAGCTTTTGTTCTTCGATTTGTCGTTGTCTCCAGTTCGTGTTGGTTCGTTTTAGTATTGATACTTGAAGATGACTGACTGAATGTTCAGGAAGATTAAAATCCTCTTACTATTTCTACCTTACGTAACCTTTTCTTCACTTGCTTTCTCCTCTATTCCCTATTTATCTACTTTCTTGCTTATGTTCTTAACCTATGTTTCTCCTTTTTCCGCTTTTTCCTTTTCATTCTCCTATTTTTTTATTAACTCCGGTCCTTACCTAACTGGTTTGTGATGTCACAGTGTAGATATTTTATGTTCAATTTATTGCCATAGTTATTTGTATTAATTTCAATTCATTCATTAGTCTTAATTTATTTTGCCCGAAGAAGTGAGCATTCGCTCACAAAAGCTTGCAATAATAAAGATTTTAGTCGACTACAAGTGTCATTTGTGAATTTTTATATTCTATATACTCGTATGTAACCCTTAAACTTTTAAAGATTAAAATATAGTGATGACTAGTTTTTTGGACAAACCTACAGCAATTGTTGAGCTGTTTAAAGCAGGAAATTCTAAAAGAGAAATTTGTACAAACCTGAATTGCACAGAGTGTAATTCATAAGATGTGTAAGTCATTTCCTTAACGTCTTCAGTTGGTTATCGATGCAAAGAGTGGACATATTAAATGATACTTTTTGTACTTTTTTTCTATTAATTTTTCTTTAACATTACATTTGTATTACTTGTAAATTTTGTTTACTTTCACAAATGTAACCTGTTCAAGTTGTAACGATCAATATTAATGACCCTGTATATGGGTAATTGTTAATCCTTTTGTTGGGCTCTCATCAAATCTTTATCAATGGAAGGTCATAGAAGCAACACTATGCCAACCAGTATACCACCAACTAATTTAGATGAGACTATTCCTGGATGCGTTTTGTTCTTTTGGACTCATCAGCAGGGCCCGCCCCGTCACAAGCAAAAGTAACCCACTCATTAATAATATCCTTAAAAACGAGCAATCCAGAAGCAGCACTAAGACTTTAACTGATGACGTATTGCATTGCTTAACCCCTCCGCGTCGCTTATCATCATATGATGATGGCGAAGAGAACGCTGCTCATCCTCATATAATGATTTGCCGGCTACGGCAAAATGCGTGTATTTAAAGCTCGCTTGGGAGAGATCTTCCTTTCCTTTTTGACATCTCTCTTCAATACACGCATTTTGCCGTAGCCGGCAAATCATCATATGAGGATGAGCGGCGTTCTCTTTGCCATCATCATATGATGATAAGCGATGCGGAGGGGTTAACAGGGCGGGTTGAGGAATGTAACCTGTTAAGCAACGCAATACGTCGTCAGTTAAAGTCTTAGTGCTTCTGCTTCTGGATTGCTCGTTTTTAAGAATAACATTAATGGGTGGGTTACTTTTGCTTGTGACAGGACAAGCCCTGCTGATGAGTCCAAGAGGACGAAATGTGCCCAGGGATGGTCTCGTCTAAATTGGTTGGGTGGTATACTCATTGTTGTTTCCTTGCATATTTATTTTAATAAATTGTTAATGCCCCTTTTGCTCGTATGCTGCTTTACCAATTAGGTGCAAGGTTTACAATTTCCATCTTTGCCTACAATTTTCAAACTTATAGTTTTCCCTACTTGAAAAGAGTTGGCATGGGTTTGCCCGTTTTACTGTAGGAGGCTTGGTTAACTGCGAAGTGAGATAGAGTGAAAATTTGTTAGCATGGATTTGCTAGACACGTCTATCAAAGGTCGCCCGGCTCCCACCTTGTGAATTGTCAACGCATTTGCCGTAAGCGTGATGGCATTGCAAAGACAAGGCATAAGGCTATACATGCAGCGTTTAATCTGCTTTTTCAGACCAGTGCATAAACTGATCTCCCAGTGCATATGCAGCCATAACCAACCAATTTGTCAACCTGCCCTGTTAAGCAATGCAATACGTCATTGATTAAAGTCTTAGTGCTTCTGCATTGCTCGTTTTTAAGGATAACATTAATGAGTGGGTTACTTTTGCTTGTGATGGGACAAGCCCTACAGATGAGTCCCAAAAGGATGAAATGCACCCAGGGATGATCTCGTCTAAATTGGTTGGGTGGTATACTCATTGTTGTTTCCTTGCATATTTATTTTAATAAATTGTTAATGCCCCTTTCGCTCGTATGCTGCTTTACCAATTAGGTGCAAGGTTTACAATATGTTGTCACTAACAGTGAAACAGAGGCTTTTTTACACCTCCCATTTGTTGAGAAACAAGGGGAATACAGGAAACTTTGATTGAGAAAAGCCAAATTTCTGCTACCTTTTAAACTTGTATTTTAGGTTCTATCTCCTTGGAAACTTGATACAAAACAACAACTCCAGTGGAGAAATATTTGCAATTTATTTTATCTTTTTAAAGGATGTAATTTTTTTAAATTCTAATTTAGTGAAGATAAGTTAAAAATTTTTGGGGGGTTTTGAACTGATATGATGCAGAGCACCCGTTTTTGATCAGTAAATATTATATACCACTTAGCCTAAAGCAGGGGTGTCAAACTCGTGGGCTTCTGGGGGCCACACATGCTGAGGGCCGAATAATGTTTTTTGATTTGGAGATCACCACTTTTCCAGGGAGTGGTCTCTGTAATGTAGCCTGCAGTGAGGTTGATCTCCAAAAAAAGATCATTACTTCTCCACACCATTGCCTTTCCTCAGGCATCGGTAATCAGAAATCGAGTTCTGTGGCATGAAGTGAAATTCATTAAGAATATTAGAATCATCTTGCAGGCTGCATTGAAAGGCTCTGAGGGCCATGAGTTTGACATCCCTGGCCTAAAGTATTTAAAGTTATATACTGCTGGAAAGCAAATTTCCTAAGCTCTCAAATGAGACTGGTATTTAGCAAAACATCATATTTTCTACGCACCAAATCTACTTTTTCTAACTTACTATACACATTTTTTGGGGGGGTTTGAGACCCTTAAAAAATTTGAAAATTTAAATCAATAAATTTTTTTATTATTGCTTGAAATTTTGTCAAATGATGCCCCAAAAGAGTAGTTTTCAGACTGTGTTAATGATAAAGGGTTTATTTCCTGGACAACATGTATATCTCAATTTGATTTCAAGGTAGTTGGCTCTTGCTGAAAATTTGGCAATTTTTGTCATTTGTAACTGGGTTTTTGATCTTTTTAACATTTTATGAGTAAAAATTTTACAAATTAGAACACAAATTTTACATCTTCCAATGCGTGAGGAATTAAGAGTGATCTTTTAAAAATTTTATGAAAATTGAATAAGAAATAGTAACAAATCCATTTTTAGTAAAAGAATTTTGTAACTTCGGAAGAAAAAAATTTGAGGAAAACATAAGATCATATGATGATCGTGGGAGCAAAAGAGTTTAGTTTTTGCTTTTTTACAGACTGATTTTCTTCACCAATTATCGGAAGGAAACCAATCTCTTTTATTCTGTTATATTTTTTATGCAGCTACTGTTCTGTGCCAGATATGAAGGACTGGGCAAATTGGGCATTTGCCAGGACGCCTGTTTATAAAAAATCAAAATCTTAGTGATCTCATGTGCATTTTATGGTTTTGATTTGTACCCGTAAGCAAAGATACAAAAACTGTCAAATTAAATAGACTATCTTTGCATTCAAATGGTTTGTTAAAAACTTGTTACTCGATGATGTATGTGTTTAGTTTTCTTGTGAACATATATTGGCTTCAGTATGATTGCAGTTCACTAGGACTTGGCTGCCATTTGAAATTCAATTATCTTGAGCACGAATTCTTACTGTGTAGTGACAGCTCAAAATATAAAATAGCATATATCAAATGGTTTGTTTCTTGTTGTTTACCACAAGGCTGTACTAAAAATTTAGTTTTGGCGAGGATGGGATGAGTTGAACCATAAAAGTTCTCTAAATTTGAAGAGGTGATCATATGCAAGAAAGCTGTACATAACTTAATTTGTGCAAATTTTTAGAGGACAATTTATTCTTCCCCTGTCCCTCTAAAAAAGTTCTAGGCTTACCATTTGACCTGTGAAGTGCGGAATTAAATATTTACTTTTTGAGTTACAGTGCATATTTAATCACACATTTCATCTTGATTATTTCTGCGGCAGCAAAGTCTTGCAAAAAAGTCCCTGAGAAGCAGCTTTAAATGCAATGTGAAAGTAAAATAAAATGCACAGTTAAAAGCCATGACGATTCAAATGTGTATATCCATCTTAGATACTGAGAGAGCAACATCCTTTGATGGATATTTACATCTTACCCACTGAACAGATTAATTTTGTGTGGTGTATCATTGTAGGTTTACAAATGGAACCAACACCAACTCCAGTGTAAAAAACGTAAGGGTTATGTTCTTATTGTCAAGATTTATCTTGGTTTCAAGCATAGGCCATGTAGTCACAACAATTTTTGTCACCTATATATTTAATTCAAAGGGCTGATAAACTTTTTATCCTAATGGTCCCATTTAGAAATTTGTAACTAGCTATGACTAAGATTTATTCTTCTTTCTTTCCTCTGTTGTTTTTTTATCTTGTGGATGATTTTATATATATGAACACAATGTTTCTCAAAACTTACAGAGTGTGGAAAACTAGAGTATTTGATTGCTAACTGAACTGATGCAGAAAACATTTCAAAATGCATCATGCTATGTGTAGAAGCTGCATATCTAATTATTAGCTCATACAAATAGATGCACAGGTGATCTCTACAGAAAAGCCCTCTTTCTTTATAGAGAAATTTTAAAGGAGAGACAATTCACCACTTTTATTTCTTTCATCTGAGTAAGCCATCAAAGCAAAACTTGGGAGAAGGGAGCTAAAGCCTCTCCATGAATATTGTCATTTGAAATTCAATTATTATTTGAAATTGAGTCATTTAAAATTCAACACCTCCCAGCAGAAATTTTCAAAATAAGCAAAGTACTTACTTACTTTCTACAGAATAATTACTGAAAAAGTGTTTATTTTTATTTGGAGCCAAAAATAATAAAAAATCACTCAAAAAAGGTCCTTTAGATTTGTTTTGAGACAAAAATGTTTTCAGTTTTTCAGCCCTTCCCAGAATTTAAAAAAATGGGCAAAATACGTAAAAAAGATACTCATCTTTGAAGCCAAAAAGAGTAAAGTCACTTAAAATAACTTGATCTCCAAAGAAAAGATCAATGCAATTACCTATAAAAATGAGCAAAATAAAAAAAGATAACTACGTTTGTTTGGAGTTGAAAAGAGCGAAAATGTGAGACAAAAAAACGTTATCTCCAACAATAAGGTCTTTGATTTTGTTTTGAGACAAATATTCCCTCCTTTCCCTCCTCTCCCCATGCAAAACCACGTGTTACACCTATAGAGTAAGCCTAATTTTGGATTGTGAAGTTGATCCTGGTCCAGTTTTAAATTTTGGAAGTGTTGGTGAACCAACTTGTTCCACAACATGGCAGAGCAAAGCCTTTTTGTTTAGAGCAATTAACACTTTAAGTGCTTTACGACGTAGATCTACGTCATTGGATATTTTGCATTGAGTGCTTTTTGACGTAGATCTACGTCAATTGTGAAAAACGATTACGCGTAAACGCGAAAAGCGCCCGGCACCAGCGAGCAGACGAGCGAAAAGCGCCCGGCACCAGCGAGCAGACGTTGCAAGATGCGCGCGGCACTTAAAGTGTTAAAAGCTTTAGATATATCTTAAAAAAATTCCCTGTAGGCTTATGTAGGTATCGCCATGACTGCCTCTCAATGCTACTGCCAACCAAGTTTGTTGCAAAATGTGATTTAATTATGCTATGTTGCAGACCTACCTTTGTAAAAGCACTTTACCGTAATTTTCACTGTTTGACAAATTTATTTATTTAGCCATTTAAGCCAAATATGGAATGTAGAAACCCAGAAACAGCTTTAGATAGCTAAGGTTGTTGTCTGCCGCTGGTTTTTTGACAAAATAATAAAGTCTTATTCAGCATTAGAAGTAGTGCTGAAGGTGGCAATTTTGGTACCTTGAAAGTATTGTGAAAAAGTATGCTAGATGCATTTGTAAGACCCGATCAACTATCACAATTGGTGTATGCCTTCTACAAATAAGTTATTTGGTAATGCCAAAGACGATCTGCCTTTTTTTACATTGAAGTGATACTTTTCCATGACAATAGTGTTTTAAGGGTTGCTTTGGATCTTGAAGTGAGTGGCAAGAGAAAGCAAGGACAACTGAAGAAGACCTGGGAGAAGCAAGTGGAGGAGGAAGAAAAGATTGGTTTGAAGGAGGATGCTCTGAATCGAAACAAGTGGAGAGACAGAGTGCAAGCAATTGCACAAGGAATGGGATGAATCAGGCCATCTCTGCTAAGGGGACAACACTGGATAAAAACTGAACCCCTACTACTACTACTAATACTACTACCACTACTTACAGGGTGTTTCACAATTATTGAAACAAAGCGGCAGCTTCTAAAACCTTTACCAATGACCTTATTCTTTTTCTGTTTTCAGATTGTCATTGCGAAATAGTTAACATTTTTATACGTTAAACAAAAAATAGTCTAATTATGCCTTGGTCGATGGAGTAGAAGATCTTTTGTGTAAAGACATATTACGAAACGAAGTCTTTCAAGATTGTTCAAGCAAGGTTCAGAAGGAAGTTCAGCTTCAACCAATTTCCAAACAGGAGTCAGATTTTCAAGTTGGTCAAGAAGTTTGAAGCTCATGGCACTTGTGGAGATCGTAGGGTAGCGAGCTCATCGCCCTCAGGGCCTCCAATAACAATCCGCACCCCCGACAATGTCAGCAGGGTTCAAGAGTCAGTCGGTCGGAGTCCGAGCAAATCTCTCCGTCAAAGGAGCCAAGAACTTGGCATTTCTGTCTCTTCTGTAAGGCGCATGCTGGTTAAGGAGCTAAAACTTTATCCATACCGGATCCACGTAAAGCATGAACTAACCGGGAATGATAAGGAAAAAAGGGTAGCGATGTGCCAGTGGTTTTCGGAAATGATCAATAACGAGAAATTCTTGGATGATGTCTGGTTTTCAGATGAAGCCCACTTCCTCTTGAATGGTCATGTTAACTCTAAAAACTGGGTGTTTTGGGGAAGTGAGAACCCTCACAGAGTCGTTGGACGCCCTTTGCATTCAAAAAAATGCACAGCATGGGTTGCCATTTCCAAGCATGGTATCATCGGACCATTTTTCTTTGAAGATGATCACGGTATTGCAGTAACCGTGACAAAAGAGCGCTACGTTCCAGTGCTTGAGCAGTTCTGGGGAGAGCTCGATAAGCATGAGGACCTTGATGAGAAAGAACAGTGGTTCCAGCAAGATGGTGCCCCTCCTCACACTGCTAATGTTACCATGGCTTGGCTCCGTGAAAAGTTTGGGAAGCGTCTCATCAGCCGCAAAGCTGAAGTGGAATGGGCACCTCACTCACCTGACCTGAATCCTCCAGATTTCTTCTTGTGGGGGTTCCTCAAGGACAACATTTACCAGGATAACCCATTCACTATTGCAGCTTTGAAAGCAGCCATTATCGAGAAAATTCAGGCCATTACACAGGAGGAATGTGAGCGTGTTATCAACAACTTTGCACGCCGCATTCAAGAATGCCTTCGACAGAACGGTGGACATCTAGAGCATGTACTCTAAGAATCTTCTTGACATATTATTTCTGATTTGAAGATAAACAGTTTCAGATTATAAAATGTTATCCTTTCACCTTTCAATAAATGTAATCATCATTGTGGTATCATTTAAAATCCTGAATTTGTGCCCAATCGCTTTGTTTCAATAATTGTGAAACACCCTGTACTACAACATGCTAGCAGAATCATTCACCGAAATTGGCAATATTGCAGATTCTATTTCTGCAGTGCAAACATGTTAGAATTTACAAAAACTTTGAAAACAAAAAGACATCAAAAATTTTAACAGATTTAGTGGCTTTTTCCTCAGCTATTTTCGAACTTTCAGGGTGCTTGACATTTCAATAAGCTGCAATATAAACTGAATAAAATTTATACCTATAGAAATTTGGAAAATGAATTTCGATGCTAATGTTAATTGAAATGCACAAGTATAACTACATGTATATAATTTAGCAAAGTCATCTTCGTTTTGAGCTAGATTTTTCATTTTTTGACACATGCTTTGTTTATAAATCTTTAGTTAGAGTGGGCCACCATGATGGGTAGACTGTTTGGCCCCAACACTCATCTGACATATAAAAAAAGGGGGTATTTTACTAAGTATCTTACATAATAACATATCCAGCAAACTGGCTTAGTTTTTCTCCACACTATTTTTTTGTGCTGAGTGTTAATAAGGGCAATCATGAATAACAGTATTTTAAAATCTTCAGTTTGACACAACAGCAATGAACCCACACTTACCAACTACAAAATGGACATTCTAATCATTACACCACTGTAACAGTTCCAAACTAACTAAAATAGAATCACTGGCTACATCAATATTCCTTACTTGTCAATTGGCTGAATGATGGTAGGTATGGGACGCAGTGAAGAAGGGTTGACATCACCTCCAATATCTAAGTCAGCTTGGTCCGATGCTTCAGGAAGGCAATCATTTCTAAGACAAATTGAATTTATATATCAAAAAAGGTAATATTGCTTTTACGCTCAAAGTGAATCACTGCTTTTTGAACTAACTCAGAACAATTTACAATTAGGTAACATCAAAACTTCAACTTTTGTCTAGAGTCTTCTACAGCTTCTTATCTGTCAGACATGAGCTTGTGCAGCTCTGCTGATAGCCGTTTCAAGCTATCTTTGAACACAAGAAAAACTGTCTCCTACTGCTAGTTGAATGGGAAGAGTTATATTTACTGATAAAAACTTTACATCCCAAATTCTTGTACTTTAAAACAAAAATACTAATGATTACAAAATTACTTGCCTTACTTGCTTGCCATCAAAACTCTTACTTTGATACGGGAATACTTGTCAGTTTAAGTATTAAAAAAGAAAATGGCAACTCACCCTGTTTCTTGAATAGTAATGTATGCGGTTGGCACAAGACCATCTTTTCCTTTAAAACTTCCCGCCCACCAGTCATCATTTGCTTGCCTGAGAAGAATCAAAACATCTCCTTTCATGAAAGAAAGTTCTCGATCAGAGCGACCTTTGTAGTCATACTTAGCTACAGCCTCAGCAAACTGTTCAGAATCTAAAAATCATATATAATTAAAAGTTTATTTAAAACGTGCTAACAATAAAGTGAAAGGAAATAAAGCTCATCAAAATCACAGAAGACAACATCAAGCTGTAGATTTGAAACAGCACAATGTGGTCTTTTCACGCCCTGTGGCTAACCAGCTTGGAACAACAACAGAAATGTTTTGAGGGGGACTATACCAATTGTTCAGCTAAACATCAACATTGAGGCTCACTGCCAGATCACTTACATCAGGGGTGTCAAACTTGTGGCCCTCAGAGGCTTTCAATGCAGCTTGTAAGACGATTCTAAAATTCTTAATGAATTTCACTTTGCACCACAGAACTCGATTTCTGATTAATGATGCCTGAAGAAAGGTGATAGTGTGGAGATGCTCGAGAGGTAATGAACTTTTTTTGGAGATCGACCTCACTGCAGGCTACATTACAGAGACCACTGCCTGGAAAAGTGGTGATCTCCAAATCGAAAAACATTATGTGGCCCTCGGCATGACTGCCAACATGCAATGTGGCCCCCAGAAGCCCACGAGTTTGACACCCCTGACTTACATCATTAATCACAAACCTTCAATTGCAATGCTGCAATATTCTTTTTACTTAAATCTTTTTCTTGAAATTGGGCCATGACAAGACACCATGGGTTATAGAAGTTGAATAAAACCCACTTACTGGCTACTTCTTTATATGCACCAAGATCCAAAATCATACATAAACAAAAAATGGCAAACAAATTGTAGCAAAAGTGAGTCTGTAGCACAGTGCAATAAATAAAGTCTTGGGATGGATGACCATAAGCGCTACACAAGGGTTCTATAAATAGATTCTGCACATTCTGGAAAGATAAAAGGTTTAGAAGACTGCATCTATTGCAGTTTAGATGAGAGAGCAGATAGTAAGCATGACAAGGAATGCACAAGTTCTTAAAAAGAAACTGAAAAAAGTGTGAGTCAAAACATTAAAAGCCAACAGTAAGCTTTAAAAATGAGAGAGAAGTGGATGCAAGATATAAATGAAGATGTTTAAGAGCTAAGTAAGGCTACAGCCGTCAAAATTTTCAGGTTTTTGATTAAAAAATCTTTATAATGTAAGCTTTTTAGTTTATTTGCAGTAAAGCAACCAAAAGTTTTAATTTGATATAAAAGGGAAGAGTTGTTGGATAGAATTCCTCCTAATTTTCAAAACTAATGCTAACTGGATGTTGACTGAATGGGCAAAATGGATGTGCTACTTCAGCATAGCTTAATTAGCTTCTAAATTGAAGCTATTTTTGCATATGATGCAAGAGAAAAACCATAGCCACAAGAAACTATGAACAGTTGAAGCATTGCACCCTGCTTGCCTAGTTCATTTGCCACGTTTCTTCCCCAAGCATTTACTGCCCTTTTGAAACAGGTGACTGCGAATCAATTGTTTCAAAAGGGCAGTAAATGCTTGGGGAAGAGCAAACATTTGGAGCTGATAGTAAGCTTCCAGTATGTGAGAGAGAAATAGATGTAAGGGATAAGAAAATAAAATCAGTAAGAAACTGTACACAACTGAAGCATTGCACCCTGCTTACTTAGTTCATTCACCATGTCTGGCTCAGTAGAAACCAGTGACTGGATTACAAGGGTAGGCTGAAAAGTTCATAGCCTGACTAACACAAAGTATTTAAATTTGACCAAAGTAGGTTTATTTTTCAACATAATCTCCTCTGCGGTCCACACATTTCTTCCATCTGTGCTGCAGTGCTCGGATCCCAGTGGCATAGAAGTTCTCCTCCTGACCCTCAAAAAAGTCCTCTACAGCAAAAATGACATTATCATCACTCTCGTACTGTTTTTCAGCAAGATGTTTTTTCAAGTTTGGGAACAGAAAATGCCAAATCAGGAGAATATGGAGGGTGATCAATGAGTTCAAAGCCGCAATCATGCACAGCGAACATTGCAACCAGAGACTTGTGAGCAGGAGCATTGTCCTGATGAAGCAGGACACCTTTTGTCAGCTTTCCAGGCCGCTTTGACTTGATTGCTTGTTGTAACTCCCTTAGCGATTTGGCATAATATTCTCTATTGATAGTTATACCTTTCTGAAGGTAGTCAATGAACACAATGCCTTTTGCATCCCAAAATACAGAGGCCATCACTTTTCCTGCGGATGACACCACCTTGGCCTTCTTTGGAGCAGGAGAAGTTGAGTGCTTCCACTGCATGGATTGCCTTTTGGTCTCTGGTTCAAAGTGATGGACCCAACATTCATCTTGGGTGAGAAAACGCTCAACAAAACGATCTCGATCTGCCTCAAATCTTGCCAAGTTTGCTTCTGACATGACAAGTCTGGTGAGCTTTTGATCAGGTGTCAAAAGCCGGGGCACCCATCGAGTCAAAACTTTTGACATGCCAAGTTCGTTGTGAAGAATGTTCTCCACTTGTTTGCGAGAGATGCTGATAACATTGGCCAAGTGACTAATGGTTAATCGTCTGTCATTCATTACCATTTGATGAATGTGGTCAATGTTTTCTTGGGTGGTAGCTGTGGAAGAACGTCCTAATCTCGGATCATCTTCAAGGCTCTCACTCCCCTTCTTGAATTCTGCTGCCCACTCCTTCACAGTTGATAAAGCCGAAGCATCATCCCCCAAAGTGGAAACCATATCAGCATGAATTTCATTGGTCGTTAATCCTCTTTTCTGCAAATATCTGATCACACCACGGTGCCAAATCTTATCCATATTCACAAGATCATCAAAAAACCAAAATGCAAAATTCTCTTGATATTACAAAATCTCTCTAGTACAACTTTTTAAAGTGCGAAATTACTTATCCAGAATAAGGTTACCTAAAACAAATATTGCAGTCAGTATCAAGAAAGCATGAATTTAATGCATGGCAAGTTTCACTGATCTGTCGCAACTCCTTCATAGTGAGGCTATGAACTTTTCAGCCTACCCTCGTATTCACTGCCTGAGGGGAGTTAATGATGGTAGAGGAGAGCTGCAGCCAAATATGCAAGAAAGTGTGAGAAAAGAGAAATGAAAATCAGGCAAGAATATGTATAAAAAAAAAGTGAGAGAGTCAGAAAGAATGAGAGAGGAAGAGAAATGACACACTTGTTGGTTCTGTCAAGACTGGCAGAGCTTTGAGAATAGTGAAGTGTGGGTAGAATTAGTCTAATCCCCCCAAAAAGGATTACATTAACTTGCTGGAGTTTTATTTGCCAAAGAGAGAAAGGAAAAAGACATTGGACTGAAGGATATATTTGTGGTTAGAAGAGAAAGAGCACAAGATTGGCATGTAAAAAAGAATCAGAGGGAGAGCATCAGGTGTGAAAAGCAGCATACCATGATAAAAAAAGAAGTAGTATAGAAGAAATTTTACAAAAATGTAACTGAAGATGAAACTTCTGGCAAAGCCCTTTGCAAAGCCTGGCTTTACAGTGTATTCAGTCAGTTCTGACGTATTATAAAAAAATAGTACATGACAAGCCCACCCACAAGAGACCTTATGTAGAAGAAGAGGGATAAAAGAGGACAACAGACAGTGTTTCAAATAGCTTTCTACTTTACAAAGATTAAAAACTTATTTATGCTCAACAATATTTAAACGATTTAACCATTTTAACCACACATCGCAATGAAACAGAAGCACTGGATTTAAACGAGGTTGTAACATAATTTGCTTCTAGGTCTCAAATCTGCCAGAACAACTTTGGAGTGCAAGTTCAATAGTCCATGCACATTTTTATCTTAACTTGCACTTGTTGTTTGTTTGTTCTGTGTGTTTATTTCTAATGGTTGCTGAAAAAAAAAACTTAAGTTATTTTTTAATCAGCAATATTTGTTTTTTTGCATTGATTGTTTATTTTATTCATTGATATGCGATTGAAGAATTACAGTAACAAAAACTGAAAACCCATACTCATTAAATTTTTCTGTTTGCTGTGTAGGTGAAGAAGCTGATAGCACGCATAGCTCAGCAACCATTTCTTTTGTAGTAGTTTTAGGTTTGTCAATTGCCAGACTATTTTTTTAATGTTATAATATTAATTGTTTAATTTTTGTCGTAAAGCATCCAGTCTACAGTATCTAATAGTTTGAAAACTGACAAAAAGTGATTAAAATTGCAATGTTTAAACGGTAAAGGTCTGTCTACAAATACTCAACATAAAAACTCTTCATAGCTTTGTTTTCTTATTGAAGTTTAGCAGCTACGCTCAATTACTTAGTACACTACACTACAATACACTAACAAAGAAACATCTGGCGTGTAATATACCATGTGCTGATCAGTTTGAATTTGAAATATAGTAGATCTATATACCCAAGAGCAAGATAAAGAAGTGTAATTGTCCACGGTTTGCTAAACATCATTTTTCTTATTCTTGATAAAAAGTGAACACACGTAGTTGCAAAATATTGCTTTTAGTGTAAATATAGCACACATTTTGAAATTATTTTGATTTAAACAATTTTTTTGCCCCCCCCCCCGAGAATTCGCTTGTTATCAACAAAAAAATTGACATTCATGACAGATAGTATTGATGTAAACCTGCGTAGAGCCTAAGTGGAACTGCCAGTATTGTAGTAAGTTTGTTTGTGGCTATATTTGCTGTTCTTGTGGTTAATTTGTCTACTAACAATATACCATTAAATGTATTTTCTCACTAATAAAATGTGCAATTACAAAAAAGATATAAAAAAAAGTATTCATAACTTTCTAAACAAAATTAAAATAAAATTGTGTAAAAAAGATTTGAAAAATACTTCATGACTTAAATTTTTAAACACAAATGACTGCTGAAATATAAATATTCTTATTCGCAAGTACTCTGCAAAAAAATGGCAGTCAGTCAAAGCAGATACTAATGTCCCTCAAAATTTTCAAATAAATGGGTGTGCAAGAGAAACTTGCACAAAGACTCGTTTAGTGTGATAAAAAAGTCATATCGTTCCTAACCATACTACTGTTATTCCATTTTGAAACATAATCTCAGCTTTTTTCCAGAATGCTTCACAAGTTACTGTCCAAGGTATGACTTACAACTGCAACTGATGGTGAGTCTCCTGGCTGGTGAAAGCTAAGTACTAGGGTGATCGAGTGGTCCCCAAATTACCATTACTCCCAAGTCCATTCTGACCCAGAATGGTAGCACCTGTCAGGATATCAGCTGTGGATCAAATAGCCACAATGCCTTGTGAGCTGCTTTGGAAAGTTGTAGGTGGCTGCACACTAGGGTTAAGACATTTGGTATCTCTTTTCATATAAAAGATTCCTGTATTGCAAATCAATAAACTTTTGTATAAAACCAGTAAAAAAGAACCTAACTCCACTCACTGTGTAAAAGAGCTCATCCTCACATCAAAAAATTAAATTGCCATGTATTCTCAGTCTGATAGCATGGGTGGTTGCTAATCTGTAAGTAAGAGCACCATTATGCCACGAATAAAAACTGTGTGCTGTTTTTTTATATCGCAAACACTTTACAATGCATGACCATGCATGTTTCCTATTTTTTTCTGAAATTACGGCCTTTTGTAAGCTAGTATTTGCAAAGGTTTACAAGCTAACAAATTAATTTAATCTGCAAATTGTCCCACCCCAACGTATTTATTTTGGGAAAAGTACCTGAACCTAGATTTAAAACATCACATAAAAAGAGTGATATCACAGGCCAACAAAAATTTCTTTTTCAAAAGACACCAAATATTAGACCATTGTTAGGGCAAATCTGGGTCACTGAATCTGAAAATTCACTTGGTTTGGCTGAATTGGCTCTAGTTTTTGAGATATTAAATATCCAATATTTGTAAGGTCCTTTCAAATCGACCCTCAAAAATGTGTTCAGTTAACTCTTTCCACCCAGGATGTTGGGTTATTGCTGAACAAAATAATGAAATGGTTGATAAACTACTCATCAGTGATATTAAAATTCTTAAACAGCACAGTGTGGCCTAAAGGGTGGCAGCACAATGCAATAGCATGTAGTGAAAGTCAGCAAGTTGTGACTTATTTGTAGTAGCCTTCCATTCAAAGCATTGAAAATTTGGACGAGTAGGCTGGTCTAAAGTTAGCTGCATACAGATTGCAAGGTAGTAGGACCAGCTTTGTTGTGTTATGCTTGGAAACAGTTTTACATTAATCACATTTTAGTACTATAACACAAGTCGAATGGCTTGAAAGCATGCCCATAGGATGTAACTTTGTCATAAAACGATTGCCAAGTTGGCAAGTAAGCTAGCTGCAAGTGCAAATACACTTTTATTTAAAATTTTTGTCAGTGTTCACTAATGTTGCTATTAGGAGCGGTATTTAAAGCAGGTAGTGATAAAACAAAGTAATGAATTCAAAACGTAAGTATTGTCACAACAATCCAGATGCATTCTGTTACGTTTTTAGTAAATACATGACAAACGAGTAATATTTCATTGTATTTGATCATACCAAAAGAACATACCAAGCTTACTTTGGCATGCAACTGGGAGATCAAGATACGCCTTGGGCTCTTCACATGGTGTGTAAGAATTGTAGTAAATCCTTTGCTTGTGGATCAAAGAAAAAGTGAAAGCAATAAGGTTTGGTGTGCCTATGATTTGGCAAGAGCTCTGTAATCACCCAACCATTGCTACTTCTGCATGGTAGACATGGCAGGATGGAATTGTCACAAAAAAGAAATTGTGGTACTACCCTGATAACGGCCAGTGCCACATTGCAGTAAAGTTTCTGTCTCTGTGTTTTCTTCTTGGCCAGAACTTGCTCCAGATGATAGTTTGTTTGAAGCAATGAAGGAACAGACAGTGACTGTAATAATTATAGTCGATGCAGCAGCTGCAAGTTTGCAAACAAATATAGTGAAGCCTTTTTAGTAAAGGCTACCTCAATGACTTAATTAGAGATCCAGCTTTGTCAAAAAAGGCAGCTGAAATCTTGGCCTCTCATCTCAGTGAACGCTAGATTCTTGATTCCAAGACCATGATAATATTTTACCATCACAGTAATGAAGAACTAATTAATACTTTGGTGAAGACAATAACTTTTGCTACACTGAAGGTCTTCTGACTGCTATGGATGTACCCAAGTAAAAGCTGGATGAGTGGTGGTTGTTTATCAACAGCTCTAGATGAAGTCTGCAGTGTGTGCTGCTGTATAATGATAACAAGTTCACCTGTGTCCCAATTAGTCATTCAGTTATGTTGAAAGATCACTATTTAACTGTGAAAACGGTCCTGTGCAAGCTGTGCTACAATACAAATGGGTGATATGTTTTGGCTTAAAAGTGGTTAGCTTTTTTGCTAAGGCAGCAAGGTAGTTATAACAAGTACCCATGCATCCCTTGTCTGTGGGACAGTAAAGCGAGTGATTAAGACTGGCAAAGGAAGAATTGGCCCATGAGTGAAGAGCTTGTTGTAGGGGAGAGAGGAATCCACTTTTTTGAATCCAGTTTTGTCTGCATTAACACAGGTGGCTGGATTCACTTCATGTTTCTTGAAAGTTTGTAAAAACCATCACACCACTTTGTTCTGTTAATGGCATCTTCCTTTTTCAATCCAATCTGATCGGTATGTTTTTCCACTTGTCTTTTCCATGTCCTATTCAGTCACCAAGGCCCTCTTCTTCCTGCCACTTTAACCTGTTAAGTGCGAAATTAATTTTTCTCTTTTCGAGTTACAGTGCATATTTAATCGCGCGTTTTGCATTTTTTTGCCACAGCAAAGTTTTGCGGCAAAGTCCCTGACAGGCAGTTTCAATTTGCGAGAGTGAAATTTTGTATGTAAGTCTTTGACAAAGTATATATTTGTTGCAGTTTCTGTAGTCACTGTGTTGAAATGGTTAAGGTTAAGATTAAGGCGAATGACATTGAATCTCGCTTATTTTGAGATCAAGTTCGATTCTGCTTAGAAGCACCATTGATAACTGGCAGGAAAGGTATATTACTACCACATGTCTCTTTCTGGCTGGTAAATGCTAAAAAATTTTGCTTTTATGTTTGTCAGAATGGGCCACAATTTGAACAATAATTTAAGGATATTACCGTTTGGGTCAAACTGCTGATTATATAATTGTTGAAATGGAGAAATTTGGTAAACAGAAAATGGCGGTTTTTATCCTTAACCTCAGCAAAATGGGCTATATAATGATGCTTTTTTGCTGTAGTGCTGCATTTCGGGCTTTTGATTAACATCTTGGATAAGCAGCAATGCTAGAAAACCCTTATTTCATTGCTGTTGGTGTCAATCCACTCTTTCGAACGTGAACATGCCATCAAGTTGGCCAAGCGTTCCTCCAAGAACTGCCTGGCATATCGATTGGTGTCTGTAGCAATTAGGTCTACAATTTTATTGATAAAAAAGTTCAAAAAATTCCAGTGGGTCAGTTACATCGTTCAGGCTACTTGTATGCCTGGGTTGCCAGTAAATGAAAACCTGCTTCGTACTTGGCTGTTAACAGTCCACTACAGATTATCGTCATTAGGAGCACTATTGCTAGCTTGATCAGTGTCACTATCAAGTACATCGGCATTTTACAAATATCGTATGTCAGCACTGTCACTTTCTGAGTCGTCTAGAGAAGACAAATGATCACTAGCATTAAGAATATGCAAGAAAAGATCATCATCTGAGACTTGAAAACTTTGCTTGGCATCGCTATTTGCATCAGCTAAAATACTCTTATAAATGTATTCAGAAAACTAAAAAATAAAAATAAAATAATATATCGTAAATATTTATCCTCCAAAACTTAAACTCTTGCATTGATCATTATGTTAGAAGTTATCTAAATGCTATTACAGTATTGTACTTTTAGAGCATTAGATAAATTGGTCTGAACTCAATGAATAGATCTAGCCATGAAAGTGTTTTACGTAATAAAACTTTTGTATTAGTACAAAATGCTTACTCAGAATTTTCTCACCCTGACACGTGAAAAATGCTATGCAAAGCAAAATAAAATGCATAGTTAAAAGCGGTGGCAACTCGGACGAATATACACGCCTTATGCACTGAGAAAGCGACATGCTTTGATAGATATACACGTCTTACGCAGTGAATGGGTTAAAATCCATCACCATTATTCCTTCTCAAAACATGCCCATACCGTTGTACTCCACTTACCCTGGCTAATCCACCCAAAGTATGCTTTAAACCCAGCACTCTCATAAGTTCTTGGCTCCTTCTTTTCTCAATCAATGTAATCCACACATTGCTCTCATCATTGCTTTTTTAGTTCTTTTCAAAATTGTCATCTCATTCTCCCTCAGACATCATGTCTTGCTCCCACATAGCATTGCTAATCTTAAAAATGACTAAGATCTTAAAATGTAATAAACAAACTGTTGGTTGACTGTGATAGCATCATTCTCCTACCATTGCACATTAAACTGGGCTTGATGAAGTAGTTTGTCAAGGCATTAGATAAGAATGGTGCCTGTTTTGAATACATCTTTAAAGCGTTTCCTAATTTGAGTAGTAAGAAAGTGAAAGCTGGAGTTTTTCATATATCACAAATTGATTAAAGATTAAGTCTTTGCCTCTCATATGACTGTAGTTGAGCCTGCTTCCTGATGTTTGGATGTTTCTGAAATAAAAAAGTTCTTCAGGAAAATGAAGTCAGACAACTACCAGGGTCTTGTGGAACTGATGCTCTCAAACTTTCCAGCTTTTGCAGCCAGATAAGCATAAACGTTCACTACTTACTCAGCTACTTTGATCGATTTCCAGAAAACCTTGGTGACTCAATAGGAACAAGGTGAACGGTTCCACCAAGATTTCAAAACAACAGAAGAGAGGCATCAGGGTTGATGGAACCATCACATGATGTCAAATTATTGCTGGACCTTTTTGTGTGATTGTGCCCAGCAAGGTCACAAGCACAAATTATGTATGTAAGAGAACTTTTCCTGTGATGGACTGAATTAACCTTGGACATATTCTGCTGTGTACAGTGTTTAAAATATTTTGCTGCATTTACAACAATGTTAAATGTCAGTGGCATAACTTATTGTTTGAAGGTTCACACCAACATAAACCACAAACATTATATTGAAAACAATTTACAGTGTATTGCAAACAAGGTACCCAACTGAATTTGATGAGACCATCCCTGGACGCATTTCGTCCTCTTGGACTCCTCAGCAGGGTCCGTCTCATCCCCCAAACCAAACCCTTCATCAAATTGGGTTGGGTACATTGTTTGCAATACACTGCAAATTGTTTTCAATATGTTTGTTGTTTATGTTAGTGTGAACCTTCAAACCATTAACTAACCTTGCATAACGTTATCTAAATAACTTATTGTGTTTTCATAACTTGCATAACTCTTGTGAAGTTAAAATTAGCTGGCATACAGCATGTGCATGAATGCAGATGTCTAATATCCTTTTATTGCACAGCTACAATGCTTTTCACTTTAATAAATATTGCATTCTGAGAATATTTGGATTCTGCAACCAAATTTTCCCTAAAAACTCTTTCACCTAATGAGCCCAAAAAATGTTACATAAAATACAAATCGTTGGACTGGACCAATATGTTGAGGGCAAGTATAAGGTAGGAAAAAGCATACAGCACAACTTTCAAAAGAAGTTGCAAAACCTTGGTAGAAGTTGAATTTTCCCCCATGTGTGCAAATCCAGTTTCTCAAGCAAAGCTTGGCAAGTTGAAGAAAGTTTATGATGAATGTGTTGGCAGGGAAAATATGATGCTCTGAACATGCTTTTTGATACGAAGTAAATTGCCATGATTATCTTTGGAAGACAAATGGCTGTATTACCCTTAAGTAGAGAGCAAAGAAGTGGGGTATTCTTGAAATCAACTTGTAAGTAAACATCCATTCATCCTTCCAAACAGAAATTACAAGCGAAACTGCCCTCAACATCTCATGATCTTGCATTTAACCATAACAAACTCAATGATGAGACCTGCAACTGTGCATTGCTGTTGTTGTGTGGATTTCACTATTAAACCTACAAATATGTACAACAATCGAAATTCAATTAAATTACTATTTAACCATATCAATAATCAAGGTTTTGATCTGACAATTGTACATGTACAACACAATTACAATGTAAAAACTTATAATCTATTTATGTTGCAGTTGTTGGATTATTGAATGTTTCAAACGCTTAATCAAATCACTAAATATAACAATCTCAATGCTGAAACCTAAAACTGTGTATTACTGAAAATGTGTAAAACTTATTAACAAACTTGCATTAGGTTGCAATAACAATCGAAATCACTTCAAATCACTATTTAACCATAAGATCAATAATCAAAGTTATTGTAATTGTATGCTTCAAACACTCAACCAAATGGCTGAACGTATCAAACTCAATTATGAGATGGAAAACTGTGTATTACTGTAATTGTGTGGATTTCAATTTCAAACCTTTAAATATGTACAAAAGTAATCAAAACCATTCCAACACATTATCGCACCACAATATCAATGTGATCAAGGTTTTGAACAGACTATTTTAATGGTACAACTCAATGATGATCTTGCGAATGAGTGTAATAATTAAACCACTTTGAATGTCAAAACCAACCAAGCATCTATAATATTGTTGCAAAACGCTTTGGTGCGGTGTTGGACTTCATTTGTCTCAAACGATCAACCTAATCAACAAACATCACAAATTCCATTATCAGAACTACAACTGTGGTCTTGACCACACTTTTGTGAATGCGTAATCCAAGAATTGAGAATCCTTCCTGCAGCGCCTGTGGACACTTGTCCCAGGACACCTCTCATCTCATTCCGCAATGTCCAGCTATGAACTCTTTGTGCAGCTTGCTCTTTGGCAACTCTCTTGTCTCTTTTTGACCTCTGATCCAGGCCCTGGGGAGTTGCCAAGGTTCTGGGAGTCCACGATCTTCCACCATGCCCCCATCTCTTGGAAAGGGCTCGGCAACAACAACAACAACAACAACAAGAGATTGCTATCATAAGTGGTCGAGAAGGATACATCCAAAGAGATGTTCTGCTGAATTTAATTGAAGGCTTCCTAATCAACAATCACCCCAAATATTGCATAATACAGTTGGTAGACCCCTTAAGAAATTAAAAAATACTGGAAGTGTAGCTGATGCTGCTAGATCTGGTGATCGCTTGGAATTGTGTTTTTTTGTAAATGGAAATCACATCAAAAACATTTTGTACTTACATTGCAGAATAATCGTAATGTAATGCCTATGGTGTGTGAATTTTAGGCCACTCTGTATATTATGAACTGGTATTTTAACTAAATGATTAGAAGCAAATGAAGAATGCTGTTTTACACAAAGTCAGACAGAATATTTTAAGCTCGTATCTACTCAATGTTAAGATAAACCTACTCTCTGCACATTTAAATCTAATATACAGTCATGCACAAAAGTTTGAGACCACCCACGATTTTTCACTGTTTGCACTTTGTCTCTTTCTATCTTGTTTTATTTGTCATATGCACTTGATCCTTTGTCTATCACGTGAGATTTCATTTAAAACAAATGATCCACCACAAATGTAAGAAAATATCATATATTTTAATAATTTGTAAGGCTTCTTCAGTTTTTCACCACGGCAACCATTGTGCAGGCATGCTATCTATGGGATTGCACCAGTATTCTGATGTCATTTTTTTGAGTCCATACAATTTTTATCGCTGTCTTCAATGATTCCATACTGGTAGGATGCTGATCTGCTACTTTATTCTTCAAAACATACCATCAATTTTCGATTGGATTATATCTGGACTATTTCCTGGCCAGACCAGGATATCAACATTCTTCTCCTGTAAAAAGTTTTTCACTAACTTAGCCTAATGGCATGGAGCACCATTGTGCATGCAAACATTGCAATCATGCACCAATATATGGATCTTCAACTTATCCTTGAGTAGATCTAGGTATTTTGCACAATTTATGATGGTACCTGGCTGGAGGAAATACAGACCAGCTGTACATGTGCAGATATTACTTCCCAGACCATGACGCTTGGAGGGTGTTTCATGGTTTGAATGGTGTAGCAATCTCTATATCTGGGGCCAACTAGTCTTCTCACCACTTGCTTGTGAGATGTAAACTGCAGCACAGTTGACTCATCAAAAAATATAACTTTCCTCGAGTTTTCAGTGATCCAACCCAAGTGAGCCTTGGCAAAAGCATATTTTTAGCTTTGATGGAAAGAATAAGCCTAGACTTTTTGTTACATTTGTAAGCTTTTAGCCCAAATTTATCAGTCAAATGACGTTTTATCGTGGTTTTACTGACAACTGTACCTTTGAGCAACAATGTCAATTTAATTTTTATCTTCTTTATCAGGTAATCTTTCTTTTGGGAAGTAACCATGGGTCTTCCAAACCTGTATAAATCCTGAAAATTCCCAATATTTCAAAAATCTGACAATTGCCTGATGAATTACTGTTTTGCTGAACTTCATTTTTTTCATATTTACCTTTCTGTGTATCCCTCTTTATTCAATGTAACAGTTTTTGCCCTTTCAACAACTGATAACCCCATATTTCCAGCATTAAAATTTGAGAAAAACTGAATGTTTTTACTTCAAAAAAAAGAATTTGACACAAAATGTCATTATTAAAGGCTTCACAGGTAAATTATGCACCTGTACGTAAACTGCTGAATGTATGTTTCTACAATATTTTTAAAGCTTTCTACTGACCATTGTTAGTATAAATCATCAACATGTTGAATTTGTAAGTAGAATTGAATAACTTGTAATTGTAATTAGTCATAATTCAGCTGATGAGTATGATATTAAAACTTTGGTGAGAGTTGTCTAATGCAAAAATACAGCACTTTGTACAAGATTTTACAAATGATCTACTGGCATTAAAAATATTCTTTTTTACTACTTTTGCTATTGTGTTGATGGTGTTATTCTTTGAGTTTGCAGGTGGTTCAAGAACAATGTATATGGCAAAGGTGGGAAAAGTTGGCAAGTTTCACAGTTCAGCAACTTGCATTATACTTTAACATAACTTAATTTTTATTGCATAACTTGTGCTGTACTTTCAGGTATTTTCTTTGTTATTATGCAATGTGGTCAAACTGTTATTTGCTATGTCAAACTATTTGTGTTTCACAATTTCTTTAAATGTACAATTTTGTCTTAATCATTGAAATCTCCTCTTTAAACAACACTGTTTTTTGCTAAACCCTTAAAAATAAAAAAATTTTATGATTATGGTTGAATGATTGGTGATCTCACTTTTGTTGTACAGTTTACCAAAGATGAGTGAAGTCCAGAGTGTGAGTGGAGTCACAGTATGGCACACTTGGAGTCGGGAGTCAGAATTCTTTGGTGAGAATGGAGTAGAACTAGATTCAGAGTTTCCAAAACAAAGAGTTTTAATATTTTAGTCAACAATTCTTTTGTCAAAGACAAAAAGTAACAGCATTGCTACCAAACTTTACCATTTAAACTCAAAAGTAGCAACATTGGCATTTTACAACACAGCTGCCAAATTCGTAATCCAGTAAAAATATGTGGTGACCCATCACAAATTGCAAATGGTTTGACTACTGCAAAAAATTTACCAAAACACCCATCTTGGGATAAAAACAAAATGGCCACCACAAGTCCAAAAAATATCCTTTTTTTCTTATCTTTTTATCTAATTCATGTATTTTAGTTCTGAAAAAGACCTTACAATATATTTCTGATGCAAAAAATTCAAAACCAGACATTAATCGATTAACAAATGAGATGAAAATATCTCCCTTTATAATTTATTAAAAATAATCCAACATTTTGTACGCAATTTTTTGAAAAACATACAATCAGCAGATTTTTGTTGTGATGACATACTCAATTCCTATAGATCATGTATTTTGAAAAGGATTAATTTGTAAATAAAACAAACAAAACAGCTTAGTAAGTAGTTTTTACCAACAATCTCGCATTTCTTGCAATAACTAACACAAATACATAGTTTTTCATCCCTTTGCTCTCTTGAGTGTGAAATGCTAAACAACACATCATGACATTATTATAGCTAGGTCTCCTTATTTAGGGCTAGTTATATTTTATAGCTGCCTTAACAAGTATTCTGAGACTTAAAATGCTTTTCTAGCCTCATCAGGCTTTAAGGTCAAAAATCTGTTCCTGATATGACTTTCATTGAATTTTTACCATCTCAGTTGCAATAAATTTTTGTGTGTGATGTTCACTTATTTACTATCCTTTTTTTTTTATTCATATAAACTATCTTTTTGTGCTTACGTTCTACAGGGTGGGCGTAAGTCGTGCACCAAACATTTAAGATAATTTTGATTATATAAACGTCATTTTATTTAAAACAAGCTTATCTAAGGAACTGATGACACATTATACACGCTGATACAATCACAAATGCTCAAAATGATCATAAATACTAACTCAACTCGCTTGTTTATTGTTAAAGGCATATCTGAAAATTAAAGGAAAATAATTTAAAATGCAAATCATACCTAAAAAAAACTTTGATTATAATTAAATTTGACCGATATAACGACTGATAGATTCAAACAATGGTAAATTACTCTATGAAAGAACAATTATTATACATCAAAAAAAAGGAAAAGATATTCTACCCCATTAATTTCACATTGTTTCACATCACACTCCACATAATTTCTTGGTGCGCGACTTATAGCCCACCCTCTATATTGTTTTAGCTATACAGGCTTGCTATTATGATCAATCATGATCTCTGCTTTACTGCTTATAAATACAGTACATTACATTGCATTTTTCAACAATCTTGTTTGTTGTTGTTAATTATACATATCTATAAATTTATAATTTACAAATAGTCTATAGCGACTATGCACTCGACCTAGATTTAACCATCCATTGTCAAATGTCTCCACATACTGTACATTCTTTGTAGTTGTTGCTATCTGACCCCTTTTGAGGGACAGGGCATGGCTGAAAACCATGGAGCCCCAAAAGCTGGGCAACTCCCAGGATCTGAACCAGAGGTCACAGAGAAACAATAAGTCTGTAGCTGGACAGCGGAGAATGAGGTAAGAGGCATCATGGGTCAGATGACCGCAGACACTGCATGAAGGATTCTCACTTCTGCCAATTCTAGAGATAAGAGTTGAACATAAGGGTGTGCCCCTTGCTACAAAGACAGCAAAAGCTATGATGAGTATGACTTTGGAACACAAGTTTCTTAACCCTTTTCACTCTATTAAAATCTGACCATTGCGCTCTCCAACTTTTGTCATAATCAATCATAATTAATCATGATTAATTGCCTCAAGTTTGTTTGTAAATCATTACTCAGCAGTCTACTTCTACATTAAGTGTGATATATCGTTGAAATCTACATTTCTTGACGATTTCAAATAGAAAAAAAACATTTTTTTGAATATGCAAATTTTATGCAAATTAACCCCCCCAACTGGGGGTAATTGTCTTCAAAATTAAAGAGGTACCCTCACCTCAAAGATCACTACAGATTTTATTTTCTACCAATTTCTTTAGAAATGGTCGCAAAATGATGCTAAGGAAATAAGCTTTCAAGGTACATCAATCAAAACTTACCTAAAAGCCTAGGTTTTCTACAATTTGCAATTTTCTAAGGAAAATGACCTTTTTTTTGACCGGTACCGACCGGTACCAAATTTTGGTAGTTAAATTTAGTACCTAAAATATGATCAGTTATTATCTGCTAGAGGTTAGCCTAAACCATGTAACATTATGTATTTTTGAACAGGGAATTTCTTCAAGATTCAAAAAATATCAAGTTTAAATAGAATATGCTGTCACTGACAATGAAACAGCCGCTTGTTCACACCCTTCCCATTTCTTGAGAAACAAGGGGGATACAGCAAACTTTGATTTACGAAAGCCAAACTTCTGCTGGCTTTTAAACTTGTATTTCACTTCTTGTCTCCTTGGAAACTTGATACAAAATGACGACTTTATTGGTGAAACATTTGCAATTTATTTCATCTTCTTATAGGATGTAGTTTTTGTAAAAATCATAATTTAGTGAAGGCAAGTCGAAAAATTGTGGGGGGTTTTGAACTGACATGATGTACAGTACTCATTTTTGATCAGTAAATATCATATACCACTTAGTCTAGACTATTTAAAGTTATATATTGCTGGAAAGCAAATTTCCTAAGCTTTCAAATGAGACAGGTATTTAGCAACATATCATATTTTTTACGCACTAAATTTACTTTTATCTACTTACCATTCAAATTTGTTTGGGGGATTTTGAGACCCCTAAAAAATTTGGAAATTTATAAAAGTAAAATTTAATATTATTGCTTGAAATTTTGTCAAATGATGCCCAAAAAGAGTAGTTTTCAGACTGTGTCAATGATAAAGGGTTTGGTTATGTGGTAAAGATGTAATCTCAATTTGATTTTAGTGTAGTTGGCACGTGCTGAGAATTTGGCAGATTTTGTCATCTGCAACTGGGTTCTTGGTCTTTTTAACCGTTTTTTGGGTATAAAAATCCAAGAATTAGGGCACAAATTATACATCTTCCGATGCGTGAGTAAATAAGCGTGATCTTTTGAAAACTTTATGAAAATTGGATGAAAAATAAAGTCACAAATCGATTTTTTAGTAAACTAACTTTGTAACTCAATTTAAAAAAATTTGAGGTAAACACTGAAAACACGAGATCATCAATCGAAAAAGTTAAAGGGAGGAGATGAAATCACTTGCACACGTGGGCAGGAGGGGCCAATGAAGCGGAAACATCACGGAGAGATTTGTCGAGCATAGTTTGCCAAAAGAGTTCTTTAAACAGCATTTAATTCTTATGTCGAGTGTGACTCGACAAAAGAGTGCAATGGAAAATCACAAATGTCGATTCCAGCTCGACAAAAGAGTGGAAAGGGTTAGTGGACACCAAGGATAGATGAGACAGTGTGCCTCCAGTCCAAGAAAGTGGATACAAAAAATAAGAGGAAAGAGACAACAAGGAACTGCAGAAAGCAGGAGTAGTGCACCATGCCTGGCCAGCTCATCAGCTGTGTTGTTACCCCCAAAAAATAAGTGTCAGGAATCCACTGTAGCCTTTGAAGCAAAACAAAAGATGGAGGAAAGTGTGTTGAGAGCAGATAAAGAGTCTCAAAGAAAAGCGGCAGACTTGCTAGTGTTGCTGAGACCAACAGAGATTGCAGAATGGCACTAGTTTCAGCAAAAAATTTAAACTGGGCTTGCTGAAAAGGAAAGAGTGGCCTTAGTGCCACAAAGTGAGCAGTTGGTACGTATGCCAGAGCCGACTTTTCCAAAAGGAAAGTGAACAAAGCCATCAGCCCAGATCACCAGAATGTGACATGAGAGAGTTTCAAGGTGAGCAAGAGCTGCACATTGGCAAAAAAAGAGGGTCACAGTGAGAGCAACTGCAACAGTCAACATAACTGACCACCGGTGTTTACTTCCACCAAATATTTCATATGCAACATATGCGGATGAAAATGCGTCTCTCATATTGGGCTACTCAGCTACAAACAAACTCATCAAATGACGTAATCAATTGATAAATGATGTACAACATTAAACAAGTACAGAAAAAGTGATGAGTGCTCTGCACCAGAAGAGCTGAAAAGTTATCCCAGAAAAGCCTTCAATTGACTCAACAGTGCAAAAAAATGATGACCAAAAGAACGGCTTAATACACCCTATGGTTTATGGAAGTAATGAAAAGTGTCATGGTAAAGTTCCTACAATCATGGCAGACTGCCCAAACATTAGCTTTACCTTCTTGTTCTATCAATAAAAGCATAAATATTAATTTATCACTTTTTGCAACAAACAAGATTGCATCGTGAACAAACAGTAAAAAAATAACTCTGCATATGTACAAAATACACACTTGCAAATTAAACTGGAACAAGCACAGAGTAATTTCTTTAATTGGCAATGTACCTTAATCATTGCTACATCGTCTTTACAAAGTCACTTTACAGCAATTTCTTTCCTTGGTTGCAGTAGAAACACTATGCTAGAAACACTGGTGTTACTTCAAGGCACAACTGAACACCAGTTACCTACTGTTTTTAAGGCAAAGATGGTTTCATAATTTAAGATGAATTAATTTGAAATTACCATCATCACTGCAGCTCAGTTGTCCTCCACTCTCGGCAATTTCATCAGTTGGAGTTATGCCCTCAAACTTTGATGACATCATCTTCTCATAAGTAGGTCCAGGAAGATCAGGGGGAAACACATCTTCATGATTTAAAACAATTGTCTGCAAATATCATTACAAAAACACATGTTTCACAACTTAGTTGGCAGCTTATCACCAGATTAAAAGAATGTAGATGCACCCTGATTATGAAGAATTACTTTGTCTTCACAATCAGTTTCAAACTACGTTTTGTTAAATATTATTTGAATTGAGGAGCAATGCTGCTATATTTTAGCTATTTCTAGTCTTAAATTTACCATCCTTCACCAGTTTTAAAGAATAGTGAAGAAGTTAACCCAGCATGTCATAAATGCAACTGTTAGATACTTACCAATGCATTTTGACTGATAATGGTGGGATTGGATTTGGCTTACTCATGCTTTCTACATTTTTTCACTGATTTTGCATGCTTGCCTGCAATTCATTATTAACGCAATTAATCTTGTTCTGCACAGTTGCCTAATGCACCTTGTGATGTGACATGGCTTTACAATCAATGTAATTATCTTGGAAGCTACAGTAGATCACTTTTAATGCTATTGTTAAAGAAGCTACATGAGAGATAGAGAGAGAGAGAGACTGAGTTTTTTAAATTCAGTTTTGTCTGCATAAACACAGGTGGTCGGAGTCACCTCATGCTTCTTGACAGTTCGTAAACACCATTACGCCACCATACTCTGTCAATGACATCCTCCCTTTTCAGTCCAATCTAATTGATATGCTCGTCCACATTATATGCAACTGCCCACACCCTCTTCTTTCCACCACTTCAAAATCCAACGCTCTTCTCAAAACATCACCATTATCCCTTCTCAAAACATGCCCATACCATCGCACTCCACTCACCCTAGCTAGTCCATCCAAAGTATCCTTTAAACCCAGCAAACTCATAAGTTCTTAGCTTCTTCTTTTCTCAATCATCTAACTCCGCATATTGCTCTCATTATGGCTTTTTCAGTTCTTCTCAAAATTGCCATCTCATTCTCCCTTAGACACCACGTCTTGCTCCCACACAGCATTGCAAATCTTATGCAACTCTGATAAATCCTTCCTTTTATTTTTAACGAAAATTTTCTCCCATAAAGTAACTCACCACACTCTCTAAATTATATCCATTGAATTCTTGTTCTTGCTGTTACTGCTGCTTCACTTCCACCACCGACGTTCAACCTGTCCCCCAAATAACAAAAGCTTCCCACAAAGTCAACTGGTCAAAATATGATAATTCTTCACCTGGTTCTACTATTCCTTCCATTGTATAAACACATAGTTCACAAACAAAATATTTTGGCAGAGTTGAAGTCACCCTCTTCATTTTGGCGCATCTACCATGTACCCTTTATCACACTTTGTACACATCACCAAATTTCCCATCACCCTCTTGCTGCTCTTAGCACATGGATCAACTTTGCTCTTGAGTATCTCACCTTTCAAACCACTCACCATTACTTTGGTTTTCTTGAGGTTCACCTTCAGCCCCTTGCTTTCAAACGCCTCTTTCTATTTTAAAAACTTCTCTCTTAAATTCTCCATACTTTTACTCATTAAAACCAAGTCATCTGCATGCAAAATTTCATTCATTGATCCTTCTCTTGCACTCTCCAAGATTACATCCCCTGCAATTGCAAAAAGCAGTGGCAACAAACCAGATCCTTGATGTACACCAACTTGTACCAAGAATTCTCTAGAAAACTCAGATCCCTCTCAAACTTTCGTTTTTGCCCCATGATAGAGGCTCATCACCACCCTTATGATTACTTCTGGTAAACCTTTCTTTCTCATTGCCCTCTCCATCACCTTTCTTGGAACTCTATCAAATGCTTTCTCAATATCTACAAAATACATGCACAACCTTTTCTTCTTATGCCTATACTCCTCTTGCATTCTTCACACTACAAAAAATGCATCTGTCATTCCTCTTCCAGGCATAAAACCAAATTGCATTGAATCAATATTTACTAATTCTTGAATCCTTCTCTCCAGCACTCTTTCAATGACCTTCACGGCATGCTCCAACAGCTTTACTCCTCTGTAAGTAATGCAATTTCTTACATCTCCATTTCCCTTGAAAATTGGTACCAGCACACTTGTTTGCCATCCATCTGGCATTCCTTTCCCCTCTAACACGCGTAGGCAAAGTTCCACCATCACACTAACCCTACTTCTCCACTAACAGATCATCTCTGCACATACTTCAAAGGGTTTAGTTGCCGTTTCTGGTTTCATCACTTTTATTGCTATTGCCATTTCTTCACAGGTAACATTTTTAATAGGTTCTTCTACCACACTAGCTGCTGTCACGTGGTCCCAATCATTCTCTTTATTCATAATCTCCTCCATGTGATTTTTACATAATCTTTTCCTGTTTTTTTCACTGAAACCTAACCTTCGGTCTTTTCCTCTCAAGCACCTACCTCCTTCAATATTCTTTCCATCTTTTTTCATGAACTTCACCAGTGTAAATTGTTATTTGATTTTTTGTTTAATTTTGTTAACTCTTTGTTAGCTTCTTTTCCCATAGAACTAGCAATTACTTTCTTTGTTTGACTTTTGATATTCTTATATCTAGCCTTGTTTTCTTATGATCGATTTTTGCACATCTTCTTATATGCCACTTTCTTTTGTTGTATTGCTTTCTTCACCACCTCTTCATTCCACCACCATGTATCCTAATGGTTCCTCCTACCTTTCTTCTTTTCGCGTACCTCATCACAAGCTTGTAGCATACTATTTTTAGAAGTATTCCATAGATTGGGTGCATCAACATCAACCAATTCCTGTGAAATTTTGTTTTCATGTTGTTTTCCTTCAACTTTCAAACTCTCCTAAAAGTTTGTTTGTTCTTCACTACTTCCTTCAACTTTCTTTTGTCTATGTCTGTTACCACCAGTCAATGTTGCAACTCCCAGGAAATGGCTTTCATGTCTTTTAAATACTTTCTATTGTTTTTACCAACCAATACAAAATCAATCTTCATTTCATTTCCACCCATACTGTATGTTATTCTTCTCTGCTCCTTCTTGTCAAACCATGTATTTGTCACGCACAACTCCTTTTGATCACAAAACTCGAGTTGTCTTTTTCCCTCAACATTTCTTTTACCAATTCCATACCCACCATGCACACTCTCAAAACCATCAATCTGTCTCCCAACACGTCTGTTGAAGTCCTCCAGACCAAGAACTACTTCCTCTGGGTTTTGCAAAGTCCACTCACTTGCCATGTCATTATAAAATTGTTCTTTCTTGCACTCTAATCTTCCAACGTTGGGAGCATATGCACACATAACTCTTATAACTTCTTCTTCTTCTTCAAAAGCCAGCACCATTGTCATCACTCTGTCACTTTTTCTCCAGACTTCTACAACCTTTTCACCAAGTTCTTCTCTCACTAAAATTCCAACACCTCCTATTCTATTATTATTTCTAGACCACCACAGCTTTTATCTCCAACCTCTGATACCAACAAATCAAGCTCCTTGTCCCCTCCACTTTACTTTCTGTAGACACCACATATTCACTTCTCTCTTTCTTAACTGTTCACACACTTCCGTACCTCTTCCACAAAAACTTCCAACATTCCAACTCCTAAATCTTACTTCAAATTTCTGTAACCCACAGATTCTTTGCATCCCCTACCCATTTAAGAGCTGCTGGGGACTGGGGACCAGTTCTTTAACAAACTTTTTCATGACGTAATTTTTGGTGATTTGTTTTTGCGGAGAGCATGCCCTTGGTTGCCTCCAATCTCAGTTTCTAGACATCAGGGGTTCCCAACCTTAGTTAACATAGGCTGGTACCCAAAATTCAACTCTAATGAGATGCTGGGTGAACAGCCTCACCATTCTATCCCCAGTGAAGCACGAGAATAGATGCTTGTTAAATATTGGTTTTAGTGTAGTCGAAGCATTTGTAGCAATGGTAACCACAGTTTATATCTAAGCTAATGATTCTATTTGAATTCACACTTTGATAACTATTGTATTTGTAACTTTGGCCGAGTGTTAAGCTATTGATTTGAATATTGAATATCCTATCTGAAGCTATTGTGTATTCACTGATAGTGCAGGTGGATGTCAAACAAAAATTGATTATGTATTTGAGGAAAAAAAAAATAGATAGTATGTATGGAATGTGAAAGTGATTCCATGGGGAACTCCAGCACCAGCTGGTGGTCATAGATCTGTGTAAAAAGGTTCTAACAAAGATTGTAAGTAAGAAACAAATCGTAAGAAGAAGGATGTGGAAGTTGAATGAAAACCAAACACAGAGTAAAATTTGAAAAAGAGTGAAAGAACTAGTAGGCACAGATGCATCTAATTTGTGGAAAACTCTCAAGGATGGTGTTCTAAGGGCATGGGATGAAGTGTGTGGAAAGAAATCTAGAGGAGATCAAAGAAACATGTGATGGTGGTGGAATGAAGAAGTCAAGAATACTATAGCGAGAAAGGCAGCATTAAAAAAGCTGTGCAGATTCCCATCAGTAGAAAATATGATCTAATAAAAACGTTAAAGAAATCAAACAAGTAAAGTTGTTGCTAGTGCTATGAGAAAGGAAGCTGAGCAAAAGTTGAATAATTATTAGCGTTTTCTGCTTTCTTTGAAGAACGAAAAAGAAGGGAAAAATCTTGAAAAAGGAAGGTACTTAAGAGGAAGAGATGGGCCGTTGGGCTTTTTTGAGACAGAACAAAAATTTGGAACATATGAAAAAGATCATGAAGAAAATGAATGGGACCAGATGGTGGAAAGACCAGTGGAAACACTTACTAGCACAAAAGTTGTGTAAGCAAAGCAAAGGATGAAATCAGGAAAGGTAACTGGAGGATCTGAAGTAACAATGGAGATGATAGTTGCAGAAGACAAAATTATGGTTTAAGTGATTGTAGCACTAGCTTTATCATACACAATGCTACATAGGGAACATCAAAGTTAGAATTGATTAGTATGCTGTCTTGATATCATCACCTCCTAATATAGTCTAAATTCAAGTTTATTGGGGGTGGAGTAAATAGATCAAATTTAATTTACAAGTGTTTAATGTGATAATGAAGGACAAGCAGTTATCAAAAACTGAGACTCAACAAGATCAACATGGGGTTGCAATTAGCAATTACACTTCAAACAACCACTGATCAATATATCTAAAAATATACTTGCATGTTAATGATTTTTTTATGTCATAAATAAACACTATTTCTTAAACTCCTAAGACTCTGATGCTATGTAGAATTACAAGTAACCACCGCTAAACACTAAATTAGTTTATCAGAAAATTCATCACTTCCTAAATGAGAAGAAATGAAGGCCTGGGGTGACAATTCTCACATGCTAGTGTGGCACTGTAGGCAATATAATATTGAATGGTTCAGGTGCAAATCTACTGTGGAAAATCATATCAATATCAGAAAACTTTGAAGTTAGCTTGAAAACAAACACAAAACTGCCACGAGCAAGTTTTACAGTAATAATGGACCTGTATCAACATGTATTGGATGGTAGAGGAATGCCTGACAAGTGGAAAACTAATGTGATTGTGTCTATTTTTAAAGGAAAGGGTGATGTAACGAGCTGTCAATCATACAGAGAAGTAAAACTGCTATAACATACCATAAAAATTGTTGAAAGGATCCTAAAAAAGCAAATACGAACACTGATCAGTTTGAATAAAATGTAGTTTGGATTTACGCCAGTACAAGGAACAGTGAATGCAATATTCATTGTGAGGAGAATGCAGGAGGAATATCAAAAGAAGAACAAGAAGTTGTATATATGTTTTGTTGATATGGAAAAGGCTTTTGATAGAGTGCCAAAAAAAGTGATGGAGTGGGCCATGAAAAAGTAGGGCTTATCAGAAGTAATGGCTCAAGTGGTTATGAGCTTGTATGATGGTGCAAAGACAATAGGGTCTGATGCCATGCCCTAGCCTTGGCAATAACATAACAGATAATAGAAAAAATGCTCAGAGGCTGAGATATAGGCCCAAGATTGGTGCTCTTTGTTAGATTTGTGAATGAAAGCAAAGACATTGAATTTTTTCTTTAGCACTTCTCACTGGAAAACCACCAATTTTCAGGGTAATGTCAATTGCTCCAAAAGGACTATTCAGATGCATACAAAAGACAAAAAGAGCGCAACAGCAAAACAAATATAAGCAGGCTTATTTGGTGAAAAAAATAATGCAAAAATCGTTCTGATTTTTCTCAAAACTAATACAGAACAAATATTGAATTGTACCTATACCATTGTCTTTATATTTTAGGATCGTTTGGTTAGATGAAGTTTGGAAAGATCTTGAAAGGTTTTCCAAAACGAAAAAAACAAATAGTGATAATCAAAAGGCAGGTAGACATGGTGGAAAGCACAGAGGAAATTACTGTCTATATTTCTCTGCCAGATAATGAAGAAATTACTGATGAAGACTCCGATGAGGAAAATGTCACATGGGCTAATCTCTCTGGCAAACAGCTAACTGCTGCAGTTGATATAAAAGAATCTGTGCCGACTTCTTGTGACCTGAGCTCTCAGAAAACAAAAAGTCTTAAAGCACACTACTGGTAAAAACAAAGACTAATCATCAACTACTAATAATCCTATTCAACAACTTCTTTATAAGCCATCTTCAGCAGACCGTCTTCAATCACCAGCTTAAGATTTTTAACTTTTTCTTGATGACAAGGCTGTTCAGCGTCTAAACTCACAAGTAATGAAGTATGCATCTTAAGCTGGTAACTACCAATTTTCTGTGTCATGCAATGAAATTGAGTGTTCATTGTAATTATATTGTTATCAGGCTATAGCAGCATACCAAGACAATGGCTATATTGGTCTAATGAGTCTGAGACAAGTAACACATTGGTAGTACATTCAATGTACCACAATCGTTTTGAGAAGATTATGATATATTTTCACGCAGCTGACAACTTCAATCTTGTTCAAGAAGACAGATTTGCCAAAGTTTGACCTTTTTTGGACATTATAGACAAAAGCTTTCTAAGCTTTGAATCAGCTTTTGGTCCAGGAAGTGTATTTATTGATGAATCAATGATGTATTTTGGCAGACATCTGGCAAAGCAGTTCATTCAAGCAAGCCAATAAGGTGAGGCTATAAAGCTTGGTTTCCTGCTATACCTTTAGAATATGTGCTTTCATTGGACTTGAATCAAAGGAAATACTGAGGAAGCAAACAAAGTGACTACAGAAGTACCTTTGGCCTGGGTGGAGAAGTTGCTGATATCCTTGAAAGTCACTACAAAGACAGAAAGTTTTCTTACAATTTTGATAACTTCTTTACCTCTTTGAAGCTGTTGGATAAACTCAAAGCTAGGGGGCATAGTGCTATCATTGCTATCCGCATCAATCAGATAGCAAAGTGCCCCATTTCAAACACCAAAACATTCAGAAAACAGCATTGGGGCAGCAAAAAAATTTTTGCTTAATGAAGATAAAGGAATTATTGAGGTAGGTGGTGAGACAATGGTGTCATGTGCATTACCTCTAATCAACAGGGCCTACATCCAATGAAAAAAGTTGAGCACTATTCCGCTTCTGAAAGAGGGTCACTGTACAAATACTAAGCTTGATAAGTCAGTATAATCAGAACATGAGGAAACATTAACCGTGTTGATAAAAACATTGCTCATTATCACTTTAGTATTTGCAGAAAAAATGGTACATATCTATTTTATCATATCTTTTCAATGTTTGTGCAAACAATGTTTGGCTGTTCGCTTTCCAAGGCAGTTATGATAAAGACCTGCTAACATTTACATGGTCAATTGTGCAATGCTGGCTAAAAGTTAGGAAATCCTCCTATAAATGATACAAGAAAACACAAGTTTGCCAATATTGTTGCTGCTGAAAACACATTAGATAATGTCACCCATTTTATTGTGGAAACAAATCCAAAAACCAGGCAGCACTGCAAAATTTGTCAGAGCAATTCGATTTACATGTGTGGGAAATGTGACGTGTATTTACACACCAAACGCTTTCTAGAATATCATTCAAAAGCTGAATAAATAAATTTTTGGTCATTGTTGTCATTTTTATCACAAAAAATTGAATGTAGTGAAAGGTATGATTTATACAATATGATAAACTCAAATGACAATTAAAATCAGAAGTTAGGGATTTTTATACATCACAGCAATGTGCCTTGTGCCCAGCATTGCATAAACGCAACAGTGATACAGTGTGGCATACATGCAACATCTTTTGGCTTGTAACCATCAAAAACACAAAAAAAATGACTTTTGACTCCAGATATGTGTTAGTAACACTGAAACTAAACAACATATACAAATTTCAAATTTTCAAGTTTCAAAAAAAGGTTTATTTTTCTGGGCACAAATGGGCTAAAAGACAGATTTTGAAATTGGAAGGATGCGCTGGAAAGGGTTTGAAAGTCAACATCAGAAAAACAAAAGCGATGGTGATTGGGTCGAAAAAAGAAGTGTTCAAAAGTAAGATAAATTGACGTGGAGGAGAGTAATGGCCAATTCAGTATTGTGCATGAAATGTGGAAACATAGTTCATGGCAGATGTGCAAAAATAAAGTTACCGCTAGGTTGGCAACACATTTTATTTCCTTAAAATGTAGACCAATAATGAAAGGAATGGCAGATTCCGCTAAAAAATGGAGGCTATTTATACAGTTGCACTATAAAATGGAGGCAGTGAATGGATTTTATTAAAGTGACAAACTAAATTCTAGTGAAGGCTGTGAAGCAGCAGTCACAGCAAGAGTAAGAGTCGGTAGGATAAGATTCAGGAAATAAGGAGAATTGTTACTTGTAAATAGGTTTTCTCTAAAGATGAAAGGTAAAGCTTATAGTTGTTGCATAAGATCAGCAATACTGTATGAAAGCAAGACATGGTGTGTAAAGAGTATGAAAAAGCATTTTAGGGAGAATGGAAAGAGCTATGATGAGAGCCACGGGTGGTTGGAAAGTTGTAGATAGAAAGATGACCAAAGAGCAGATGGACAAGCTGAGTTAGAAGAAACTGTAGATTGATTAGCAACATCAAATGGAGCTAGATGGTATAGACACGTCGTGGGGACATGATAATAGTGGTTTCAAAGTTGCTTTATAATGTAGATGTTGAAGTGAGTGGCAAGAGAAAGCAAGGGCAACCAAAGAAGACCTGAAAGAAGCAGTGGAAAAAGAGACACAAAGCATGGATTTAAAGAAGAAGGATGCTCTGAATCGAGCAAAGTGGAGAAATGAAGTATGAACAATTGTGGAAGGAACGAGGTAAATTTGGCCCTCTCTACTAAGGGGAGTACTACTATTACTTCTAGTTATAAAATAGTGTTTACAACATCAAATGTTAATTGTTAGTTGATTAACCTTTATAATTTCATTGACATTGGCTTGTGTAGTCACCAGGTCGTATCCATCAGGCACTGGAAGTAGAGTTGGTCCAAAGCAAACAGCAATATTATATGCATCCATCATGTTTTCATCACTGTTTTCTGATAAGCTGAAAAATAAATTGAAACAATTGGAGTGTGGAACAAAAAAACACAAAGATAATTGCTTTTCACAATTCTGTCTCAGTGGGTGTTTTGTAAGTATTCTGAAACTACTAAGCCTAAAAACACAAAACCAGGCACAATTAACCAACACACCATAATCAGTGCCACAACTCTGAATAATTATTTTAAAATTTGCATCTTTTGCAAAGAAAAACCTTCTTGAGCTCAAACAAAACCCAACACAAGATTTACAAACTTACAAAAAATACTCCTATTTAGGGGGTATGATAATGTCATAATAAATATATCTTTAAAGAATTTGGTTTCCTTATTTTCTCAAAAGGTTTGTAGTACAAACACAATTAAAAGTATTTTTGGAAGATACCAAAAAACTTATTTTCCATAAAACAGCAATTTAGGATCTATTGGCAATGTAACAGGCCATTCTTTTTTAAGCATGCTTTTTTTTATGAGTGCTTCAAAAAAAGTGATGCCATAATGCTGTTCGGTTCAATTTCAGTAGCTGGAGCCATCATCCAATGCTATTTTGAAACGAGTAAAACTTATTACTGATATGTGGCTAGTTGAAGCAAAATAATACATTGCTAGCATTTCAGTTGTAACAAATGATAATTTGTAGCTGCTGTTATTTGAATTTATATTTAGCCAAACTAGTTTACAGCACTTTCATTGTTGATGTTACATTGGTGTAGCAGAAGCCTTAACATACACAATGCTACATAGGGAATGGAACATTAAAGCTAGAATTCACTAATGCACTGTCTTGATATTATCACTTGTTGATATAGTCTAAATCTAAGTTTATTGGGGGTGAAGAGAGTGAAGGAAATTTACTGGTGTTTAATGTAATAAAAGATGAGCAGTTATCAAAAACTGAGGCTCAACAAGGTCAACATGGGGTTGCAATCAGCAATTACACTTCATATGGTAACACATCAATATATCTAAAAATATACTTGTATGTCATAAATAAACACTATAAACTCCTAAGACTCTGACGCTATGTAGAATTTCATGTAACTACTGCTAAACACTAAAGTAGTTTATCAAATAATTCAGCACTTCCCAATTGTGTGCAAACACAGGCCTGAAGCGACAGTTCTTGCATGCTAGCATGGCACTGTAGGAAATATAATATTGCATGGCCCAGGTTCAAATCTACTGCAGAAAATCAAATCAATATCAGAAAATAAAAGAAGTTAAAAATTAGCTTAGAAACGGACACAAATTTGCCAAAATTTTACAACTGGCGAGAGGTGCAACTTGCAAGTTTGTATTATGACATATTAATTCACATTGTTCTTTTTAACCAGGCAAGTGTGGAGTTTTCTTTTCGTTGATTGACTGTACAAATGCGTAAATATTTTAGGCATTTTTGGGTGGATAACTTCAGTGGTCTCTCACTCTTTACCTACTGGAGTTAGAACAAAACAATCTATTAGTGATTTGTTTAGTATGATTTTCTCTTTCTGAAAATGCAAACATTAACATGACATCATAACTATGACGTCACTAATGACTTCATAACTATTTTTCTGTTATTTTAGGAGTTTTGTGCCACTTTTAAGCATGAGAATAGAAACGTGAAATCATGACTACATCAACAAAAGTGTATTGCATTTAAAGCTATAAATTGAAATTCAAGATAAACAATCGGAAGTTATGAATGCTGAATATAGCTGACAAAGATAGTGATTTCAAGTTTTCAGAGAAGTGGAAGCTTATGAACAACATTGAATTATTTTGATTTAAACCACATAAGTATAGATTGTCAAGATACAGAGATCAAGCATATGCATTTAACATGATGATCAGATAACTCGTCACACCCATGATACCAAGATGTCACATCTGTTGAGTACAACGCAGTGAGACCCTGCCATGACAAGACAGCTTGTCATATGCACTGTAAGAGGTATTTTTCCATAATGAGATATCTCATTATATGCACTTAACTGGTTAACTGTAATCTTCTCGAACATCCATAATATTTCATGCTTAGCACATACATGTGAACAAAAATCTTGAGAGAAATAAATGGGAGAAGTTAATGTGTATCTGTATTAGTTCATTTAGCAAATAACTGTTTGTTTTTGGAAACTGTAAAGCAAGAGTGTGCAATCTGTGGCTCATGACATAAAATTCTGTGGCCAGTGGCAGGATTTTGTGGCACAAAGTGGATGTCACACCTAACAACATGATTTTGAAAAAATCAATCTCCAAAAAAACGGAGTCTTTTTATGGTAAGTTTGGAAAATTTGGCATAAAAGCATGCTTTGAAAGAATTGATCTCAAAAAGGAAGGAAAAGAAAAAGTTCTGCACTCTCGTTTAGGGTGAAAAATGCTACCACATAGTGGTTTGAAACTTATTTGTACCAAAAAATAGCTTGGATTACAAACTCTGACCACCCTGCAAAATTTTCAACTGCTTTAGAATTGCCCTGCCTACAAAAAAGATTGCCCACCTTTGCAATAAAGACCTAGTAGAACCAAGAACTGTTGTAGTTGATACTGCAGTTAAGGTTAAGTTTATTTGTGAGTAGCAGCGCTTTTGATTTTGAGCAAGAATTGGTGTGGATTTACAGCTGATAGATTAGATATTTGGTAATGAATTAGCAAGATCTTGGTGAAGTTGCAAGCAAACATATTGATTGATGCACACTGTCTCAATTACTAAATACTGTTACTTAAATAGAACTATAATACTACTGTGCAGCATGTGCGATCTCATTTTGAATCAGCTCTTGGCTGCTAATTTACATGGTTGCCAAGAACTTAATACTGAGAAGTATGAGAACCAAAATTCAATGTTAAGACAATTGTGTTTCTTGATTTGAAAGCTTCACAAATTTTAGTCTCGTATTGTGTGCTACATTTTCTAATAATGTGAAAAGACTTCATTTTTATTCCTCCTGCAGCATTTAGACCTTAAATGTCTCTAAATGTTTTGATGACTATTTTTGAAACAGTTGAATGTACACGCTTATGTACTTGGGCAATTAAGTGATATATCACATTAAATGACAACCAGAAAAAAGTAAAACCTTTTAATTAAAATATGCACAGCACTAATTTAAAATTAGTATAGACCTACATACAGTATATTCACAAACATATTAACATTAAATTTAATTCTGATGAAACAAAAAAGATGAATATTAAATTGACAAGATGATTTGGCATAATAGGAATTTCAATTTAACATGAACAAATGGGTTTTAGACTTCACATAACTTCAAATTTTAGAATTGATCAAAAAATTGAACCAGATGACATTTGTAACAAAAAAAGTTAAAAAGGTAATAAATTTTAACTAGCTGCATTTCCTGCCTGTTAACGAATTTTTTCAGATTTGTAGAGAGTTTGCCCATCCAAGTATATCTGGTACATCAGGTACTTTTCAGTGTCAAATAGTCAAAAATAAAAACATAGGAGTTTGACAGTTTGTGTACACAAAAAAAGCAGAATAAAGCTGACAGTGACTCTATCATAAGGCAGTATCTTTTAAAAAATATCACTATGCACCAAGCTATAGCAAATGATGGTTTTCCCTACTTACTACAGCATGCTATCTTTTTCATCTCAGCTGGAAACCATCTCATGCATTAATAGATGCTTACATACATGCTCTCACAGTATGCTTGCTAATCTTGATCATACTGAGCCACCACAATGGTAAGCTGCTTGACGCTACCTTCTGTCTCCCTTTTCCTACAGCACACCAAGTGAAACTGATGGGTTTTTATTGATACTACTTTTTTTATGCTAAATACCCACACTTTTAATGAGTGTTTGGTATAACTTGGTAGAGGTTTGTATTAGGAACTTACTGCACTTGAGGAAATTGTTCTCAACACAGCACTATTGAGGAGGCAGAGAAATGAGGCACATACAGCAAACATGATTAAAATCTATCACCATTCAAATTTGAGTTTATTAAGTAAGACTAGCAGTTCCAGTGTACGAGGGTAAACTAAAAAGTTCATAGCCTGAATAAGGAGATGTGGCAGAACAGTGAAACTTGTGATGTGTTAAAATTAAGCTTTCTTGATACTGACTATGATGTTTTTCTTAAGGTAAACTTGCATTGGATAAGTAATTTCGCACTTTAAAAGTTAGTAGTAGAGAGATTTTGTAATATTGATAAAATTTTGCATGTGGCTTTTTGAAGATCTTGTGAATATGGATAAGCACTGTGGTGTTATCAGATATTTCCAGAAAAAGAGATTAGCCCTCAAGGAAATTCATGTTGGCATAGTTGCTACTTTGGGACATGATGCTCCAGCTTTATCAATTGCAAAGAAGTGGGCAGCTGAATTCAGTAGGGGTAGGCAGAGCCGTGAAGACAACTCAAGATCAGGACGTCATTCCATCGCCATCACTCAAGAAAACATTGAATACATTCATTAAATGGAGATAGATGACACACATGACACAGTTAATCACATAGCTAACGCTATGAACATCTCCTGTGAAAGAGTGGAGAACATTGTCCACAAGTAACTTGGCATGTTGAAGGTTTCAGCAAGATGGGTGCCCCAGCTTTTGATACCTGATGGTGTAGTGGTTAGAGCATCCACTTTGCAGTCGGTAAACCTGGGGTTCATTTCCCTAGTTGAGTCATAACAAAAGACTTTAAAAAATGGTATTCACAGCTTCCCTGCTTGGCGCCCAGCACATAAGGGATAGACAAGCCGACAAGCTTGCTTGTTGTGTCCTTGGGCAAGGCACTTAACGGGATGCCTCTGTCTTTATGTGGCAGACAGATGGTGGGGCCAAGCAGTCTACCCGTCGTGGTGGCCCAGTCAGACAAAAGACATGCAAACCGAGCTTGAGCTCATATGCATGAATGAGTGAATCAAAAGCTCACCACACTTGTCATGCAGAGGCAAACTAGGAAATATTTGAAGCAGATCAAGATGGTTTTGTTGCGCATTTTCTCACCAAGATGAGTGTTGGGTCCATCAATTCAAACCAGAGACCAAAAGGCAGTTCATGCAGTGGAAGTTCTCAACTTCTCTTGCTCCAAAGAAGGCTAAGGTGTTGGAATCGGCAAGGAAGGTGATGGTCTCAGTCTTTTGGGATGCAAAAGGCATTGTGCTAATTGACTACTTTCAGAAAGGTAAAATTATCAATGGCAAATACTATGCCAACTTGCTGAGGCAGCTACAAAAAGCAATCAAATAAAAGTGCCTTGACAGCTGACAAAAGGTGTCCTTTTTCATCAGGACAAGGCTCCTGTTCACAAGTCTGTGGTTGCAATGTCCACTGTGCATGACTGTGGATTTGAACTGATTGACCACTATCTATATTCTCCTGATTTGGCACCATCTAGTTGTTTTCTGTTGCCTAACATAAAAACATCTGGCTGGAAACTGGTATCAGACTGATTATCATATCATTTCTGCTGTAGAGGACTTTTTTGAGAGTCAGAAAGAAAACTTCCACATTACTGGAATCCAGGCACAGCAGCACAGAGGGAAGAAGTGCATGGACTACAGCGATTATGTTGAAAAATAAATGACGTTTGGTCAAATTTAAGTACTGTGTGTTAGTCAGGAAAAACTTTTCTGCCTACACTCGTACATTAAACAAATTATGAAAAAGTTGGGTGAAATGTAGCTAGTGTACTATTAGCAACAGTATACTAGTACTATTAGCAAACAGTTGGATGTAGTAACACTCTTGATATTTTCTCTAATCTTTTAATTTTGTTTTGTGACAACTTCAACTAAAATATTTGCTACAGACAATTACAAACTTCATACAAGAATTAATGTTGGGCACCTGCAAGTGACAAACTAATCTTACTAACCAGCAAAATTTTTTTTGGCACTGTTGCTAATCACTAACACTCATATAACTAAAGCACAATAAACAAAAATACTATTTAAAATGGTGCCATGTAAACTGAAAATAGTAATTTTTATGAAATGTTGTCATACAAGTAAGAAAATGTTATCATACCAGTGATAACACCAACAACAGCAGTAGTTGTCATGAAGACAGCACAAAAAACACATTTGTTTGGACAGAGCAATTAAAAAAAATGCATGTCAAAAATAGTCATAGCTGAGCCCAGGTCGTTATGGCTTGAACACAACCTTCCCTAGTGAAAACAGGCGTCTGACTGCTGCACTTGAAGGTATGACAGTGTTGCATTTCACAAACAATTCCCTTAACATTGTTTTAAAGAGCAATGTACACATTGCAATGCTTTAGGACTTGGGTCCCTCTTTAAAAAAGTTGTCAAACAGCTTCTTATTGATGACTTTTCCACAAAGGCTCCTTCAAAACATTTTTCACAGAAAATGCACTCTGATAATTTATATTCTCTGGAACGTTCTGCACTTTGGAAACAATGATATTTTTATTTTCAGTAAGGGCAGACTTATCACTAGTGGCAACTACCTTTTGAAAAAAGTAGCACAGCTTCCGCTAGTGCTATTGTACAATAAAAAAGGTAATGTCTGCTACTGTTGCCACTAATCTATGATGTGAATGTGGCACTCAAGCAAACACTAAAACAAGTGGCGCTAATAGCAATCATTTCTTTTCAGTGCTGCTAGTGCCTGTAAGTGTAACTGTAAGAATTACGTAAGAATAATGAAAATCTATTCTGTGATCAAGTGAAAATTTGATCCAACTAAAACTCTTATTTCTGTGAACAACAAGAATTTTTTTTATGTTGTCTAGTATGTTATGTGGCAACAAGTTTGATTGTGCACTCAAGCCTCACAGTAGCTGCTATGCTGTTGTGTTTTGGAAAAGGCACTTTTATGGCGGTTTCATCTCCTTGAAAGCACTACTTATGGTAGAAATGCATGGTTCCAGCAGAACTGTCAACTCAAAGAGGCTTTGAACACACACATGTTCTAGATAATAATACCAAGAAAAGGTTTGTCTGTGACCAGAACATAAAAAATATCACTTATAACCTTTTCTCTCAAATACTCAATTGTTTACTTGATCATAGCATTTCATTTTCTCTGCTAGTTGCAATCACTAACAGCCTGCAGCACATTTTCCATTGTAAAATATCTTATACAGACTTTCTATGATGAGCAAGATTACTGGTTGTACCCACAAGCACAAAAACATGCTACTAGAATAGTCATTGACATAAAAAGTAGTGGCCAAATGTGACATAATAGCACGATTATTGATGCAAAATGCAAAAAACAAATACACCAATAGCAAACCATCCATAAACTAAACACAAGTTGTCTGTGGGTTTGTTTTGTTCTTGCATTCTACATCATTAATCATTTTATTAGCGTGTTTATGTGCCTTTAGATACCACTACTAATCTTGTGTGTACATATTCATCTGTAAGTGCAACTTCCACATTAAGCAGTGCATTCATATACTTTGAGAAAGGTCAAATGATGGGCCAAACACTTTAGAATTTACATAACGATGTTTAATATATTGAGTGTGCTTTATATATCTTAACAAGTTGGTGAAAAAGTACCTGAAATTTTTTTTTAATAATCACATAGTTTTTTACATAAGCACTGTTACTGGCTGGCTTCTAATTGTTTTGCTTAACTTTGAATTCTGAAGTTGTAAAAACATGTTCAGTTTTGTTTCAATTTGATATGACAATTACCCACTGATGAGTACATCATGAAAAGTTTTTCACAAAAACACCTTTTCTAAGAAATATTGAGATCTTGTGTCATCAACATACAATATCCAATTTCAATAAACATTGTTACATAAATGGGTCAAGCTTTATAATTTTCTCAGATGGCATCACTGACTTCTTACGATCTTAACACTTGTGATGCACAGAGAGTAAACTGAACAAAAGTTTGATTAGCATAATATAAATTTGTGAATGTGCCATGTATTTTTTCGAGGCTAGGATTCATATTTTCTATTTGCATTGAGCTAACTCTCAAATTCTTGTCACTTATGGTCAAAATACAACTACATCAAAAACCAGAAGTTACTTCAGTTTTATTCTCCTGACACTCAAAATCGCAACAGTAGTTCCAAGCATAAGATATGGGTTCCAGCCTGCTCGAAAGCAACCAAGATTTAACATTTTACCTGAATTGGTATGAATTACTTTTGTCAAAATTATTGATTATTGGAATCATCCAAGAAGAAAAATCTTGTGAAGTACTTTTGTCTCAATGGCATAACGCAGTCACAAAGAGGTTTAAAAGCAGTTTCTCAATTATGCTAGTAATCCCAAGTCAAGATTTAACCCATTTTGATAGTTACACTATCTGTATGTGTACTTCAAGAGAACATGCAGTGCTATAAACCACTCTTTTAATGTAAACAATTAGTTTTTCAAGCAACATATTTAGTTATCAAAAAATCGAAAATTCTAAAGCTTACTGATGAAGGAAAGCAAATAAGTATCTCATGATAATCAAGAATGATGGATTGATCTTGGCCAACACTTGGCGTATGTGAACAATTTTTTCTTCTGCATTAGCAATATCTGTCACACACAAAAAAACTATTAAGCAGCATAAAACAACTTCTAAAGCAAATTAAGTCATCATTATTAAATATATTGATGGTCTCTTTATTATATTATTTGGAATGTAATTTGTCACTGTTGTACCAGGTGGCCAGATTTAACTCATCTACATGCAATTGAGAAAACCCCTTTTCCCTACTTTCCTAAATTCAAGGCATCTTTCTTTCCTCTGAATTCCAATGCTGTTGGTAACTTGTTTTAAATTTAAATCTTTGTCGACAAATTAAAGCTCTCTTTCAAAAAGCATGCCTCAATCAGCACTAAAAAGTTAGTTAATAGTTTTAACCAAACCTATCTCGCTTTTTGTTAATCTTTTCATTTACTAATTCTATCTTACACATAGCTTTTTCAATCCTTCTCTAATCTTAGTTTTCTCTTAAACACCATGCCTCATTTCCACATAATAAAGCTTGGGAGAGAACTTAATAAGAATATTCAAAAACTAAAGACAGGACCACAAAGCTGGCACAGTCAATGCTTATCAAAAAAAAAATAAACACGTCCAGGGATGGCTATGTAAATTTGAAAATATCTCTCAACAGTATTGCTTCCTTCGGAAGCCTCAACCCTTCAGCACTCGCTTTGTTGTTCTGTTTCTTGCTTATAAGACGCTCTCTATTGATCATAACCACTTGGAACTAGCAATATATATATATATATATATATATATATGTATAATTTGCAAAATGTTTCGGTATTTTATGAGACATCATTAGCAATAAAACAAGAAATACAGTGTAAAAAAATAATCAAAAAAACTTCATTGTCAATGAGAAAATCAAAAACTTCTGCACATATGCATCTGCATTAACTGAGTGAAGCAGTATTTATCCAGATGGTAAAATACCATGTGGTGGTGTGCCATATGAAATGATATTATGCAAAATAGACTATTAGTGAGGACAAAATAAAATTGAAATTTTTTATGGAACAGTTTCTTGTTTGGATTGCAACTGTATTTAACGATTTGTAGTGCTTTGAAAACTATTGCTTCCTTTTAGTTACAAGCTTTTCAAATACATAAAAAAAGTTAGGATGATAAATTTGTTGAAGTGCAAAATTGGTTTGTTCCAGCTTTTAGGAGGCAAGACAGTTTGTAAGGATAGTAAAGCCTGCCTTATGCCCATGCTTACAAAGGTATGTTGAAAAACGGTGTTGTGTGATTCGATTTCTATTTGCAGTATGAACAATAAACAAATGATTAAAAAACCTGGTGATACATGATATCTATAACATAAAGCAAAGTAATAGAGACCACGCGTGTGCTTTAATTCCCCCACAAGTGCTGGGCCTACTAACATAAAACTTGGCACAATTGATCACCTATTCAGGGTGAGCATCCTATGGGAGTTTGAGACATCATGATGACAACACAATGAGAGATAACTTTTTTATATTTGTATTTTTTGGAGGAAAATCATTTTCTGCTTAAGCAAAAGCCAGTCCCCAATTTACTACCTCAAAAAATTTTATTCCCTGGGGTGTAAGATGATACCACAGTAAACGTTTGACAGCACAATTTATTCTTCTATTTTCTCAAAAACTACTCACTATAGAATTGCGACTACAAGCTTTTTAAGGGAAAATTAGCAAGGTGTTTTTGATAAAACAAATTCCACTATGATTTGAGTTGAACTGACAATGGAACAGCAGATGCTTTTTTATGCCTTCTAAAGCATGCATTTTTTTACTTTTTCTTTAATGCTTCAAACTTGCTCGACGATGTCATATTGCTGGTACAATTAAAAAGATATAAAGTAGCAGGCAGTAGCTATGCATAAAGTTTTTATTCACTGCTATTTCAAAAGCAAACAATTGATACGTTGCCTCTGAAAGAAGAACAATACATTACAGTATTTACATAGTGATAGGTCAAAAAACTCATGTGAATTATCACAGAAATCACAAAATTATCTGCATCCTTATCACAAAAACCTAGTACATGAATTCCTAAATCATAACCTAATCTATTGAAGTAATTATTAAGTGCTCGACTTTGAGTTAGTTTGCGCTTCCCATAGCTGCAGTTTTGCCAGGACCTAGCAATATGTATGCAGCCAGAGATTTTAAGCCCAACAAATACAGATACAACTAAAAAAGTCATAAGTAGTGTGCCTAACATTTAGCAGTGTATTTCTGAAATTACTCAACAATCATTTTGGCATTTCCCAATCCCACAATTTTACTTTTATGCTTCCATGCAAGTGTTGAAATAAACAGATAAAAGTTTTTTTTTTTTTTTTATTTGCCATATTTATCCTCCATTCACGAGAAAGCGAATTGTATCGCTATACTTTGGACGGTAAGTCCGCACTCGCTTGGGAGTTGCCTTTTTCGAGGTTTATGGGTCACGTGTCTTCCACATGAAGGTGGGGCGTCCCGTTAAGTGCCTTGCCCAAGGACACAACAAGTGAACTTGCCGGCTTGTTCTCCACAACCTCCCCTAAATGCCGAGCGCCAAGCAGGGAAGCTGTGAATACCATTTTTTAAAGTCTTTTGGTATGACTCAACAAGGGGAATGAACCCCAGGTCTACCGACTGCAAAGCGGACGCTCTAACCACTACGCCATCGCGTCGGTAAAGTTTGTAAAATTATTGCCTGTTTAAATAGTGGGAGAGACCAGTTGCTAAACCCATGCTGCGAGCAGGACAAATAGAATGTTGCAAGGGACTTCACAAACTTTAGCAGAAATACAGTGGTTATGTGCGACTGCCCTAATGTTTTTTCACTCAATTACTTTGAAAACACTGTCTTTAGATTTAGGAACATTTGCCTATGTCAAAACACATTAACTTTTTATAACTGTTTTCACAATTATTCATGGACAAAGCTGGCACAGCTGAACTAACACTCTTTACCTTGACATTGTTGATAGGAGTCATGCTATTGCCATAACTTATCGGTAAGTGCTACACTTTGGGTAAGTTTCTCTTTGCTGGCTGTGTTTATATCAGAACCAAGCAACTTGTATGCTAACCAGCAACTAGCACTATCTATGCTTCATGCTCATTATACTAGAGCAGTTTATTGTTAAACATTGATTTGCAAATCAGGTGTATATTTGATATTTATACATAATTAGGCCATATCAAAAATGTTAGCTATATCAATAACATGCTTACAAAGTGTTGCTTTCACTTTAAAAAAGGCTAAAATTGGTTCCTTTCCTACGTGCTACCAATTTTACCAAATTGGAATGCCTCCACCGAGTGGCCAGTTGCGCCATCACCAGCTGCCTCTTGTCCTTCCCTATCCCACTTCTTCTCTCTGAGGCATCTTTACCTCCCTTACAAGTCACCCTGACTCATTTCACTCTTTTATCTTTTCAGCAGGCTCTTTATCTCCCAACCTCCTTTCCTATTTCAGGTTTAGCCAGACTAGGAGTGAGGCCAAGACTCTGCAGATTGTCCTGGAGAGCTTTTGGGTCTACTCACCCACTCATGCTTCTTTTGCCTCTTCTAGGGAGGCTTTTTTAGTTTGACCCCCCCCCTTTCCTCCTTGGAATCTCCCTTCCTTCACGGTACAGTCGGTGTCCTTTGCTCTCCATGCTCCCACTCTTGCCAAGGTGCGGCTCTTGCCCACCCTGACTCTCTCTCTCCTCATGATCTCGTACTCTGGACAGACAGCTCTGTTCCTTTTCCTTTTGGTAAGGGCGGCTCTGGCGTTCTTGCCAACTGCTCTCTCTGTGGCACTGAGGCCACTTTTTCCTTTTCGGCAGGCCCAGTATGTTCAAGTTTTTCTGCTGAAGCCTGCACCATTCTGCACACTCTTTCCTGGTCTTGGCAACACCAACAAATCTGCCATTTTTCTTCTCTTCTCCTACTATCTGACTCTTGTTCTGTTCTCATCTCCAACTTTCCTCTTATCTCAAACTCTGTGGCAGATCTGGCAGGAACTGTCTTCTCTCTCCTCCTGTTCTATCAGATTACAATGGGTCCTCGGACACTCGTTTCTCCTGGGGAACAATACAGCTGATGAGCTGGCCAGACGGGGTGCGCTACTTGTGCCCTCTGCAATCCCTTGTAGTCTCTCTCCTCTTATCTCTCGTAACCACTCTTCTTTTCTCGGACTGGAGGTGTACTGTCTCATCTAAATTCTTTGACACACAGGTTCCCTCGATTTCCATCAAGAAACTCGTGCTCCCTCGTCATGCTTGCTGTGTCCTCTCTCAACTTTGCTGCAATGAACACAGCCTTCTTTTAGGTTTTTATCTCTCTAGAATTGCCAGAATTGAGAATCCTTCCTGCAGCACCTGTGGACACCAGTCCCAGGACACCTCTCATCTTGTTCTACACTATCCAGCTATGGACTCTTTTCGCTGCTCACTCTTTGGCGACTCTCTGTCTCTGTGCAACCTCTGGTCCAGACCCTGGGGAGTTGCCTGGCTTCTGGAGCTCCATGGTTTTATGCCATGCCCCCATCCCTTGGAAGGGGTCGGATAACCAACAACAACAACATGCTAGTCATTGCCCATTCTTTTGGCAATGCTAGTTTAAGATCTTCATTATGTATATATCCAAAGAACTAGCCCAAAATAATCTCTAATACTGCATACTTTCCTGGTATACTCTAAAGAGAATGGAAATGACAAAGCAATGCAACATCTCAGCACCAATAAGCAAGGCATAGTGACCTCACTTACACAAAGAAACATGATGTCCTGTAAAGATGGCATTTTTTAAACCTTTCTATGAAAAAAGATAAATTAAGCTAAACTTTTGAGACAGGATATAGCTTAAAATTTCAAAATGCTATTTACAGACTGCACCTAGAGCTTTCAGAGGAGCAATCAAAGTTGGTAACAGTTGGTAAAGTTATTTGCTTTAATGCTTCAACGATCTTGAGCATTACCATTATTGCAATAGTAAAAGGTGTGGGTCAAACCCTGATCATGAAGCACTCAAGTGCTTATTTGAGCCCAGCATGCTTTATCTTTACTGGCACTATATACACAAATAAGCACTCAAAGAATTTTGACTGCATGCTACAATGCCATAATTACAAGTTTCAGTGTTAACTTGCTCTTGCAAGGTGGGTGCTTGTGGCTTTGTATTATGCAGAAGTGTGTGGCAATATGTACCAATGCAGCTTTTTACCTTGCAACTATTAGTACAACTGCATTTAATAGTCCTGTATCTTGAACTAAGTAACTACTACTAATGCAATTTTCTTTGACAAATTTTGAGTGCCATTAATTAGGGTCTCTATAAACTTTTGCTAATTATACAAAAAAATTAATTTTATCAAAGCAAAACCAATAGTGATTCGCCAGACTATCTTGTGAAGTGGGTATAGCATTTCCATTGGCAAAACAATAAAAATTAAACAATTTAGATCATGATCTAAAGCCAATTTCCTTTTCTATGCATTAGCAGGAAAGTTCTGCTCAATGCAGCAAGTTTTGCTCAATGCTCTCTGTAACAAAATTGCCAAGTTCTGCACCAATCAACAGCTGCCTCAATGTGGTGGTGCGGTCCCCGACCCCATTTGGGTTGGGTCAAAATGGCTGTTGGCCTTCCTGAGGGTCCCAGTTACCCTGGGCACTCTCCTTCATTTTTTCGCTATGCTGCCCCCTGAACGACCACAGAAGGGCAGCACACAGCTTCTTTAAAATTGGTCGCTTGTTTTCTCTTTTTCTTTTCTCCTGCCCCTCTCTTGCCCTTCTTTGTCTCCTCATTCTCCTCCTTCTCTTGATGAGCAGTAACGTTCATCCCAACCCCAGCCCCATTTTTTCTTGCTCTGTGTGCACTGGAAATGTGACCTGGCAGGGCAAGTCAGTGCAATGCTGCGCTTGCTCCAAATGGGTCCATCTAAGATGCTCACAACTTTCCCTCTCCGAATTCAGATCTCTTAGCAGCTCTCACTCTTGGGAGCTGCCCCCCTGCCAAATCACTGTGACACCCTCCTCGGACTCCTCCGACATGTATACCTCCACTGTGCAATCTAGCCCCGCCTCTGATAACGCTGCCCTCTCACCCCACCCTTGTCTCCAAACCTCTTATCCCCCATCTGCCCATTCTATATCTTCACCCTCTGCCCCTCCACCACCTTCCCTTGCTCACGGCTTTCCTTCTGCACCTCCTGCCTCCACACCCCCCTGACTCTCTCAGGGTTCTTCAATGGAATGCTGGAGGTCTTTGAGCCAGGAGCACTGAACTACTCCACTTTCTTTTGTCCCATCCTGTCAACCTTATTTGCATTCAGGAATCCAATCTTAACTCCTCTTCCTCTTTCCGGATTCCTGGATTCTCTGCGTTCTGATTGTACTCACTCCCGATCTGGCATTCTCTCTTCTGACACCACGCATGCTAGCGGCAGCGTTGTCATTTTCGTCAGGCAGGGCCTATCCTTTTCTGAACTTTCTACCTCCACTCTTTCTTCACTTGATCCCTACTCTGATTATGTAGGGATCAACATCTCTCTAAACAAATCCTCCTCGCTCTCTTTTCTTAATGTGTACGCCCCCCCTATTTGCTCCTCCCCAACAGATGGCAGAACTGACTTCTTTTCTCCCTCCATTTATCCCTCCTCCAGAAATCTCTTCATTCTGGGGGACTTCAATTGCCATCACTCCCTTTGGGACTCAAGAGTTACTTCTGACCCCTGCAGGGAAGGAAGTATTCGACTGGGTCATCTCTTCTGACCTCCTCCCCCTCAATGACCCTGACACACCCACCCTTCTCCATTGCTCCTCTGGCAGTTGCTCCTCTCCTGACATCTCCTTTGCCCCCTCTTCTCTTGCCCTTTCTTGCTCTTGGGAGGTGCTACAGGACCTGGGTTCTGACCACCTACCAATTCTTCTATCTGTCCTTCTCTCTCCGGTCTTTCACCCCAACGAGTGCCCCCCTTCCTTCAATTTTCAGAAAGCTTGCTGGGATGGCTGTGCCTCTTATTTTGACTCTCACTGTCCTGAAGCAGAGGAATACTCGTGTCTATCTCTTTCCTCTGCTGCTGCTCTCTTTACCTCTCTGGCACTAAATGCGGCCAAATCTTCCATTCCTTTGGCCGCATCAAACGCCCTCCTAAAGCCTGGTGGTCTGCTGAGGTGGAAGAAGCGGTTAGTGAAAGATGCAAGGCTTTTGCTGCCGTTCACAGAAGTGATGAAGATCACCAGGCTTACATCTCCGCTTCTCGATGCGCCTTGTCAGTCATCGCCAAGGCCAAGGCTGAGGCATGGCAGACGACTTGCTCTTCTCCTTCACCTAAATCTGTACACTCTCTCCTTTGCTCTATCGCTGGCTCTCCTTCCTCGTCTTCCTCCTCTCCTAGCTTCCCCAACTGTTCTTCTCCCTGGGAATCGACTTCGCTCTATGCCGCTTACCTGAGATCCCACTTTTCCGTTTCTCAGCCAAAGGCTCTGCATAGTAGAGCCAGAGGCTACCTCTTTGAGCTCCGCTGAGCCACGTGCCATGTGGAGTCTCACTCATCCTTTTGCTCTCCTTTCACTCTTGCTGAATTTCTTGCGAGTGCCTCCAACCTTTCCTCCTCCACTGCCACTGGCCCAGACAAAGTTGCCTATCCCATGCTAAAGCACCTTCCTTGCTCTGGCATGGATTTTCTTCTTCACATCTTCAATCTCTCCTGGTCTTCACATTCCTTTCCTTCCATCTGGAAGACATCTTCCATTATTCCCATTCACAAGATGGGAAAGCCTCTCGACTCTCCTGCTTCCTTCCGGCCTATCTCTCTTACCTCCTGCGTATCAAAGTTTTTTGAATGCATCATACTATCCCGTCTACTCTTCTTTCTGGAGTCTAATTCCATTCTTTCTCCCCATCAGGTCAGTTTCCGCCCTGGATGGTCTACACTTGATCAAAATCTGTACCTTTCTCAGTCCATTTTGGATGGGTTTAACAAACCCAGGCCAGGCTCTCGGATGATCCTGTCTACTATCGATTTCTCTAAAGCTTTTGACTCTGGCATCCTGCCCTTTTCCACAAACTGATTTCAGATGGCCTCCCTCCTTGCTTTGCTTGCTGGACTCAATCTTTCCTTTCTAATAGGCGCACTTCTGTGGTCTATCAAAATCACAAAAGTCGTTGCTTTTGAGTTCATCGAGGTGTTCCGCAAGGATCTGTTCTTGGCCCTGTACTTTTCTCTCTCTTCATTAATGATCTTCCGGCCTCTCTGCCTTCTTCCATCAGCTGCTCTCTTTACGCTGACGATCTGGCCATTTGGTCCTCCTCCCCCTCGGTCCCCACTGCGATGGTGGCCACACAAGGAGCTCTGTTTCGATTGGAGCGTTGGTCTGAGTACTGGTGTCTTCCTCTCAATCCAAGCAAATGTGAGGCCTCCTTTTTCTCGGTGGATCCCCACCAGGCTAACCTCCAGCCCAACCTCCTCCTACTCGGCTCTCGCCTTCATTTCAATCCCACTCCAACTTTTCTTGGGGTCATCTTCGATCACACTCTTTCCTTTTCTAAGCATGTATCTTCGCTGAAGGCCAAGCTTTTCCCACGTCTCAAGGTCTTACACTGTATCTCTGCTTCCTCATGGGGCCCCTTTCTCTTTTGTATAAATCTTTTCTTCGATCCCTTCTCACTTACGCTTCACCCAGATGGTTTCCTTTCCTACGTGCTACCAATTTTACCAAATTGGAATGCCTCCACCGAGTGGCCAGTTGCACCATCACCGGCTGCCTCTTGTCCTCCCCTATCCCTCTGCTTCTCTCTGAGGCATCTTTACCTCCCCTACGAGTCACCCTGACTCATTTCACTCTTTTATCTTATGAGCAGGCTCTTCGTCTCCCAACCTCCTTTCCTATCTCAGGTTTAGCCAGACTAGGAGTGAGGCCAAGACTCTGCAGATTGTCCTGGAGAGCTTTTGGGTCTACTCACCCGCTCACGCTTCTTTCTACTTGTTCTAGGGAGGCTCTTCTTGCTTGCCCCCCCTTTCCTCCTTGGAATCTCCCTTCCTTCATGGTACAGTCCACCCTTTCCACTCCATGCTCTCGCTCTGACCCCCCACTCTCTTGCCAAGGTGCGGCTCTTGCCCACCCTCATTCTCTCTCCCCCCTCATGATCTGGTGCTTTGGACAGACAGCTCTGTTCCTTTTCCTTTTGGCAAGGACTGCTCCGGCGTTCTTGCCAACTGCTCTCTCTGTGGTGCTGAGGCCACTCTTTCCTTTTCGGCAGGCCCAGTATGTTCAAGTTTTTCTGCTGAAGCCTGCACCATTCTGCACACTCTTTCCTGGTCTCGGCAGCACCATAAAGTCTGCCATTTTTCTTTTCTTCTCCTACTATCTGACTCTCGTTCTGTCCTTGCCATCCTGTCCTTACCTCCATCTTTCCTCTTATCTCAAACTCTGTGGCAGATCTGGCAGGAACTGTCTTCTCTCTCCTCCTGTTCTATCAGGCTACAATGGGTCCCCGGACACTCGTTTCTCCTGGAGAACAATACAGCTGATGAGCTGGCTAGACAGGGTGCGCTACTTGTGCCCTCTGCAATCCCTTGTAGTCTCTTTCCTCCTACCTCTCATATCCACTCTCATCTTATCTTGGACTGGAGGTGTACTGTCTCATCTAAATTCTTTGACACACAGGTTCCCTCGATTTCCATCAAGAAACTTGTGCTCCCTCGTCATGCTCGCTGTGTCCTCTCTCATCTTCACTACAATGAACACAGCCTTCTTTTAGGTTTTTATCTCTCTAGAATTGGCAGAATCGAGAATCCTTCCTGCAGCGCCTGTGGACACTTGTCCCAGGACACTTCTCATCTTGTTCTGTACTGTCCAGCTATGGACTCTTTGTGCCGCTCACTCTTTGGCGACTCTCTGTCTCTGTGCAACCTCTGGTCCAGACCCTGGGGAGTTGCCTGGCTTCTGGAGCTCCATGGTTTTATGCCATGCCCCCATCCCTTGGAAGGGGTCAGGTAAACAACAAATCACCAAGTTAAAAAAGTTGTTTGATATATGCGGATTATCTCAAGCTCCAATTAGCTGAATGTTTATCAGTAGTTTATTGAGTTGCACTCTAGATAACCAAGACCTATAAACAGTTCTAGTATTAAAAAATATTAAATTTTATTAAAGAAAGTATGCACTCGAGTTGATACATTAAAAGCAGAATATAGTCCAAGAAATTTGAAAGAGAGAATGCCTCCTTTTGCCTTTCTCATCCAGGTTACACCTGCCACAGGAACAACAAATACACCTGACAGACACACACACAGAGAATAAGACCCGAGGGCACAAGTGTAATTACAAAGGGATTGTTCAATTAAGAGCAAAGATTCAAAATTGTTCACGAAAATTTTGGTTTCAGCTAAAAAACTTAGCATTGAAAGTGTATCCATGGATTTTAGGAGAACATAAGTTTTTTTGTTGTCTTCCCCTCCCTGAGTATGCCTATGCTGCAGATGGGATACAATTACAATTACAAAAGAGAGTACATCAAAAGCAGCTACGATTTAAGAATTTTCAAACTAACCAGCAATATCAACAACAGGTACAAAAAATTTGGAGCAAGTTTCACACAGGCACCCCTTTCCTTAGCTATGCTTATACAGGGAGAAAGTAGAAAGACATAGTCAAGGATTTCAAGGTGAAAAAACATCAAATTACAAATAGGCCTACTAGCTCATAGATTATTTCGGCAGTCAAAGATACAATCAATTATACACAAAATGATCACTATTTTGGTCCTCATCTCACAATTTGACTTTGTGCTTCCATACTTTCTGCAAAAAAATGGGTAAAAGTTTGTGAATCAGTATGCCACACCAGTGTAAGACCATTATCAAATTAAGGAAAGGGAAACTGAGACAAGGGAACATAAGCGTAACCAGAAAGAATGGCACAGGAGCAACACCCCAAAGTATCTTTGACTTGCTACCCCAATCAAAATGCACTCGATTTTTGAAAGATAACTATGCAAAAAACTATCAAATTGTCACAACTGTTCTCACGGCTGTTTCTTGAGCAATGTGGCACCACCAGCTGAAATAATATTCTTTACCTTAAAAGCTGCCCTAAGAGTGACCTTGATTGTTTATGAATATAAAAAGGTAAATCCACACTCTATTAAAAGAGTACTGATTGTATTGTAACATAATCATAATATAATTTTAAATATCCTGTTATTTTTGTAAATTGCTAGCAAACACTTGTCTCTTTCTATTCTTTGATAAGGGCAAAAAAGCATGTCTCTGGTGATTTCATATGTTCTTTCATACACTTGTTTTAAATTTCACACTTCTGCACTGACATGTATGAATGAAGAGCTGACCTACAAATTTATGAGGTCAGTTTATAAACACAAATACGTTATACATAAAAACTAATGCTTAGTAGTGCACACAGTTTCATATCTGTATGCATTAGTGTTTTGTGACAAAAAACATGAAGATGATAGTAGCCGCAATTAATCTACAACTACATTTTAGGGCATGCACAAAGCCTACTTCAATACTCACGAGCACAAGCAATGAAATCGTCAAACAGTGATTCGGGAAAAAGCTTTTCCTCCAGTTCACGAAAGTAAAGTTTTAGCAACCCAGCAACCGTGTTTAAATCTACGTTTTCATCTTGATCAGCAACTGGATCTTCTCCCTTTTGATAAGCAGCTTTCAGGTCACCCAGTTCCTGAAAACAATCATGTAAACAAAATGCAGCAATTGTCTCAAAACGTGTCAATAGTAACAAGTTAGATGGCAATTTGGAATACATTGATAACCAGCATAGTGTGTTGAAAAAGTAAAAAGCCATTATATTCAAAAAAACCCAAAAAGGTGTAATAGCACCAAAAACACATTTTATCAAACTTTTGGTCAATTGCAGAACCCAGTGTTCACATAATCACCATAAAGCAGTGTTACCATAATTTTCTTTTATGCTGTTTATGTTAAGAACAAATGACAATGAGTCAATGCTGGCTGTTGCACCCTGCCACAAAGTTTTTGTTACAAAAAAAAAGTATTATGAATGAACACTAAAATTACTTCATCAAAAGAATAAGTAATTGATTGAACCTTTACATATTACAACTCTAAAGCTTGAAAAAAGCAATGCTCAGAGTAGAATTGAAATCCAAACCAGTTGAACAAGGTCATTGGCATATTGTTAGACAGATTGGTTTAGTAAGTACTTGTAGCATATGCCACAGCATACTGTACTATGCACAAAAACGTGCCATCATCACTATCAATATCGAACTGATCTTAGATACTAGCCTAGGCTAACTTAATTGATAAACTACAAGAGTAAACAATGGTAGAATAAAGAGCATCTTTTCACATCAGCTACTTGAAATTCACCAGGTTAGCAGGTTAGGTAACTTAGTCAAAATGTTAGTATCAGAATTGTAGTCAACTTAAAACTCTGAAGTTCTAATTTAGACTTATGAAATTTATTAAAGAGGTACTTCTATCATCCAGAACATGTATAATAATTGTAAAAATAAGCTGATTACTTTGTGGATTTTGCCCATTGCAGATTGTTTTTAGAGTGTAAGTGTAAGCCCAGCAATAAATGAAAGAACACTGTATATATATCAAGCAGTATAAAAATGCTACTTTATTAACAATTTACTTGGCCAAGCTTTACCCACTTTTGTGCCACTGGTCAAGTTTTATCCTTTCCCAAGGACTCACATACTGATGAAAAAAAAACCTGTTCAATCTACGCCATTTCTTGTTCTAACTGGGTACATACATAGAGTAAATTGGGCAAACTAAACAAGATTAAACGCAATGAAGTAACTAAATACCAAAGATCAGAGCAATCTGCTTATTGACATTTTGCCACTAAAGCATGATTAATTAATTTATACCCCATATTATATATGTGTCAGTTGATGATGACCTATCCCATGTCTATCATCTTTTAGCATTTTTAATTTATCGTTTTTTCGTTTCAGCCTCAATATTGACCTTCAAACTTTTTTTCATACAGAGATAGCCTTTTCCTTCTTTAAATTTTATATTCATGATGGAAAATTGCTTTGAAATGATAACTTTTAAACCTTGTTTTCGTCAGTCAGCTGAAAAAATCACAGCACTATCTGCTTGATTTTGGCAGCTGGCCCTCAAAGATGAAATTACCATCTTGAACACTGTTTTTCTAATAAAGCTGATATCTGCCAAGTGAGACATTAATAAAGAAATCTTTTTATGTTGCCTGCTCTATGTCAGTGCTTCTCAACCAGTGTCTCGCAAAGCATTTTTAGGTGAGCTACACAATTTTCTCAGAGCATTTCATTTTTGGTTGATACATAAGTGGAAGAGGAGACAGAGAAGATTGGTTTGAAAAAATAAGGACACCCTGAAACAAGACAAGTGGAGAGATGGAGTGTGAGCATGGATGGTGTTAATCTCGCCATCTCTGCTAAGGGGAAAACACTGGATAAAAACTGAATAACTACTACTACTACTACTACATGTGCATGACTTGTGGTATACTACATGCTAATTCGGGTAGACGCTTATTGTATTTTGTCATATTTTTGTCATTTTGTCATACGAAAAAGTCATATTTTTGTATTTTGGTGTAAAGATGTCTGCCATATTTTTCAAACCATAAAACACACTTATAATGCTTTAATTTTCTCAAAAATGGAATGTGTGCCTTATAGTCTGGTGCATCTAAAGTGTGAACCAGGTTGTCCTTTGTCACCTAGTCTGAACAAATTTTATGTTGCGATAAGTGCTAACAACACAGTTTTACCAACTTCAACTCGTTTTTTCTTGAGAGCAAACTTCTTGTTTTTTTCTTGCAATCAAATTACTTACTCTAATTCCTTTTACAAGTGTATTTTTCTCTTCACTTTACTTGTGCAAACTTACATGTGCATTGCGCATGTACCGATACTGATAAAATGCGATGAGTTTTTGTTTCATTAAATGTGCCTGATAATCCAAAGCACCTTATGTATGAAAATAAATGCATCAGAAGATGTTTATTGATACTGCGCCTTATAGTCTGGTGCATCCTATGGTCCAAAAAATACGGTAATTGAAATTATCATTTTATTTGAATAAGATTCTAATGAACAGTAAAAACAGGTAGATTATGTGGTTTTGTGAAAATTAAATGATTTAACAAAGAGCAATTTGATTTTTTGGCCTATGCTATAATGTTGTTAGCAATGAATCATATCTCAGCCAATTCCAGCAAGCTAGCAGTGCTGAGTTAGTATCAAGCAGGCTATCTCCAGTCAATCAGTTATTAGAGTTAACATACTTAAAATTTTAACTGTATTTAGTAAACTGTTGGTAAAATAAATTGCTTCTTGGAAAGAAAAAAGGGACAAAAGAGAAAGTTCTGACAAACAAGGCTTTAAAACTATCAAAGCTTCAGAGACTCCTCAACTCAAAGCACCGGGAAGTTCCAGGAAAACCAAAAGAATATTTGAGAGAAAAAGAAAGGATCTGGAGAGACAGCAAGGAATTTTGACTTTGTTTACTACTCAAACAAAATCAGCATTGAAGGTGAGCTATAAAGTGGCTTTTGAAATTGCTCATAGCAAGAAAGCACTTACAATAACAGAAAAACTTTATTCTACCCAGCGCAGTTGATAAGTGCTGGGAAACTATCATAAAAGTCACTGCATCAAAACTTCAAGTAGTGTCATTATGCAATGACACTAATTAAAGTTTTGGGCAAGTATCAATGGGCAAAAGAACAAGACGAATTGTTGAAATGAGTGATGATATTGAATGTCAGCCATTGGAAAAATTCAAATCCAATCCTTGCTATTCTATTCAGATGGATGAATTCACCGATGTTAGCAATGCAGCTTTATTACTTGTATTTGTAAGGTACTGTAGTGATGGCAATATTCACAACTTTTCTGCAAAGAACATTCCACAAGGACAACTGCACATGAAGTAATTCACTGCCTTGACAACCACTTTACAATCAAAGGCATTGACAAAAAGAACTGCTGCTGCATTAATCACCAATGTGCATCATCATATTTTAAAACAGATCCTGGAAAAATCAGAAGCAAAATGGACTCACTGCTTCTTGCACTGACATAACCTAGCAATGACCCAGATGTCACCAAAAATGCAAGACGGGCTTTCTGTAGCTGTAAAGACTATGAATTACATTAAGAAAAATGCACTGCATCCATGATGTTCTGCAACTCTGTGTCACAGACTTAATTCAAATCACTTGCAGCTCCTGTACCACTGTGAGATAAGGAGGCTCACAATAACATGGGTTTTCAATAGTCTCGTTGAAATGAGACATTAAGTTTACATTATTCTTAATGATCAGCACTCACCTCTTGCTGTGGCCAAGAACAATGGCCTGGATGGAAGATGCTTTCTCGCAGCCCAAGTCATGGGTAAGTCAATTGTTGCAGCTTAAATGCCAGCCTGAAATCAAATCTGCCAAAATGGAAGGGTACCTGCCCATTGCAAAGTTTAGCCAGGGTCCACCACATTGGCAAACATCCTTTTCAGGACGGATGCTGCATGTGAATCAAATCTGCCCTTTCCAGGGTACATCATCAACATGTTCAAAAGTCCACCATTCTAGAGCTGAACATCGAAGGCCTCACTGCAAGCAAAATGAATGTTCTTCACCATCTTGCTGTACAGCATGAGGCTCTTGTCATTCTACTACAGGAGACCCAGTACACTTCTTTGGAAAAGCTAGTACTTCCAAGCTTTACACCAGCTGGGTTCTCTTCAAACAGGAAGCAGAACCTTGTCAGGTTTGTCAATGAGCGACTGAAATACACACTTTTAAAGTAATCTCCAATTAAATTGAATACCAAATGGTTGTGTGTGGACATTGATGAATACAAAATAGTCCAATGCCTACAAAACCTCCACCAACAAGACTGCAAGCCTCTTATCTCCGAGTGTTTCCTTACCCCTATCTTTATGCTGGCAATTTTAACTGCCTGCATGCTGACTGGAGCTATGGTGCTGTAGCGGTTTCGAATGCGGTTTTTATGTTAACAGTGTTTTTGATCTAAGTTGTCTTGAATCACTTTATCTTTTTAGCGCTTTTGGCTGATTTCTTTGTTTGCGCAGTTTAGTTAATTAGGGCACATTTTAAGTTTTTAGTTTTGCTTTAAGCATGTCTCGGAATTGTTTTAAAATCATTTGACTTTGTTTTTTAGTGGTTGTGAAAATGCAATACAATTCAGTTAAAAGTCAATTCAATTCATTTCAAAGTCAGTCAAGAATTCGGTTCACTTGTTTCTGTTTTCCTCGGTTCATAAATAAAAAAATTGGATCCATTTATTTGCTAATATTTTGATCAACTAAAAAGAGCGGGCGCAAGGATTTATAGTTTTGTAAGTAGCAATTGTTAGTTATCCAAACTAGCCTTTTACTACAGTGCCAACACCGTGAATGGAGAGTGCCTGGCTGGTTGGGCAAGTAATAACAGCCTTGCTCTCCTTTATAACCCAAAGGTTTCTACCAGCTTTTATTCTGGATGCTGGAACAGTGGTACTAACCTTGAATTTGCATTTGCTAGTGCTGACTCGGACAGCTGCTTACCTGGCAGACGTGTTCTAGAGAAGTACCCCAATTGACAGCATTGACCATTGTTAATTACACAATTAAGGTTTGCTTTGCCAGTGCCAAGCATGCCTGTTAAATGATGGAACTTTCATGAGGTTAAGTGGAGCCAGTACATAACTTTGACAAATAAATTTTCCAGCACTCTGCTACCACCTGATTCACTGGATGTGGATCAGGCCTACCAAGACTTCTACAACATCATCAGTTCAGCAGTCAAAAAATCTATCCTACATAGTGGTTGAAACAACCACATATCATGCTGGGATTCAGGGAGTGAGAACCTCTACCGAGTGTTCCCGAGATCTGACGGAAACTACTCTAGTAAAGCTGCCACGGCCCTGCTTACTAAGCTTGGCAGGAAATGAAGGGATTGATAGTCTGAAGCAGTTCAGAGCATCAAATTCTCACACCCCAGTTGAAAAGCATAAAGTATCTTAACCCTTTTGCTGCGTAATTAGAATTTTCAGTAGTCTTAAAAATTTGCAATTTATGACCAAAAAAATTAACCTCTTAAAAACAACGTTATTTTACTGCATTTAAATGTTTTTTATTTGTTTTATATCCAAGAATGAATTTAATTTTCTGAAAAACTTTAATTTTAGGAATTTTTAAGGGTTTTTTTTTATAATTTTTAATGCAGCTGAAATTTGCTGATACTATTTTTTTAATAGAAAAATGTTTTTATACTATTGTGGGGTAAATCCGAACGTCGCAGTAAACGTCAATGTAAAATTTGTGGACATATCCAAACATCACAGCAAAAGGGTTAAATAACCTTACTGGCGGGTCACAACACTACCCTTGTCACTGCCCTGTCTCAGCTGACACCATCACATCTCAGCTGGTTAGAAACGAGAGATAATCACATGTCGTCTCGACTCATATCTCAAGAGGTGTTTGACCTATGGAGGGTCACAACATCAAGTCCAGTGAATCTGGAAATTTTACATCCAGAAAATTCACTGTCACCCTTCAACACCGAAAGCCAGGTAAAGCTCTTGGTCCTGACTCTATTTGCCCAGAGCTTATACTCCATGCTGGAGATGCTCCAAAGTCCTGGTTATGTGGCTTCCTTTCTTCCAGTGTTGATTCATAATTTTCAAAATCTGGAGAAGAGCACTGGTAGTCACGATTCCCATGCCCAAGAAGCCTGAAGAGGACTCTTAAGAGCTATCACCCGATATCTCTGCTTTGTGTCCCCTACAAGATCCTCAAGAGGCTTATCCATACCCATGTAGAACAACTATCTATCCACAGCACCCTAGGGAGCAGGCTGAATCTTGACATTGGAGATCAACTGTGGACCAAACCGTTTTGCTCATTCAAAATATCAATGACTCTTTTGAGTCTAAGAGGAAGGCCAATGCTGTGTTTGTGTACCTGACAGCAGCTTGTGACACTGTCTGGCACTGCAGCCTTACCTGCAAGCTGCTGAGACTTCTTCTGAATAAGCACATGGTTTGGATGATCTCAGAGTTTATTCAAAATAGAAGCTTCACCCTCACCACTGGTGATAGCAAGCAAAGCAGGCTTCGACATCCGAGAAATGGTGTTTCCCAGGAGTCGGTCTTGGCCCCCCTACTTTTTAATATCTATATATATGATCTTCCCTCCACAACCTCCAGAAAGTATGCTTATGTCAATGATCTGGCTTTGCTGCATTCATCTACGGACTGGAAGGAGTTCAAGGAAACCTTAAGCCAAGACATGGCTTCACTTTTTCAGTATATCTCAGGACTTGGAGGCTGAAACCCAGCCATTCCAAAACGATGATAGCTATCTTTTATTTACACAATCAAGAAGCCAAACAAGAGCTTAAAGTCTATGCCAATGGTAAACAAACTCTTGCCATTTTTCCCAGTTTCAACCTACTTTGGGTTAAACTGGACAGATCACTCACGTTTTGTCACCATCTGGCGACATTACGCAAAAAAACTAGCTACCCTTGTAAGGCTTCAGAGGTGACTTGCTAGCTTGGGATGGGCACTGGCACTAAAACACTACATATAGCTGCCCTATCCTTGGCTTATTCTAAGCTGAGTACTGCGCACCAGTTTGGTGTCACAGGGCACACATTTGTCTCATCGACAGTGTTTTGAACGACACCTTGCACATTGTCACTGGATCACTGCATCCCATGTCAACAGACCACCTACCAATCTTTTCAGGTATCCAGCTTGCTGAGCTTTGCTGCTTGGGAGCAACACTCTCCTTGGCCAAGCATGGCACCTTTGACCCAGACCATATTTTACATGGTGAACCAGTTGGGTTATCAGATGTGCCACAGGAGAGACAGAAGTCTAGACACCCATTTGTACCTGCTGCACGGAAACTATTAAATGACCTATATCAATTGGGCATCCACGCAGCTCAGTGGACAAATTATAGATGGAGCGGAAAGTATTCTAAACGCACATCCATATTCCATGTTTTCATTTCCAGGGTCAGTTCTAGGCCCCTTGATATGAGCTTGCCCAGAACATCTTGGGTTAAGCTCAATTGCCTGTGGATTGGCATTGGGTATTTTCACTCCTCCATGTACAAATGGGGTCTTGCTCCCTTGCCAAATTGTGAGTGTGGCATCACCAATCAAACTGCAGACCACATTATCTCAACATGCCCCATTCATTAGGCACCTCGAGGGGTGGCTGGTCTGATGGTTTTAGTTGATGATTCTCAATGCTAGCTTAATACCACCACAGCCAGCATCTGATCTCATCGGTAAATGGATGCTCCTCCATACAAAGAAGAGACCTCTTGCTGATTATTACACTGACAATTGTTTTTATGCAAACTTGGCCTACCTTCAGATGTTTAACCAGTTGAATCAACTCAATCCATCGATGCATGGTAGAAATAGCTCATTGTTTTTAGTTGCTGATAAAACTGAGAGGTTTAAGAAAATGATTGGTCTTTGATAAAAAAGCGTTAACAGTAAATGGCATGAGATGTTTCCACTCCTCAGTAAAAATCTTCCCTTCATGTAGACATAATTGAACTCATAATTCAGCATCTCAATAAATTGTTGGGCAAATTTGATTCATATTTTCCAGAGGATCCACAACCTGGAAATCTATGGATTTTGCATCCATTAACTGCTTATTTTGAAGCAGAGCAAGTGGCCTTGCCCTTAAAACTTGAGAATGAACTGCTTGAACTTTCTGAAGACAGTAGTCTTGAACTTTAGTACCAAGGATCTTCCTTCATTCTAGATTCAAGCAAGCAAGGAATACTCTTTATTATCAGAGAGTGCTATCAGATTTCTCTTGCCATTTGCCACGATTTATCTCTGTGAATCAGTCTTCTCAACTGTATCTGTAATGAAATAAAGCACAAAACGGTCTTAAAACCGATACCATGAAACTTTGTGTGTAAGCTTGTCTCTTATCAAGCCTCGAATAAATCTATTATAGCAAACTTAAAGACTCGCATCAAAAATAAATAGAATGTGCTCTTTATCTTTTTTGTAGTTTTGCTGATCTCAGTTATGTCTATTCATGAGTTCTGAAACAAATTCTCAGTAAAGGCAGGCCCCAAAGCAAAATCATGACAAAAAGTAGTCCACAACACAAAAGAGGTTGATAAGTACTGCTCTATATAATATTTCACACCAAAAGAACAACAACTTTCCTTACAATTTTTACCATGCTTGTTCAAAAATCTTCTAAGTTATGTCAAGTGGGCTTGTGATATGCATACGGCATATCACAGCTGCAAATAAGCATGGTTGAAATTGTCTTAAGCTGCCCTAAAGTATAAAATAGTAAAATCTTGTTGTCACTCAACTAAACTATTGTTTAGTCCAGTGTATTAAAATCATGAAATTGGTTTATCTTGACTTGAACATACACAATAACCACACGAGATAATTATAACAAGATACAACTAGCACATTGCCATCTAAAATCCAACACACATAGTGTTATAATGTCATGGTGACATTTGTCAAGCATCGACTTCTTGCAATCACAATTCGCAAGTAAAAAACTCAAATGAATACACAATGAAGTATGGAACTCAGTTATCACGCAGCTTTGCTATCTAATGAGGTCTGCAACTTAATTTCAGGTGACTTACCAAGGGTTGAGAAGCACTGATTTAAAAGTTAGGACAACTCTACATATTTTGCATACCCATAATTACACCATTCACAAAAAATTTTTCGTTTGTTTCCGAGTTGTGTATATTAATTTCCAAATGCATATGTTGTTCTCATTGACGTAGGTACCCTGAAGGGATTATATAGACTGAAAGACCTTTCAGCATCTGGATTAGAGCAGCTATGTCCAACCCAAAAGTGTCACTGGGTCAATCTTAATGCTTTTATTTTAAAAAAACTACAAAAAAATGAAAATAAAAATTACAGCATGAAAACTAATTCTACAGGAAAAATAATGCAATTGAAATCATTGCCATTTATTTTATTTGTTAGCAACCTGAATGTAACACTTGCTTTTAAATGTAATTACCCAATTTTTGAAGCCAACTGATACTCTAAGTGTTGTGCAATGCAACTCGTTAGTCATATTTTTATCAGTCTGCCTATTCAGACTTTTTGATTTCACAGTCTTTTGACTTTGAAAAGATTAACATACATAAGTTGAGCCCTTAGCTGCGGCAATGCACAATGCCATTTGCTTTACAATTGGAAAACATTTCATCAGCATACTTGCTGTAAAATTAAATTTTGTCACTTTTAATGATACAGATCTTTCAGCCACATAATTGCTTTAAGGTCAATCAACTTAAGTTGCAGATTCTCTGGCACCTTTTCTATCACAAACTTAAATTGGCACATTATTTTGAACACATTGTCAAATTTGTGAAGTAGAGCAAATTTCTCTTGAGAAGCTTTCAACAATTTAGTGATTGGGTTAGCACAGGGGTGGGCAAACTGTGGCCCACAGGCCGCATGTGGCCCGCGACAAACTTTTGTGTGGCCTGCGAAAGCCTCAAGCAAATAACATTAAAAAAAATTAATTAATGTAGAAGAAATGTGATGGGATGCATTTTTCTCATTGATAGATTTTGAAAGTTAAATGCGCTTGCATTTTTAATTGAATAAAACTACTTTGATTCATTTGTCAAATAATTGTTGGTTTTTGATGTTATACCAAATTTAAAATGCAAGTCAATTAGAGTAATATACCAATGTGTTTATTAAATGTGCAGCCCTCAGCTAGCTTTCGTGACTGCGATGCGGCCCGCAAGCCAAAACAATTGCCCACCCCTGGGTTAGCACATTCAAAAATATCTTTGCTGTCACACTTAATGCTGTTTAATAGCACTTAATGCTGTTTAATAGCACTTAATGCTGTTTATTAGCAAAAAATGAATTGTATTTTTTGACATAAGATCATTTTCGTCAAGTTTAAACTTTATGACAAATGCTAGTGTATCTTCATAGCAATCTATAGTCAATTTGCCTTCACCTTCTTAAAGCTTTAAGTTGAGTTCATTTAATTTTTTCTTAATGTCAGAAAGAAAACGCAAATGAAGATGCTGTTGATCTTTAAGTCCAGGGAAACCAAAGCAGTTTTCTTTCATAAAATTTTTGACTTCATCTTCAATATTAAAGAACTATTCTAAGCACTTTCCACAACTTCACGAATCTTTGAAAAATAGACTACAGCACTGCACTTGGATTCCACATTCTGAAGATATAGCTGAGAGTGACAACGTTTTAGCAAATTAATTTTGCTATGATAACAGTTTAACTGTAATGGTCATAACAGAGAACATGTTCAGTACTAGTGCACATAAGTTTTCTGGTGCAAAAGAAAAAAACGCAAATGAGCATTTCTTTTTCAGAGCTTAAACATTCTTCCAAAGCTTTTATATGTCTTAGAATCAAAGTAACAGCCCCCAAATTTTTTCCTGTCATTAATAGTGCTCAGTCTGTTGCAGTGCCAATAAGATTTTTCACATCAATTTGATGATCTGGCACATATTTTGTCATGTCTTCTTTAATACCTTTGCCAGTAATCCAACCACTGAGGCTTACAACATCCAGAAATTCTTTAGTCACTTCCATTTTACTGTTAACTCATCTGATAAACACAGTTAGTTGTGACGTATCAATGATGCCTGTCATTTTGTCAACAGCCAGTGAAAAATAGACAACAGATTTGAAGCAGTTTCAAGCGTTTCACAGATGTTATTTCATATAATATGAATTCTATGTGATATAATTGATGTGAGAAATTGATTTGCTGAAGGTTGTAGACTCTTTTGGTACAATTTCCTCTGCAGCTCCAATTATTCTTTCATATACACGATGCAGCAGAAGAAAGAAAACCAAGAGATATTTACTAAGGATATTGACCAAAATTTATTTTCAGCACTGCATCACTCTATATAAGACAGCACACTGCCGCATTAGTCTACTGAGATCCGGAACTGGCTTAATAATCATTTTTTCAATCAATGGATTAGACATTGAGGTCCAATTGAGTGGCCAACCATATCTCCTGACATGTTCCCTCTAGATTTTTTCTCTGGGGTGTATTGACAGATGCTGATTACCATCACAAGCTGAAAATATATTTTCAACTGAAGCAGTGCATTCAAGAATGGCAAAAAATTACAACTGATACTAGCACAAAACGATGCCAAAGTGTTGTTTGTTGTTGCTTGGACAGTGTTGCAAGCCCATGGACATCATTTTGAACATTGGCATTATATTAAATCATATTGCTATTAACATTTTTTCATACACTAACATTCTTCTGAATTTTCCTCAGTAAAATCATAGTCTTTGAAATTTGGATTTTTATAAGTTTTGTTACTTCTGTGGCAAAGCAAGAAAATGAAAATTGCAATAACTTGAATAACAATGTACAACAACAGAAAATATGTGTCTGTTTGGTTACTTCTGCCACACCTGGTATTTGCCGTCCAGAAAGTTTTTTGGACAATAATTTGACATATGTGCAAGTTGGCGTTTACAATTGCATTAGCTTTAGAAGGAAATCTTTAAAATACATTTTGTTGAGAAACTAGATCAGTATTGAGTAACTGCAACATGGTTTTTGCTTATTGACAGTAAATTTCATAATTTTATTACACTTTAGCTTGTGGTGTCTTTTCAAACCTTGCTTAGGTAGTTGAGAAAAAATTTTTAAAACTAAAATTTCATAGCCCAAGGTTTTCTAAAAACATGCACTTTGCAGCATTAGTAAAATATTGATCGCACCAACTGCAGTAGCTTGGTGCAGTTCACAGAACAATGCTTATCAGTATTAAGTCATAGCACATACAGTGATCTGCACCATCATTGAATGTACCAAAACATCACTCTACCTACTTCTGGTTGTCACAGGTATTGCACCAGCATTATCCCAATGTAAAGCGCAACACTCAACTATGCAATTATGGTGTACACTCCTTGATTATCAAATGAGCCACCATAAACTGCAACATTTGTTAAAGTCCTGAATCAAATTTTACCACTCTTTCATCCTAGCAACAGCAATATTTCTTAACAGGGCCTCATTTTAAAAAGTCCCAGTAATGGTATGTACATCTTTAAATCCAGTAATGACCTAAAGAAAACCTCAAAAGCTTTTCATTACCCAAGGTAAACAACTGCACTTGGCAATTAAATCGACATGCTTTTGATTAAGTTCAACCACCACCAAATTTGTGTTGGGTGCTGGATGCAAAAACTTTAGACTGTGGAAAACATCTTAGGTCACTGCATTATGCTTTAAACATACAACTTTGGTGGCCACCACCATTCCAAACTTTCCCATCAGCAAAGGTGATCATGTGAAACTTACTTGGCAAAAACCACTCTTGCAGTAAAATCAATTGATCATACACATGATGACAAGTCAAAATTTTTACCCAAAGTTTTTCTCTGGGCTATGTAAAATGCAACAAGAAAAAATAATATGTGATATGTATGAGGAGCATTCAGAAAGTAATGCAACTCATTTAATTTCTTGCAGCATTTATTTAAATAACATTTGATTCTTATACAGATTGTAGATAGGTAACAAAATTTCATGAAAATTTGTTTGAAAACCTGAAGTTTGAATTACTGCAATCTGCCTTTCAAAGTTTAAGCAGCCTATCTGCATCTTCTTCGTTATAAGGTAAAGCCAGCATGATTAAAGTAAAACAACCTTGGAGAAAGCAAAGAGTTGCTTCTGAATTTCTACTGTTGAAGAAAAAAACAGCTTTTAACATAAGCAGAAGGCCAAAGCAAGTGTATAGTGGCAATGCAAGAGACTACAGAACAGTGACGAGGTGGGTCAAGCAAATCAATGATGGACAGGAAAAACCTGAACCTGTCAGAAACTGGTCATAAATGCAGTTTGTAGAATTTTACAATAATAGAATATATGCACTTGTTGAAAGGTGGAAAAAGGTAGTTCTAAAAGCAGGAGATTTCGTTGAGAAGTAACTCTGAAATGCTCATACAACATACTTTTCTTTAATATAAAATTTGAGTACCATTAAAATTAAATTTCATAAAAACAAACCTAGTTGCAGTACTTTCTGAATGGCCCTTGTAAAACAAGAATAATTACAAAAAGGTACAATAAAACTAAAAATATCTTCCATAGTACTTTATAGAAATTTCCCTCCAGTTGTTCTGGCCACCAAAGAGGTTAAATTCAAAGAATGGAAGGGGCTCAAAATTTATAAATTTCTGAAATTTTGAACCAAAATCATGAAAAGAGTTTTGGTTCTATAAATTTAGAAACACTGAGTTTATATATGACACTGTGTTCTGCAAATTCTATGATTACTAAATGGTTGATAGTTTTTCATGCACTTTGTAATGTTGAATCCCTAAATTTTATCCATTTTCTTCCACCAGGTCATGTTTTAGCAAATTCCATTCGAAAATTTTTGACAATTTGTGCTTTTTTGACCTTTGGATTGAAATGAGTACTGGCATAGGACTAATTCAGACCTTGAATTAAGTTTTGATGAAACTTTGGTGACATTATAATAAAGTAACAGTAACCTCACAATGAGACAAATATAACGAATGCACTTGATGCTTGAATTGTTGAACGTTTGAACTGGTTGTTGCAAGCTAGATTAGCAAGAAATTTTGATGATACTTTTTATGTTTTACTTACATTTAACAAAGACATATGTGTACTTCATACTTTACTCTATTAACTTTTGACAGATTTTTGCTATAATAATTATAATAAAAATAATAATAATAATAACAATAATTGTAAGAATAACTGCACCAGCTTACAAATGAATTTCATTTTTGCACTTTCCCATTGTAAAAACTTTTAATTTTACAATGAGAAAGTGCAAAACTTATCTCAACAAGTTCTGTTATACAAAATGGGATAAAAGTAGAGTTACAATTACTTCACCATCTGTTTAAAAATACAGTTGTAGTAATTACATTATCTGTTTCACCTTCACAATTACGTTTTATATAAAAATTAAGGTTACAGTTATTTCCATTATCTGTTTGAAAACAGGACTGTAGTTACTTCATTATTTGTTTCACCGTCACAATCATATTTTAGATAAAAATTAAAGAAATCAGTACTCAACTCTCATTCTATGCTATTTACTCAGGTCTTAAAAACATTATACATTTGGTAAATTCGTTTTCTATTTGCAGGCATTTATAAATTCGTTTTTTATGTTTACAAAGGCAAACAAGTACAGTAGAGAACAAAGAAAGTGGACACTAAAGCAGTACTGAAAGTTGAAAAGCCAAGCATGTAAACAAATGTCTAATGGAAAATGTCAAAGTGTTAACTGTAACCCTACTTTTGACCCAACCTGCATATGCGGCAAGGACACCTCACCCAGTCATCAAACCAGAATTACAGCAAGAAAATTATTTCAGATGCAAATCTATATCTACCTGCCACATAAACTTTGATGCTACAAATATAAATTTATGTCCTCCTGCACTAAAAGCATTAAAAAAGAGCACCACGAACCCAAAATATGACAAAATATCCTTTTAGATTCAAAGCACGATTTCAATTTCTGCATCACATTGCAAAAATAATTTATAAAACAAAAGATTTGTGAATAAATAAAAAAGTTTTATGGATATATTTTTTACAAAATTATACTTTAAACAAAAAACATGAAAATACTCACTTGATGAGAACCAGGAATTCGAAATATTCCCTGCTGATGAAGTCCATGCAAATTTATAATACGAATGCAACTTTCAACAGGAAGTGGAATTGATCTCTTCCATTTCTACAACAAAAAATAAAAATTCTTTTCATAATTATACTGTTAGACATGATTTCTATGCTGTTCATAAAAACAACATTTTGCATTTAATAATAATCAGATATCACTCAATTCAAAACTGAAAACCATTTTGTACAGCATCCTAGAATTTTTTTGCCAATTGCAATTTAATTTTTCAGATTGAGCACAACACTCCTTAACATTGTTATGATATTGCCAATAATATCATTTCCTAATATAGCTTCTAAATGTACTAGAAAACAGACTAGAGATGCAACCAGTTACAATGATACTGCAATAATAAGCAAACCATTTCCAAGTATGCTGTCATGTCAGTAATGCTGAAAATAGCACAATACAATAAACATCTGGGTTAGGCAAAATATTAAGTGCAAATTTTTAGTTTTAAATTTAGTAGACATTAAATTAACATTAAATTAATGACATGAACTGAAAAAAAATTCTTCAACATTTTTGCACTATGCCCTCACAAGTATGAGGCTGGGCCAATCATTCAAATATTTTTTGCTGGTAGCTATAACATAAAATTTCACCAAGATAATAGTACAAGCATTGTCACAAATGCTTACTCTGTTTCACTGCAGAATAAAACTTGGAGACAAAGATAAAAACAATGGGTTCCATGCAAGGTTTGCCATTGTTGTGTTAAATCATAGTGATATTGGAGATAGGACAAGGAAAAATTCCTGGCACTTCATGTTTCAATAATCTGGAGACAACTTAACACTTGTAGCAATGCATGCAACTTTTGTGGCATCAATACTTCTAGATTCAATATAAAAAATATGCAAAATATTCAACACCCAAACTTGTTATCCGCTATTCAACTTATTTCTAATAACTAAGACAAGTTCTTTCTAAAGTCAATTTTTTGTGTGGTTAGCTTCAGCAGTGTGGTATTTTGCATGAGTTCTGGATACAAAGAGCAAGTTTCATATTCTTTATTTCATAAGTCAATAAAAACTCAATTTTTTATGACTAGGTCGATTTTTTTAGGGTAATAAAGTCAATTTTTCATAATTAACACTGTTAGTGAAAATATCTCCTTCATGTTGGTGAGAAAAACTAATCACTATGATAAATTAATAGTTTAAAAGTGTAAGTGCAGTATGCAAGCACGCTAACAGATGATGTTTTACTATTCTACATTGGAATCAACTCTCAAAAGGCTGACATGACACATTTACTTAGATTTTGGTTTAGTTAGTGATTTAGGTTTTGAAATGATGTGAAAAGTTAAAGCTACCAAAACATCTAAAATTTAATCCCTATTTCAAAACTTATCTGAAGAATTCATGACAAGTCCTGACAATGAATTACTTTGCAATTTCTACAGCTGTATGGTTTTTTTACAACAAATGCTTTTTTGTTGAAAGTCATCAAAATACATCCAAACGCCAAAAAGTGTTAGGCAGCAGATATGAACTACTGATCCTACACACTTTTCAAACGTTTTTAAGGAGCAGTAACATCAATCTCGTGGAAAAAGTAAGCAATGCATTTTTGTCTGCTAATATTCCTTTGTCCAAGCTAAACAATTAGCCGATCAAAAACCTATTTCATAACATTGGTCACAGTTTGTTATCTGAAACTACTTGTAGAAAAATGCCGCAGGTAAGTGCAGATAAGAAATGCTGTAGATGACAAACAAATTTTTTTAATTGCTGATGAGAGCACTCTCTATCTGGCATACAATATTTAAATACTCTAGTTCAAAGCCTAGAAACACCTTATGTCAGTTATTTGTACCACTGTCAACCTCTACCAAGTGCATCAAATAGCAACAGCATTACTTAAGCAGTTGATGATTGCAAAGCATGCTCAAACGTTATGCTTCTATGATGAAGTTCAAATGAACGCATCTCATGTCGCTCCAATAAACAAAAAAGTCCAATAATAGTTAACCAAGATACATTGCAAACAAACGAGTTGATAAAAGGAACAATTATTGAAAAACGATGGCAAGAAACAGTTTTCTGCAATAACAAAAACAAATCCCCAAATGCATGACATGGTAACAGCGCCTAAATCAGTAAGTTACCTAAATTTGTAGAACAGGAAAAACAGAATTATTAAACCATAGATTTTAAACTCAGAGTATAGTTACTTCAATAATGCTTCATACCGTATGAACTAAAGATTTTAGAGCAATGCACTTATACAACTTACCGAACAACAATCAGACAATGATACAAATTAACAACTTCATAGCAGGACGTAATCTCCACTTGGAGCAGCAACTTCACAAACAGCACAAATATCAAAATAAGTTAATGACAGTCAATTTGTCCTGTCAGAAGCACACCTTTCCAAACAAGAGGTCTTTAAATTGTACTGACAAGCTTACATACAAGCTTCAAAACTACTTGCCAAATTATCTGGTTTTCAAGTAAAACACACACAACTAAACGCAAGATACTTAAAACTTTACAAGATAATGCTAAATTTGATGTTATGAGTTAAATTTCCATATAGTGCCACTAATATAAAAAGGCCTTACAAATAAAATAACGTTAAAAATATTTTACACTTCTATAACAACAAAAAATTAAAGGTCAAGATTACCAAAGAATAAATATATTTCATGTTTTACTGCATAAATAGGTATCATGAATTGCATGCGTAACAGTCCATGCTGTAGTGTTAAAAAGGGTGTCAATATATTTGCACATACCAGCTTCATTTTCTGAAGTTTGGAGCTGGATCATCACTAATTTTACAAGGAGGAATCAGAACATCTGCTGGTAATACTATACACAGTTATGTATGGCACATCTAACTTCATGACCATGAGTTTTAACCAACACTTGACGTACTACATCGTGTTTATCAAGATGGGTTTTGGTAATTTTTCCCAGTGTGATGATGCATCATCAATTATCAAAACATCATCCTGCTTCAAATTGGTCTTCAAACGGTGTCATTTTTGTCTTGATACAATTGTTTTTAAATATTCCCTGGAACATCTGGTCCGAAATGTATCAGCCAAAAATTGAATATGCTGCCAATGTCTTCTTGCATAGCAGTCAGCTTTGCTGGTAACAGTGAATGGTAAAGCAAGTGCGAGATACAACTTGAGTAAATGGTTTCGCGACAATGGCTCTTGTGAATTTATATCCATAGTAATTGGTGTGAGAGGTCTTGAATTGATAATTGATTCTGCTTCAAGTAAAAATGCTTATAAGTGATCATTGTTTAATTCATGTTCTCCTGTAGGCAAAATGAATATATGACAGTTTTGATCATTCTTTCCCAACTGCCTTCCATGTGGCTAGCATTGGGTGGATTAAATGTCCACTGTACTTCATGTTGTGTAAATAATGCTTCATTTGCTGCTGGTTCCATTTTTTCAAAGATTCAGGTAAAATATGTTTGCCACCAACAATATTTGTACCATTATCTGAATAGAAGTGAAAATCTGGTATTTTTCTGGACATAAAGTGATGCAGAGCATTCATGAAAGTGTCAGTCAACAAGTCTGCTGCAACTTCAATATAAACTGCATGAGTGGTGAGGCATGTAAATAAACATCTATACTGCTTTATCTTTGATCCCTTGTGTCGCACAGTTAATGAACCAAAGTAATTTACACCACAGTAAGCAAAGGAATGGATATCAATTTCTAGTCGTGACAATGGCAACTAAGCCATGAGTTATAGGATTGGCTTGGCAAATTGACTTCCATTAAGTGGAAGGCATGGGGTAAAATTATTGGAAGTCTTGCATCAAAAAAAATAGGTGCCTGGCCCAATTGTCTGCCAACTCTAAGCATATCGTCAACAAGAATAGCATTCAATTTTTCAACACTACACCTTTTCAACAGAATAAACCCAGCAGATATGCTGGGTTGAGTTTGGTAAGTACATGGTTCCAGTTTGCAATGCAAGTGTGCTTGGCAATAAAGGCAAGTTTATAGAATAAAAATAAAGAAAATCATTTCCAGTCATTTGCAATGCTGGGAAGGACAATAGTCAAATCTGTCCAAAAAATAGGTCTTAAAAGCAAGTTTAATTCATTATTTAGGGTGACATTTAATTTAACTGAAACAGGTGCATCTAATAAAAATTCAAGGCGGGGAATTAAAGTTTCATCATTAGAACTCAAATAGAACTTGCTCATCAAAAAACAGCAGTTAACATTGCCATCGGAATTAATAGTTCATATTTAACTAATTGCACCATATGCTTCCTTGGATGCATCTATGAAAAAGTGTAACTGGAAGTTTTGAGCTGCTCTATTTGACTTCAAGCCTATCCATCTACAGCTCTTTTCAGACAATCAAACATTGAATCACTCTTATATACTACTATAACTTAAAAATAACGCTTCAACGTTTGTCAAAAATTTAAATTTCAAATGTTTCACTTCAATTTAATTAGAGTACAGATAGCTTAATTTTTCAAGTCGTGCAGTTATTACTCTTAATTGAAAGAGAAAGTAATTCATTCCATTCTCCATACCATAGTTGCCACATTTCCTTGACTAAAATAATCTAGATTGACTTCAAAAATCATCTAGATTCATCTAGATTGAAAAATAAAACATCCAAAAATAATCTAAATGGGATCATTTAGCCTTTCTTTCCTGAATTTCTGTTCATAGGCTTTACGTTTTGTCTGTTTTGGCATATTGAAGGATTAAAATATGTAATACAAATTGTAGTAGGTACTTGTGTCAAGTTCTTGGTGGAAAACACTGTCATCTCACAAAATACGTTTTGTCTATTATACAAGAACTCCTCGGCTTAACCTTTTTCCACGCGTGGACATGGTGGTCTCCAAAAAGAAAAAAAAAGGTCAGCACCCTCTTGCCGGTAGAAATATGCGCCTGCATGAACTGCCAAAGGCTCTTCTCGTCACGACGTGTGCAGCCAAACCTCGGTTTCTCTTTGGTTCAGGTTATTCTGGCTCTTAATTTGTTCGAAAACCGGATCACTCAAACTCCGAGTTCCTCGGAAACCGAGGTTTCACTGTATTCTTTTGGTGTACAGAACAAATTAATCTCATTTTCACTATTTCTGATGTTTCGATTTTCGAACAAATCGGTTTTCGAACAGCCGTCCAGAGCGAATTGTGTTCGACAACCAAGGTTTGACACGTGCCTACAAATAATAACATCTAAAAAACATCTAGATATTTTTTATAGTAATCTAAAAAAATATCTAACATCTAGATTGTATAATCTTACATCTAGATTATTACAAAAACATCTAAATTTAGATGAAAATAATCTAAAATGGCAACTATGCTCCATACCCTATTCTCAAGATGCCCATTATAATCATCCCAGCAAAATGCTAAAAAATAAACATATAGCTTTTAGCTGTAATTGCTGTTTTTCCCTCAATTGGAAGAACAGTTAGCCTAGACTAGTCAAGATAAACTACAGTGTGCCGGCAGACAAAAAAATCACAGTAATTCATTGGCAAGAAATTTTACCTTCAAATACTCTGCCAGTTTTGGACTGAAATGATTGATAGCCTCAGTGGAGTGTTTTTTGTCTTGAAGCTTTTTCTTTGAATCTTCAGTGGTAGAAGATGGATCAGATGTCAGAGAACTAACCAATAAAAACACTATTTCATCATGATAGTTTTTGTTTTGTCAAGTAAGCTCTTCAGCAAGAAGGCAGTCAATATATCACATATTCATAAAATTGGATACTCCACAACAGACATATAAAATGTAACTAGTAATCACTGATCATCCTCACACACACAGATGCACCCACATACACATGTACGCACATGCACATGCCCACACATGCATGCAAGGGCACATGTATGCATGCACACACACCGATCAAGAAAGCATATCTTATACATTTAAATTGAACTTTTACAATGCAGAAGGCCCTATTTAATAACAAGCGCTTTTTACAATAAAACATAACTGCAAAAAACACCAAAAAAGCAAACACCTGGTCAAGCAGACTCTCTTTAACCTGGTAACACCATTGACATATATAGAAGCTAGTAAAAAGTAGAATTGGCAATCACATTGATCTCACCTTACTTGTGAAGTATATAAAAACAAAAAATCAACTACAACAACAAATAATTACTGCCTGGTAGCATTAGTTATGCCGCTTACCTTATAATTGTAAAATCACTATTGCTTCCAGAACCTAAAACAAAGGTACAACATTAAATTTCACAACAATATGTAAAGACAATCAGCCACATAAATTTTTTTACACATTGACTTCATTTGATTGTTGAAATTTTTTGCCATCACTATCTTACAGTTGGTATTAGTGATTTCATCATGAGATCATTTTTACAATATGCAGAACAACAAGTCAGTAATTTGCTAATTTATCAATAAAAATTATTTAAATATGAAAAACAAAAACAAAAATGTAAAACCAACACTAACATCAACTATATCAATAGCACAATGCAGTTTTTGGTTTGACAAACAAAACGCTATTTTAACACAAGAAAAATATACAATTTGAGCAATTAAAAGATCTAATTGTATGTATAATTTATGCAATTGTATGTACTATAATTGTATTATACAGGGTGTCCACAAAATCTTTAGACAATTTTATGAATTCATTAAAAAAAATTTTTTAAATGCTATCAAAATAATTATTTTTGAATACTAATGAGTTGTTATCAAAGTTTTTTATAATACTACTTTTTTTTTCTTTCAGAAATGAATTAGCAAAATAAAATAATTGATTTCCAAACATGTTAAAAATGACTACTACACAAGAAAAAGCACAATGTGTTTCTCGGTTTATCAAAACGAAATCTGATATTCAAGCACAGAGAAATTTCATAGCTAAATATGTAAAACGGGCCCCAGCACGTCAGTCAATTTGCAATTGGCATAAGCAGTTTGTGGGAACTGGAACGTTGCTACTAAAACCAAGGAGTGGATGGTCAAAAACTTCTGAAAAAGGCATCTTGTGTATTCGTCAGTCATTTAGTCGTAGCCCCAACAAAGTCCATCCGCACTGCTTTCATTCGAACTTTGTGAAAGATGTTGTGTACCGCATTAAAATAAAAGACATAAGTGACCTTAAGGCAAGAATAACTGCTGCTGTGGAGACAACTGATGAAGAAATGTTAAGAAGGATGTGGACTGAAAGTTAATATCGTTTAAATGTCCTCGGTGTTACAAATGGGGCTCATATAGAAATTTATTAATGCTTGGAATAGAAACTTGACTATTTACTTGATATTAATTATTCATTTTAGAGATAGAGTTCATTAATGTTTTGAATAAAAACTTGACCATTTAATTGATATTATTTAAACATTTTAGTCATTTCCAACGTCAGTTGTAATATCAATAAATTTTTTTAATTGTCTCAAGACTCTGTGGACACCCTGTATAATTAATAGTATGTACACCAGATAAAAAACTGAATTACTACTAATTGCAATGGTTTGCATTATTGCACACCAACATGCAGAGAAAAATCAAAATTTTGGTATTTCAAAAAATCGTCTTAACACTTGTCCTCACATATGGAGTAATGACAATGAAACAAATTTTTGGTGTGTGCATCAATTGGTGACAACAAACATCAACCCAATGAGGCCTTTGAGCTGGAAAGTCGGTTTTTGGCTCAAAATATATCAAAGCATCCTTTATCAATCTTTTTCAAACAACACTTTCTTTCTAAAATGTTCTGAAAAATCTTACAAATAAGGCAAATTTTTAGTGACCTAAAACCTAAACAACTACTTAAAATTTACCTTAATGATATAACAAAATTTTGACTGAAAAAATAATGTTCCTTTGATTTTTATATTAAAATGAACATTTAATTAACAAAACCACAATAATTTTCAACAAAACTTGCAATATGCATGGCTTATATAAGCAGCCAACTCTGCTATCACCAGGTGCAAGAACTGAAATGTAAAATCATGCTCTGCTTTTCATTTTTAGCCTTAAAGTTTCTGTCCTTGGCTAACAGTTTTTGCAGCTTGGAAAAACTTCTTAGCTAAGAATGTCGATGTAACTGGTAAACAGCCAGTGAAATGACTGGTCTTTCCATGTTCATTATTTTAGAAATGTTATTGTTTTGCATTCTGTTTTGAATGTAACGAGCTGCAAATGTATTCTCTGAAGTCAAGTTCTTGGATTGCTTGCACTACTTTTTTGATGGTGTACTTTGTACTTTCCATCGTTTCTATAAGCTTAACTAGACATTCATATTGGTCTTTGATTTTAAAAAGTTGAGTAGCTAAACCAGTTGTTTTGCAAGCTAACTTTTGCTGGATTTACTAAAACTTTCACAATTGCTTTGATTTAAAATAGATTCTTGATTTAAAATAAGATAGATTGCATAATACAAGGCAGCATTAAACCTGCTTCCCCATCTACAGCAGTAACAACAGGCTAAGGCAAGCAACCAATAGTAGCAAATTTGGCTTGTCTGGTTTTGTTTTTAACTGGTGCTGATTTGACTTTTGCGATTGGCTGATCAACATCTCCAAAGTGAGATTTGACTTTGATAGCACAATTGTGCAACAAATACACGTCACATGAAACAGCTTAGGATACGGAAATTTTAGTAGTGTACCTGCAGCCACCATATACGAGTTTCTGTCCAAAATGTAATGGGACTGGTTTCACAACTCTTCATATGATAACAAGGAATTCCTCTCCTATAATAACCTTTCCACCATTCACAGGTCATTTCACGCTGCAAAAGTTTTTCCTCATGCATGAAGCAAATCAAAGCAATTTTTGCAAACTCACTTTGTCATGCACATCACAAAAATCGATATCTTTTTTACTTATTTGCCAATATTGAAAGCAAATTTTCGATAGCCATTCTATTTTAGAAAAACGAGTGTTACAAAATTGAGCAACATTGTGCAATTAAATTTTGTTTCAAACTTGGAAAGAATTCTACAGAAACGTCCTTAAAATTTTAGGAAGCCTATGGGGAAGATGCTTTGTCATGAGCCTAAATATTCAGATGGTTTAAAGATTTTTCAGCAAGTTGAGATTCAATTAAACATGACACTTGATCAGAGAGACTATCAACATCAAAAACTAATGAAAATGTAGAACGAGTCAAAAGTCTAGTCCAATCTGACTGCCGCTTAACTATCACACTGATAGCAAAACAACTGAACTTGCACAAATGAACTGTTCACCATGTTTTGACAAACGACTTAGAAAGGAGTAAGATTTCTGCATAGCAGGTCCCAAAAAATTTAACTGTTCAGCAAAAAAACAACAAAAAAGGTTATTGCATTGATATTGCTGAACGGCTTGAACATGACCACAGATTTTCTCAAAAAAATTATCACAGGTGAAAAATCTTGGATTTTTAAGTATGATCTTGAAACAAAAAAGCAAAGTTTGAAGTGAAACAGAGCAAATTCACCAAAGTCGACAAAATGCAGGAATGAGCAATTAAAAAACCAAGTACATGCTCATTTGCTTTATGGACAGAACAGAAATCATCCACAAACAATTTGATCCTCCAGGGCAAATGGTAACTCAAGATTTTTACTGCGAGGTTCTTGAAAAGCTCAAGAAATGTATTGCTTGTGCAAGGCCAGACATCAAAGATAAATGGATACTGCTTCATAACAATGTGCAATGTCAATCACAAAATTTTTGACAGAAAAGTCTGTTCCTGTAGCCTTGCATCCTCCCTACTAACCAGATTTTAGTCCCCAAAACTTTTTCTCTTTCCAAAGTTAAAAAAATATTTCACTGATTATTTTGGCACATTGAACAACATCCAGAAAACGATAACCGACCTTCTAAAGAGCACTCCAGCTTCAGAGTTCCAGCACTGTTATGAAGAGTGAAAAAAACATTTTCGATGCTGTTTGGCTTCCCAAAAAAATTAGTTTGAAAGAGATAGACTTAATGTGTATATCAATTATGAATAAAGTGCTTACAAAAAACGTCTCATTACTTTTTGGACAGACCTCATATTGTGCAGCATCACTGTTGATTGCAAAAGATGTAGAATCAATGTCAATTGCTTAAGTCAGTGGTTCTCAAACTGTGCGTCGTGACGCCCCGGTGCGTCATTTCAATTTTCCAAGGGTGTCGCGAGATAATTTGGTTTTGTGCCATGAAGTCTAGGTTTTATTACGTCAAAAGAACTCTGATCGTAGATTCCTTTCTTACTTTCTTCTGACATTTTCACAATAATGTTTTTAATACACTGTTGTAACGGTTGACTTGTTATTCAAGAATCAAATTGCAGAAGTTTAACTTAATTGTCGAAAAATGTATAAAGAATAAAGCATTCAGTTGTATGTTGGACGAAAACAGGAAAGATGAGTTACAAACTTAGAAGAGCGAAATTTTACAATTGAAGATGACAGATCAATCCAAAATCTCGGGAGCATAGGGACAGTTATTTATGTAGATTATGGGTCACATTTATCTTGCGGTATGGCAAACTAAACCGTAGGATGCTGTCTGGTGCGTTGCAAAGTCTTGCAAGCTTTTTTAAATGCGTCGCATCGCAAAAAGTTTGAGAACCACCAGCTTAAGTAATGCTGTTGCTATTTGATGCACTTGGTAGAGGTTGACAGTGGTACAAATAACTGACATAAGGTGTTTCTAGGCTTCGAACTAGAGTATTTAAATATTGTATGCCAGATAGAGAGTGCTCTCATCAGCAATTAAAAAAATTTGTTTGTCATCTACAGCATTTCTTATCTGCACTTACCTGCGGCATTTTTCTACAAGTAGTTTCAGATGACAAACTGTGACCAATGTTATCAAATAGGTTTTTGATCGGCTAATTGTTTAGCTTGGACAAAGGAATATTAGCAGACAAAAATGCATTGCTTACTTTTTCCACGAGATTGATGTTACTGCTCCTTAAAAACGTTTGAAAAGTGTGTAGGATCAGTAGTTCATATCTGCTGCCTAACACTTTTTGGCGTTTGGATGTATTTTGATGACTTTCAACAAAAAAGCATTTGTTGTAAAAAAAACCATACAGCTGTAGAAATTGCAAAGTAATTCATTGTCAGGACTTGTCATGAATTCTTCAGATAAGTTTTGAAATAGGGATTAAATTTTAGATGTTTTGGTAGCTTTAACTTTTCACATCATTTCAAAACCTAAATCACTAACTAAACCAAAATCTAAGTAAATGTGTCATGTCAGCCTTTTGAGAGTTGATTCCAATGTAGAATAGTAAAACATCATCTGTTAGCGAGCTTGCATACTGCACCTGCATAAATAAACTATTTACTCATTTTTGAATTATTTTAAATAATAAAAAGACAGTTTCAATTAGCATCATAGATGTCTCGTTGCTATACTGAAAATGTTTTTACCTAACAAATGTACAAGGTTGCACCTACTAGTTGTTACAGCTATTTGATTGGAACATAGTCTCATATAATTTCACTTAACTTTGATTATTGTACCACAATCATTTAATTGTGATAAGAAGTAGCAATCTGAACAACCACAAAAAATTGGCAAACATTTCAAGTTAAAACAAAAAAGTTAAGTAAGGTTTATCACAGTCAACAGTTTTTCTCACCAATGTAAAAGAAAATTTATATTAACAGTGTTAATTATAAAAAATTGACTTTTTATTGACCTATGAAACAAAGAATATGAAACTTGCTCTTTGTATCCAGAACCCTTACAAAAAAAACACACCGCTCAAGCTAACCACCAAAAATTGACTTCATCAAAAAAACATGCCCTAAAGCAAAAAAACAACTTCTTGATGAAAATGATGCATTTTCATATGTGGAGTAAGTGCTATGCTTGGCATTTGCAGAACTTTTAAAAATGTTGTTGATGATTAGGTATGTTAAGTTGGTCTAATTAATCACATAGGCTTCTTTGATTACCAATGTGGCTCTTTAGATGAGTCTTACAGCAAGGACTATCGATATCATACAAATGCAACAAACATAGGCACAAGATTAGAGATTGTTTCCATGACCTCGTTTCTTTTTTGTCTGGGAAAATTCGCAAGATTATATTGTTCTTCCAGAAAAATTCTGGCTCCTTTCAAAATATGGGCTAACAAATAAAATGAATCTTCAATATTTAGCAGCAATTGCTATAAAAAAAAAGTATATCTATTATCTAACACTGTTCTCAAGGTTTTTCATACTCAACACTTTTCTAAATGCATTTCATGCATGTATGTCTGAAATCTGGGATGTGAGGCAGATTATAAGATGGGTGAGTTGCTTGTGAGTTTTTGAGTTGTTGTTTTGCTCACTCAAGCTCTGCTATAAGTGCTGTGATTTTTAATAAATTCTGCAACCCTTCCTTTTCATAATGTCAGAAAAAGATAAACATAAAACAACCCTTCCTTTTCATAATGTCAGAAAAAGATAAACATAAAACATTCATATGAGAATACTTTGACAGAGGTATGAGTATGTCTTCTAAACAAGTTACTGATCATACAAAATGGAAAAAGTGGGCTGCTGTATTAAAGTGTACAGGTGGTTTGACAAGTGGTTTGTTTCTGCATTTAAAAAGGAAAGATTCTCTAAAGGAACTGAGCCAGACACAATTAGATGTCTTCAGTAATACACCATCTGTAAGTTATTTAAAGCATCTCAAGAGTGCTTGTTCTCAGCTGACACTGCACAGTTGCGAGAACAAAAAGATTAGAAAAGAAATGGTTGCTAAACTTGTAGCTGTAGATGGTTTTCTCCCAGTGCCTTTTGTAAAAGTAAATTTATCTGTCAGAGCTTCAGTGATAAAGGGGTGCTTTTTCCAAAAAATCTTAATCATGTCATGCAATTGGCATATAAACATTATGAAAATGCAAAGATGTTGTTATGATGAAAATGGAACAATCTTTGAAGAGGTTTAGTCTGTCATTAGATGAATACTCATCTCTTTAACAGAAAAATTATCTGAATATTAATGTTTAACAAAATAAAGACAAACTTTGGAACTTGGGAATGGCAGCAATTAGCAGACGCTTGACTGCTAAAGAGAGTGTTGAAGAAGTAAAAAACAAACGATCTGAGAGTAGTTTATACCAAAGCAGGCATATTGTTGGAGTTGTTACAGATGGGGCAAGTATTATGGCAGAAAGTGGATAATGCGTTGACTGCAAACATCAACTGTGCTACGCACATGTTTTAAGTCTTACTGCTTGTGATGTTCTACATAAGCAAACATTTTTTGAAACTGACATTCCTAAAATGGAATCAAGTGCCTGAACGGATGCTGAAGAATTATGAGAGTTATTGTCAAGAAACAGAAGATTTAAGATGTGATATAAAAATTGAACATGCTCAGAATGAAGAACAAGCCACAAGTTAAATCAGAAGTGATTTGGTTCAAATGCAGTTAAGATAGCCACTGCTATTGACGAAGTAAGATATATTGCTCACATAATTTGCAAGCCTTCAGTAAAAAATGACACTCCAAAGACTCCAAGTTAAATCTAAAAATTTTGAAAACTATTCACCTGCTACTTGATTGCAAGACAAGATGGAATAGTTTAGTTGCTATGCTGGAACTATTTTTAAATTTGAGGTTTCCAGCACAAAAACTTTTGATTGACTATAAAATACAAAACTTTTAAGCGAAGCAAAACATCTTTACTTGCTGCTGTTGTTCATGACTTGAAACCTATCCGTTAGGGCTCTGAGAAACTTTAAAGCATGATGCTTCTGAGTGCTGAAGAAGTTTATTGCATCCACATGAACAAAATTCTGTCTTTTCATTGAAATTGAAAGCATAAATAACTAGAATAAACATAGGGCAAAAACACTAATAGGATAACTAAAATACATAAAAAATAGGAAAATGTATTCTAAAAAAGCAGATCATCAAGACGAAGTGACATTGATTTACAAAAACTTTTAGCAAATTTTTTTCTTTTGTCTGCAGCAAAATGATGTCTTATTTGCCTTTATGATGAAAATAGTGACAAAATGTTTGCTGTATCCTAATCAAAAAAAAGTGTCTCAGTCAGTCGACCTAAATCAAAGCTGAACAGCACACTCTTAAAGAAATTGGAGGGAGAAATAAAAGAGACAGAGTGCATCTCTATAACAGTACAAACAAGTCATGTGATTAGCAGAGCATAACTAAACAGTTTGAAATTTTTGAAGAAACAAGAGAAAAGACAGCAAACAAAACCAAGATAATAGCTGCAAGAGAATCTATATCACTCACATATGTCAAAGGTATACGAGCTTTTTCAGCTGTAGGACTGTGTACTACAACACTTAATATTCATCTACATGATAAAAGTGTTAATTGTTTGAATTTTCTATAAACATAATTCAAGTCAAAGAATTGTACTTAGTAGTAACAGCTATAACAAAATTTATTATTTTCCTACATTTGCTATTTTATCAAAAACGCATCATGTGAATGTATAGTTTTCTTCTTTTTTTTTCTTTTATTTAACTATCATACAAGCAGATTTCATGTAAATTTATGCTTTTTGGAGTTATTTGAAAACAATTATTTTGTATTTTGGAGCATATTTTTAGAAAATAAAAACATAGCAACACTTTATGAACGTGCTCAAGAAGAGTTACACTATATTGACAAATGGATGGTAGCCAATAATCTTTCAATAAATGTATCTAAAACTAAATGCATTCTATTCAGATCCTCTAAATCTAAACCACCTCCTACTAACTTAACTGTTACACTTAGAAATATGAAAATTGAACAGGTTACTACAATGAAATTTCTAGGTGTACATATTGATGAGCACTTAATTTGGACAGGACATATTAGACATCTTCAAAATAAATTAAGGTCCACTCTTGGCATGGTAAGCAGAATCAAACCTTTTCTAAGGCAAGGCTCCATGTTAACTTTGTACCACTCTCTAATCAACAGTCACTTACAATATTGTATTACTAATTGGTGCATTGGAAATAAAACATTGATAAATAAACTACAAAAAACATGCAACAAATTCATAAGGATGGCATGCAACCTAAGGCACTACAGAGATGTAACTGATGTAAGAAAAACTCACCAGCTACTTACTATAAACCAGTTACTAACTAAGGAGATTGCAGTATTTATGTTTAAACAGAACTCTGGAAAAAATCCTGACGTATTTCGAAATGTATTTGTAAAAAGCATTTCACAATACAATACCAGAAATAGATCTAAATTAATACCAAAACTTTGCTCTAGCAGTTTATGTCAGCAGTCTATTTCGTACCAAGGTCCCGCCATCTGGAGCAAATTGCCAATTTTTTACAAAAATGAAAAAATATCTGTTGTCACATTCAGCGCAAAGTTGCAAAATTACTTGTGCACAAACTCCATTGGTATTTGAACAGATTGCTGGTTCGCTTCTTTTGCTTACAGATAATGTACGCGGTGCAATCGAAGGAAGCATCATCATCATCATGCAGGGGCGATTCTTCCAATCATCAACAACTTCTTGTAACATTGGACATTGGGCAGCAATAGATTATAATAATAACAATCTAAGAAACATCGCCTCCAAACGAAGAAGAAGAAGATAACAATCGAAACTCATATTACCAAATTACTACTACCTAAACTTGATTATTTTAGTATACTCTAACCTTATATTGTGAGCATAATCACCTTCTTAATTCTATCGACTGTAAAAGAATAGTAACACTACCCACATTTTAATATGTTGCAACATAATAGGCCAGTTTCTAACACAACGGTTGGCAGTTGTTAAATTCACAATTTATGGAACAGTGCTATTTTTATATGTAACACCACTTGGCAGAGCAATTAGTGCTTGAAACATGACAACCACATTATTATAATCAAGTATAGTATGTGCATTGCAGATATCATCTCTTAATGTAAAATAGGATTATCATCTGTTTAAACGATTATGTTGTTGTGTTGTATGTTTACGCTTGGCTCCTCTCAACACTGCTTTCTCATCAAAAATACAGGTACACGAAGTGAAGGTAAAATTTTACTCTTTTAATTCTGCAAGTAACAAACTACTAACATTCATGCAAACGTAAGAACTGGGGCTGTAGGATGAACTACTTATTGATGAACTGTTACTCTCAGGTAACACATTAAAACCTTTGTGTTGAGATGAGCTAAGCTATGTGTCTTGTAAGTTAATAATGTACATGTGTTTCATAGATATTAAATGTGTTGTGCTTTTTTTTTTTTTTTTTCTTTTCGACCAGTTGCTTAATGAAAGGGTTTCCGGACCCGGTGAGGTTTCATTTTCAGGGTGGTTTTTCTTTCCTCACCATGCTCAGATGAGCTAAAAAAAAACAGCCTTATAGGCCGGTTGCACCACCCATTGACCACCTACGTAGCCGTGTCTCGCACTGGTCATCTTTCTGATCCTTACTATTTCGAATGTTCTAACTTCTTATTTACAAAATAATATGATCTACAACTATAAAATCTCACAAAATGTGGAAACTGGTTTCATGGCAAATATGCAAAAATAAATAGAGCTACCGCTAGGTTGGCAATGCATTTTGTTTGCTTAAAATGTAAAGGAATGATGGAAGGATAGTGGATTTAATCGAGAAGTTGTGCAATGAAGTGGAGACAGTGAATGGATTTTGTTATTTGGGAGACAGACTAAATGCTAGTGGTGGTTGTGAAGTGGCAGTTACAGCAAGAGTAAGAATCAATTGGGTAGGATTCAGGGAATGTGGAAAGTTGTTGCTTGGAAATAGGTTTCCTCTGAAGATGAAAAGTAAAGTCTATCATTGTTGTGTAAGATCAGCAATAGTGTATAGAAGTGAGACATAGTGTCTAAAAGAAAACGAAAAAGCAATTTTGAGAAGAACGGAGAGAGCTATGGTGAGAACAATGTGCGATCAGAAAGTTGTTCACAGGAAGATGACTGAAGAACAGATGAACATGTTGGGGTTGAAGGAAAATATAGATCAGTTAGCAACAGCAAATGGAGGTAGATGGTATGGACATGTGCTGAGGAGGGATGACGATAGTGTTTTGGGGTTGCTCTGGATCTTGAAGCAAGTGGCAAGAGAAAGTGAGGACAACTAAAGAAGACCTGGAAGAAGCAAGTAGAAGAGGAGACAGAGAACATTGGTTTGAAGAAAAAGGGTGCCCTGAGACAAGTGGAGGGATGGAGTGCAAGCAATTGCCAAAGGAGTGGGGTAAATCCGGCCATCTCTGCTAAGGGGACAACACCAAATAAACACTGAATAACTACTACTATGACCACTACTATGCTGGTACAAACACTCTATGAATTACAAATATTCATTTTTTTAGATAATGAAGAAAAAATCTGCAATAAAGAACCTGTAAAATGGTTAAACAGGCTTTTGTTTTAGCAAAAAAAACGTTTTCTTTATTAAGAAACAAAAGCAAAAATATTTACCCATACATGATGACATTTAACACAGGAAAAATTTTTGGTAGCATCTACCAAACAATTTGTAGATTTTGAAAATTATAGGCGAAGATATGGAAATTGTTAATGCCCCTTACACCCGTATGCTGCTTTGCCAATTAGGTGTAAGGTTTACAAAAATTTTTTAAGCCTTTTGCTAGGCTATGTTACTCAAAATAATTTTTTGCTGTTAAGCACTACAATCATGCACGATGGCAGTCCCAATACCGGTACTGGGTTGCTAGCAGATAGCCTTTTTTTTTATAGAGTATCAAATTTTAGTAGCAAGAAAAAGTTGAGGCATGTGATTTATCGGTCCTAAATGGTCAGAAACCAACACCCCTAGTTGATTGTGGCCAGATGAAGAAATTTATACCCAATTTTTTGAAAATTGGAGAAATTAGAATGTCCATCAGAAAAACATTATCTAAGATTTCCTGAAAGGAAATTGGGGAAATTTGAAGGTGTTGGAAGTGCGTCGGGTGTAGAAAAAAAAAAGGTGAACTTCCACAATTAGAACAGATGCAAGAAGTGGTGGAATATGGGTAATTTTGACCTGTAGAGGAAATTCACCATCACTATGCTGCTCAAATTTAGTGACTGCTTGAGGTTGTACTCAAAAAAAAGGAAAAAAGTCATTGGCTGCTAATTGCTGTGGCAATAAAAGCTTTGTTTCACAGTCTACATAATTTTGAGCATAATCCTTCTTTGGGAGTATTTCATGTAAATTGAAGAAATCATTAGACTTTGTTGGGCACTAGCAAGAATCTGGCATAACTGTTCAGTTGTGCTGGCATAGCATATTCAAGAAAAAAAGGCGTTCTCAATCAAAATGCTTTAAAAATATTGCATGTTATGTTTTAAATAAATCTTAAATTGTCAATTTGGTTCATAACATTTCTTGAAAGTTGGTGCTGGCTTATGCTTAAGCGCAAAATCGCCTTTCTCTGTCAAAAACTGCAATATTTTAACAATTTATCTTCAATTGTGATGCCTTCATCATGTCACCAACCTCCTTATGAGCCTCGTCTTGGTGTGGTGATAAACGGTGTCAAGTTTAGAGTTTGTATGTTGAGTAATTTTTTACAAGTTAAGATGACAAAACACAAAACTGCTTCTTATGTTGCTTTAATACTCCTGAAAATAAAAATTCTGTTTTAGGAATCTGTAAACCTTGCACCCAATTGGTAAAGCAGCACATGAGCAAAAGAAGCATTAACAATTTATAAAAATGAATAAGCAAGGAAACAAATAGCTCCTGACAGAACCATAAACATTGTCTCTACAGTATGTTTATAGACGACATTAAGAAAATCCATTTTCACAATTAACAGGAAATTATGATGTCATCATAGATCGTAAAAAGTAAACTTAGTTTTAAGTTGGCAAGTCAAGTGCTGGCTTTTATTTAAACCCAAATAACGGGATTAGGTATGTGTTACAAATAAGTAAATTTGCTTCATAGGAACAGTTTACATATGTATAGTTTCTGTAATTTGTTGCTTTTGTTCTGCCGTGATTATTTTATTCATATACCGAATTTGTCTCGAGTCCAAACTTGGTTTTATATCTTGGCTGTTGTTTTTTTTGCAAAAGACTTTTTTCTTTCACATTAAGATTTGTAATGCACACACCTCCTCTTACGTCATAATGATTGATCACATGTTTATTTTCTATACTGATCAAGTTGATTTTCTTTCTTCTCAAATATTTTCAATTGCCAATTATGTAATTTAGTAAGTGTTTTTGTCACGTGATGTTGTCCTTGAATTTTCTGGATTGTGGCCCATTCATATATAAGATGGTGAGATTTTTACACATTTAGAGTGTTGAGAGTGTAGAGAAAGAAATGGAGAGAAACAGTACGAAAGAATGTGTTATTCAGTGGTGGTTTGTTGTGGATTATCAGCATGACAAGGATCAAGTAGTTAATTGGTGGATTTAGTTTTTTTGGTTGGTTTATGATTGATATATTAAAGTGCATTAGTTTGTGTGATTGACAAACAAAAAAATTTAAAGACTTTAAGTAATTTGTGAATATATTTGTTCTATTCTTGCTTGAGAAGTGCATGGTTCAAGTATCATGAAAAAGTTCTTAGTAGAAGCCAATCTTCACCTAGCTGTTAAATTGCAGTCAGAACTAATTATTCGAGTGATACTATAAGTCGCCTCAATTTCAAGCAAAAATTAAAGTTGAGATAGAATCAAAATTCTATTTACGCAACAGTATGATATGGAGCAAAATGGTTTCCCATACTCTGTACTTCCAAAAAAGTATCATACTGAAATTCCATACTTTGCTAAAATATCTTAACACTATGGTTCTGAATTTTTTCATACTGTAATACCACATCTATCTATACCAATTATTTTGCTGAACTTTTATTCTTACATATCAGCAAATACCTGAGATAAATGTCAGCAGAAGTAGAAGCTATGATCATTTTATCTCTTCTGGAGAAAACCAGATAACTCAACCGACCTCCAACTGCTTCAATCAATAGAAAAAGACATCTGCTTGACTATATATCAATTTAATTTACACTTAATGATCAAAACAGTAAAGATATCAACTTGTCATCAAAAAACAAAAATAGCAATGAACAAACATATTGTAAACAAAAGTTTTCAAACGTTTTTGAATGCCATTTCAATTCTACTGCAAACAAAGGGTTCAAGTGTTGCAATGCTAAACATCATTGCCTCGATTATGTCTTCTTTAAGCCCAAGTCTCAATTTATTAAGAAGGTACCCATACTGGGTCATATATGTTCCACAATTGTTAACTGTTATGCCATTATGATCTAATAACCACTTTTTTGAAATCCATTATTTTCTCATTGTAACCAACAATTATGGAATTGTTTCAAATGTTATCAATTAGAATCTTATGATCCTTTAAGGGCTAAACCCCCCAAAAGTTCTTACAATGCTGTCTTGAGTAACTGGTAAAGCAAGAGCAACATTAGCAACACGTATAAGAGCAGACTCTGCACGCTTGTCCCATCATTCAAATATGTTGGTGTTCCTGAGGACACAAGCTTATTTGTTGAAGTACTTAATCATCTCAGTAACATTTTACTCATCCCGTGGTGATTATGATGAGCTGACATTGCATGCATCCAAAGTGGCAAGTATCTCATCTATATCAACCAAGCATGCAGAAGTAAATCCATTTTCAGATTCTGAGGATGAGTCTAGACATTCTACGTCAGTTGTATCAACTGATTCTTGCAGCATTTGCAACTGCCTCTACAATGCGACCAAATGGGCTTGTGCAACTGTTTTCTGAGAATAGTTTAGAAGTACCTAATACCTTGGATCAACATAAATTGCAGCCAAAATAGCAACATTAACGTTGTTTCTCTTTGTTCCATGGCATGAAGCATAGCCAAAGCCAAAGAACAATTGTTCACACTTTTATGCTGCAGTTGGATTCTACACTTTTGCCACCCACCAGCAGTTAATTTCTTTAGCTGAATTGCAGTGATCATGCCATAAACTGGTTTTAAACATTCAGTAAGCTCCTGTATGGCAAGCCAATCAATGTCTGACAAAAGGAGGGATTTATTTGCCAGAGCGAGTTGGCTTAGTAAACCCCTGACAAGCAACATACTTTCACACATTTGAAAGCATTGACTTCAACTGGTCTGACAATCCAGTCTATGAAGAAGTTTGTTGTTAAGCTGTAACAACTCTCTGACAATCTGCTTGTAGGTCTTTTTGGTGAATTTCTCACTTTTGACACCACTGCTTTGGTACTGGAATTACCTTTGAAGAAGTCATGCACATTCTGTTGTAACGTGTGAACAGCACTCCTAACAGTAATAACTCCATCTTCAGCAGTTACTATCTTCCCAAAGTTCACTGTCAGAAACTTCAGCTACATTGCACTCATTCTTGTCGTTCTGATCAGCAAAATTTTCAAGCAGAACAAACAGAACTTCAATTCAGCTCCCCAGCCTTTAAAATATTGGATCCATTATCTTTCATGTAGCTGTAAATTTGCTTCTCTAAAATACCAAGTTTGGCCAAGCAGCTTACAATGTTTTTACATATTCCAAAAGCAGTCGCTTGTTTGTGTACTTGGTTCACAGCCAGGGTGATAAGTTGTAATTAGTGCCACTAATATTAGGTCGATTATTCCTGAAAAGACATGTTAATCACTTTGGCACCTCACCCCCTTAGCTCACAACTTTAAATCTATGCTTCCATGCACTTCATAAAAGGAACAAATAAAAATTTTTTATATCACTGCCTGTTTCAATTGAGAGAAAGTCCAGTTCCTAAATACACTTATGCTTGAAACCCAGCAACTCCAGAAATTTTGCAGAAAATATGGCAGCTGTGTGCAAGCCACTATACTGCTAGTATTAATTGATTTCATTTTTGAACAAAAATTGGCTATGCAAAAAAAAGCATTAACTTTTTTGTACATTTCTCATAAATAACATTTGGGTAAAGCCAGTACAAGAGGTGTAGCCAATATTCTCAACCTTGATATTGCTGATGGGAGTCCTTTAGGCAACACTTGCAAAGCTAACTAGTCTACAGATAATACAGCATTGATCATATCCCTTCTTGCATTTTTTGTAATGTCACCCACAACTGTTGCAAGCAATAGTAACAACGGCACTAAGCCATAATGTATATCAACCTTTATTTCAAACTCTTCTGAACACACAGATCACACTCTCACATCACACAAGCTCATAACTGCTTGAACCATTTACTTCTGATAGACCTTACTTTCTCGTGACTCACATCATCACTTTTCTTACAACTCTATCAAAAGCTTTTTCTATATCAACAAAACTCATTCCTTTTTGTTTTCTTTTTTTTGGATATTCTTCCTGCATTTTCCTTATAATGAAGGTTGCATCCATTGTTCCTTTTCCTGGCATAAATCCAAACTGCATTTTATTCAAATTGATCATTGTTCTTATTTGCCTCTCCCACACCCTTTCAACAATTTTCATGTACCAACCGTTTTGCTCGTCTATGTGATCTAATTCATCACATCACTCTTTCCTTTAAAAACAGGCACAATCACACTAGTTTTCCATTCATTAGACACATGAATGTAATTATGTATAGAAACAAAGGAAAAGTTAAGTGTTTGACTTAGCAAAAAATGTCAAGAACAGCCAAATTCAAAACTAAAGCTCAATAATAAAAGTGTTTGATATTAAATGCCCAATGTAGTAACGATTATTGGAGCGCAAAAAATGAGTAACAAAAAGTTTTGAAAATTATGAAAATTATCTTGGTTAGTCTAGACCAGGGGTGAAGAAAGTACTGCTTTCTTGAATTTTTTTTTGTAATCCTAAATGTTTGCTCACTTACAAATACACTTCCTTGCCATTATTGTTTTATTTTTGTTCATGTATCTTTATTTTGGTTGTTAGTCTTTAACCAGTTTTTGACTTAAGAAATGGTATCTAGAACAGAAAGTGGTAAAACTGTTTGCAGTGTTTTTAGTCTTAGTGAGTCACAGTGTGAAAAGAAATATATATAGTTGTAGTGTGATAAAAGGTTCTGGTGGTTATAGATCTGTATAAAAAGAATGGATGATAGGAAAGTTTTAGAAGCTGAATGAAAAATGAACAAGAGTAAGATTTGAAAAAAGAGTGAAAGAACTAGTAAGCATAGACGCATCTTATTTGTGGAAAACTTTTAAGGATAAAAAAGTGTGAGAAAAGAAGAAGTCTAAAAAAGATCAAGGAAACATGTTGAGGTGGAATGAGGAGGTAGAGCAAAGTTTCCCAAACTGTGTGTTGTGACTAGTATGTAAGTGTGCTGAGAGTTTTTGTAATTTGCTTAATGTTCAATAATGTCGAAGATTGTCTGGCCCAAAAAAGTGATGATCTCCAAAAAAATGGTCATTAATTTTGTCACTGATACCTGTAATGCTACTAACAGCAAGTTTTTGCCAATTGGAATTCTTCAAAAATTGTATGTGAACGTCAGCTACTATTTCCTTGGGCAAGAAGACTGGATTGTCCCATCACTCGCTGAAATCAGCAAAAAACCAAAGCAAAATCATGCCTTAGGTGACATAACACATAACTTCATTTCTGCTTTCAAAACTTATATTGTTCTCCCCAGCTCTGCATGCAAAGCATACTGGTCGTTTTTTACACTACATAGATTGAAAACATACTTGCACTCCACCCAAATGCAGCAACGCTTGAATGACTAAGCTATTTTATACACATATCACGATCATCCTGAAGCTCATGAACTCACCAAAGCTGTAAATAAATTTGTTTCAAAAACTTGGTCTTGTTGTAACAAATTTGGAATAACTTTGTTGTACCATTTTGCTTTACTATTACGGTGTAAAAAAAACTGCTCATTGTTCAAGCTATGTATTTATCATTACCAAGAGACTAAAATAAATTCTTAATTTTATAATGATTGTGCTTTATCTGTTTTAGTATCTCATAATATCCATATGAGTAACCAAAGATATTAAGCTCCTCTTTGAGTCATATATTCTGTTTATTTTGTTGTGGCATCATTATTTGATAACTCAAAAGAATAATTATGAACAATGAACATGCCAAACACTTAAAGATATTTATAATGTATTAAACTAAGTGCCACGTCAGCATGAGCATAAGTAAGTTTACTATGCATCAGCAAAGGCATTAGATCAATCTCAATTTTTGAGCTTCCTGCCCCTAGGCCTAAATATTAATATAAAATAAATGGTACAAAAATCAAAATTATGCAATATTAGCAACAGATTGACTAGTATTATACAGACAAAACCACGTAATTACTTGGAGATAAATACAGTCAACTTTGGATATAAGAGATTCAGATATACGGGATTTTCGCTTATAAGGGACTACGCAAAAGGTCCCAAATGATTTTCAATATAAACTAATAAGTCGGTTATAAAAGAATTTGGTTATAAGAGACTGATTAAGCTGGTCCCGGCAGATCTCTTATATCCGAAGTTGACTGTACTAAGTTAGATGTAAAGACAGTAATTTGCTAACTGTTTTCGAAGTCGTTCAAAAAAAAACTTGGTGAAAAATTTTTGCTCTCCTGAAATTTATCTTGTTCAATAAAAACCGATGCCTACAAACATCATAGAACGAGTTGTAAGTCAACAGGAAAAATGAGAAGCATGCTTAGAAGGTTTAAATAAAAAAATCTGTTGAAGCATCGTCAATTGATCTTGAATTGTTGTTTTTGTCAACAGCACTTTGTTAATATCTCCCAAAAAGCTTTCAATTGCATTTCTACAATCTATTCTTTTTGAGTAAATTATGAAAACAAATTTTACTATAAATCGTTAATTATGACATCAAGTGAGATGCTAAAGAAATGAATATTGTTGAAGTTGGTGAGTCAAGTACTGGCTGTCCTTTAATACTAAAATTACTGGAGGAATCAGTTTGACTGTTCTTGATTTTAAATTATTTATATCTATAATTAGGTATGTGCGATAACTTCTAGACTTCCAGACTTTTCCTAAATCTTGATTAACCTATAATGAGTTAATTTTGTATGATTTGCAATGAGCACAAAATGGATGGAAATGGATTTACCTTAAATTATTGTCTTAATTATTTATTTTGACCGTGCAAAAACCTTCAATTTTTTTTTAATCATTCAAATTGTTTTTGCAGTTAAGTCTTGAGTTGTGCAATTGTATCAAAGCAATCTTGAAACAATAACTACACTAACTGGTAAAAGTTACAAACAAGAGTTGTAAAAGATAAATGTGCTTGTCAACATGGAGGTAAAAGCATAAGGACTAGTGATTGAAGCCCTGCAGACCGTTTTCAGCTCCGCTAATAAAATCTCAAAACTGGGTTAAATACTCACTTTTGAAATTTATTTCCCAAAAAAGGTCTTGTTTGGGACAGAAAATAGCAAAAATGTCACTCCGAGAATATTAATCTCCAAAAAAATGCAGGTCTTCAACCTTTCTTTGAGAAAAAAATACTTTCAGCTCTCTACCCATGCAAAGGAAAATGTTATGCTTATGTTTTTATTTTATGTTGTGATCAGGGGTTGGCATATTTAGACTCTGTATGACTTCATTAAAAATGATTTTTTCAAATAAATCAAATTCAGAGACTGCTATTGATAACATGCAGCAAACTGATTCAGCATCATGTACATTTGTCAGCTTTGGCAGTGAGACTGAAAGAGTAATGACACACGAAGTGTAAAAATTTCTTTTTGCTCCTGTAGTATATCTGATATAAACTCCTTTTTTGTTTCCTTTTTCCACTCAGTTGAACGTTGTTTCATTTGCATGGTTAGCTCACGTTTGCAAAACTTGCCTTTTTTGCTACAAAACTCAATAACTGCAGGCTTTAGCAGGCCAACTTTGTCAGATCGTTTTGCAGTTTATGTGTACAAATAGTCATAAAGATAAATTTTAGTAATGGAACAAGAATTTATTCAAGTGATTTTGTATTAATCAGGCTTAGGTGTTATCTATTGTTATTATTTACACATGATAGCGCACAATGTGCTGATTAAATTGTTTCTTACAGTAAAGTTCCCAAAAGTTTGTGCAGACATGTAAAAATGTTTAATTTGTTGTAGCTTGTGCATTCTTAATGTGTGCCAATTTTTGTACACAATTTTTGTAATAAAAGCAACACAAAGATAATTTACCAATGTTATTCAGGTTGATTCTACAAATTAAGAAGTTTGTTGGACATAATGTGTAGTATTTAAGTGGTTGCTAGGTTTTTTGTTTCTGATCAGTTCTGCCAATCACAGTCGTTGTGGTCATTTGGTCAGGCACCCAAACTCAATCTGGGCCAGCACAAATCAAGGCCAGGCTAAGGGTCTATTCTTATACCACCTCGGGCTGCTGCGCTGCCCAGATTAGATGCTGGCGGTGGTGGTGTTAAGCTGACATCAAGTTGCATCATTCCAAACCTGCAGACCTCATGTTCCTCTTGGTACATGATGTATGAGACATGAAGATATAACGTGATCTGCAGTTTGCTCAGTGGCACCACATTCCCAATTTGGTGATGGAGCAAGACCCAATTTGTACATGGACAAGTAAAACGTCCTACACCAGTCTGCAGGTGATTGAGCATTACCCAAGATGTTCTGGGCAGACTCATTCCAAGTGGCCTTGAACTGACCCTGGGATTGGAAGCATGGACCCTTGAAGTACTCTCCAAGTAGCCTGTGTTCCATTTATGTTTTATCCACTGCTTCCCATGGATGTCCAGTTCAGACAAACTGCCTAATAGTTTCCATGCAGCATATACAAATGGGCGTCTTGATCTAAGTCTCTCCTGGAGCACATTCTGCTGCCCAACCAACTGTCTCTGCAGCACATGGTCAGAATCATGGATAGCATGATTTCCCAAGGAGAATACCACTCCTAATCGGTGGAGCTGAGCTGGCTGAATGCCTGTGAGGACAGGCAAGTCCTCTGTTGGTATGGGATACAAGCATCCAGTGACAATGTGCAAAGTATCACTGAGAATGCTGTCAATGAGGCAAGTATGCATACTATGACACCAAACTGGTGCACAGTACTCAGCTGTGGAGTAGACCAAGTAAAGAGCAGAGATCCACAATGTCTTGGCACCTGCACCCCATCCGGATCTCGCAAGTCGCCTGAACAGACCAACTTGAGTGAAGGTTTTTTTGCACAAAGCCTTGAGGTGGTAACAGAAAGTGAGTGACCTACCCAGCTTTAGTCCAAGATACGTTGAAATTGGACAGGATGGCAATGGGTTGCCACTGTTGTGAACATTAAGCTCACTTTTGGCCCCTCTGTTGTTAAGATGAAAGACCACCATTACCGTTTTTGTATTGCTAAGATTTAGCCTCCAAGTCTGGATATAAGCTAAAAGTGTAGCCGTGTCTTAGCTTAGAGTGTCCTCCACAGCCTTCCAATCTCGAGAAGCATACACCAATGCTAAGTCATCAACATATGCATACTTCTGGTAAGTCATTGCAGGCAGATTGTATGTGTAGATGTTCCAAAGGAGGAGGCCAAGACCAATTCTATCGTAAGCCATTTTGCAAACGTCTTAACCTACTTTGCTTGCTGTCACCAGCGTGAAGCTTCTATTGCGAATAAATTCCATGATCATCCAGACCATGTGTTTATCTGGTAAAAGCCCAGGCAACTTGAAGGTGAGACCACAGTGCCAGACAGTGTCAGCAGCTGTCAGATCAACAAACACGGCACCAGCCTTCTTCTTGGCCTCAAACAAATTCTCAATGTTTTGAGCAAGCAAAACAGTCTGATCCAGAGTTGGCCTTCCCCGTCGAAACCCAGCCTGCTCCTTATGAAGAAGTGGGCAACAATAGGCTCAACACGAGCATGTATGAGCCTCTCAAGAATCTTGTAGGGGATGCAAAGCAAGGAAATGGGACAATAGCTTTTTGGGTCCTCCACAGGCTTCTTGGGTTTGGGGGTTGTCACTGCCAGTGCTCTTTTCCAGATTTTTGGAATTTTGAGGTGGCACAGACAGGAAGAAAGAAAGCCACACAACCAGGAATTCAGTGCAGCTCCAGCATGGGTTATTAGCTACAAGCAAATAGAATCTAGGCCTGGAGCTTTTCCTGGTTTCAGGTGCTTGAGGGCAACAGCGAACTCCTAAATAAAACTTTCAGAGATGTTCACTAGACTTGTTGGAGCAGCCCCCCAAAAATCTGACACTTATTGAGAGATGAGTCAAGATGACTCACGATCAATACCCTCGTATCTGCTGTTTCTAATCAGCTGGGACACAACAGCGTTAGCTGAGATGGCACAGTGACAAGAGGAGCACCATGATCTACCAGTTAAGTTGTTCAATATACTCCAGGTAGAGGTTTTTGCACTCAGCATCCAAACACAGTATGTGGTTATTTTTATGACTGCGTGGAATAGAATTTTTGGCTGCTGTTCTGATGACACTGCAGAAGTCATGGTAGCCGAATCCACAATCAGTGAATCTGGTGGCAACAAACTCTTGGCAAGTTTGTTGGTTAACGTATGGCAGTGGTTCCAGTTGGTCTTGTGGAAGTTCCATCACATAACAGGCTTACTCAGAACAGGCAAAGCAGGTCTTGGTGGAACAATAAGTGAGGGTCAATGTTGTAATCTAGGGAACTTCTCTAAGATGCGTCTGTCAGGTACACTGCTGTCTGGACCAACACTGACAGATGTCAGATCAGGGTTGATGCCAGTGTTCCAGCAGCCAGAATGAAAGGTGGCCATGTCCTTTGGATCATGGAGAGGGACAAGGCCGTTAAGGCTTGTCCAAGCAACAAAGCACTCTTCATTAGCACTGCTGGTTCTATAACCCCAGTTGACATGTGGACAATTAGAATCGCCAGCATAGAGAATGGAGTTAGGGAACACTGGGAGATCAGATGCTTGCAGTAGCATAGGTTGAAGTTTGCAGGCATTGACGATTCTATAACCATCAATGTCCATGAACAACCATGCAGTCTCCGATATAGCTGGAGACTGATCACCAAGGGTCCATTTTAGCCAGTCATGGACAAACGAGGCAAGGCCATGCTTCCTGCTTAAAGAAGACCCAGCTAGTGAAGCCTGATATTGTTAGCTAATCTGTACAAGTGCAGTGGGTCTCCTAAAGAATGACAAGGGCCCCCATACCGCATGGCAAGATGATGAAGTAAATTCATCTTGCTTGCAGTGAGGCCTTTGATGTTCAGCTGCAAGCAGCAAGTCAGTTCCAGTTTTTCCAATGACGTATATTCATAAATGAAAACCCTGCAAAGGTTTTGCTTTCATGTCAACAAAATACTTTCTGTTGTTTTTACCAACCAACACAAAATCAATCTCAGTTTCATGTCCATTCATACTATATGTCATTTTCTCTGCTCCTTCGTTTGAAATCACATATTTGCCAGACATAACTCCTTTCCACTGTAAAGCTTGAACAGTTTTCTTCTCTCAACATTTCTTTAACCAATTCGATATTCACCTTAACACTCCCTCAAAATTATTAATTTGTTTACAAACCTGTATATTAAAGTCTCCCAGACCAAGACCATTTCACCAGGATTTTGGAAATTCCATTCACTTGCCATTCATTGCAAAACTGATCTTTCTTGCAGTCTGATCTTCTCACCACGAGAACATATGCAAATAAAACTCTCATCACTTCCTCCTCAAAAACCGACACTATTGTCATCACTCTGCCACTATTTCTTTGGACTTCTACAACCATTTCATATAGTTCTTCTTTCACTAAAATTTTAACACTTTTATTTCAACATTATTTCCAGACCACTGCACCTTATATTTCCCACCTTTAACCCTTTCACTTCCGCACTGGTAATTCTTTTATAGTCCTGCCAGGTACAAAAAAAAATATACATGCACTTTTTTAACCCAATTAGTTAATAACTTTGTAAACTCGTTGATACATATAATCTTTACATTCAAATGTTCATTGTCATACCGTAGCAGTTGACTTCTTTAAATGGCAACTTCTCATCCCCTTCTCTGCGAAGGAGGAGAGAGAGGGGGGGGGATTTAGTGGAAGGTATGACGCTATCAGCTGGGCTGAGTAGTTACGGTACAGCTCATACTCAGTAATTGGACGATTCATACTCGATGTGGATGATTTGGGGAAGTCATTTTAGAGTATTTTCAAATTAAAAAAATAATTAAATCTTTTCAAAGTAGCAAGAAAATGTAATACACTTGTATTATAATTTACCAAGTTCAAGAAATATGTCAAAAGAACAAGTCTTTATAACAATAGTTTGAGAATTCACTTTATGGTTAAGCATAAATGCAGTAGCAACACATTATCAAATCAATCAATTAACAACTGAATAGATTAGAAGAATAACGGTAACTAAACAGATATCATCTCAAAAAGATGCCAAATACCAATTTTCAATAAACACCTCATATAAGCATCGCTAAGAAAATTAATGAACCAGTAAATGTCACGAAACGAGAGGGGAATGTTGTCGATCCTTTCCTAAGGATGTCGGCAGTTTGGTCTTACATCCTTTTGTAAGGATGTCGGAAGGCAAAGGGTTAATACCAACAAATCGAGCTTCTTAAACTTTCCATCTTCTTACTTTGTGCTAACATCACACATTTTCTTTCCTCTTTCTTAACTGCTTACATATTTCTGCACCTCTTCCACAAAAACTTGCAACATTCCAATTTTCAAATATCTCAAAGTACTGTAACCTGGAAATTCTGTGCACCCCATACCCATTTAAAAGCTGCCAGAGACTTGGAGCCGATTTTTTGACAAACTTTTTCATGAGGTAAGTTTTTGGAGCATTTTTTCTTCTGTAAAGAGCATGCGCTTGCTTATCTCCTACAAGAGGTTTTCAGACAGGAGGGGTCCCCAACCTTAGTTAAAAACAATGACTGTTGTTTTGTGACATTCTGGGTGATGACATCCTTACGTTATGAATAGGACCATTTTTTTTGTCCTAAAAAATATATTTATGACTATATTTTAGCAAAATTTTGACTTTATTTTGACCTAACTGCTTTCACCTATTATTTATGTCTTGTTGCACTTTTTTGATTAAAAATGTTTTATAATCTGCAATTTACATAAGTTTTCAAAGAAGGTAGCCTATTTTAAACATTTTCTCAATCACTCAGTCTTGAAGCTAATGCAACAAAGCAACACATGACGTCAAAATCTAGGATAACGAGCCATTGTGTGTACCAGTATCAATTAGCGTGTAATACAAAAAATGCGTTGTTATCGCAACTGTACTGCACATTAACAGTCTGTCTATGATGTTTTTAACGAAAGCCACACAGTAAAATTATCAGGACTTTTTATTGTAATACGGCATTATATACTTTTTTATATTCTTAACATCAAAATTTCTGTCTTTTCTCAGTAGTTTACTGAGCATAGAAAACGACCTCTCAACAGCAGCAGAGGTTGGCTGGGCTTGTTGCAATAGTGCATAGCTTGTTGGGTCAATTGCCAAGTTGGTACAGTTTATTATTGTTTCTAAATCAGAGTTGGATAGTCATTTTTTAATGTAATTTTTAATTGCACACGAATCATCATCGAATTGCATATTCTTCAGCAGTCCGTATGCTTCGATTATCGTGCAGGCACTTCCTTCTAAGAACTCTACGTTGGCTGCTAGAGTCCAGTATTGATTTATTTTAACCAAGTCCGCCACCAAATCTTCCACATTGATAGTGTCTTTTGCTCTGCTGACTTGTCCAATTGTTGACAATGGTACGAACAGCTGGAAGGTTCTCACTGTAATATAAGTCAGCTCTAAGCCAAGTTGCCCATCTTGTAATTAGGAGGAGATGGCAGACCAGCATCATGAAAATCTTTCTTGCGATCTTTGTTTTTGATTGTTGCTGCCTTGATCGTTGCTATTATTTCATCAATATTTTTAAAATGAGCATGCACATGCATAGTGCAGTTATATAGTAAGGGCGCAACGCAGCTGACATACATCAAAGAAGGGCATAATTTCTTTAATGTCTTTCCAGCCAAAGACATGTACCAAACAGCATCAGTCAAGAACAATGAAAAATTCTCACGTTTTATGTCAAGTTGTTGCAATATGTCACCCACAGTGTGCAGTATAATACTGCTATTAACATTGCTACCGCTGTCAAGTGGATAGCAATCAATGAGGAATGTCTGATTTGGGGCATGCAAGCTGCCCACAAGCACACTAATATACTTTTGTTTAGCAATCTCTGCTTTATCCACAATTAAAAAAAACTTTTGTCATGAAGTAATTCTTGAATTTGTTCTTCCTTTTGGGATGTTAATTTAGCAACACATGCCCAGGCTGCAGTCTCTGAAGGCAATACTTTTTCCATTGTAGCAAACAGAGACTTTAAAGAAGGATGGTTCAGTTTATGAAGTGGGATATCTGCAGCTAAGAATGAAGAGACAACCTGTTCCTTGAAGTTTACTTGATCGAGTCGTAAAAAGGTTTGCTTACTTTGGGATTTGCTCTTCGTATCCAATTTTCTTTGGTGTTGCTTACTTTTTCAGTGGCTTTCCACAAAAAACTTTTTACCAAAAGGTTGCATCGCAAGTCACAGGCAGGAGTTGCCGAAACTCATCTAGATATTCCTGGCAAATTTGCCTAACTTTTGCTGTAGAAGATTTGGCTTGTTTAGGCATTCTTTGCTTTGCAAGCTACGACTTAAAAAGACCACATGTAAAGAGCGCAAAGGTTTTATAGGAATAGATTAATTGTCTAACAATTATGTATTTATGCATCAACAATGACGATTTCATGCATAATAAGTGCTATTTCCTTCTCAATTACCACGCACATTTTTACCATTGCAACTATTTGAGAAGTTTAAAATCAAATAAAACTGTGCATAAAATTTTAATAGCAGCTCAAAAATTCAAAAAAATATAAAAAAAATCTAAATTTGTTCGTTTTTGTAAGGAAATTTTTGATTAAGACAATTTTGACAAGTTTTGACTTTATGCAAAATTTTGACTTTATTGACTTTAGCGGGCCCTAGTTATGACATTCTGGGTGATGACATTCTGGGTGAATTGACATTGTGATATTCTTATGACATTCTGGTTGAACAGCCTCACTATTCAACCATGGCAAAGCATGGGAAAGATAGTGGCTTTTTTTTTATCAATAAGTGAAGACAGCTTAATTACAATTGAATAATATTGGGAAAAGACAAGCAGCCTCACAAAATGTTTCCACCACATTGCTCATATCTCAGAACATATATTTAGCATCAACGAAAGTTCACTGAGAAAAGACGATTTTGCAGCACATCTGCCATACCCCAAAAGTGAAAATATAGCATTGTTAACAAAAGTGAGTCTACTAAACAATCATGCGCATTGCTGAAAAATTAAGATTAGATACCAGTGAAATGTGCAATTGCATGTAAACATTTTAAGATTGCATCTAGGAATAGGGTAAGTAACAATTGGATTAGGGTCAGGGTTACTTAGAATTAAAACTAGGGTTAAAGTTACTTCAAGAAACATGGCCGACTCTCTCTGACACTCAAAAATCTTCAATTTAAACTTTGTGGGAAGTCAAAAGAAAACAACCCTGCATAAAATTGCATTGTAAATAGATAAACATGAGACCAAAAATTCAAACGTGGCTTTTCCCAGAATTATTTGTGCATAGAAGCATGGATCATTGCCCACACGTGGGCCATAAAGACAATTGAAATACATGTTTTTATATAAGAAAAAAAAGTATTTTTCTTCAGTGTAAACAGGGTGTATTAGATAAGCAATCGTTGAAGCTGGTTATCTATTAAACAATACACTTTTTGTGAATGATCCCATTTTATGAGTACAGAGGTCAACCTTTGGGTTTGTTGTTGCCCACCCCAATGATAAATTTCTTTTCTTGCCAGTGCTAAGTGTCTCTAATTGATAGGCTGTTTGCACGTAAAAATAATTTTAATATAAAAGCAGGGAGGTTGGAATTGGGGACAAAGTTAAATACAATACAAAATTAAGTTTAAGGTATACATCACATCATTGGTGCAATGGGGATAAAGCATTTGCCCAACCTGCTGATAATGTTAATTGATCACTTTTTAAAGATAACTTGATTTAGAAAAGAAAATTCAATGTACAAAAAACATTAACTTTTTATTACTGTTCTCACAACCACTCTATTGGGTGAAGCAAGCACAGCTGGTTGAACTGATATTCTTAATCTTGACGTTACTGACGGGAGGTGGTTAATTAAAAAGCTACATGTATTTTTAATTAGCCCCTTCCCTTACTTCTCATTACAATTCCACAAAAAGCTTAACCCTTTCACTGCATATACCCAGTATTATCAGGCATAACAAAATGTATGTAAAATGCGTATGCCCGGTACTAACAAGAAATTATTAGACTACCCAGTAGTACCAAGTACACGTATTTTACATATATTTGCTACATATAGCAAGGCATTATTTGACTACCCGGTAGTACCAGGCATATGCATTTTACATACATTTTGTTATACCCGGTAATACCGAGTATACGCAGTGAAAGGGTTAATTGTAGTCCCATCTTAATTGCCTAATATTGAATGAATCGGACCTGAAATTACTAAAATGCGCAATTTAAAAAATGAATGACCCCACATAGATATTCCAAGAAAAATTCAAGACTAGCATTTCTCAAGATTCTCCTTACGACTTTTCCTTGCAAAAGCACAATTTGTCATTGATTATTTTTTTAATTAAAGGTTTTAGTTTCTACTTTTGCCTTAAATGCCATTCTTCCACGCCACACAACCACATGATTATATACCAACTACAATTATACTCCTCTGATAAAAGATATCCCACTGCAGAGCATTTTGAATTTAAATTTATACACCCAACAACTTTTATGCCCAATAAGTCTTTAGGTGAGTGCAAAATTTTATTCAAATAGAAAATGTTATCAAATATATTCTATTCAAATACGATTATAGACATGCCTGACGAAATTTTGTGGAAAAAAACTGTTGAGTGAATAAACTTAAATTCAAAATGCTATTTAATATATCTTGTGCAATACTACTTAATTAGTTCTGATACATACGTCATTGCGCAGTCCTGTCATAATTGATTACAAACTGTTGTTATGAACATCTTTACTAATGCCGTTTACAACTTTGAAACAATGTGTTTAAAGGGCGATCAATTATGATTGCTTTTCCAGATAGCACAAATGCTGGACAGGCTACATTTCTGGTTAAAAGTACAAGCTGTGGATAATAGTGTAAGAAGCACAGCTTATTAGCAGTAAATAACAATACCATTTAGTCAAAAAGAAGGCAGAGTTTAGGGGTGTTCAGCAGCGATCTATGATTGATTTTGCTTTATTTTAGCAGCTATGTTTCTATTTGTGATAGATGTTCAAGTAAACCTAGGAGCTAAGTGGTCAAATAGCCATCATCTACGACTAATGCAATAATTGTTATCACCAAAATGCCATCATAATTGATTAAGGTCTTCCAGAACCAAGTGGGAATTAACAGATGACAAGTAAAAATGGTTTTTGCAAAAACCAAACCTTCAAAAGTTGAAAACCTTCCAGTTTGCTGAATGTGAGAGGTTGTTTAAAACAGCAGTTCTTGCCATGATTACAAAATATTGCGACCAAAAACACCTTTGCCTGTTGATGAGTAATGTGGGAAAAACTCCTTGGTGGAACTAAAAAGTCCGAGAAGCTATTTAAAGCAGCAAATTAACAGAATTGCCAATGCTCTCACAAGGAATTTAAACTGATGATCAGGATTTTAAAAAACAAAGCCGTAAACTCATACTTCCATCAATGAGAGGTGTTTACTCAAGATCGCTGATCACTTTCTTCGCATTGGAAGTACTAAAGGCAAAAATCTGTTTCTCAACTTAAAAATCAAATAGCATATTGGCAAAGCTGCTACCATCATAAATAATTTGAAAAAAGCATGAAAAAATCAACCAGCTGACATTACATGCCAAACCGCACATGTCCCTCAGCACCTAGTCGTTTGGCAATGAGCCCTAAACAACGTTTGGCAGATAGGAGAACTACCTGGAAAGCTTTCATCTGTGCTGCTTGCAACAGATCTTGGGCATCACATGGCAAAACAAAATGGCATCATGCTATAAAAATAACTCTCGCTCTCCATGTGCTTTATACTTTTCCCAGGCCAACTGTGTTGACTTAGTTATGAAGAACAGCCAGATATCAAAACACTGCCTATACAGTTAGATGCTAAAGGATCGCACAACATAGGTCATACAGCACTGTGCTTCAAAGTTGTCAGAAAATATAACTTGAAATGCATAAGCAGATGAGAGGTACAAGCAGCTGATTCATATGAATGGAGCTATGAAATCAGAAGAGGAAGTAGACATGGCAAGTAGAAACCTACAAATGGAATTTGAAAAAAACAACAGATCAATAAAACAACAAACAATAGCGGCCAAACAGCAATGTGTCAAAGACTGACAACCTAGAATCAGAATGCTGACTGACAATCAACAAAACTAAACAGTCTATCAGCACACCAATGCCTTGTATAACAGAAAAAATGATAAATCATTTACATAAAATTTACAAATGTATGCAATTGATGTTTGCACCTCATTTGTAACCGACAACAGGAAATATTTCTTGTGTTGTTCTTTAGCTCATTATAGTTAACTACCTTCAATCAAAGCATCCTGTAGGAGTTTAAAACGAGCTTCCAGACGATTCAACTGATTGGTTTTTTGCAAATATTCTTCCAATTTCTGCACAAAAACAAAAAATGTTGCTATTTGAATTAATAAAAAAAGAAATTTTTCAATTTTCAAGGCATTTTAAAATAAGCACAATTAACCACGTTTTGCCTCTGCATTAGTCATCAACATTAAGGACCATCCTATGCACGTTTTAATTACTAGTAAACCACAGTAAAACACGAATTATCCAAACTAACCAAGACCAGTCAGTGGTGATCAGGATAACCAAACACAATACCATAATCCGTAAAAAAACATAAATCACATTGCACCCACAGAGCATTATGTACAGCAATCATCAATTAAGATGAAGTAAACATTACATTAGTTTTAAACACACATTGGCTCCAGATGCAGTACCGAATTATCAGGAAACCACATGTAGCCTACAGCAATCAAGAAAGACAATCAGCATTTATGGCATTTTTGTACACAACACTAATAGCGTTTTGAATAAGATTCTAAAAATTTACACAAAGCATGACTGCAAAACAATAAATGTAGCAAAAGACTGTTGTTTGTAACTAAATATTGCAATTCATTTTTTTTCCTCAAAATCAAGAGTAAAATTACTGAAAATATTACAATGTTGTTTGTAACTAAATATTGCAATTCATTTTTTTTCCTCAAAATCAAGAGTAAAATTACTGAAAATATTACAAAGATGTGAAAAGCAAAATGCAGTTTTTTGCAAAATACAAAACACAATAACAATCGCCAATAAGAGTGGAAAACAAATGGGCCACCTACTACAGAGTTGGATATTATAAACTGATGAGAAAACAAATGTCTCAAAATGTCATTATTTAAAGCACTAAAAAATATGCTTTACATGATCCAAGCATTAATTTAATACTGCATTTATGTATGTTTAAGTCACATACTACTTTGATACAAAAAAGAGGTACAAAGTTTTTTTTACCAAATTTCTAGTGAATAGTTTGCATATCTCACACACTACCATAAATCATGAAACAACACACCTGGAAAGAGCATGCACGATGCACTTCACTTTGAGTTGAGTGCTTGCTTAAATAAAATAATACAAGAACATTTTTCGTTCACTTAAGTGATAGTATAGATCTTTCAGCTGTATTACAATGCAAACAAGAAATTTTGCTTTCAATCTTGCTTCTTCGAATGTATGTCAAACCTTTAGTTAGATGAAGCCCTTTCAGTCCAAAAAAAAGTGATTCATATGCACATAAATTTGGCAGTAAGGTCAAATTTAAAACCAAAAATTACCTCACATTGCAAACATACCAAAAAATGTTTCAAATGTGCCGAGTTCAAATTTGAAAGTACTTAGCCACAAAAATTATTTATAACTATCTTAGCCACATATGAAGTGGCTTGGGTAGTTATAAATAGTTTTCATTTGGTTCCTCTGCATGCAGTGGGAAACACATAAAACATTCTTAAGCGTTCTTCGTGCAACTTTACCAAGTACCACAAATCAAACATGCTTTTAAGAATAAAAAACAGCTAATATTTTTGTCAATCCTCTAATGAGTAATCATATGACGTGACTTAGCTACTACAGCTTATGCAGCTCCCATTGACATAGGTGCACTGAAGAGATACAAGGAAGATTTTTTATCAAAACAAGCCTGTCAGCATCAGAAATAAAATCAATATTGATCTACAAACATCTGGTTTTGCACAAATACAAACATTTTTTTATGCCCTTTTAGAGGCACGATAATGCTATATTTAACATAACTTTTTTGCAGAATCTACTTTCCATACTTTCTGAAAAAGCAATGACTGCTAAAATGCTGCTAAAAACTTTTTTGAAAATGTTAAAGAATTGCTTTCAATATATGTATTTTGGCAACTATTGATTTGGCAACATTAGAAGTGATTCTTTTTTTTATTGAACGCTCAAAACAAACTCATTTTGTCACAAAGCACAGTGACAACCTCACACTTTTTAGTACGATTCTAATGATAATAGTAGCATTAGTAGCTATTATCCATACATATTTTTAAAGTAAATGTAAAGAGAAAATTTTGTTTTTAATACACAGCCAGTTGAAACACTATGACACGTAATTACAATATAAAGCTGTTGTTTCACCAATGTAATGGCAAACATGATAACTATAATAATTGAACTAAAGACAGACTCCAGTTTTGCACAGATTAACTTTACCTTTGCACAGCAAAGTGGTCCTTATATGTATAAACACACAAAATAAAAAATTTATGTGCATATAACACCCTACCAGGTAAATTGTCGATCTGACCTGAATAAAGTGTTCCTTTTGGTAAAAAATAAAATAAAAATCACCTCAATTTTTAGAGGTCACTAAGCAAACTAAGTTTTGACACAGATGAATTCACTTTCACTTACATTCACTTACTGCAGAATAGGATATACAGACTTTACCAAATTGCTTTCTGCCAAGTACTTGTAAGATAGACTACTAGAAATTTTACGTGCTGTCTCACAGTGAGACTACCTATTCTTTAACTGGGAAACCATAATGGCCAATATCATTTAGCATTACGTATTCAAATCTACTTATAAATGATAAAAAAAATTTGCCGTCATTAGCAGCAACAGTCAAACCAAACTGTAGTTTCTCTTGTTCTTTATCAAAACACCCAAAGAAATCTTTCATCAATGCAAATGCCATGTGTCAGCATGGTAATCAATAACAACTAATGTGGTGATGAAGCTTTTTGCATCAATGAAGTCAGCTTGATCTTTCCAGCGTGCTACTTTATACAGGGTGCTTCAGAAGCCACTCATGAATTTTATTTTTTATTTTTTCTAGAGGTTTGCTACATAAGGTGTTTATCTTGTGCTGTTGCTCTCTTCAGTGACTGAGAATTTTTTTAAGTGAAAATTTAAATTTTTCTGTTGTTTTCTTGAAGTGCCATGCTTACTTTAGAACAGAGGCGCAAAACTGCTGTCTGGATGGAGGTGCTTTAATCCATGACTGCAGTCCAGCAATGATTTTGATCTCTACCAACCTCATTACGCACCAGACCTAACCACCATCCTCAACACTGACATAAAGTTTATGAAGACTGGAACTGTATTTGACAGACCCTGTTCAGGAAGAGTCCAAAATGGGCAGATTAAGGAGAATGTTGCAGCTGTCAGGGAAGCTTTTGATCTGCCAAGGAAAGTGCATCTTTAAATTTAACTATCAGAACTACTTTTATCCAGAGGTTCTTGAGGCGTGAGCTCAGGTTCTTTCCCTACAAGATCCAGATTGTCCAAAAGCTTGAACCTCAAGACTATGACAGCTGGATGGAAAAGTGTGAAACTGTTAGATAATTTCCAAAGAAAACCTTACATCCTGGAGCAAATGTGGTTCAGTGACTAAGCTTTTTCCACCTTTCTGGCCATTGCAATTGGTGTAATGCACACATATAGGGTCTAGTCAATCCCACACAAATCAACAAGCATGAACAAGATACATTTAACTTAATCATCTGGTGTGCTATCTCCACAGCTGGCGTAATTGGCCCATTCTTCTTCCATGATCGAGAAGGATACTCGGTGAATGACAATGGTGACAATTATCTCCATAAGCTTCAGGAATTCTGTGCTCTCAAACTATCAGCTGTAGCTAACATGTATCAAGTCATTTTCCAGCAAGATGGTGCCTCAACACATTCTTTACGTTAAGATTTGTGCATTCCTGCATGAGCAGTTCCTGGATTGGTAAATTGATTGTTGTTGTCCAATTGAATGGGCTCCACATTTACCTGACCAACTCTTTTGCTACCACGTGAATAGCAAAAAAAATGTCCGTCAGGTGGCAGAGCAAAAAACTGTCATAATTTGCCATAATCAATCATAATTAATCATCATAAAATACCCCAAATTTGTTTATAAATCATTACTCATCTGTTTACTTCTATAAGTGTTATATATCAAGTGTTATATATTATTAAAATTTCTATTTCTTGAGGATTTCAGATATAATAAAAACAAAAAATATCCAAATTTTATGCTAATTACCCCCCCCCCCAAATAGGTGGTGAGTTGTTTTAAAAGTTAAAGTACCCTAACGTCAAAGATCACTACAGATTTTATTTTCTACCTATTTTTTTTAGAAATAGTCGCTAGATGATGCTAAGGAAATAAGCTTTCAAGGTATATCAGTTAAAACTTACCTAAAAGCCTAGGTTTTCTACAATTTGTAACTTTCTGAGGCCCATGACCTTGTTTGTTAACCGGTGTTGACCAGTACTAAATTTTGTTAGTTGGATTTAGTACCTAAAATATGATCAGTGATTATCTGCTAGAGGTCAGCCCAAACCATGTAACATTATGTATTTTTGAAAAGAGAATTTCTTCAAGATTCAAAAAATATCAAGTTTAAATAGAATATGTTATCACTAACAATAAAACAGAAGCTTTTTTACACCCCTCCCATTTGTTGTGAAACAAAGGGATACAGCAAACTTTGGTTTAGAGAAGCCAAGCTTCTGCCAGATTTTAAAGTTGTTTTTTAGGTTCTGTCACCTGGGAAACTTGATACAAAATGACGACTTTAGTGGTGAAACATTTGCAATTTATTTTATGTTTTTATAGGGTGTAGTTTTTCTAAAAATTATAATTTAGTGAAGGTAAGTAGAAAAATTTAGAAGGATTTTAAACTGATATGATGTATAGTACCCATTTTTGAACAGTAAATATATACAGTGGTCACCGTTTAATAGAGCATCGGTTTATAGAGAAACTTGCTTTTTGGAGCAGTTTCAGATGACAAGATATGGTTCCTATCTTTTCCTGTTATAAAATTCTCTGCTAAGTTGAGCAGGCCACCGCTTTTAAGAGCAGCTTTATTGTGTAAAATCACTATCGTTTGTGCGTGATCATGCATGACAAATCGAAAAAAGAGGCCAAAAGTTGACGCATTGAAGTCACGCATGACTGGTGCATACTCACACTGTGATAGCGTGCTCTCAGACTGCGTTAGCAAACGCACACATTAGAACTGTCGAAGGCTTTGCGTGGCATTTACAGTTATCCTTCAAAGAGCGTGCACGTGTGAGTTGTTTACAAAGTGAAGTTGAAGCAGAATAAAAAGAAAAAGACAGGATCGATCTGATCAGGAAGAACTGGACATGCTCAAACACTATGATGCATTGCCAAGGGTAAGTAGGCCTACAGATTACACAAGATTTTAATGTAGACCTAAAATTTATTTTGATGTTTTACAATTTTTAGATGAGTCAGTCACAAGCTGCTGTAAAGCTAAACATTCCATGCTCCACTCTTGGAAAAATCTTGCAGCGACGTGAATCACTCATTCCTGGGAGATCCCAGAAACAAGCCAGAACTGGACAATCCTGCCAAGTTGATGCAGCTGTGATGAGCTGGCAGAGTGACGTTCAAGAAAGGAATGCACCAATAAACGGCCCCATTTTAAAAGCAAAGGCAAAGAAATTCACTGAGCAACTTGGTGACGACAAGTTTACTGGAAGTGAGGGTTGGTTCAGGAGATTTAAAAAACAAAATCAACTTAGCAACAAGTTCCTTCATGGCGAGGCTGCAGAAGCTGATCAACCTGCAAAAGATGACTGGGTTACCAATTGGAGCAAACTTACTGAGGAATACGATTCATTGGAGATTTGCAATGCTGATGAAACTGGCCTTTATGTTTGTGCCTTACCTAATCGAACGATTGTAATGAACAAAGAAGAAAATATTTACGCAGGAGGCAAAACAGCAAAGGAACGTGTCACAGCACTACTTGCCGTCTCTCTCACTGGAGAAAAGAAGCAGCCACTAATCATCAGAAAAAGTCAAAAACCTCGCTGTTTCAAGGGGATTGCAAAACTTCCAGTTTCTTATGCAGCAAATAAAAACGCTTGGATGAGGTCTGCCTTGTTTTGCAAGTGGCTGCTTGCCTGGAAAATAGAGCTGCAGCATATGAATAAGAAGATTCTCTTGCTCATTGACAATTATAGCACACACAAACACGACGTTATTAAAGATAAACTCTAGGCACTGAAAGTTGTTTTTCGACCACCTAACACAACATCGATTCTCCAACCACTAGACCAAGGGGTGATTAGGTCTTTTAAGGCTCACTATCACCGAAAAATGGTGGAATGGATTTTGAATGCAATGGAAAGTGAGCCATCAGCAAATGTTCGTGCCATATCAACAAAAATCAGTTTGTTGGACAGCATTTTAACCATAGATCAGGCTTGGAGAGCAGTGAAGTCGGATGGAATTGTCAACTGTTGGAGAAAAAGAGGACTGCTTCTTCAAGCAACCCCAGAAGAAGGCACTGGAAATGATGTTGAGGTGGACGAATTAATCCCTGTTGGTTGGTCTGCAGCAGACTGGACAATAGCGGTAGATTTGGACAAAAATCTTGCAACCAGACAAGGTGTCACCGAGTAGAATGTGCTCAATGATGTCAGGCGAATGTACAGCTTGGACAACAGCAATGAACATGAAGCAGATGTAGGGTTTTAGGAAGAAAACAAGGAGGTGATCCCTCCATCTCATCGTGATATGCTGCTTGCAAAGCAAACTTTAAGGAAGGGACTGCTTTTTTGCAATGCTGACCAGTGGTCATTGTTGTGTAAGCTTGACAATGCTGTATAGCAAGCTAGAAAACATGAAGTAAAACAATCAAAAATTGAGCAGTTCTTCTGTGCTGCTGAAGCTGAAGAGTAGCAATAGTAAACATGTTTAACATGTACAGTACTGTGAACTTTTTATCTTGCTTTACACACTGTGCAAGATCTTAAAACGCAATAAAATACAGTGCCCTGATATTGGCATGTGTGTTGGTGAACTCCCCAGTGTAAATGACACCCGATTTTCATGGCCAAAACGTTCTCATCTGATTGTAGAGCCACCACTTTTTAGAGCAGGTTTTGCAATCCCTGAGGGTGCTCCATTAAGCAGTGACCACTGTATAACACTTAGCCTAGACTATTTAAAACTATACAGTGCTGGAAAGCAAATTTCTTAAGCTTTTAGATGAGACCGATATTTAGCAGGATATTATATTTTTTTAAAACTAAACCTGCTTTTTTCTGCTTACCATACAAATGTTTTTGGTTGGATTTTGAGACCCCTAAAAAACTTTTAAATTTTGATAAATTTCATTATTATTGTTTGAAATTTTGTCAAATGATGCCACAAAAGAGTAGTTTTCGGACTGTGTTAATGATAAAGACTTTGGTTTCGTGGTAAACATGTAATTTTAATTTGATTTTAAGATAGTTGGCTCTTGCTAAAAAAATTTGGCAATTTTTGTTGTCTGCAACTGGGCTTTTGGTCTTTTTAACCCTTTTTGTATCAAAAAAAGTCCAAAAATTAGGGCACAAATTTTACATCTTCCAATTCATGAGAAATTAAGCGTGATCTTTTGAAAATTTTATAAAAATCGATTGAGAAATAAAGACACAAATCTATTTTTTAGTAAACTAAGTGTGTAACTCAATATGAAAAAATTGGAGGAAAACCCTAAAAACACAAAATCATCAATTGATGATCGCAGGAGCGAAAGAGTTAACGCTATGTAATTTTTTCTTGTAAGATTAAGTTAAGTCAAAAGTCTATTGAACAAGGCCATGAAATCTGAAACTATTTTATCATAATCATGTCAATACGTTAAAATAACATAGCCATCATTGGCACCAGAACAACAACTGACCACAATTCTGCCTTGCTTGCCAGACCACAATTCCTGGTTAAAAGTACAAGCTGTAAATAATAGTGTAGGAAGTAAATATTAGCAGTAAACAACAACAGCATTTAGATAAAAAAAGAAGGCAATGTTTAACAGCGTTTAGCAGCAATCTATGATTCAGCAGTGAAAAATTAAAATTACGGTTATGGTGGAACTTTAAATGAAATAATTGAGATGCACTGTCATAAGGGGCTACCAGGTGCTAAGATTTTTAAGATGTTGAAAGGTTCTGTAAGCTGTTCTGGTGTATACAAAAATAAAAAGGTTTAGAGAGACTGGCAGTTATGCATCAAAGGTTAGGAGCACTCCTGAGAGGTCAGTGAGAACAAAAGAAAAACTCATAAAAAACGTCAGAGAAAAGTTAAGACTGAACCCTCACAGACGCACAAGAAAACTTGCTAAGGAGACACATGTAAGCCATTCAGCCATCCAAATGGTGTTGGTAAATGATTGTGAGGTCAAACCTTACAAAATTACCCAACGACTGGTTCTTTCAGATGCCACAAAAAAGAAAAGATTTGAAAGATCAAAAGTGCTTCTGAATATGCTCCTTGGTGGCATGCAGCTGCAAGTTCTCTGGACTGATGAGAAATTATTCACCATCCGGGCCATTTGCAATAGCCAAAATAATCGGGTTTGGATTAATCCAAATATTTTGCTCCTGTTGAATGTCAAACTTCATTCAGGAGGCAAAAACCTGCATCAGTAATGGTGTGAGCAGGGGTTTCCTTTAAAAGTCTCAAAATCCCTTTAATTTTCATTGAAGATGTTATCAAAATTAACTAACATGTTTACCTGAGGATGTTAAAAGAATCTGTTCTTCCTTGGGTACAAAAAGCAACTGCAAAGGCATTACATTTCAGCAGGATGGAGCAACTTCTCGTGCAGCCAGATTGGTCCAAAACCAGTGCAAGGACAATTTTAAATCTTTTTGGCACAAGAAACTATGGCCTCTTTGTTCTCCTGATTTGAATCCAATGGACTTTGGTATATGGTCTAATTGGAGCAGAAGACCTGCAGTGTAACCCACATGAGTGTGACTGCCCTTAAAAAAAACTGAAGAAATGTTGAGCAGAAATTGACTTAGAATCTGTGCATGCCAAGTGTAATCAGTTCATTCCTCGTCTCCATCGAGTTATCAAAGAGAAAGGAGGATATATTGAATTACTCTGTCAATATATCAAATACAAAAATATCTCCTTCATTTGATATATCAGTATATTTTTGATAACCTAAATATTACTGAAAAACCGTAACTTTAGTTTGTCTACACTTCACTGGGCCACCTTGTACAGCCAAAGAATCTTCATAGTTTATTGGGTTATTTCCAAGATGCAGCTCAGCACAGAAAGACTATATGTGTGTCCCTGAAGTTGAGAATTGACTGAAGCAATATAGAGATGCAATAGATGTGCTTGTGGTAATTGAGGGTTGCTATGTTGCAAGAAATTTGCATGATTCATTTAACTGCTGGGAAGGTGAACTGGTATATTTCTTCTCTTTCTTTGTTTCTGCTGCAGTGGATGTACTTTTGGTGGGTAGACGATTCTAGTTGCTACATCCTGTACTTAGGCTTATATTGAGAGCCAAAACTGCCACTCTTAAAACAATGCATTTTAGGAAAATTTTTTTATACATGAAACATTGTTGAAACTAAGAAAATAATGTTGGTCTTCCAGTTGGCAGATATACCAAGTTTTATCAGAAAAAAGTGCTCTTGGCTGGTATTCCAATCCTGATAAAATAAAAAATGGGTCACAATAAAAATGCAACAAAAAATCAAGCAAATAGCCCAGTGATTTTTCTCAACTAACAAAGTTTAAAATGCTAAAGGTTTCCAAACATGAAGTAAATATAAAAAAGGTTATTCATTATAATGGCTAAACTAAAACAGGATAAATGGTATCATGGCTGTGACGTAATTAGCTGTTAGCAATATTTCTGAACGCTTAGACAATACCATAATTGCAACTAGAATATGAAAAATTTAAACCAATAAAAGTCGATTTTCAAAAAAATTGTTTATTGTTTTTTTGGTCCATAAAAAAAGTCAAAATTTGTGTCCACAAAACATTTAATACTTCATGTCATTACTGAATGACGTCAATCAACATGTTTCAAAATATAAACTTTTTTAATTGCTAACAGCTTAAAGTACAAGTAAAAACATCATTTTTGTGGTAAAAATCACCAAACCAAACCTTTTTCACTTTTTACAACAGTTTTCACTATCAAACATTTCCCGCCAGGTGATATATTATTCCATAAAATGCTTGAAAGCTGAGCTTGTTATTGCACTAACTTCTTTTAAGTGGTGAGATTACCGTATCCAAAATGACATACATTTTATTAAAAGGTTTGCTAGTATTTTTTTGGAATTTTTAACAAAATTCCTTGTGACATCAAAAAACTATTTTACACAAATTGTCAGTTTTTAATGATGATGTGTTTGCACAGATTGCAAACGCCTAAAGATAGCCTACTAGGTGAAAAAGTGGCAGAACTCTAGATAGAACGATTTAATGCACAGGAGAAAAATTTAGACAAAGGAGATTCAAAACATTTAAATTCTCCTGAAAAGTGTGATTGAAAAACATTCATGATATACTGGACCAGGTCTTTTTAAACATTAAAAAGTTTAGGAGCAAAACAGGTTTGTATCAGAAAGTGCAGCGATTTGGAAATGTGCTAAGCAAACGTAAAGACATCACTGTAATATGTTGCTGTGCTATCTTACTTAGCAATAGAGTAACCACCAAGTTACACAAAGAGTAAACTGGAATTCTGTACAAGTCATAGATTAATGATCTAATATTCTTTCTGCATGAGAGCTAATCATAGGATTGCACACCACTGCTAATGCTCTGAATGTTTTTGCCATGGCAGCATGATATTTGCATTGCACTATGGCAGCTAAACCTATGCAGCATCTTTATTTGTGTGAGAGGTCATTCTTAATTTGCCCAAAATACTCTTTGTAATCCTAAAGTAACAAAAAGCGTGACAGCTACTTTTTAGCAGTGTTGAGATTTAATGGGATTATCTCTTTACAGTCACTAAATATTTGCAATTAATATTGAATACAAAAAATATTTACTCTCAGCCACACCTGATTTAAACAGCTTTGATAGTTACAAAACTGCTTGTTGCTAACTAGTCTTTTATGACAAAGAACAGTTGCATCAAGGAGCAAAAATTTAAGAAAAAAAAGGCATATTGTGAAGTGCAAACAAAGCAGAAAATTACAATTAAATCTCTTTAAATTTTTTGTTCATCATATTGGCCAACAAAGAACGTGAATTCAAACTAATTGCAAAACATGCTCAGCTTTGCTTTGCAACTTCAGATTTTCTTAAACAATTCAATTTCTGCACATCACTTTTTCATTGATTAGCACCTTTTTGTAACTACTGTAAATTTCAAAAGCATTACAAAATGAGCCACCAAAATAGTCATTAAATAAAAATGCTTGGCTCAGTCTGACACTAATTTTTGCTTAAGTTAAAACCAGGAAAATGGCAACATAAAATCTTGCTTTAATTGGAAAGAAATTTAAATTGAGTTTCTTCACACTTTTACAAATGCAGCATCCAAGCTGCTAGTGTTTGCCTGTTGGCATAGATGGACAGCCAACATCAAGTAATTTTAAACTACAGTACAATCAACATGACCTAATATGACTGACCAATTTATTTGATAACAGCAACTGATAAATTTTTTTAATTTACATTGATTTTTCAAGTAAGCATAACAAATGTGCACTGTTTAAAATTTTCTCATCCTCATTTGTACAAATTTTCCAATATTTTTGTCCCACAAGTTCCAAATGAATCACTACAACCAGTTAATGTTCCATCTATAGTAGAATATGCATACTAAAAAGGCAGCTCAATACAATAAAGCAAAAACATAGACCATTGCAATGCCTTGGTTCAGGGGTTCTTACCCTGGGGTCATAAAGGTGCTCTAAGGGGTTTGCTTGAATAGTCACAACCACAGTTATATATGCATCGTGACTATTCTACAAAAAACCAAAATCACATTTGTGATATAATCATGCACAACGATTATGTCATAATAGAGTGAACCAAAAACTGTACACATGCATGCTGAACTGGGCACTTTAGAAATATTTCATTGCTGCTAATGAGTATTTTGTTACAAAAGGTTGATAAGCAGGAAAGGTAAATAAATTAGAAATTTCAGCCACTCAGAAAATATCAAAAAAGAGGAAGTACCATCCAGACTATGTAGCTTTTGGTTCTACTTTTGTTACTGATAGTGATGGTAGTGAAAGACCCTAGTGTTTTCTGTGTAGTAAAGTCCTTGCCAAAGCAAGTTTGAAACCAGCAAAACAGAAGGAGCACCTCACATTTATTCATCCTAAAAATGCGCTGGATAGTGTTGATTATTTTCATTCTAAAAAGAATCGATTTGAGAAAGCTGGAAATATGCCAAAATTTGGATTCATCAAGATGCAGAAACCTTGCCCTGAAGCATCATATAAGGTAGCTTACTGCATTGCCAAGGAAAAGAAAGCACATACGATCCGAGAGACATTGGTAAAACCATGTTTCCTGGAAATAACTGGGCTAATTTGTGGCACAAAACAAAGAAAAAAACTTGAGGCCGTTCCATTGTCAAATGACATTATAAGCTCCAGAATTACTGACATTTCTAATAATATTCAGCAACAAGAACATGGAGGAACTAAAAGCTTCACCATTTCCATTTAGCATGCAACTGGATGAAACCACAGATATCTCTCAGTGTGCCCAGCTTTTTGCATATGTTTGCTATATTCATGCCAATGCAATTAAAGAAAAACTCCCTATTTTGCGAGCCCCTTTCTGAAACTACTAAAGCTACAGACGTATCACAGATGGTGAACAATTTCTTTGCCAAGCAAGACTTCAACTGAAAGACAAATATTGGTAGTTTATGTACCAATGGAGCACCTGCAATGCTTGCAAAAACCACAGGTTTTGCTTCTTTGGTAAAGAAAGAAGTTCCTCACATCATTGTACCTCATTGCTTTTTGCATTGACATGCATTGGCATCAAAAACTCTATCATCAACTTTAAAAGAAATTTTGTCTACTTCATTGAAGTTTGTCAACTTTGTCAGAGCTCAAGCTCTGAACCATCATACGAAGTGTGTATGAAAAATATCGGGACTGTATGCTTTGCACAAACAACACTCGCAACAGTGATAAAACCATTGTTTTTTAAGATGGTGCAATGTCTTGTAGTTGTAAAAATGTAGTTTCAGCATTCTGTGACAACCATATGCTTTTTTACAGGCTTTTCTTGAAAAATGCTTTACTGTAGTTCGTCTTGGGATAATTTATTTAGTAAATATTTTTTTCTTTTTTTGTTATCAAATAATGAGCATTGAACAAAGAATCAACTTGAAGTTTCTCATTTGACTTGGAAAAACTCCAACTAAAACATTCAATTTGCTCCAAGAAGTTTACGGAGATGCTACGATGTCAAGAACTCGGATTTTTGAGTGGCACAAGAGGTTCAGAGAGGGAAGAGAGGATGTGGAAAATGATCCTAGGAGTGAAAGGCCACCAACAAGCAGAACAAACAAAAATGTTGAGCGTGTGAGAGAAAAAGTGTGCAGTGACTGCCGCCTTACTATTAGAATGATAGCACATGAGTTGAACATGAATAGTGAGAGGGTGTGGAGGATCATCACAGAAGATCTGGGGATGAAGAAGGTTTGTGCGAAAATGGTTTCAAGGTTGCTAAATGATGGGCAAAAGGAAAATCATGTGCAAGTGTGTCAAGACATCCTGAAACAACTTGAAATTACACCAGATGTGCTGAGTTGTTACCGGTGATGAGTCGTGGATCTTCAAGTACTTTCCACTCACCAAACGGCAGAGCCTTGAATGGAAGAGTGCATCCTCACCAAGACCCAAGAAAGCAAGGCTGTTCAAGTCCAAAATTAAGGTGATGCTGATTGTTTTCTTTGATGTTCATGGAATTGTTCATCTAGAATTCTTGCCACAGGGCCAAACCATTAACCAGAATGTTTACAAAGACATCTTGTAACGTTTGATGCATTCAGTAAGGGAGAAAAGAAGAGAATTGTGAGAGACAAAGTCATGGCTGCTTCATCATGACAATGCTCCTGCTCACAATGCCTTAAGCATATGACAATTTCTTGCAGAAAATAGCATTGCCGTGCTGAAGCAACCACCGTACTTGCCAGATCTGGCTCCCAGTGATTTTTTCTTGTTTCCTAAGCTTAAGGGAGTCATTAAAGGAACCCGTTTTCAAGACTCAAAAGCCATAACAACAGCCGTAACAAAGGAAGTACAAGCGATCCCAATGGAATCTTTCCAGAAGTGCATAGAAGCATGGCAGCAGAGATTAGAAAAAGGCATTTGAGCTCAAAGAGATTACTTTGAAGGGGACAACTTGTAATTTTTACGTGGCATTTCAAATAAAATAATTATTTACACAGTCCCGTTACTTTTCAAACATCCCTCGTATATCCAAAAAGCTTTGTCAAAAAGTGGGCGCAAAATGAAGTTCTTTTGTATCATACTCATTCATTTGTTCACTGGCTTTCAAAAGGTCAAGTTTTGAAGCGTTTGATTAAACTGAAAAAAAAAGTTTAATTTTTTTGACAAAAACAAAATACTCTTTTATTGCAATTTGACTGTAAGCAGTTTCTCTATGGCTTAGCTTACTTGGCAGATAGTTTTAGTCACTTCAATAAAGTAAACCTGTCAATTCAAGAAAAGATCTAATGATTATGGATGTTACCAAAAGATTGCAAGTTTTTCAAGCAAAGTTTCTTTTGTGAAAACAGAGACTAGAGACAGATAACTTTGCTAACTTTCCAATGCGGGAGGAAGTCATCTCTCAAATCCAAATCGATAATACTCAAGCCCTGGCTCCCTTCCTGTGCAGAAATATGTGCAAAAATTTAGATAAATTTATTGTAAATCAAGAAGATGGCTTGTTAAGATTCATTGCTGCATCTACTGAAAACACTGTTTTTCAAAGCTTATAACTTAGGTCTAAATTTGTCGTTCTAGCACATCTTCCACTTAGTTTGTGGTACTAAGATCTAGTTCAACATTCAAATGATTGAAGCTCAATTTTGACACACTTTAACATAAAAGCATATATTTGACTTTGGGGGATTAGCTTGGCTTTCAAGGCAAGAATTAAAACTTATTTTTCTAATTTGCTATTACCTGCAGCCTTTAAAAATCTTTTCAATTACCAAATTCAGATATTTTACTCACATTAATGTATAGCCGATAGCCTAGCATTACAGTAGACCTATCCTATTTGGATTACCAACCTATCAATTTTATATAAAAAAAACCAATAAAATATGCCACAAAGTTAGCATTTTTAAGGTTTTACAGAATAGATCACTAAGGCAGAACAATTTTATGCTTCAAAAAAAATGCAAAGAGCATATCATGCTCTAGCATTACATTTTTTGTTTCTACTTCAACTCCCATTCATATCAATATATGCAACTCTATCTCTTGTGAGCCTGGCTTTCTTTGTGTACAGCTATTCCTGGACCTTCCTGGAAGATCACCAGCTGACATTTTTAGCCTTTAGTCTTTTTAGCACAGTCACATAGTACAAATCACAATAAAACAAATAAAAATGATGCCAGTTGTCATTTACAATTGATGCTTGTGCAAACCCACGTTTATGGGCAGAGAATGAAATAGATAGAACTTACCAGGCTAACAAATAAATTTCATAAATCAAAAACACATTCTCTGTTTTTAAAACTGTCAGACTATCATTTTCCTTTTATCAGTTTTTAAACTGCTTACAAAACCAAGTTGTTTTTTTTCCTTTTTCTAAAGCCATTCTGTATTATTTTTTTCTCTTTTTGATTCAAGTTAAGTAATTATAGATATTTTGCTTCTTTCTTTCACAACAGAATCAAAGATACAAAAATTTTAATGAAAGATATGGTAGGAAAACTAGAGCTTGACCAATATGAATTTTTTTAAGCCTAAACCAATATATTCACTTGTTGAGTGCCAATAGCCAATATATCATAAACAAAAAAAACACAAAAATATTTAAAACGTTTAAGCCTGCATTACATCAAAACAATAGCAATTATAAAAAAAGTATGCCTTTTTACAGCTTGCATACACAAGACACAATGTTCAGCTCACAAACCTAACATAAGTCAAGTGCCAGTAATTGGCCAACGTTCAATCTTCAGCAATGATAAAGAAAACCTGCTTTAAAACTAAACTTTATTGTAACATTTCACAAATCAATTTTGGTAAGAAGTCTACTTTCAAAGTTGAAGTTTTCGGCTAGGCCTTTGATCATCATGCTTATTTTTTTGATGTGATGCCACCATCCACTAATTGCCACTACCAACAACTATTGGTGAGCACTGTTGTTGTTGTTACCCAATCCCTTCCAAGAGATGGGGCAAGACGAAAGACAATGGTGCACCAGAAGCTGCGCAATTCTCTAGGGCCTGAACCAGAAGTCATAGAAAGACAGAGAGTTGCCAAAGAGTGAGTGGCACAAAGAGTCTGTAGCTGGATAGTGCAGAATGAGATGAGAGGTGTCCTGAAACGAGTGTTTGCAGGCACTACAAAAAGGATTCTCAATTCTGCCAATCCTAAAAAGATAAAAGCTTAACAAACAACAAGCATGACAAGGGAGCACAAGTTCCTCAGTGGAAATTGAGGGAAATCTGTGTGTCAAAAAATTTAGATCAGACAATAAGCCTCCAGTCTGAATAAAATAGGGGGATACAAGAGATAAGGAGAAAAAAACTACAAGGAATTGCAGAGGCTGAAGTTAATCCCAAGAAAAGTTGGCGTCCAATTGAAATGGAGGCTGAAGTTGAGTAAGAGGAGGTTGGACTGGATGATAGCTTGGTGGGGATCGACCGAAAAGAAGGAGGCTTCACATTTGCTCAAATTGAAAGGAAGACACCAGTACTCAGACCAGTGCTCCAATTGAAACAGAGCTCTTTGTGTGGCCTCCACCGCATTAGGAACCGAGGGGAGGAGGACCAAATGGTCAGATCATCAGCATAAAGAGAGCAACTGATGAAAGAAGGCAGAGAAGCCAGAAGATCATTGATGAGGAGAGAGAAAAGTACAGGGCCAAGAACAGATCCTTGCAAAACACCTCAACAGACTCGAAAGGAATTACTTTTGTGATTTTGATAAGCCACACAGGCGCACCTATCAGAAAGGAAAGATTGAATCCAATAAGCAAAGCAAGGAGGGAGGCCAGTCGAAATGAGTTTATGGAAAAGGGCAAGATGCTAGACAGAGTGAAAACTTTCAAGAAATCAATAGTAGCAAGTGAGAATCAACCACTAACCAGGCCTGGGTTTGTTAAACCCATCCAAATGGACTGAGAAACAAACAGAATTCGATCTAGAGTAGACCATCCAGGGCAGAAACTGGCCTGGCGGGGAGAGAGAATGGAATTAGACACAATAGAATGATGTGTTCAAAAAGCTTTGATATGCAGAAGGTGAGAGAGATAGACTGGAATAAAGCAGGAGACTTGAGAGGCTTTCCCATATTATGGATGGGAATAATGGAAGATGTCTTACAGTTGGAAGGAAAGCAATGCAAAGACCAGGAAAGATTGAAGATGTGAAGAAGAAAATCCATGACAGAGCGAGGAAGATGCTTTCACATGGTATAAGCCACTTTGTCTGAGCCAGTGGCAGTGGATGAGGAGAAATTAGAGGCAGCCACAAGATATTCAGCGGGAAAGAAGGGGGAGCAAAAAAGACAAGTGAAACTGCTCAAAGCACATGGCTCAGCAGAGCTCAGAGAGGTAGCCTCTGGCTCTGCTGCACAGAGCCTTTCACTGGGAGACAGAAATGTGGGACCTCAAATAATCAACAAAGACCAAAGCCGATTCCCTGGCAGAGGAATGGTTGCAGAAGTTAGGAAACGAAGGAGACAAAGAAGAGCCAGCAACAGAATGAAGAAAAGAATGCACAGATTTAGGGTTAGATTTGAGCAAGAGAGAAGAGCATGTTGCCTGACATGCCTCAGCCTTGAGCTTGGCAATGACAGATGAAGTAAGTCAGGAAGCGGAGATGTAAGCCTGGCGATCATCATTGTTTGTTTGCAGCTACCCCTCCTCTTCCTCAACATGGAGGTATGGCATGAACAGCAATTCAGGTTCATGCCGTCAACCTAATTGAAATAGGCTAGGGGAAAGATGGCAGCTCCTTTTGAACCAGTCTTGAGTGACTGGTAACCCCACCACCAACAAGACAGACTGCCACTGGTGGATACCCAAGAGTCGTCTTTGACGACATGCTGGGTTAGCAACTTCACAATTGTAATCCGATGAATAACGGTGGGCCACCTGTCTGCTGCATAAAGACGGAGACATCCCGTTAAGTGCCTTGCCCAAGGACACAACAAGCAAGCTTGCTGGCTTGTTCTCCACACTATCCTTTTTTTTATGCTGAGCGCCAAGCAGGAAAGCTGTGAATACCATTTTTCAAAGTCTTTTAGTATGACTTGACTTAGGGAATGAACCCCAGGTCTTCCAACTGAGAAGCAGATGCTCTCACCACTACACCATCATGCTGGTGGCGATCTTCATCACTTCTGTGAATGGCAGTGAAAGCCTTATGTTCTTCACTAACCGCTTCTTTCACTTCAGTAGACCACCAGGCTTTAGGATGGCGTTTGATGCAGCCAAAAGGAATGGAAGATTTGGCTGCATTCAGTGTGAGAGTAGAGAGCAACAGCAAAGGAAAGAGATGAGTATTCCTCTGAATTATTAATAGGACTGTGAGAGTTAAAGTAAAAGACAAAGTCATCCCACCAAGCTTTCTAAACACTGAAGAAAGGGGACATTTGTTGGGGTAAAAGAGGGATGGTTAGTAGAATTGGTAGGTAATTAGAATCAAGTTTTGAAGCACCTCTCATGAGCAAGAGAGGGTGGGAGAGGAGTAAGCAAAGGAGATATCAGGAGAGGAGCAACTGCCAGAGTGATGGAGAAGAGTAGGTATATCAGGGTCATTGAGGGGGAGGTAAGAGGAGATGACTCAATCAAATAATTCCTTTCCATGGGGGTCAGAGGTACTTTTTGAGTCCCAGAAAGGGTGATGGCAATTGACGTCCTCCAGAATGAAGAAATTTTAAGAGGAGGGAACAATGGAGGGAAAAAAGGAATCTGTTCTGCTAGCTGTCGGAGAAGAGCAATGGGGGGAGCATAAATATTAGCAAATGAGAGTGGAAGAAGGTGTTTAGAGAGATGTTGACCCCTACATAATCAGAGTAGGAATTAACTGAAGAGAGGAGGTAGAAAGTTCAGAGAATAGGCCCTGCCTGACAAAAATGATGACCCCACCGCTAGCATGCATGGTATCTAAAAAAAAGAATGCTAAACTGGGAGTGGGTGCGATCAGTTGCAGAGCAGAGAATCTAGGAAAAGAGGAAGATGAGTTAAGGTTAGATTCCTGGATACAAATAAGGTCAACGAGACAAGACAAAATAAAGTGTAGTAGTTCAGTGCTCCTGGCTCAGAGACACCAGCATTCCATTAAAAAACCCTGAGAAAGTCAGGGAGGAAGAGCAAACAGGAGGTGTAGAGAGACAGCCAAGAACATGAGGCAGTGTGAGGGTGCGAAGATAGAAGGAGGATAAGAAGTTTGAATGCAAGGGTGGGGTGGGGTGGGAGTTCTGCATTAGCAGAGAAGGAGCAGATAGGCCAGATTGAACAGTGGAGGTATACAAGCTGAAGGAATCAGAGGAGGAAGTCACAGTGTTGTATCCAAAAGATGCAGGAGGGGGGCAGCTCCAGGAGTGGGAGCTGCCAAGAGTTCGGAATTTAGAGGACAGTAGTGAGCGCTTTAAATGGAATCATTTAGAGCAGATCCAGCATTGCACTGGCCTACCCTGCCAGGTCACATTTCCAGTGCACACTGAACAGAGGAAGACGAGCCCAGGGTTAGAATGAACATTGCCACCCATCAGGAAAGAGAAAAGAATGAAACAAAGATGGGCAAGAGAAAGGCAGGAGAAAAAAGAAGACAGGCAACTGATTTTAAAGCTGCATGCTGCCCTTCTACAGTCATTCAGGGGGCAGCACAGCAAAAAAATGGTTTGTACAAGAGGAGTGCCTGGGGCAATAGAAGCCCTCGGGAAGGCCAACAGTCATTTTGACCTAACTCAAATGGGGTTGGGGACTGTACCACCACGTTGAGGCAGCTATTAATTGGTGCAGTTGGTGAACATTAGCTGATGCAATACATTAATTGAGCACAAAGAAAAACCAAGTAAAAGAGTGATGGCTTGCTTTGCTTCAAAAAACAGCGAGTGCCAACATTGCTTACAGTATTACAGTGCTAACAAACCTCAAGATACTGATTGTCTGCTTCACTCATCTTATTCCGCGCTTTTGCAAAGTCCTTGTTTATGTAGGATTGTGGAGAGGGAGCAAGAGAAAGCAATGGCACAGCAGCTACGTCAAACACATTAACACTGTGGTCAAATGAAGAAGCAATATCACAGACAATTTGAGAGGAAAGTTGCTTTGTTGTTGCACGCAAGTTTTTCAAAATTGCTTTCAGCTGAAACATAACATTCATGATTAAACAACAAGTCTAAAAACAATTAATCAGCAAAACCTCATGGTATACTGATGCTAAGAATTGCAAACAAAACCTCAATTTCTTCATCCTGCAGATTTTTGACAGTTTGTCCAATCTCTTTACAACGTTTTTCAGTTTCTTTGTAAAGCTGTGGATGAGCAAGTGAGACAGTCTTTATTTCATCATCAGGATTACCCATAAAAGAAAACAAAGAAGGAATGCGAAATGAACTTGCATGAGTTTCAAGAAATCTATACAAAAAGCATTCATAAGTGTCATATCTCTTTTATATTTTATCATATTACAAAAATAATGGTCCTACTTTTTCTTATCTTGGTGAGGATCGAGTTGGTCCACAAACTTTTTTAATAAAGCTAGACCTCCAAGACGGGAAGACTGTGCAGCAGCTTCTGCTTCCCAGTAAGTGTCCCACATTTGTTGAAGAGCAGCGTGATATCCAAGACTTGACATCTAAAAATTTATTAATCATCATCTGAGTAAAATATTTTTTGCATCATAAATAGCTTTATGAAAACGACTGTGCACATGACCAAAACCAAATCATGCTTGAATAAGCCTAACTCTGTGATTAAAAGTTCACACAAAACTCCAAGAGATATCATTTAAAAAATCTTATCCTTAGTAATTTTACAGCTTTTAAACGAGTTTTCAAAACAAGAATAGGTCTAGTTAAGCTTTGAACTCTCCTTTGCTTGGCATAAGCGTGTGTTCAGCTTTAGAATCCACATAGAGTTACTTACCAGAATAAAAAGTTTGTAGTTAAGCTGCAAATATGCATCTAAAATTAAACTTTTCGAAAAACCTGTTTTTAGCCTATTTCACAAAATACTTTTTCAAAAATGCTATTGCTTCATACAAGTCTGACTCCTTTAAGGTCAAATTTTCAATTTACAATTGTAACTCATGTCACTTTGACATAACTTTTTTTCTGAATTAAGAAATTCTACATGATGTTTATTTACTATTTTTATCCTAATCCCACTAGTATCATTTTAAGGTAACGATTTAGTTTTGGGGTTAACTCTACAGCAACAACACAAATTTCCTGACACTACACTATGCAGAATAGCTGCTTTTGTCATGAGAAATAGCAAATAGAGAAGGTTGCTATTTAATGCTGTGTGCTAATAGTTTTTTCTAAAATAAAATTGTGTAACTCAAAGATGTTGAAATTTTTGAATAAATAGATCAACAATTTTAAGTACAACTATACCAGGTAATAGATTTGCTAGATACTGAACACAGGCAAAATTACTACCAGATATTGCATATTTAGCACTTAGATAGTTCACACAAAATGTTTTTCATAACAATATAGTCTTCTTCTTCTTCGAGTCCGTTTAAGCTAGGTTAAGTTGCACCAAGCCATTGCGATTTTTTTGGCATTGCTCTTACATTGTAATAAGTCATCCATGGTGCAGGTTGTTCCAGTTTTTTCACAAGTTAGCAAATGGTTCATGGTTTGATTTTCTTTTCCACACTGGCAGGTGGTATCAGTGCCGAGGGGTAAGTAGCCCCACTTCAATAGAAGAGATTTGGTCTTGCCTACACCTGATCTTAAACGGTCGAGACAACGCCATTTATTTCATTGTAACTTGTATCCTGGGGGGAGAGATTCTTGAACTGGGAAATTTTGGAGCTTATGTTGATCTGGAATACTGTCTGAGTAGTTCTGCCATAGGTTCTGTGTTTTGAGTTGGGGCATGGTGTGCTTGTTAAGAGGAGGAACAGTTCTTAGAAAACTCTTTCTAGATTTTAGTCTGGATGGGGCGGCTGTCAATCCGTACATGGGATGTCACTGGTCCAAATTGCATTTTTGTCGTTCAGATTGGCTGGATATTTCACCGCGAATCGCTGAGAGGGCAATTCCTGCCAAGCTGTACACCTTATTAAGGGGGTCAGTTTAAGGCATCCTGTATAACAATGTAGTAGGTAGCTATTTAGTTTTTATCTGGTATTGTCCCTTAGCAGAGATGGCTGGATTCACCCCATTTTTTTGCAATTGCTAGCACTTCATCTCTCGACTTTGCTGGATTTAAAGCATCTTCCTTCTTTAAACCAATCTTGTCTGTCTCCTCTTCCACTTGCTTCTTACAGGTCTTCTTCAGTCGTCCTCGTTTTCTCTGGTTATAAATCAATAACAATATGATTTAATATCTTCATCTGAATATGCTTCAATCTTTAACAAATAGCTTGGTTCTTTTTTGTTGTTTCTATTTCAATAATTGAAACCAAAAATTCAAATAACTTATAATTTCCCAATTTTACAAATTTCATTAATTGCAGCTTGATCAATTGCATAATTATCTGCCCACTGTAGTGGCCTTTGCAGAAGCTCTTCCAAATAACAAATGACTTTTTTGCTCCAAACATAGAAATGATTCCATGACTTTCAATGATTCCATGTTTCCGACATAGCTGATCATCTTCAAAGGCATGAACACCCACTGAGCAATGCATACATTGATTTACATCAGATAGGTAAAATGTACAAAGTTCACCAATAATTCAGTAGTGCTTTTCAAGTTCAACTTAACAACAATAATTTATTATTATTTCATTCATTACAAAAGACGTATTTCTTTTTCTGCTAATATAATAGCATAAACAAAATTGAATTTTTTAAATCTTCAACTTGAATATTTTTTAATGTTATTTTTATCAGCAACTAAAATACCAACATTGCTACTATCCCATGACCTTTAAAAATACTGACTGCAATGGCTGCCCCAGCTCTGTATGAAACTGATTACATTGAATTGCTAAAATTTTGATAAACAATCAATTTTGTTTGATGTTTCAATTAGTTGGTTGAAGACCAAATGTACCTGTACCGGACATGTTGGTGTTCCTCTTATCTACACTTTTACATGTGCTTTCACTAAAAAACTTGAAGTACTACAACCAGTGGGTGAATGGGATCCGGCAACAGATGTCAGGTTAAATCTGCTCACAAAGGGAGAATCAGGATCTGTAAGTGCTACAATAGCTTTGGTGCACCAAATAAACCAGTAATACTAAACAATCATAGTCTGCACCAATCAACAGCCGCCTCAATCTGGTGATGCGATCCCCGACCCTGTTTAGGTTGGGTCAAAATTGCTGCTGGCCTTCCCAAGGGTCACAGATACCCCAAGCATACCCCACTCGTTTTTTCACAGTGCTATCTCCTGAACGACCACATAAGTGCAGCACACAGCTTCTATAAAATCAGTTGCCTGTTTTCTCTTTTTCTCTTCTCCTGCCCTTCTCTTGCTTGTCCTTGTCTTCTCATTCTTCTCCTTCTCTTGATGAACAGTAACATTCATCCCAACCCCAGCCCCATTTTTCCTTGCTCAGTATGTGCCAAAAATGTGACCAGGTGGGGCAAGTCAGTGCAATGCTGTACCTGCTCCAAATGGTTCCATTTAAGGTGCACATAACTTTTCCCCTCCAAATTCAGAGCTCTTGGCAGCTCTCACTCTTGGAGCGCCCCTGCTGCACCCCCCATTGTAACACTGTGACTCCCTCCTCAGACTCCTCTGACCGGTATACCTCCACTGTACAATCTGGCCCCCTCTGCTAATGCTGCACTCCTGCCCCACCCTTGTCTTCAAACCTATTATCCCCTTTCTGCCCATTTTGTACTTTCTCCTTCTGTACCTTTACCATCACCTATTGCTTTTGGCTGTCCTTCTATGTCTCTGGCTTCCTCCCTACCCCCTGACTCCCTTAAAATTCTTCAATGGAATGCTGGAGGTCTTCGAGCCAGGAGCACTAAACTGCTTTACTTTCTTTCATCCCATCCCATTGACCTTTTCTGCATCCAGGAATCCAATCTTAACTCATCTTCCTCTTTGCAGATTCCTGGATTCTCTACTCTGCGTTCTGATCACACCCACTCCTGATCTGACTTTCTCTCTGCTGATGCCATGCACGCTAGCGACAGCGCCATCATTTTCATCAGGCAGAGCTTATTCTTCTCTGAACTTTCTACCTCCTCTCTCTTTTCACTTGATCCCTGCTCTGATAATGTCGGGGTCAACATCTCTCTCAACAACTCATCCTCGCTCTCATTTCTAAATGTGTACGCTCCCCCTACTTGCTCTTCTCCTTCAGATGGCAGAACCAATTCCTTTTCTTCCTCCACAAATATCTTCATTCTGGGGGACTTCAACTGCCATCATTCCCTCTGGGACTCAACAGGTACTTCTGACCACAGTGAAAAGGAAGTATTCAACTGAGTCATCTCTTCTGACCTCCTCCCCCTCAATGACCCCGACACACCCACCCTTCTACATTGCTCCTCTGGCAGTTGCTTCTCTCCTGACATCTCCTTTCCACCCTCCTCTTTTTTCCTATCTTGCTTCTGGAAGGTGTTTCAGAACCAGGGTTCTGACCACCTACCAATTCTTCTATCTGTCGCTCTCTCTCTCTCTCTCTCTCTGGTCTTTCACTCCAATGAGCATCCCCCATTGTTCAATTTTCAGAAAACTCATTGGGATGACTTTACCTTTTACTTTGACTCTCACTGTCCTTCTGCAGAGGAATACTCATCTCTTTCTCTTTCCTCTGCTGCTGCTCTCTTTACCTCTCTGGCACTGAATGCGGCCAAAGCTACCATTTCTTTCAGCCACATCAAATGCCATCCTAAAGCCTGGTGGTCTGCTGAGATGGAAGGAGTGGTTAGTGAAAGACAAAAGGCTTTCACTGCCGCTCACAAAAGTGATGAAGATCGCCAGGCTTCCATCTCTACTTCTTGATGCGCCTCGTCTGTCATCATCAAGGCCAAGGCTGAGGCATGGCAGACGACTTGCTCTTCTCTTTCACCCAAATCTAACCCTAAATTTGTGCACTCTCTTCTTTATTGTGTCACCGGCTCTCCTTCCTTGTCTTCCTCTCTCCTAACTTTCCTAACTGTTCTTCTCCAAAAAATAGACTTTGGTCTATGCCGTTTACCTGAGGTCCCACTTTTCCATTTCTCAGCCACAGGCCCTGCATAGTGGAGCCAGAGGCTACCTCTCTGAGTTCTGCTGAGCCATGTACCCTGAGGTGTCTCACTCATCCTGCTCTCCTTTCTCTCCCACCGAATTTCTTACAACTGCCTCTAACCTCTCCTCATCCACTGCCACTGGCTCAGACAAAGTGGCCTATCCCATGCTAAAGCATCTTCCTCACTCTGTCATGGATTTTCTTCTTCACATCTTCAATCTTTCCTGGTCTTTGCATTGCTTTCCTTCCAACTGTAAGACATCTTCCATTATTCCCATCCATAATATGGGAAAGCCTCTCAAGTCTCCTGCTTTATTCCAGCCTATTTCTCTCACCTCCTGCATATCAAAGCTTTTTAAACACATCATTCTATCCCATCTACTCTTCTTTTTGCAATCTAATTCCATTCTCTCTCCCCGCCAAGTCGGTTTCCACCCTTGACAGTCTATTCTAGATCGAATTCTTTATCTTTCTCAATCCATTTCAAATGGGTTTAACAAACCCAGGCCAGGCTCTTGAATGATCCTCTGCAGTATCAATTTCTCTAAAGCTTATGACTCTGCTTGGCATCTTGCCCTTTTCCATAAACTCATTTCGACTGGCCTCCCTCCTTGCTTTGCTTATTGGATTCAATCTTTCCTTTCTGATAGGTGCGCCTGTGTGGCTTATCAAAATCACAAAAGTAATTCCTTTCGAGTCTGTTGAGGTGTTTTGCAAGGATCTGTTCTTGGCCCTGTACTTTTCTCTCTCCTCATCAATGATCTTCTGGCTTCTCTGCCTTCTTTCATCAGTTGCTCTCTTTATGCTGATGATCTGACCATTTGGTCCTCCTCCCCTCGGTTCCTAATGCGGTGGAGGCCACACAAAGAGCTCTGTTTCAATTGGAGCACTGGTCTGAGTACTGGTGTCTTCCTTTCAATTTGAGCAAATGTGAAGCCTCCTTCTTTTCAGTCGATCCCCACCAAACTAACCTCCAGTCCAACCTCCTCTTACTCAACTTCAGCCTCCATTTCAATTGGACTCCAACTTTTCTTGGGGTCACCTTCAACTGCACTCTTTCCTTTTCTAAACATGTATCTTCACTGAAGACCAAGTTCTTACCTCTTTCAAGACGCTGTATCTCTGCATCCTCATGGGGCCCCTCTAAGGAGTCCATCTCTTCTATGTATAAAGTTTTTCTTTGGCCTATTCTCACTTATGCTCTACCCGGATGGTTTCCTTTCTTAAGCATTAGCAATATCACCAAATTGGAACGTCTCCATCAAGCAGCTAGTCACACCATCATCGACTGCATCTCGTCCTCCACTATTCTTCTCTTCTCTCAGAGGCTTCTTTACCTCCCTATGAGTTACCCTGACTCATTTCACTCTTTCATCACTCGAGCAGGCTCTTCGTCTCCCAACCTCCTTTCCAATTTCAGATATGGCCAGACTAGGAGTGAAACCAAGACTCTGCAGATTGTCCTGGAGAGCTTTTGCGTCCACTCACCCGCTCATGCTTCCTTTTACATCTCCTAGGGAGGCTCTTCTTGCTTACCTTCCTTCTCCTTCTTGGAACCTGCCTACCATCATGGTGGCGTCCACCCTTTCCTCTCCATGCTCCCGCTCTGATCTCCCTCTCACTCGCCAAGGTGCGACATTCTCTCCCCTCTTATGATCTGGTACTCTGAAAAGACAGCTTTGTTCCTTTCTCTTTTCACAAGGCAGCTCTGGCGTTCTTGCCAACTGCTCTCTCTGTGGCACTGAGGCCACTCTTTCCTTTTTGGCAGGCCCAGTATATTCAAGTTTTTCTGAAGCCTGTGCCATTCTGCATGCTCTTTGCTGGTCTCGGCAGCACCAACAAGTCTGCCACTTCTCTTCTCCAATCTGACTCTCGTTCTGTCCTCACCACCCTGTCCTCTTTTCCGTCTTTCTTTTTACCTCAAACTCTGTGGCAGATCTGGCAGGAACTGTCTTCTCTCTCCTCCTGTTCTATCAGGCTACAATGGGTCCCTGGACACTTGTTTCTCCCGAGAAATGACACAACTGATGAGCTGGTCAGATGGGAAGCACTACTTGTGCTTTCTGCAATCCCTGGTAGTCTCTCTCCTCTTATCTCTCGTATCCCAGTTTTTCTTTTTTTGGACTGGAGGCGTACTGTCTCATCAAAATTCTTTGACACACAGGTTCCCTTGATTTCCACCAAGGAACTTGTGCTCCCTTGTCACGCTCGCTGTGTTCTCTCTTGTCTACACTCCAACAGACACAGCCCACTGCTAAGTTCTTATCTCTCTAGGATTGCCAGAATTGAAAACCCTTCATGCAGCACCTGCAAACACTCATCCCAGGACACCTCTCATCTCATTTTGCACTGTCCAGCTAGAGACTCTTTGCACCACTCACTCTTTGGTGACTTTTTGTCTCTTTATGACCTCTGGTCCAGACCCTAGGGAGTTGCCTGGCTTCTGGGGCTCCATGGTCTTTCACCATGCCCCCATCCCTTGAAAGGGGTCAGGTAACAACAACAACAACAAACAAGCATAGTAGGCCCAATACAAAAATTTAAATTTAGGAGCTGTTAAGTAAAACCTTTCAAACAGTTACACTAAACAAGCATTGTACATTTAGAGTGGGGATAAGGTTGGTTAAGATTACAATTGGGGTTTGGGGTAAAGAGTTAGGATTGCAATTAGGGATGGAGCTAATCTATGGAATTTACATATTCGCCTGCAATATGCCTGTTATCCCCTAGCAGGTCTAGGACCCTTCTGATTCTCATCAATGAATAATAGTCATCTATCATCTTTGAGTTATATTGGACTTCTAGATGAGGCCTTTGAGTGAGGTTTTTACAAAAAATGCTAAATAGCTTTGAAAGTCTTTAAGTCATCAAAAAATTTGTCTTTCAATGTGTGCAATGCAAGCTTTGAAAACGTTGTGACCAAGTTGACTATCTTGTGAGCAACACTTCTACAATTCAGCTTATACACACTACACCATACCCAAGTGATCAACCACTTTTTGTGCATTTTTGGATGCTACTGCTTGTTTAGTCGTGCTTTCTTGATGTAAGATAATCAATGATTTGTAGTGTATCAATAATGACCAGGGAGAGGGCGGTCTTCCAAACAGAACCCAAACATTGTGTAACACTCAATATTGTGTTCATATAAATATACATGTTAAACGTATTCTATAAATTTCAGTTTCTCTTTTAACTTCAGAGGCAGTGGTTAATAGAAATCACTTCTAATAAAAGCATTGTAGGAAAATTTCTTAATGTTAAAGCTACTGATGCCAAAACAGTTATCTGCAATTTATGTAATAATGAATTTTTGAAAGCAGGGAGTAATGAGAAAGTTTTTAGTTTTGACTTTAATATGAAGGCAGCGTATTTGATAAAAAGAGTGTGCAGTTTGTGAATGGTTTTGATTCTTTTAAGTATGGTATACACATTTTTCAGTTTTGACTTACCAAGCTGTTTATTTTTTTGCTAGAAAAGCTGCAGTTTAGTAGTGTATATTTCTAGTTTTGACTTGTGAGTGCTGTATGTTTGATAACAGCTGCAAGCAGGCCAGGAAAAAATGGGGAATCCAGGAATGAGATTCCCAAGAAATTTTGCTAGTCTGTGGGAAATTTTCACTGATTTTCTAAAAAAAAAATTTTTTGAGATCAAATTTCTGAAAAAAATTTTTGAAGTTTTTGTGGTAAATTGGCAATCTAGCTACGTTAAAGCGAGGCCCACCCATTAGTGAAAAATCTATAGTTTAAAGTCACATCATGCAGGTCGGTGCATCCTTTACGAGCAAATCATGCTTATGACATCACAACAGCATGATTATCAGAGCTGTTTGCTTCGCCTTCAGATCTCTTTGATAGCAACTTGTGTCACCGGGTCACTTTGTTTCCATTAATTTAACATAAACCTTGTCACTTTAAAGGCACTTAGTGCGAAAGCTGTACATTTGATTTACCAACAGGAGTGAAGCTGTTTTGCATAATCTTATTTCCAATTCCTTATCAGAGTTAGCGCGTTTATGTCATGGACTCATTCATAGTTATTGGCTTACCGAGTTCGCCTGCTGCAAGTTGGTTGTATCAGTGTATTTGCCAGTAGAATAATGGCTAAAAAAGAAACTAGATTTAAATCAAAGATTTCCATTCAGTGTGATTGTTGTAAAGTATCTATGCAAAGGGACAGGCTTAGCAAACATACCAATCAGCAACATCCCGGTTTGCCTATTTAAGAACATGGTCAAACAAGTCTCACAGATATTTTAACCTGGAAAAGACCACATGATCGAGAAAATGAAGAAGAAACCAACCCAACCGCAAAAAAGAAAAAGACTGATGGACCAGATGAAACACAATCTGGTAGTACTGCTGCTACTAGTGAAAGTCCAAGTCGAACAAATTGCTACTGAAATACAATTTGCAGACAGCATAACGTCAAATACCCAACAACCTAAAGAACGTTGTCGTCACAAAAGTAAAGCAGCTGAAGTTAAACAGATTGCTAATACGTGATGCTTGTTCCACTGACGCAAGTGTTAGATTACACTGCAGTGCAGGACTATTTAATTATGACTTTGCTCTTGGAATCGATTTTGCTGAGAGTAACCAGCCAGTTGGTTTTATCAACTTTAAAAAATTTATAGCAAGACACATAGCTGCAGAGACACATCAAGCAAATTTGGTTTGTATTATATTAAGAACTATAAAATAATGCTTTAGCTATCGACACTTTGTGTGATTTTGCCAAAAAGAGTGGTGTTAAACAATTACGAGGTGCATTCAATAAGTTTCCAGACTTTTTTGGTATGGACACTTTTATTAACCGTACACACAAAAAACTCTAGTCCCCTTCAAAGTATTCTCCTCCAACATCAATGCACTTGTTGTACCGTTCCAACAACTTCTGGAAAGCCCCCTGGAAGTCTTCTTGTGTGAGTGTGTTTAGGACCCTCGTCACAGCCTCTTTCATGTCCTCAATTGTGGAATAACGATTGCCTCTGAGGTTTTCCTTGAGCTTTGGGAATAGCCAAAAGTCGCAGGGAGCAAGGTACGGGCTGTAGGGAGGGTGGGAAACCGTCTTCATGCCCATCTGGGTCAAATAGTCTGTGACGAGGATGGAGTTGTGGACTGGGGCATTGTCCTGATGGAAATGCCACTGACCTGATTCGAAGAGTTCTGGCTTCTTCCAACAGAATCTCTTCCTGAACTCCCTTAAAACTTCAATATAGTACTCCTTGTTGACTGTGATTCTAGTGGGAACCCAGTGAATGTAGATTATGCCCATGCTGTCAAAAAAAGGGATCATCATGAGTTTCTGGGTGGACTTGCTCTGTCTGGCCTTCTTGGGCCTGGGAGATCCAGCATGCTTCCACTGGGAACTCTGTCTCTTGGTCTCTGGGTCATAACAATAGATCCAGCTTTCATCGCAGGTTACCAGGGTGTCAAGAACTTGGGGATCTGAATTAATGAGCTCAACCATCTCCTTGCTGTCATTGCAACGTCTTTCTCTCTGATCTTCCCGGAGCACTCTTGGGACAAACTTTGCACAAATCTTTCGCATCTTTAGTTCCTCACGAATGATTATGTGTACAGCTCCCACACTGACATTAAACTGTGCGCTTAGTGTCTCTATAGAAACACGACGATCCCTATTCATGAAATCGTTTATTTGGCCAATCATCTCTGATGTTCTGACTTCCCTACTCCTCCCACATCTCTTATCATCCCTCAAGGACTCACTGCCTTCCTTGAATCTCTTGTGCCACTGAAAAACTGATGATCGATTCATGCAAGATGGTCCATAAGCAGTCTGAAGCATACCATACGTTTCCGTGGCAGTTTTTCCAAGTTTAAAACAGAACTTCATTGCATATCGTTCTTCTAATGTGTCCTCACGTCCAGATTGCATTTTTGAAATTCACCAGCTGTGACAATCAGGATTTAGTAAGATGTACTCTAATTCCTACTGTAGCTATAAATTTGCACCTAAACAAGAAAAAATTGGTCAATCATCTCATAAGGAGTATAGTAACAACATACTGAAATATCTCGAGTTTACGGCAATTATAAATGCCTGTACAAAAAAGTCTGGAAACTTATTGAATGCACCTCGTATGATGTCATAATCACCATTTCAAGCCACCAGAAATTTTTAGTTCAAAAAATGGATTCCCGGAAAACTTTGCATTTTATCCAGGCCTGGCTGCAATTGGCTAATACTTTTTTATTAATACATCTATGAGAAATCTTCACTTGCCGAGGTGTTTTCATTATGTTGTCAAGTTTTTTTTTTCAGTTACAACATTGTTACTTTCTCGTTTTATTTTATTTTTTTCAACGTTTGTGTTTGTAAGGCAAGCTTATTTTTTTGAATAATAGTATTTAATCCATTGTTTTAGTATTTTGCTACAAAAAAGTATTGCTTGATTTGTTCAAATTTTGTTCAAATACCCTAGAAAAAATTCAAAATGCAATAAAAAGCTAGATTTACTAAATACATTCTTTGGTACTGCTTACAAAAGCTTTTATTGCTGGTGCTCATTAGATAAAAAATATCAGTGGTATCAGCAGTATCGGTATTGGCTCCAAATGTTGATATCAGTAGTAGTATTGGTATCGGCTTAAAATGTGGTATCAGTACATCTCTAGGGCAAACCACTTTTTCTGGCTTTATACAAACATCCAAACTCAAGGCAACCATGTCAATATCTAAAGAGGATTTTACTTCTTCTATTTGAAAAATGGTTAGTTACAATGGAGTGCCTTTAACTTTCTTCTCTGGTCAAGGTTTCAAGGTGTTTAATCGAGAGCTTGCTCAAAGTCTGGGTGTTGTCCTTGGACGACACTCCATTCAACAACTGATGATGAAAAAAGATCACACTGAAAAGCAGATGTTGTCATCAGCAGTAAAGCATGAATTGGTTTTTGTAAAGCTTGATGGTGTAACCCATTAAGATATCATTATTTGGGAATCAATATTCAATACTTTGATAAAGAAAATGGTATTACTACTGTCAAATGCCTAGAATTAGTTAACACAGATACAAAGCATGACACCTCAGACATGAAAAATTTGATAATTAAGACTTTAACAAAATTCGATATTTTGAAGTCTGGGAAGTTTTGGGAGCAGTAGTGGACAATACTTCCAACATAACTAAAACAATCTAATTACTTAATGAGGATGAGAATTATTCTAAAAAGGAGTTTGATAATGATGGCACTTTTCAAGGAGCAACAATGAATGATACAGTTCTACGAGATGCTACAGTGAACAGCTTTGATGTAACCATTCATCACATGCGTTGTGCTGAGCATACCCTGCAGCTTGGAATTAAGGATGCTTTAAAAGTGGATGGTCTTGGTTGGTTTTGACAAAAATTCAAGACATTGCTGGACGTCTTAGAGCTCCACAAACTGATGCCATATTAAAACACCACAGTAAAAGCATGATCATAAATGTGGCTACACGTTGGGTAGAGGTTTGCAATGCTTAAAAGACTTCTTGAGTTAAGAAGCACTATTGAACATGAAGACTTGGGAGACAGGGAGATTTATTTGAGCACTAATGACTGGCACAAAAACTAGGAATTGGTTGATGTTTTGGCTATTCCAACCCTTCAACTTCAAAGAGAAAACCTTACCCCTGAAGAGTGTTTCTTGGCATGGCATTAAGCCATTTCTGAATATTGCAAAAAAAATGTGGCTACAGCACATACTATTGCCAAAAATCTTGAAAAGCATATGCAATTTATTACACAAAACAAAGTATTTTTAGCCGCAGTATGGGTGGATTCAAGATCCAAATTTTGTTAAACTTGGATCAAAAAGAAAAAGCCAAATTGGAACTTTTTTCTGTTTACAAGCAACTAAAAAAAAAGTCCATAACAATGACAAACCATCGTTCAGTTCTGATGAAAATGTTGATGTCACTAACAAAGAAGCTTCAGAGTTTGAAAGCTGTTGCAACTCGCTTGCTGGAACCACCAAGCAAAGTCCAAATATGCCACTAAAAATACTCTATGAAGCTGGACTTGAAAAAATCGAAAAGCTAGGGTGGCAGAAAATTTTAAATGTGTGGGAAGGGATTGATGCTTACCCAGAATTTTTGAAACCTACATTTCAGATTGTTAGTGCGTTACCAAGTACACAGGTTTCTGTTGAGAGAATGTTTTCTCAACTTAAACTGCTTTTACAAGAAAATCAATGCTGCATGAAAACAGAGTTGGCAGATGCAATTTGTTTCCTTAGAATGAATAAATGTGTTTAGTTTGCTTTGTTTTCTTTTATGTAGCAGGTAATTTTGTTTTTGTCTATTAACCTGTTTATTCCCAAGTTTGCTTTTACATTCCAAGTACTAATTTACGCTCTTCTGTTATTTTGAAGAGGCTATCACCACATAGTTTTCAGGTTAATTGCATTTTTGCGTGATCAGATACTAAATTCTCCTGACCAATGAGCAAATGGCTTATAATTAATTTTGTTAGAAAAAAATAAAGTAACTATGGAAGCAGAAGCACCAGTATGCAGAAGTGCAAGCAGGAAGCAAAAGCACTAAGGTGGTGGAAGTGGATGCAGGAAGCAAAACTGTTATTTGGAAGTAAAAGCAGGAAGCAGAAGCACTAAATAGCAGCTGCTTCCACATCACTAGTTATAACTAAAGATCACACATCTTACATTTTAAAGTTAATCATGCAACAAAGCTTTTGCCTTAAGGCTAATTAGACAGCATAAAAAAAAATATTAAAAGAATTATTTCAATTGCGTGGTGGAATTTAAAAGGCTATAAAATGTATGATCTTTTATAATAATAATAATAATAATAATAATAAATCAATGCATTTATGCATAAATATGTACATGGCAAAAAATTTTTATTTTGCCAATATGAACTCAACAACGATGTTTAAGAAGCGAATGTATATATTTACATTAAAAACACCATAAAAGATAAACCATTACAAACTGTTTCACTCCAAAACTCGTTAGGTGACAACCAATACCATCAATTTAAAACTTGAGCTCTGCTTGAATTGCTGATGATAAGTATCACTGTTAATACAAATATATACATCAAAACCATCTGTTCTCCATTACACCGCCAAAAAAACTGAACAATCCCACCAAACTGGACCAACAAAACTCTCGACAATGCAATATAGTTTTTTAGATGATGTGCAATGCTAACTTGTAACCAAACTTCAGCTGCCTAAATCAAAAGAATATTGCATCTAACAAGTAAGTAAAGCAACATAGCATTGGATCAAAGGTGATGAAAGGAATATGAATCTAGCAAAAGTTAGAAAAAAACAAACTGTTATTTAAGCAAATTGAAACATGACATTAATCAATAAAATTATATAAAACATTTAACAGTAAAACATTACTGTGCTTCACCTGTTCCAAAAATAATCAAGCTATTTACCCAGCATGTTGTAAGAGGTGGCTATTGGGAACCTAACAATTGCAGCCTGACTTTTAACAGTAGGTTGCCAGCTTAATTGTTTGTTTGGACCACTCACATCAGAAAACTGATGTTGGAGGTAACCAAAAGCACACTTTTCCTAGAAAAATGTTTCTCCAACAAATCTCTACTACAAAAAACATAAACAAATGGCCTCCAATAACCAGAACCTCTTTAAGAGCAGGGGATGCAAAGAATCTCTGAATTTAAATCAAAATCTGAATTTTGTTTTAAATGTGGAAAGCCCTTGTACAAGAAAAACAAAAGTGAGTAAGGAACTAAGGAAAAGAAGGGTTGATGTGTCTTGCATACAGTAATCAGGATGGAAAGGCCAAGCAGCTCGTTTTCTGGATACTTAGGGTTGGAAGTATAAACTGTGGTGGTCAGCAAATCACACAGAATATGTAGGTGAAATGGTGGAACCAGATGGTGGAAACTGATGTAGTGAAATGACCAGTGGAAAGAGTTACTTGCAAAGAACTTGTGGAGGCAATGCAAAAGACGAAGTTTGAAAAAGCAACTGGACTGTCAGTAGCAAGCGTGAAGATGATAGTTGCAAGTGGTGAAATTGGGGTCAAAATGACAATGGACCTGTGTCAGCACATACAGTGCTGTGCAAATTAGTTCAGACAGCAGTGATCTTTTGCATTTTTTGTAATTTTTCATTAATTCTTTAATTTCACATCGATTTCTTTGAAGTAAAGAGTACAAATAGCGCATGGCAACCACCAGCTGTGTTCTGTCAACCATATAACGCATCACAAGCGTCAGCACTACACAGTTTACTTCACTTGCTGTTCAAAAACACCAAATTAAAAGCAATCATATTTTTCTGCAGGGCTGGGATTGCTGTTAAAAAATTTTAACCTTTGAGCATATTTTTATACAGGGTTGCATTTGTATGTTTTTGAAATATTTTTCTGTGAGTGGTAGACTTTAATTACATTATGGATGTTACACCAAAAAAGCATGCAAGCATTATTGCTCTGAGAAAACAAACTAGTTTGAGTAAAAGAAACATTTCCGAAAAGCTGGCTATCCCAAAGTCAACTGTGGGTGACATCATAAAGAGAGCAAAGGACACTGGTGAACCATAAACATTACAACATGGAAAATGTGAAAAAAAGGGCAAGACAACACCGCAGGATGTCAAGGGAATAAGAAATAGTGTGACAAATCTAAAAAGAAAACAAGTAAAAATCTTCAGGACCTAGCCTTAGCTGGTCTAATGTTGCTTCTTCCACAGTCTGACGGAGGCTACTTGAAGAGAGTAGAACAGCAAGAAGACCTCTATGTAAACAATTGCTGGCTAAGGCAATGAAGAAAAATTGCCTGAGCTGGGTGAGTAATCACGCTGGATGGACAAAAGGTGATTGGAGAAAGGTGATATTTTCCGATGAATCACATTTTGAGGTGCATGGGCACAAATCAGCGGTGGTAAAACGAAGCAAAGAAGAGACTATTCAGCCTGAACACATTCAACAACCCCTAAAGCATCCCCCTAAGAAGATGCTTTGGGGTAGTTTTACAGCTAAAGATCCAGGACACCTGATTATTATTGAAGGTATGATGAACAGTGACAAATACAAAGCAACATTGCAGTCTCATTTGCTTCCTGTGCTGGAAAGAGACTTTGCTGATGGTGATTGCATTTTCCAGCAGGATCTAGCTCCATGTCATACTTCTAAAAAAATGTGCACATTCTTTGAACAAAAGGACATAGCCATTCTAGATTGGCCTGGAGACTCACCTGATCTCAATCCAATTGCGAATCTATGGGCAATAATTAAACGCAGAATTGAGAAAATCGACTGTTCAACTGTACAGAAGCTGATTTCTGCTATTACTAGGAACTGGTACTATGATGATAAGTTGTCAAAATGTGTTCCACATTGGTTGATTCTATGCCAAAATGTGTGAAAATGCTCATAAAGAAAAAGAGTGGTCATATTTTGTATTAAAAGTATTGTTTGTCAAATATTTCCTGTGACTTTTTAAATAACCCTTATTTTAACAAATATTTGTCTCATTTCATCACTGTCCGAATTAATTTGCACAGCACTGTATCTTGGATGATAGAAGAATGCTTGATGAGTGTAAAACTAAAGTGATTGTGCCTATTTTAAAAGGAAAGGGTTATGTGATGAGCTGTAAATCACATAGAGGAGTAAAATGGCTAATACATGAAAATTGTTAGAAGAATGTGAGAGAGGCAAATATGAACACTGATCAATTTGAATAAAATGCAGTTTGGATTTATGCCCAGGCAAAAGAACAACGGATGTAATATTCACTGTAAAGAGAATGCAGGAGGTATATCAAAAGAAGGAAAAAAGTTTGCAATGTGTTTTGTTGACATGGAAAAGGCTTTTGATAGAGTTCCGAAAAAAGTGATGATGTGGGCCAAGAGAAAGAAGGATTTATCAGAAGTAATGATTCAAGCAGTTATAAGATTGTATTGGGGAACAAGGCAAGTGAGAGCGGGAGCGGCATGTTTGAAGAAATTCAAAGTAAAGGTTGGTGTACATCATGGATCAGTGTTGCTGCCACAGTCGCTATACTATTCTTTGCAATAGTTGTGGATGCCATTACAAAACAATGCAAGACATGTGATCAACAAGATATTACACACAGATAACCTTGTTGTGATGAGCAAAACCATGGAAGACATGAGAGAAAGACGTTGAAAGGATGCACCGGGAGGTAAGGGTTTGAAGGTTGTGATGGTAAGCAAGTCATAATAAGAACTGTTCAAAGCAAGATAGATCCATGTGAAAATGGTGGGAAGAGAGTGATGGCCAATTAAATGTTGTGCACAAAAAGTGGAAACTGGGTTTATGGTAGATGTGCAAAAACAAAGATAGTTATCACAAGCTGGCAATGCATTATGTTTGTTAATATTTAAGGAAGTAATGCAATAAATGGTGGATTCGATCAAGAAGTAGTGCAACAAAGTGAAGACAGTTATTATTTTTGTTATTTGGGAGACAAGCTGAATGGTAGTAGTGGCTTTGAAGCTGCAGTTATTGCAAGAGTTAAGAATCGATTGGGTAAGACTTAAGAAATGTTGAGAGTTGTTACTCAGTAATAGGTTACTGTTGAAGATAGATGAAAAGGGAAAGTTTATCATTGCTGCATAAAATCAGAAATACTGTATGGAAGTGAGACATGGTGTTTCAAAGAAAATGAAAAAGCAATTTTAAGAAGAACAGAAAGAGTTGTGTGTAATTGAAAAGTTGTAGACAGAAAGATGCTTCAAGAACAGAAGGAGATGATAAGTTGAAGGATACTGTATATGAATTAGGAACAGTAAATGAGTTAGATGGCATGAACATGTGCTGAAAAGAGATGATGACAGTTACTCTAGTACTTGAAGCAAGTGAAAAGAGCAAGCGAAAATGACCAACGAACACTTGGAAGGAGCAAGTGAAAGAGAAAAGAAAGAAAATTAGTTTAAAAAAGGATGACCTGAATCAAATGTGAGAGATGGAATGCAAAGAATTACAAAAGGAATGGGGGGAAATCTGGTCAAAGGGGACCAAACTGGATAAAAACCGAATAACAAAACTGAAGCACAATGATAACTACTTTTAGTTTGAATTTGTTGGTGTAATGGGATTTGCTGTTAAGCTCAAATAACTTGTTTAGTGTTTTAGCAAGGTCTGCTTGGAGAATGGCTAGTTTCTCTGAGTGGCAAAGCTTACATGATCTCATCCCAGTTTAATATTGAGTAGGGTGTGCCATTATTCTCCACTTGATGTTGGGATCTTTCAAATTTTTTGCTTCACAGAGAAGTTTTACCAAGTTGGCAAAATTTCTGTTATGTTGGTACTAATAACTTTGTTTATGGCTGCAGAAACAGGCTTTAAATTTTTTCTCATTACAACCACAATAACTGTGGTGATTCTTCAACATGCTGTCATTGCTCAGTGTATCATGAAACTATGGCAATATCATTTACACAGTAGGTAGCTAGAAGTTACATGGTACCATGGTGTAATTGGAATGAATTTTGTTGTAAAATAAGGTTTTGTTGTGTCTGGAAACAATTGCTGTCATGCAGCACCTACAAATACAGGGTGAGTCAGAAGTAACAGGGCAGTCATGGCATTGGTGATCTAAGTGTACTGAAATGCATTTACATCAATCAGCCGATTGATTTCTTGGTGTAAACTAACTAACTAACAATGAAGAAGGTCATATGAACACTTACAAATTGTCAATTTAAGATGAAGATCATGTGAACACATCTTACAAATTGTCAATTTAAGAAAAAGGTTATATGAACATGTCTTACAATTGTCAATTTAAGTGATCTGAATGCCAGAAGCTCAATGACAACTTTCCAAACAGATGGATTGGTTGCCACAATTCCATCAAGTAACCTCCTCACTCTCCAGACCTTACTTCTCCAGACTTCTTTCTTTGAGGTGTGTTAAAGAATTCAGTGTATGCTAAAAAGCCAAGAATGAAAGATCAACTCGTGGCAATGACAGTGACCTCTTGCACAGAATTTAGTGAAAACTTATGCTGAAGTGTTTGCTATTCTGTCATTTGAAGGGCTGCAAAAGGCATTGAAGAAGACAGCCAACATTTTGAGCATTTACTCCGTTAGATTATGTACATGTAATAATAATCATGTAATCATATAATAATAAATTGGATTTTCATAACTTCTGTAGTTTTGACTGCCTGGTTACTTCCGACTCACCCTGTATAGCTCACTTTGACACAAATTTTATTGTAGATTTTATAAAGTGGTGATATGTGTGGAAAATGTTTAGTGAGCAGTCAAAAATTGACCAGCTCATTTTATGGTGGATTGAACCTTTTGATGTTACGTTTCCAAACTTTCCTCTAGAATAGATAGAGCCCAAGTTGCTGGACATAATTCAATGCATCAGTTTGTGTGTTCTTGTTTATCACTTTTTTGTATTCTGGGAGGGATTTAAAGCATATTTCCTGACCAAACCAAGCTCAGAGAGGTGATTGCTTAAACATGGATGGAAGTTGCTTTTTGTTGACAGGTGATGGTTGAAATGACTGTGAATGTATCATGGTTGATCATTCCACTTTTGAAAAGGTTGCCATGGCTCCATTGTATGTTAAGTGACAAAAACATCCAGAAGAACTGCTACACATTATTATGATTGTCATGAGACAAAATTTAAAGGCCAATTCTGCAACCATAACACTGGTCAACAGCAAAATGTTACACTACCAGAAAACAACCATTTTTCTATGCTTTAGGTGTGCTGAGCCCAAATCTGCAGTCAGATTTTTGCTATCACATCTACAAATTGAGATATTTGCATTTTATTCCACTTATTTTCTTGTCAATTCAGGTCTACTTTGAAATTTAGTTGCAACAATGACTCCCATTATTGAGAAACTATTGAAAGTTTTAACCTGACTGTATTTCTCTTGTGATGCAACAATTGATGTACGCATCTAAACAAGCTGGTTTAATAGTAGGCTATTAAGTCAGTACTCAGTAGCGTTTTTATCTCAGCAAAGTACGTTTAGCTATCAGGAATCAATTAAGTGAAATTTGCAGAGATTTGGAGAGAAAGTTCAACTATAGCAGGTGTTTTAAGAGTTTAATTCTATTCTATTTTTTGCTTAGAATTGCTATATACTGGCAACCATTAAAGTTACTAATTTAAAACAACTTGTTCAATGATGCTTTCAACTTCCAAGCATAGTTGTGTCAATCATCCCGCCAACTTTTCTTATGGCTGTGGCGAGTATACGAGGTGTGGCTAAAAAGAAATGGGACTGACTTCACAGATTGCATAATGTGAATAACCGTCCGGAGTTGATGCTTTCACAGCATGGTGTAACATGTTTTCTCCTTATAACCACTGTTTTGGCATAACAATGCAATTGTGTTGGCTTTTACTGAACCATAAAGGAATCTGATAAATTGCTTGTTGAAAAAATTTATTGCGTCTTTGCTGAGACCAAAGAAGGCCTGCATGCAACGTTGGCAAGTGAAGATGTTGATCACCTTATTTGATCATCACAAAATGGTGCATCACGAGTTTGTGCCGTAAGGACAAACAGCTAATCAACAGTTTTACAAGGAAGTCCTGACTCGTCTTGGAATAAAATCCGTCAAAAACAAAAAGACTCCTGGGCAGGCAAAACTGGATTTTGCATTATGACAATGCCCCTGCTCACACAGCTCTTAGCGTGAAGCAGTTCTTGGTCTCAAAAGAAATCACCACTTTGGATCATCCACCATATTCACCAAACTTAGCCCCTTGTGATTTCTTCCTTTATCCAAAACTGAAGGGGACATGCTTTCAAGAAGTCAATGACATCAAGGCCAACATGACGGCCTTCCTCAAAAGCATCAAAAAAGAGGAATTTACACAGTGCTTCAAAGCGTGGTCAAGAAGAATGAAAAAGTGCGTCAAAGCCAATGGCGAATACTTTGAAGGGAATAATTAGAGATCATGGAAGAATTGCATGTGCTGATCAAAGTGGTGATGTTATGGTGTATGTCTAAATAAACTTGTAAATGCAATAGTCTCGTTTCTTTTTAGCCACGCCTTGTACTCCTCCTGCTCACCGTGTGAAGATTAACAGGAGAATAAAATTTGCATACAAGCACTATTTTACATGCCAAATAGGCGACCAAGACAAAAAATGGGCCCCACATATCTGCTGTAACCGTTGCAGAACAAGTCTTCTATTTTGGCTGGATGGCAAGCAGAAGCAAATGCCTTTGCTGTTCCCATGGTGTGGCATGAGCAAAGTGATCATGTTACTGATTGTTATTTTCGCATGACAGCCATCAGAGGATTTTCTCAAAAAAATAAGTCAAAAATTTCTTATCCAGTTTGTAAGTCAGCTATTAAAACCAGTTTCCCAAAGCCCTGATTTGCTTGTACCTCAGCCTCCAACTGAAAAGGAAGATTCTTTGTCCGTTAACGCATGTGAGAGTACCAGTACTGAAAGTGAAGAGGAACCTATTGAATTGGATCCCTCTTTTCAACATGAGTCTGCACCACTCTTCATTAATCAGGAGCGTTTGAATGACCTAGTGCAGGATTTGTATTTATCTAAAGAGAAAGCAGAAATTTTGGGGTCCAGGCTTCAACAATGGAATCTACTGAAACCAGAAACAACTATTTCATCGTTTTGTAGTTGCAATCAGAATCTTGCGGGTTATTATGCAAATGCTGAAAACATATTCTATTGTAAAGATATTGGTGGCTTAATGTCCAAACTGGGGTGTGAACATAATCCTGCTGATTGGAGGTTGCACGCTGAAAGCATATGAGCAATTAGGTGCTCGTAAGTCTTTGAAAATGCACTTTCTGCATTCTCACTTAGATTTCTTTCCATCTAATCTTGGCGAAGTAAGTGATGAACAAGGAGAGAGATTCCGTCAGGATATATCCGTCATAGAAGGGCAGTACCAGGGTTGTTATGATGCAAATATGATGGGAGATTTTTGCTGGTACCTACAATGTGAGAGCAAGAGCTTGTCTTACAAGAGAAAAGCCAAATGCGTGAAACATTTTTAAAGCTGTCTCATGGTGCATTATAAAATTAAATGCATTCATGGTTTGTTGCAATGGTCCATTTAGCGCAAAACTGTATTTTGTGATTGTGTGTGCTGTGTAAGGAAAGGAAAAACTGTGGCATGTGGTTATCTCAAAAACATGATGTGATAGAAAAAACTAATTGTATTTTCAAAATCAGCACCCCCGAATTAGCCAAAATCACTATTTCATTAGTTACGTAACAAAAAAAAATTTTTTTTGTTTACCAGTGAAATCAAAGCTTCAAACACAAACACAAAAAATAATTCCATCAAACTGTCACAGACTGAGAAGCAAAAGACTCAAAAAAAGAAGCTGCAAACATCAAATAAAGTGTTATTGCACAATGCACCATACTAATCCAGAGCAAGATCATGTAACCTTTTTCTTAATAAAAAAATTTTTTTACTCAGTTAAGACCCTCCCACAGCTCTAAACAAAATATCCAAGCACATCAGCAAATGTCATCACACCAACAAATTCAAATTAAAAAATTTTATTGACAGTGAATGGGTAATGGCTGGTCACAAAGAGTCACTTTAAATGTACGTAAACTGATAACAACATCTTGAAGAACTGCCTCGCATTACAGGTTGACCATCACTAATATGGCAGTCAGTTAGCCAGACAATCAGTTATCCACAACTAATTTGACCTAGAAAACAGTACCTGTACCCTGTACTGCAATTTTAAATTTCCTATGTCACCATATCAGCTTTGTACTGTACTGTACCAATTATATTACCTATATTTCATTGACATTGTACTTGTCTTTTCTTTATTAACCAACTTGTACTGATTTAGAGGATATTTTAATTTTAAGGTGAAGTGGTTAGCAACTGGGTTTGTGTATTCTATGATAATAAATGGCTAATCCGGCACATCCCCAGGTCCCAATGATTCCAGATTAGTGATGGTCAACCAGTACTATGTTTGTAATGAGATGAAATTAAAAGTACACTTTTACAACCATAATAGAAGGTAGAAACACTGAGATAGTAAAAATTGTGCATAATTGTGAAAGATTGTCTGGTAAGCAAGAGCCACAAGAAAATCTCTTTATGACATGGAACATTATGACATCCACTAAACAAGATCATGTAACCCAGAGGTTTTCAGCTGGGGGAACATTTACCCCTTGGGGGAAAAATTTGCCAAGGGGTAAATGAGAGAATAACGGTTGAGAACCCTTGATGTAACCTTTTCCTCACCAGAAATTTGCCATTTTCTATGCAAACCCAGCTAAAACTTAAATATGATATTCAAGCTTAACATCAATGCCACCACACCAACAACACTAAAAAATTTTACTAACTAATGCTACACTTGAATGTTTTACTAAAGTAATATCATGTTTCAATGTGCATAAACAACCATTTATGAGTCGTTCTAACCATGGTTAGATTTAAACTCGTTTTTCCACGTATGGGCTGACACTTTGTTGCCTTACTTATTTGTTTGACACCACTATCTTGACTTGTGGTGGATGATGAAGCAACTATAACATGGCTATAGTCAGCATTGTACCCAATCCAAAAAAACAGCAGTGTATTGCCAAGAGCCTCGTCAGTCAAGTTTCTTGAGATCAATCAGTCTTTTGTGAAGTGGATAGCAACTGGCTTCAATGCTCATTTTAGATACTCAAAATTAACAAATGCAGGAGATAGTAACTCTTAATTATGACTGTAAACCAGGTGCAGCATGACATGTTAGCTCCAGGTAAATTCTAATTACGTGCTTTTCACGAGTCAGAAGCAAGGATTGGTAAAGTGTCTTTTAAAAAGAGCTCAATCAGAGTTGAAGTCCAAGCAGGCACATAAAACATTAGAAACTTCAAAAATTATGAAAGCTTCAAAAATGAATGATTATCCCAAATTGTTTCTAAAATGCACAGTTAAAAGTTTGAAAAGAAAAAGAAATTCATTGTCATCTAATAACAGGCAAATTAAAAACATATATTGCTCTGCCTTATGTTCCAAGATATTTTGAGCCTCTATCAAAAATTTTAAGAAATGTAGAAATTTTGGTCTGTAGCAAACCACATTCAACTTCAAAAGATATTTTACTTGTTGGAAAGGTCATCTAGACTTGGTGCAGTTTACCAGATTCCCTCTTGGGATTGCTCTGATATTTACCTTGGGAAAACTGAATGGGCTTACAAAACAAGATTGGCTGAGCATAAAAGAGAATTAACCACTTCTTTACGGTATTGCTTTGGAATGATCCATTTTTTGACCTTTTGCGACCCATGTTTGGGTCACAACCCATACTTTGGGAACTGCTGTCTTAATTGATTCACCACATCAACACATGTTATATGCAAGCGTGAATGCTTTCTGACAACAGGTCAAGAAAAATTTGTGGCTGTAGCCGCTCTCCGTCATTATGTCACAGAAATGCTGTGTAACTATAGCAGCTTCCCGTAAGGAAGTGGTTAAGGCCAGCAAGTCTGGCAAAAGTCAATGACAACAACTTTAATAAAAAAAAGCAGCATTGGTTAAACATGTGATTACCAAAGATCACCAAGTTGACTGAGATCACAGCAAAATTTTAACCTTTGAAACAGATCATACCAAACTTCAATTTCTTAAATCATCTTTTATTCATAATTCTAAAAATGCAATCAATGATAAAGAAAATTGTATCCATTCTGAAATTTATGATAATTTGGCATAATCCACAATTAGTTGTTATTTGCTTTTAAACTTTTTGTTTTGCCTTTTTCCTTCAATTACGTAGCACACTATTTATATTGCTTTGCTCATGCTTTCAGTTATTATTGATCATGATGAAGAACAGCTGTATAGCTGTTTGAAACAGTGATGAATATTAACCTGTTAGGCATCACCAATGACATATACCGTTTACAGTTATCTGCTTGGAACTGCCACCAACAGCATATGCTGTTTTCAGACGTAGGGTATTACATAAAGCTGTCAGCCACAAGGTAACCTGTTTCTCGCTTAGAGAGAGAGAAAGAAAAAAAAAACGTCTGCAAATACTATTTCCATGGCAAGAGAACAAGCTTACTTTTTTGAAGTGACTTTTTCAGGCAGGCTTGTCTACCAGTTGATGCATTGACAAATATTTCCTTTATACATGCTCTATTTTTCTCTTTGCAATCGTATTTCATTTCATTCAATGAGTTCAAGAAAGCAAACCAGCCTCTCTTCTAATGAAATGCAGAATTATTAGAAGAAAACACTGATAATGACATGCTGGACCTTGAGAGCTTAAGTTCCAAATCCTCCAGCAATTCTGATGAATAAGCATATTCATCACCTGATAGCGAAGATGGTTGCTTTGCCAACTGACTGGTTGACAAGTGGTAGAGAAAGAAATACCCCTCACTTTTCATTTTGACCATGGTGTGAAAATTACTGTTGAAGATAAAAAAAACCCCGTGGAATACTTTGAAAATTATTTCGATAAAGAAATCACTGCTTACCTCATGAATGAAACAAACAGATTTTCACATGAATTTTAAAACAAGAATAGAGAAGCTCTGTCACCACGATCACAAGTACGTCAATGGTGTGACACAAGTGAAAATGAAACGAAAGTGTTCATTGGGTTACTTATTCTGCAGGGCATTGATTCTAAGGTGGAAAACTCAAGGTATTTTTCTTCTCATGAAAGTATTGCTTTTTTTTTTGCAAGATAATGAGTGGGCATAGATTTGACTAGCTGCATAAGTACCTACATTTGGTTGATATCAATACCATAACAAATGGGCCAGGAACAAAGTTGGCAAAGATAAAACCATTCATTTAGCTCATTGTGAAAAGTTCAAAAAAAATTACATTTAAAATTAGATTATTTCTATTGATGAATCTTTGTTAGAGTGAAAGGGGAATTCGTCGTGGGTCCAGTATACACCAGCTAAATGCAAAAAATTTGGTATAAAGTTTTTTCAACTTTGTGGAAGTTCCACAGGATATATATGGAACTTTTTTGTTCATGCTGGTAGTGAAAAAACAAATCTGGAAATATATATGGATTTCCCTGTGACTTCCAGAATTGTGTTTTCCTAATGGACCCTTTGCGGGGAAAGGGGTATTGTCTCCACACTGATAACATTTATACAAGCCCAACATTGGCAGATAAACTTGTTGACTATGAGACTGATACAGTTGGCACTGTAAGAATCATACGAAAAGATGTGCCAGCAAAAATAAAGGAAACAAAACTGAAAAAAGGGGAAACCATAGCAGCATACCAGAAAAAGTCAGTTATACTGAAATGAAAAGACAAAAAAGATGTGCACGTTCTGAGTACATTATACAATGACTGTATGATGTAAGTAAAATCTAGACATGGAAAGGAAATGCTCTAGCCAAAAATGGTGGCTAATTACAACTCAAACATGGGTGGCATTGATCTTTCTGATAATCTCATGGTTCATTTTTCAACCACAAGAAACAGGCTGAAAAAGTACCACCAGAAAGTATTCCGTCATATGTTGGACATGATTCTTCTGAATTCCTATATTGCATACAAAGACCTTAATGGAAAAGTTATAAGATGAGAGTTTATTTTGACACTTAGCAAAAAACTTATATCTAACTAAATATGCTGCTGAAAGGCCTTCTACTACAAATAGACCTCCCTGACTCTCAGTGAAGCCATTGCAGCTAATTGGTAGGCACTTTCCCGAGTGTTGTACACCTACAGAAAAAAGAAAGACCACTCAAGGCTTGAGCTCAGTGCCAGAAAAACAAAATAAAGGAGAGCTCGTACTGGTTTAAAGACTTTGAAGTTGGTTTGTGTGCTGTACTCTGTTTCATAGATTGGCACACAAAAGAATGAATTCTGTGCATCAATAAACTTTTGCATCATTTATTTCAATGCTTGATTTTTCTCACTAAATTTTATTACAGCAATGTACAATGCCCTTTCTTTCATTAACTGATTTTTCAACATTATTTGGTCATTTGCAAAATACATAATTGTTGTTGTAAATGCAAAACGAGCATCTGCATGATGAATGATAACTGACAGAAAAGGGTGACAATACAAAAGCAACATGATTTCCAAGGCGTGACGCTTAACAGGTTAAAGTTTTTTGAATGTTTGTTAAAAACTTGTATTAACTTAAACAAATGTTATTTTTTACCAGAAGAGCTAAATAAAATGAGTTGACATTGCTGGACCTTTTGTCATGCTAATCTTACAGAAATCACAAAAATAATTTCCACCATTAGCACGATAACCTAGTCCATGGATTATACCCTTAAAGCAATAGCCTGACCTATAGTAACAACTTTACTGTAGTGCTTGATTGGGTCAGTTTGCACTTCCCCTAAGTGCAATTATGCCAGGAGCTGGCAATATATGAGCAGCCAGAAATTTTAGGTCATACAAAGAAGCATACAAAAAGTCATAAATAATATGTCAAATATTCAAGAGCTTATTTTTGAAGTTAGACAACAATCACTTTAGCACCTCCTCCATCTCCACCGCTTTAATATTTATGCAAGTGGTGAAACAAACAGTAAAACGGTGTAAAGTTATATGCTCTTTCAAATGGGAGCAAGTTCATTTCCTAAGAACACTCTGCAAACAGGGCAAATAAGACGTTGCTAGGGACTTCACCAACTTTGGGAAAAATATCAGGGCTATGTACAACCATCAACTGACCCAACCACCACACCATTTTTTTATTCAACTCCTACTGGAAACATGACACTTTCAACTTTTGAACAAGAATTGGCTATGTCAAAAAAACTTTGCTTTTTATTACTGTTCTCACTACTACCCATATTCTTAACCTCAACATTACTGATGGGGGCACTGCAATTGTAATCACTAAATTGTGAAGGCATCACTTTGAGTTAGATTGCTTCTTCCATAGCTGGGTTTCTGCCAAAACCAAGCAACATGCATGCAGCCAGAACTTTAGATCGTACGAATAGGCATACAATTACAAAAAAGTTGTAAGCAGTAATCCTAATATTAAATAAAGTATTCCTCAAAATACATATCAATTACTGTGGTGCCCTCCCACAACCTCAATATGTTTTCAAGTACTTGCTCCATTTAATGTTTAAAAGTTTGTTAAATTTAAGGATACCTATGGTGAAAAAAAGGCAAAGATGAAACTACAGACTTGAGAAACTCAGGAGACATATAGCTGTCGCAGCCATGAGAAACACACTATATAATGTTTTAATTGCTTTTCAAAAAATAATTGCTTTGTTCTGGAACAAGATTTGGCTATATTAACTCTTTTGCTCCCATGATCATCGATTGATGAATTTTGTGCTTACACCCTTTCGCTCTCGCGAGATCATCAATTGATGATTTTTTTCAATAGTTGAAAAAATTAGTTTACTTTGAAATTGATTTGTGACTTTATTTCTCAACCGATTTCAACAATTTTTTTTTAAATTAAAGATGATTTCAAAGCAATGTTGATGATGTTTTACATTTTTCTTAACTATTTGTTTTTATTCTGAAAAATTTGACCTATATTACCTGTAGTTGAACTTCTTTACCCCCCTAAAATTTGGTAATCTAGTATAAACAGATAAATTTAATACATAAACAATGTAATAACCTGACAACTGTTAACATATTTAGAAATCTCAGGAAATTAGCTTTTCAGCAATGTATAAATTTAAATAGTTGAGGCTAAAAATTACTTTATAATGACTAATAAAGAAATAGTACGCATACACAATTTTTCATTTTTTGTTGGAAAATTTTCCAATGGTACTTCAGAAAATTGCAATTTGTAGAAAAACTAATTCCTTTGGTACATTTTGGCTATTTTTCCTGATATCCATGGTTATTTAGCTGTCTTTATCTAAGTTTTCAGAAAGATTGATCAAAAAATGAAGTCTGTGGAATTTTTGATAGATAGCCGACACCAAGCAAAAAATAGATAATTTTCTGCAAAAAAGAGGGGGTCAACATGGTCCTGTATCGTCTTTAGCAAATAAATTTGTATCTCAAACTACATATCATCTAAAAGTTTAGAAAATTTCATTTCCAAAAATATATACTGTTGAATGAATTAGGGCAAACGTTCTTCTATGACTGTTGAAATTGGCAAATTTCGTAGGCCTAATCTGTTTTTGATACCGATCAAAAACACTCAAAATTTGGGTTTTTGTGCTGCAATTTGTAGAAAAACTAATTCCTCTGGTACATTTTGGCTATTTTTCCTGATATCCATGGTTATTTAGCTGTCTTTATCTAAGTTTTCAGAAAGATTGATAAAAAAATGAAGTCTGTGGAATTTTTGATAGATAGCCAACACCAAGCAAAAAAATAGATAATTCCTACACCAAAACAGGGGGGTCAACATGGTCCTGTATCATCTTTAGCAAATAAATTTTTATCTCAAACTACATATTATCAGAATGTTCAAAAAATTCCCTTTCCAAAAATATATATTGTTGCATGGTTCAGGTTAAGAGTTATTCTATAAAGACTGATAAAATCGGAAAATTGCGTAGGCCTAATCTGTTTTCAATACTAGTCAAAAACACTCAAAATTTGGATTTTTGAGCTTCACAAAAATGCAATTTGTAGAAAAACTAATTCCTTTGGTACATTTTGGCTATTTTCCTGATATCCATGGTTATTTAGCTGTCGGTATCTAAGTTTTCAGCAAGATTGATCAAAAAATGAAGTCTGTGGAATTTTTGATAGATAGCTGTCTCTAAAAACATTGAAAGCAAAAAAATTGGCAATACCCCTACAAAAAAGATAGGAAAATCAACATGGTCCTGTATTATCTTTAGCAACGAAATTTTCCTCTCAAACTACAAATCATCTGAAAGTTTAAGAAATTTCCTTTCCAAAAATATATATTGTTGCATGGTTTAGGCTAGGAGTTATTCTATAATGATTGATGAAGCATGATACCTATAGTTATCTTTAGTACCAGCCCAAAACACTCAAAATTTGATAGCTGGACCTCAGAAAATGCAAATCACGCAAAAAGCACTTCCTTTACAAATTAGAAATCATGTTTATGCGTTTATATAACTCATTTTGTGCTCTGCATTGAGTTTCCACGGAGCTGATGTATATCAAACACTTTTTATAGATTTTGCAAGCAAGGGTACTCCGAGTGGATATACTGGTTCCTCCAACAAAAAAGGAGGGGTGTAAAAATGGTCTTGTTTCATCTTTAGCAACAAAACATCAGTTTTAAGTTTTATATTATCTGAAAGTTGAAGAAATTTCCTTTTTAAAAATATATTACAATACATATTTTAGGCTAAGTTTTGATTGGTAAATAGGCTAGTCTAAATGATAAACCCTAAATTATCTTCAATACCGGCCAAAACTCCCCTCCCCCAATTTTGGTGCTAGAGCTCATAAAATTGCAAATTGTGAAAAAAGTACACCTTTTAAAAATCTTCAAACATTTTTATTAAATAGCGCAATTCTTTTACCATGTTGTATCAAGTTACCAAGGCGAAAATGCAAACAAAGCACTTTTTATTTACTTTGACAGGCGAGCTGTAATCAATCAAAATTAGCTGTTTTCCAGCAAAAAGGGGGTGGCAAAAAGTAGCTTATGTTTCACCTTAAACAACAACATAATCTATTTAAACTGCATACCATTTGAATCAGAAAGAACCACTTTTTTCAAAGATAGGCAATATTAGGTGGTATAAGCAAAGAGTTAGTACATAATGATTGATGAAAAGGGTAGTTGCAGTAGATTCCAGGACCCCCAAAACCGCCGAAAATTTGGCTGCTGGGCTTCCAAAAAATTGAAAATAGTACAAAAAATTTGTCCTTTGGTAATTTTTGACATTTTACCTCGAAAGTATGATTCTTTTACCTCATCTAGCTGCCATTTTTTAAAAAATTCAACCACACGTGAGGCCTGCAATATCTTTTGAACTTGGGGTAACATTGGTTTCCCCCACCAAAAAAAAAGGAGGGTAAAAATATTTTTGTTTCATTTTGAGTTACAAAGAATTGTTTTTGGAATGCACATCACGCTAACTGGGATGAAATTTCCCTTTTCAAAAATATATCACACTACATAGTTTGATTTAATCTTGATTTCATTTTGATCAATCAAAAACACAGTCCCAATACACATCTTTTTGTTGTAGCCCAAAAAGATCTTGAAATATCTGTGGCTATGGGTCTCAAAAGTATGATTCTTTTACATGAACTAGCAGCCATTTTCAAAAAAATTGTTTCCCATCGAGGCTTGTAATACCTTTTCAACTTGGGGTAACATTGGTTTCCCCCACCAAAAAAAAGGAAGAGTGTCAAGATGTTTTTGTTTCATTTTGAGTCACAAAGCATTGTTTTTGGAATGCACATCATGCTAACTGGGATGAAATTTCCCTTTTCAAAAATATATTACACTACATAGTTTGATTTGATCTTGATTTCATTTTGATCAATCAAAAACACAGTTCCAATACGCATCTTTTTGTTGTAGCCCAAAAAGATCTTGAAATATCTGTGGCTATGGGTCTCAGAAAAGTAACAATTGTAGGAAAACTAAGTAACTTGGTGCATTTTGGCTATTTTTCCTCGAAAGCATGATTCTTTAGCATGATGTGTCTAAATTTTTGAAAAAATACATCAAAAAATGAAGTCTCTAGAATTTTTTAAAGCTACAGTACCTTATTTTGAAAGTAATTTACTCCCCCAAAAAGGAGGGGGTTAATTTGCATAAATTATATTTATGGGCAAAAAAATTTTGTTTGGAGGTCAGCATATTTTAAATCAATAAAATTTCCTTTTCAGCGATATAACATGATTGAGATAATAGCCAATGGCCTAAAACCAGTGAATTATAAAAGTAAACATAATTAATGGTTTTTTTTATGCAAATTAGCCGTTTTTTGCATCTGCTATAAAGAATTTCAGGACTGCTTCACGGGAGCAAAAGAGTTAAAGAACATTAAATTTTATTGCTGTTTTCACAACTATCTATAGATGAAGCCAGATCAGATGGCTGAAACAACATTTTTAACCTGACATAACTAATAGAGGTCCTGCAGGCAATGCCAAAATCTCTAATAAATACATACTAATGCTCCTACTTGTTTGACGAGACCTAATATTTAGACATGTTTCTGTTTTCTCATTACCTTAAATCTATATACAGTAAATGCTCCTTATATGGTACTTCGCTATCCAGTAAATTCACCATCACAATGCTAAGTAATTATTATCCTCAATTTTATTTATAGTAAAAAACAATTCACAGATATGATATCTGTTCATGTTTTGCTTACACTGTACAGTAACACCACCATGCTGCATGGCCACCTCAACAATTAATCTCTTCCCGCATTTTCCACTGAACACAAGTAAAATCCTTGTGTGGTTTTTCTGGATATTATTATCACAACGCACAGTGACGCATCCATCATGGCCCCAAAATGTTCTGCAAACACTGCTGGAGTTGAAAAGGCAAAGTGAAAGAGTATTAGTCTGACATTAGAGGTAAAATTAGATATCTTAAAGAGGAAAGTTTGATATTAGTCAAAACTTAGGCCTAGCCCAGTCAACAATCTCAACAGTTTTAAAGAATTGTAAGGCTATGAAAAAAGCTGGGATGAACGCAATGAATCTGCAGAGCAAATTGTTAACAAAATACTCAGAGCCAATAATGGATAAGAAAAGGTAGCTCAAAATTTGAATACATGACCAGAATTGTCAAAATGTGGTTTTTGAACTTTGAATTTGATCTGTCAAAAAGTCTGTGAGGTCACTTTTGACGAGCTGAAACAGATCTCTATTGTTACATGTTATTGTGGGTTTGGTACACAGTAATTTCCATTAGCAGTAAGGTTTTCAGGAACGCTTAATAAACATATGACAAGGATTTACTGTATATTGGTTTATTCAGATAGCTTTCACATAATTGTATAACACTTTTCCAACAAATCAAAAAAGATCGGTTATAGGAAATCAGTTGAGTAGAAACCCTTCAGGTTCAACATTGCTTACTGACTAGTATACTCCTGCAATCTTACTGGCACTTTTCCTCAAACTTGCATCATTGTATCCTATTGCAACTCATGTGTACTTGCAAACAAATAAAATTTATTACAATCAAAAGGATGCTTCATTGGTCGAGCAGTTAACATAATTAAAAACTTAAGATTGTCAAAAGCTTGTTTTACCCTCCCAAGGAAGCTGACAAAGCTACTTGGTTTATTAAAACCCACTAAAAACAAGTTTAATTGATGATACCATAATATGATGACACAATTAATAGCATTTCATAAAGACTCACATAATTATCATTTAGAAATTATATTTGGTTCCAGAAGTTTTGCTGGTTCCTTTTATTCTATTTGACAACACAACTTACATCCAGCAAAGTTCCCACATCATGGTCAAAGTACTTATTTAGTGCAGCATTTGTAGCTTCAAGTTGTAAAATATATTCATTCCTTGCTTTGATGCACTTCAGTTTTGCTTCTGAATATTTAATCAACCTCTGTAACAAAACAACGTTTCTGAACTGATTAACCTAGTCTGCCACAAAGCCAACCAGAAAAAGTTAAAATCTTATAAAACCTTTGTGCGAGTACGGTCACAAGTAATTTGCTAGTATTCTTTTTTTTACCTACAGGCTTACCAACCATTCAACAGCAGTCGACAACCAGTTAGAGTAGTTTGAACTGCAAAAACTAAATTTGTCAGCTTGTTTTGGTGCAACAACAAATAAAAACCCAGGACAATGAGATTCACTGCATTCTTTTTAATCATGATTAAGTACACACAGTTTCATATTTTACTTATCCTATCACTTATCCTATTGCTGACTACCACGCAAAAAAGCTGAAAATACTACTTTTTGAAGTCTTGGGAAAACTCAATACGAAAATCTAACCAAGATCTACAGACATCAGAGATGACACTCCGACTACAATGCAAGCAAATTTGGAGAAACATATTCTACAAACTTGACAGCATTCCTAGGTGGAGAGCCAGTGACATTTATCTTACTTTTATGTCACAAAACACAAAAGGCTTAACCACATCCAATGGTGGACATCACCAGCTTATTATCAAAACAACCATAGGCCATAAGGTCTAAACCAGAGGTTTTTAACCAATGGGTCACAGCATGCAAGTCAGGTGGGCAACAGACATCTGTGTATTTTGAAAATGGGTTGACATGCTGAATATGATTGAGAAATATTGGTCCATATAAACAATCATTTGGATCAACATCTGTAAACTATTCTTCAGTGATGAAAATCTTATAAATAGAAATGTTAGTGATATTTTTACTAAAATTTGATTGCTGTCGAAACGTTGTTGAAAAAGGAATTTGAGTTTGCATTCATTCTCCAGTGATTTTCATGCTCTTTTCATGCATTGAGAGTAGCAGTATAACAGCCTAGTCAAATCAAAGAACGACAAAACTGTGTAACTTGTTACCTAGAGATCAAAATTTGTCCTTGACATTGGTAGTCAAGGATTGACTTTCTCCACAACATATTCCCAAATCCATCCTACAAGGACACCCTCCACACATCTATAGTTATTCTTCCTGCATGAGCAAATCCAACAGCAGTCAACCTGAAACCTGGTACTCAGCAATAAAACAACATCCTTTGTTGTTAATCCATCTTGTGCATGAATACACTGAAGACAAATTTTTAATCTTCGCCCATGGACACACTGCTTTTCATCTACACACTCTTGAAGCCACTTATATAAAAGCATCTAAAACAGATCTGTGCAAACAAAACTAATTTGTCTACAGACGGCAGATGCTTTCTTGTAGCCTGATCCACGAGTACACCTGTCCTCTGAACTCATATGACAGATCGAAACCAAATCTGCCCAAACGATAGGACATCTACTGTTGCCGACGTTCTGGACAAATCTTGTAAGTGGCAAACACCCTTTTCAGGGTGAGGCAATGCATTCAAACACATCGTCAACAAGCTCCGAAGGCCTGTTATCCTTTAGCTAAACATCAAAGGCTTCACTGCAAACAAGATGAGCGTTCTTTACCGTCTTGCTGCACAGCGTGAGACACTTGTTATCCTACTCCAGGAGACCCACTGCACATCTGCACAGAGATTAGTTCTACTGAACTACCAACTAACTGGGTTTTCCTTAAGCAGGAAGCATGGTCTTGCTATGTTTGTCCATGAATGATTGAAGTGGACTCTTTTTGACCAATCTCCACCTACATCAGAGACTGAGTGGTTGTGCATTGACGTTGAAGGATATAAGATAGTCAACATTTACAAACCTCCATCGATTTGTTTGCAAGTATCCGATCTCCCAGTATTCCCACATCCCTGTCTCTATGCTGGCAACTTTAATTGTCAGCATGTTGATTGGGGTTATGATGCTTAATGATTAAGGTCATTGACATAAGTATACTTTCTGAAGGTTGTGGAGGAAAGATCGTATATATAGACATTAAAAAGCAGGGGGGCCAAGACCAATCCCTGGGGAACGCCATTTCTCACATGTCAAAGCCTGCTTCGCTTGCTATCACCAATGGTGAGGGTGAAGCTTCTATTTCAGATAAGCTCCAAGATCATCCAAACTATGTACTTATCTGGCAGAGATCTTAGCAGCTTGCAGGTAAGTCTGCAGTGCCATAAGCCGCTGTCAAGCCGACAAACACGGCACCAGAGTCCTCAATATTTTGTGCAAGCAAAACAGTTTGGTCAACAATTGATCTCCTCTGTCAAAATTTAGACTCTTCCCTAGGGAGCTGTGGATCGATAATTAGTTCAGCAGAAGTATAGATAAGCCTCTCAAGAATCTTGTAGGGGACGCAAAGAAAAGATATTGGGCAATAGCTCTTAGGGTCCTCATCAGGCTTCATTGGCTTTGGGATCACAACTACCAGCACTCTTCTCCAGATTTTGGAAATTTTGAGTAAAAGGATTGAACTTTGTGCCAACAGCCAAAGGGAAAGAAAACATTTGTAATGCAGAGTGGTGCTTTTTAACTAAACATACATGAAGAATGGAGTGGGCTGATAAATTCAAAACAATGAAAATACACACAATGAAAAATGCCTACCTACTAAACTTCAAATTCCGAAATTTTCTATACCATCACCTGAATCACTTACTGAAGAGGTTCCAATCTACAAGAAATTAGTTGAAACCAAATCACAAAGCTAAGATCATACATCTTTATGATCTTAGCTTTGTGATTTTGTGATTTGGTTTTCAACTTTTCCAAGGCTATTCTCTATTTGATTATATTTTGTGCTGAGTTTTCCCCACTTGCAATAAAAATGATGTTTTGTCTGAATCTTTTAAAGGTTGAAGAATGATATTTAAACAATAACCTTTATTTTGTCTTAAACTAGCACTTAAAACTATAAAAATGTTAATCTCTGAACAAAAGGTTGTAGTGTGTCGAACAGACAAAGATGGAAAAATCCTTATTGTTAACTATTCAGACTATCATGAAATTATGGAAAAAGAACTAAGCATATTTGACATTCTATAATTCACTCCACAGATTATTCATAAACAATTTGAAGTTAATAAATGCAGGTGTGAAAACCTCATCATCTCATTGTTTGAAAAAGGAGTCATATCGAAAGATTTACTTAATCAAAGCACAGGATATAAAGTCAAAGAAAACGGTTATTAAAAGATAACAGGAGAGTTGGCTAAATATTTTGCAAGTTCTAGCCCAGCATATGCATACCCCCTTTTCAAGACTCACAAGCTCCAACCAAATCACCAATTAAATGCTCAGATTACTGACATACCACTTAGATTGTTGAAAATGACAGGACACATCCCTATATCAAGGTTTACTGCAATGATTGAAAACATCTTGCATCCCATTGCAATAAAATATTGTCAGGATGAAATCAATGAGTATTGCACAGATCGCACTCACTATCTATTTGAACTAGATCAATGGATATCAAACAACCTGGATATTCAAAACAAGCTTATTAACGAAGATCTTTTCATTGTGGCAGCAGATGTTGTTGCACTCTATCCAAATATCAACAGAAATACACTTAGGAATACCCTCACAAAAGCTCTTAATTCACAATCAGTATTTTGCAAACTGGTATTTTGTAGAATTAATTATACTTACTCTAGAATCAGTTATAATACACAACATGGACACAATTTTCATAACAAACCTAATGGCATAATTACTGGTGACAACCATTCAGTCTCGCTAGCTAACATAGCTATGCATTTTTCTATAGCCTACTCTAAAAAAGCAGTTGTTTATAAAAGATTCAGACAAAACATCATTTTTATTGCAAGTGGGGAAAACTCAGCACAAATATAGTCAAATAGAGAATAGCCTTGGAAAAGTTGGACTTCAATTAAACACTACACTCTTCAATACCAAATACTCACACCAACAAATTGAATTTTTGGACGTTCTCTACAAACACTCATCAAGCTCATCATTTAAATTTTTCATGAGGGGGAGGATTATATCAAAAAAAACTGCCATTGTCAGAACTTTTCCTAATCGAACTTAATGTCATCTCTTACAGGTATTTCAATCTATTGTGGTAACTGAAGCAATGTGCATGGAGCATATATATGAAGACAAAACTGACTATGATACTAGCCTGGAATATCTAAAATACAAATGTTTCAAATCTAGATTTCCTAAAACTATCACATCAAAGATGATTCAGGAGGCCAAGTCCTGGGTGGATAGATTTCATCCTGTCACCAATAACAAATTACAGAAAAATAGGCAGAAAAAAAATCATATGGGTAACCCAGTTTCCAAGACATTGCGATCCAGCCAGATGAAAAAATATCTATAATCCAATATGATGCTTGCATACAAGTGCTCACGGACATAAGGCAATTTTGTCACATGCTCTAAAAAGCTTTCATTTGATTCTCATGAGGGCAGGGATGGGAGTATATCTGGGCCTGTGGTAAATGTGCACTATGTGGTAATCATGACTCACATAATTCTATGTATGATCCCACTGATGAAACATATCTGTACACCTAATGGAGAACAACATTTGACCCAAAAATCAAACTGCAAAGATTATGGTATTTATGCTGCATGTTGTAAAAACAATGATATTACTATGTTGGTCAAATAATGACACCTTTCTCACAACGTTGAACCAAACATTGAGTACTATGGAACAAATTTGTTACTCAAAAAATAATGATAACTTGGCCCTATTTAGACATTACGATAAACATCATAAGGCAATCTTTACTGGTAAGCCTGATATAATGCAATGTTTTTTGTCATCTTCATCGTAAAACCTGAATTTGAAAATTTAAACTTCCCAAAGCCAAATGGTTGTGCATACTCAATGCCAAAATAAGTATTAATATAATGATTTTACCATATATATGACTGGTACTAATCACTCACCATGTTTAAATTTTTTTTACTATACTGATATATAGTATGCAAACAGCCTGCATTTTGATCTTATGTTTTTCATCATAATGGTCTGCTGTCTTGTGGGTAATACTTTAATACTATAAAATGAAATTATTTGTTTTGATACGCTGGATAGCTAATTACTTATGTGATGGAGTGTAGAGTTGCCAGTACAGCTAATTGCTTGGTTCCTTATATTTAGTTGTTTTCAATCTTTTTCAGCACTGAAGATGCTAATCTATTTATTGAGTTATAAAGGCAATCTACGCGTTTTATATGCATGTTCACACGAATGACGTGGTTATTTCACAAAGTAATAGTATTGCAAATAATAAAAGCCTCCCTCCCATAATTTAACAAGACCATCCCTGGACGTGTTTTGTCGTTTTGCACTCATCAGCAGTGCCTGTCCCATCATCACCAAAAACCAAAACCCCATGTTTGCAATAATATGAAAAATGTATCATTCTATTACAAATTTGTAATAGTAAAAATAATGAATAAGAATTTGTAATATAGTGCAGTGGTTAAGTTAAAAAAAAATACGGAATTGTGCAATTTTTGATAAAAGCACCAAACTTTCAGGAGTGTTAGCATATGGTATAAAATTTATTTTCAGACGTGGAGGCATCAAATATTCAGACCTGGGGGACCCCTGCAGCCCTTTTTATGGTTCCCCCTAAAGTTGGGCATAATTGCCAGACCCTCAAACTTTGAGAAGCCATATCTCCACTTTCAGTGGTCCTATTTTCATAAGTTTGATGTCAAATTGTTCAGAAAAGAGAGACCTTTTAAACGAAAAAAACACTTTATTATTGAGACAAAATTCGGTGTTATAACATTCGACCTTGTCCTTGCACCCCAAAAATTAGCAAATTTGTTTCACCCTTCAACTGTGAAAGTTGCATCTTGCTAATAGATCAAAGTTGTTCTACATTGAGAAAAGCTGAAAAATATTTGGAAGAAACCATATGCTTTAGCTTGAACATCTTGTGGTGTGCATTAGCACATTAGTGTATCAGCACATGATCATAGCGGAAGGTGTGCCCATGCGCATATTTTGTATTCATCGGGTAACCCTGCTGTTTGTCTCTGCGATAGTCAATTGTTGTTTCTAATAAACTTCCTCTTGTCGTTTTAAATTGCTGTCTAGCGTACTAGTGGAAAGTGTGTGTTTTGTATAGTAAATATATTATATGGTAGTGTTTCTGTCAATGTCTATCATGATAAAGCAGCATGCTTTGGTTAACCCAGCTCTCTCTTTTACTCCCAAGCATCCCAAGCCAACAACTGCAATAAATTGGGAACTATGTGTTCTTTGTCGAACAGAAACTGATGAAACATTGCAGTGCACTGCTAGGTCTTCAAAGCTTCCTGTTGGCAGTGGTTACATGTCGCTAGCAGAGAATCTCAAATCAGTTTAAGGATCTTGGCATTGTACCAATGGATCTTGATGTAGAAAAACTGGATGAAGGAATTGGTATTCAGGAAACATCGATGATTCACAGTGCCAAGGGGCACAAGACCTGCAGCCTTAAATTCAATAAACAAGCTCTTAAGCAAGTATCAAGAAAACAAACCAAGCAGAGGAGCCAAAATGCTGGCACTTCTGGTGTACAAACATGCTCAGCTTTCAGCCATACAACAGCATTAGATCTTTGCTTTTTTTTGCAATAAACCAGCTGGTACTACAAACCTGCATGAAGCTTCAACTCATAAGTTAGACATGAAGATGCGAAGATGTGCTTTGCAGTTGGAAGACAGAGAACTACTAGCAAAGTTGTCTGCAGGTAATATGATTGCCCTTGAGGACAAGTATCATTGGAACTGCCTCACCACATTACACAACAAAGCAAGACAAGCCATTGAAAAACAAGAAAAAGAAGAAAACTATAGCCATTTGCATGGCATTGCTTTTGCTGAGCTTGTGGCATACATGGAGAACATGCGAGATGAGGAGAGTGTTTCTGAGTTCAAGCTGACAGACATGGTCTCTTTGTACAAGAAAAGACTGCAACAGCTAGGTGTCACAGTGGGCAATAGAATTCACAGCACACATCTGAAGATTACATTACTTTCTGCTATCCCTGATCTCACAGCTCATGTAAAAGGAAGAGAAATTCTTCTCACTTTTAAAGAAGATATTGGGCTGGCTTTAATTAAGGTCTGCAACGGTGACAGAGATGCCATTCATTTAATGCGGGTAGCATAGGTAATTCACAAAGAGCTGTTTATTATAAAGATAAACCAATTTGATGGCTTCTTCTCACGTGAATGTCAACGAGACTCTGTTCCATCATCACTGTTGGCACTAGTAAATATGATACAGGATGGACCCAACATCAAACACCAGACACAGCTCACCAGCAATGCCTCCACAACTGCTGCTCTGTTGGTGTCACAGCTGGTGGTGTTCAATAGTGTGAAACAATCCCGTAATTCCAAGCCATCAGTAAATGTCTGACATGACCGTGACTGTGAAACTCCACTACTTCTTTACCTGGGACTGAAAGTCCATGCAGTAACGCGCAGTAAAGCGCTGATGGACACTTTGTTTCATCCTGGATTGTGCATATCATATGATCATGTCCTCCAAATTCAGTCAGATATTGCCAATGGTGTCTGCCAACGCTATAAGATGGAAAAGATTGTGTGTCCACCAAATATGCGTCACAGTCTATTTACCATTGCAGCAGTGGACAACATTGACTACAACCCAAGCTCTGCAACAGCAAAGGATTCTTTCCACGGAGCTGGTATATCTCTCATACTATATCAATCACAGTCATTCCATGGCTTATGACTGTGATTGGGATATTATTGGCTCATTAAGATTATCTACGCAATCAGTCAGTTTTCTGCCATCAGCCTATACCAACATTCCACCAGCAGCCATCAAAGCAAAGCAGTTCACCGCACCGCGATTCAAAGAGCTGGTGACACCTGCCAACCTAGTTACAGCTTCCAGTGCAGTAGCAGAAGAATATGATTGGCTGAATGCAGTAGTGAATGCTTTGAAGAAAGGAAATCTAGCCAAGGATGAATGGGTATCATGGTCTGCATACCATGCAAGTATCCAGACAACAGAGATTCCACCTGCGACTATTAATGCACTGCTACCTTTGTTTCTGGAAAATGCACATTCAGTGGCAATGATAAAACATTCTATGGACATTGTAAAGACACCAGTGCAGTATTTGAATCTGGGACAGATTCCTGTTCTTGCTGCAGATCAGCCGCTGTTTGCACTCACAAAACAGATCCAATGGACATGGCCTGCTACTCATGGAGAAGACCAGTTTGTGATTATGTTTGGGGGTCTGCACATTGAGATGGCTGTCTTGAAGGTGAGCCACGTTTATGTAACCCTTTATCAGATTAATTTATGCCTGTCTACAGTATAGAGTTAGCAGTAAAGATCACTTTTATTTTTATTTCAGCTTCTTGGACACTGGCTCGAGGACAGCGGATGGACCAGTGCTCTTGTGCAAGCAGAAATTGCAAGCTCTGGAACTGCTGATTTATTTATTAAGGCCACTCATGTGACCAAGACCCAACAGGCCCATGAAGTCACAGCTGCATGTCTGCATGCACTTATTCAGCTTGTCTACACCAACTATTCCACATCTGTTTGTCCCAATCAAAATGAGGCTGATGAGGAAGTTGCTTTATGTTTTCAAGAGTGGTGTTCAATGTGAGCAAATAAATGTGTTCACTTTGATTATTGGATGAAGACCTTGTCGTTAGAGCTTCTTCTATTGGTATATGTTTGATCAATCCGTGAGTGCATTTTTGACATGTATGTGGAATCTTCGGCAGAGATTGTTACCTGGTTCTTTGCACTGGACCATACGCTTTACTCAAGGTGGCTGTCCAAACACATTTGTGACATGATGATGCTGTCAGAGAAACAACCAGGTGTACTGGCAGCATTCAAAGCGGGAAAATTTGTCATCTACAAAACTAGCAACAAGTTTTCTTCAATGGCAACAGATCAATGCCATGAACAAAATAATGCTCTCATTAAAGGATGTGGGGGAGCAATCGGCCTAACCGGAAACCCTGGGGCACTAAGATGGACTGTGGCAGGACCTGAAATTGTTCGAATTACTAAAGAATTTGAAGATGACAGAGGACATTCTGTTACAGCCAACCAACAACACCATGATCAGCAGCCAGGAGTTCAACATAATTTCTTGAAAGATATCACATCCCTGGTAACAGTAATTGATGATATGGGGGAATCCCTTTTTTGAAGAAAGCCATGATCTCTTAGTTCTTGACACCAAGAATATCATGGATGCATCTGTGGTAGAAACTGTCAGGAAGACTAAGAGTCTTGGACTAGAGCAATACAAGAAATTTTTGGAAGAGAGATTGCAGCAGTCACTGAAGCCAATAACAGAAACTCTGTCTAAAAACAACTTACCTCTGTTCAGTCGCCCTACTATAAAGTCTCCTTCAAAGGAAAAGTTACAGCTTGCAGCACTTAAGAAGGATCGTTACCTTTTCATGAGACTCTATATTGCATGCCAAACAAGGGGTGGGGATCCAGATCAATTTTTTTTCTCATAAGATCCAAGCAGTCCCACCTGCTCTATCGTGTGGAGGTAAACAACAAATCGGGACTAAGGCTGATTTACTACACTGCTTTGAATCTTGTGTGGCATCAAAGCTGCAAAGTCCTCCTGAGGTGGATGCAATAATTCTTGATGGTGCTGTTGTTGTTCATATGCTACATCCTGGTACAGCAAAAACATTTTAAGAGTATGCAGATTTTGTGTTCGGACCATATATATCCTCCCAGATTGACAAAACTAGCCATGTTGATGTGGTCTGGGATGTTTATCTGCCAGACAGTCTCAAAGGGACAACAAGAGAGGAAAGAGGAAAGAATGTCAGAAGACGTGTGTCCCCTTCCACTACGATACCCAAGATGGAAACACTTTCTCTATGTTTATGACAATAAGACAGAGCTATTCAAATTCCTTGCTCAACAGGTCACCTGTCTAACAGTTGACAAAGACAAGGTATTGTAAGCAACCTCTGCACAAGATGTTTTGAGTTTGACATGTCAGGCAGAACTTAGCAAACTCACACCATACTCACAGGAGGAGGCTGATATACATCTCATACTGCATGTGGCAGATGCAGTGGCACGGGGCAAAAGAAGGGTATCTGTTCGCACAGTGGATATGGATGTCGTGGTATCAGCTGCAACTTTCTTTAGTCAGATGAAGCCTGATGAGATGTGGATTGCATTCAGCACTGGAAAGAACTTTCATTTTATACCCATTCATAAAATTGTTTCTTTGCCAACTCCAAAGACATGTTCTAGCCTGCTGGCATACCATGCTTTCACAGGCTGCGACACTGTGTCTTCCTTTGATGGAAGAGGAAAAAAGACAGCCTGGGAAACATGGAAGGTATTTCCTGAGGTTAGTGTTGCATTCCTGGAGATGACAAACATTCTTGGAGGAGAAATGAGTGACGCATGCATGATATAGTTGGAATGCTTTGTTGTTCTGATGTATGACAGAACTAGTAAATGCCTGGAGGTGAATGAGGCTAGAAAGCAGCTATTCATACAGAAGTCCAGAACTCTGGAGACCATTCCACCAACAAAAGCAGCATTGGAGCAGCATATAAAGCATGCCAATTACCAAGCACGTTGCTGGAGTCAGGCTTTGGTTCAGAATCCTCAGTTGCCAAGCCCTTCTGACTGGGGATGGATCAAAAAGGAAGGAGAATGGCACCCCACCTGGACAACACTTGCTGAGGCTGCTAAATGATATCATGAACTTGTTTGCTGCAAGTGCAAACAAGGCTGCATTTGCTGTTGCAAATGTGTAAAAGCCAGACTGAAGTGCACTGCACTATGTTTGTGCTCAGGAGACTGTAGCAATTAGGAGGTTCAAAGTTGGAATATTGTCATGCATGCAACTATTTTGACGTCAGCAAATTAGTGCCTATACTTATGACATTTCTTGGGGAATATTGGCACAAAGGGACACAGATAAACAATTTTACGTTAGGACGTTTTACCAGTAAACAGGTATTAGCTTAGCTGTATTTAAAATATTTAAAATGTAGAGCAAAAATGCACTTAAGGTCCCATTGTGCCCCACCTCCCCTAATATTTCAACCATTAATTTATGCAAATGAGATGCTTGTGTTGCCAGAATTATTGTATTGCTAGAATGTATTGCTTATTGTATTACTAACTCTTGCCCTAATTCATAGTTCTTTTCTCCAAAACACAAACAAAATTTCCTCTTTGAGGATGCAACTGCACCCCCTGCAACCCTACCTTCTGCCCCTATGTATAGATGGCTCTGCATTCTGTTCTTATAAAGATCCCACTCTCGTTTTTGGTTTTATATCGATTTTGGGTTATAAATGAGATTATGTCATATAAAAAAATTGCCAAATTGAATTTGCTAATTTTGGGGGTGCACGGTCAAATGTTATAACACCGAATTTTGTCTCAACAATTTCTTGCTTTTTTTGTTTAAAAGATCTCTCTTTTCTGAACAATTTGATATCAAACTTATGAAAATTGGACCACTGGAAGTGGAGATATGGCTTCTCAAAGTTTGAGGGTCTGGCAATTATGCCCAATCTTAGGGGGAACCATAAAAAGAGCCACAGGGGCTCCCCAGGTCTGAATATTTGATGCCTCCACGTCTAAAACTAAACTTTGGTCTGAGTGAAATGTGCATGCAAATTTTCATGCTTTTATAACAAAGTGCACAAATAAATTGCCTATCCACTACACTAATAGGATGATACATTTTTTATATTGCCAACATGGGGTTTTGGTTTTTGGTGATGATGGGACAGGCACTGCTGACGAGTCCAAAATGACAAAGCACGTCCAGGGATGGTCTTGTTAAATTATGGGAGGGAGGCTTTTATTATTTGCAATACTATTACTTTGTGAAATAACCACGTCATTCATGTGAACATGCATATAAAGCACGTAGATTGCCTTTATAACTCAATAAATCAATATATGATACAGTTATGGTGATCATGTGCTGTGTTTATGGAGGTAAGGGTTTTAAATAGATCTCGCTTACTATAAACTCTTTGAGTGGTACACTGCATGAAGATGCTAATTGAGCAAAATGCATTTGTTTTAGTGTATTTTAAAGTTTTAATAAAGTTTGAGCTGATTTAGTTAATTCAATCATTGCTTATTGAGTTCTTAGCAACAGCAATGGAATCACTCAGATATGTCAGAGTTGGATAGGTTGAATAAATCTTATTAAAATTAACCAAAAAATTTACATGAATGCATTATAATGCATAATGACTCTTGATTTAGTACTGTGTAATTTTTGGCAAATTGTAAGGCTTTTCATAAAAGAGACTCTGAAATGGAAAGGTAAAACTCAATGATATCACATAAAATTAAAATGACAGTTGTTTGGTATTGCTTGAAACAAAGAAATTGCGGCTGAAGCGTTAGAGCATTGGTTGTGATCAGAATTATTTGGAATGCTGCTTTTAATTTTGTCTAGTATGATTTTGCTAATTTCACCAATTTCAGATTTGGTGCGATTTTAAGTCTGCACTTTGGATTGTTTGGAAAATTTGATTTGTGATCCTTCCAGATAATGAATGCATTGCATTTAGAAAGAGCTTCAATTTTGTCATTCAAAATAAGTTTTGATGCAATGATTTTTACCTCCAAGGTTATCTTGTTGATCATTGTGGGTTCAAATTTTAGGTAGCTGGTGATGACATTGTCCAAAAGCAGCTTTTTATACTAGACAATATTAACAGCAGTATTCAGAATAATTTTGACCACAACCAATGGTGTAACACTTCAGCCATAATTTTTTTCATTTAAAGCATTACCAAAAAAGCACCATTTCAAGTTTATTTGATATCATTGATTTTTACCTCTCCATTTTAATCGCTTAAGAAAGCATTACAGTTTGCCAAAAATTACATAGTATTAGATCAAGAGTCATTATGCATTATAATGCATTCACATAAATTGCTACTTGTTTGTGATAGTAACGCCATGTGAGCATGCGTGAGTGCGTGCGTGTGTGTGTGCATGTTATAAAAGCCTAAACTTTGTATGACTGCTGGTGATATGCTTGTATCTATTACAACGCATGCAGATACAAGCCAGATGGTAAGTATAAGCAGCTTGACAGATGAATTTTCAACAAGGTGGAAGAAGTAGGTTAAATACAGGTGGTTGCAAATAAGTTATCACAAAGGAGATTGGCACCATGCATAGCACCTGAATCACATGCCAGAGGTTGATAACAGTGGTAAATAAGTTGACAGAGCAGCAAAATGACAGGTCAAAGGTGAAAGATAAGGTGCAAAACTAATACAGGTCAGTAAATGGTTACATGAACATTAAACTTTGATTTAATTTAATTTAAAATAGCAGTACGTCAGTAAGACAAATTTTTCAGTTTGAATTTATTGATGTGTCAACATTTGCTGTTGAGTTCTGATAATTTGTTCAAAGTTGTGGCAGGGTCTGCTTGAAGGATGTGAAACTTCTCTGTGTGGCAGAGATTGCATGTTCTTGCATTGGGTTGATATGGTGCAGGGTGTGCCATAATGCTCCATCTAATACTGGAGTCTTCACCAGTGTCTTTCACTCACCAAATGGCTTTCGACAGTTCAGTAGTTACTTTTGTGATGATATTTAAAGCTTTGGTTATGGTTGTAGAAGCGGGTTTTAATCCCATCTTGCTACAACCATAATAATGCCTTGCAGCACTTTCTGATGTTATTGCCTCATTGTAAATGATGGAGCTTTGGCAACACCATTCTTCTAGTGGGTAACTGGCTTTATTCCTGCAATTACACAGTGGTATGGTGTAATTGGACTTAGCCCGGTTATCTAAAAAGGTTTTGTAGTGCCCGGATATAATTGAAGCCATATTGGGCATACAGCTATAGCTCACTTGGACATTGTTTTTATTGCAGATTTTAAGCAGATAATGGTAAGGTGGGAAATGCTTCATGAGCATTCTGAGAAACTCATGTCTAATGTTGATTCTAGCATGGTTGCTGTATGGGGAATTACCACAGGATGTTTTATTTTCTTTTTTTTTTGCTGGAGTGTGGATAGTTAACATATTGTGGTCCTCCAGAGAGCCATGCGCAAGAGCAAATATAATGGATGGCTACAATATGCTAACAACCCATACTCCAGCAATGTCATATCTATTGTTTAAACAGGCAATGCTATGAGGCAAAGAATACAAAGGTGGCAACCTCTTTCCCAAATTGCTCAGAACTCTTTTCATAGAATAGTACTACATCGCCCATAAAATAGATGTACTTTAGAGGGTTATTGAGAACTTTCCTTCTGTTAATGAAGTAAAAACTGGTTTATAGAAAGTAAATCTCACTCTTCATCACATCTCTAACAGCTTAAAACCACTTTACTGTATAATATTTGTGTAGAGTTTCAACTTTGAACTATCAGCACTTTTGGAGGATACAATTTTAAAATATAAACTAACTTTTCGAAGATATAATAGTTTAGATACAATGGCTCATTCACTTACTTTATCCCGCTGCTTGTCCAGTTTTCGAAATGAAGAAGATCGACGAAGCTTGGTATCATCTTTTACAACATCACTTGTTTTTTCATTCTTTTTATCTAACTGCAAACCATTTGCATTAAATTGATACATTATTTTTCACAAATAAAGCACTTACTTGCTTTTCAGATTGTTTAAATTTGTTCTCAGCTTGAACACACTCACTCCAGTATGTTTGGTAAAGTTGTAGTGACTGATATAATTTATGTAGATCTTCAAAAAAATATTCTTGAACTTTCACTGCTACATCACGATTCTAAAATAAACAAAATTTTATAAAAATACATTTTTGGTGTAATTTGTTGACACTGATAGTCAATTTTCTCTCCACAAGGTAAACTAAGGATATATTGTCAAAATGATGAGCAATATAAAGAGAAATGTACTCAGAATGTGGCAAATAAAATTTGCAAAATCTTTGCTAACCTTTCGTCAGGTGAAGTACAGAATAAAACAGGTTCATATTTGTGTTTTAACCAGAGTGGTTTGTTAAAAAGATAAGCTATACTATATGCCACAAATTATCAATTCTTGGAACCCCATCACCTCGCTGCATGGTTGGAAGACAAATGAAGCAGATCAAAACTCAAAACACTTTGCAACTTTGCAAACAGCTAAAACTTTGATAATTGGCTACTGGGATGTTCTCATTCTCACTGAGAACGAACTTGCTGTGAACCCCAGCAATATCAAGTGCACATTGCTGGAATCTTTTCTGCAAAATGCCTTAGTGCAAAAGAGCATGTGAGTATGGTTTGAAGCTTTTCTATTCTGGTGTTGGTTCAAAAGCACTGCTCAGGGAAATGTTGGCATACTTATCTGTGCTGGACAGGAAGATTGTAGAGGCAGGTGGATTTTAATGGCTGTGAGAGTGGACTCACTAAAACTAACGTTCAAAGGCAAGTGTCTTTGTTTCATCAAAGTGCAGGCACCCACATCAGCAGCACATTGTGAAGAGTTTATAGATAAAGTGAATGCTGCTACCCAGAAAATAAAGTCAAATAAGTCTTATCTTATTCAGAGACGTTAATGCACAAATTCACATGCTGATATTGATTTGACATTGAAAGATGAGATTGCTAGGCATAATGGCCCTAATCTTAATGCAAATGCACTTACTATAACACTTTTTCTCAACACCAAGAAACAAGAGTACATCTAGCACAGAAAGAGCGTCAACATATGATTGAGTTAGTACAAGTTCAACATATACGTTTTCATTAGTGATATATACTTAAAGTAAAACTGATCATCACTTAAGGAAGACAATTTACATTGAACCAATAGTGGTTTATCATTGAAACATCAGCAGAAACAATTGAGGTTCTACAAAATCAAGTACAAGTCCTTGGCTGACAAATAACACAACCACAACAAAAAACTGTTCCAAATATTAGATAACTATTCAGTTTAAGAGTGTATCAAATCAAATACCTAAAAAATAAATAACAAACAAGTTTTTTTTTATGGCTTACATTTCATCTTTTGGTATCAAGAACAATGGGCATTCAAAAAGTAATGCAACTGATTTATTTCTTGCTGCATTCATTTAACTAACATCTGATTCTTTCACAGATTATAGATTGATAAATAAAATTTACATATTTTTTAAAAAAGGTAAAATATGAATTACTGCAACCAGCAATTCACAATTTAAGCAACCCATCTGCATCTTCTTCATTAGTAGGTAAAACTGGCTTGACTGCCATAGAGCAATCTCGGCAAAAGCAAAAGTTGTTTTAAATTTCTACTGTGGGAGAGAGAAACAGCTCTTAACATAGGCAGAAGGATCAAGCAAGTAAGTGCATGCAACAATGCAGTAGACTACAGTACAGTGATGGGGGATCAAGTGAATCAATGATAAACAGGGAAAACCTGGTGAAAGTGATCTTGGTTGAAATGCAGTCTGTGGAATTTTACAATGAGAAAATATATGCACATGTTAAAAGGTGGGAAAAGGCAGTTTGTAAAGCAGATTACATTGAGAAATAACTATGAAATGCTCATGCTACATGCTTTCTTTTTACATACAATTTGTGTACCTTTAAGCTAAATCTTGTGAAAGCAAACCTGATTGTATTATTTTCTGAATACCCTTCATATTTAAAATGATAATCCAATGGATATAGCCAAATTTTATCCTTCAAACAAAGTGTTGGTAACAATCATTAACATGATCCTAGGTCTTTACTCAATTAATTAAATCTAGAATTGTAATGAATTCATTATGGCAATGAAGACTTGCCCATGCTTCCATTGCTTATAAACACAAATGCAAAGTTTCACTGTTTTTTTTTTTAACAAAATGAAAAGTGAATAAAATTTGTTAAACAGTCAAAAGAGATAAATTTCACAATAGTTTTTGTGGACAAAATACCATAACTAGAAGCTGAGTCATATTTCTGACAAACTTAATTAATCAAAGAGGAAGAGGTAAAACTTTTCTAACAAAAGTTTTCCGATGTTACACAATAACTAATAAGGACTAAGCTTACCCATTTCAAGGATAAATGGAAACCCACTCTCAAAATACAGCCTTGCTTTACATTAAATAAATGTAACCTTTAGTACGACTGTGCAAAATTTATTAAACTGGTTTACCACACAGAATGAAGCTCAAGAACATAATCAAAAAAATAATACAAGGGGGCAAATTTTTTCAAAAATTTTTGATATCATAGAACAAAATGTTTGATCAAAACTCAATCAAACTTTTTTGAAGATATCGTCTTAAGTGACATCCAGTAAATTCGATAATTCGATTTCAAATGGTAAAATTTTTTTAAAAATTAATGAAATGTATTGAAAATTTGAAGGAAACTCAACAGAAAACAGCACCCTGATAAGCAGTTGTGTCTAATAAAAACAACTTTGCTAACCTGAACTTATTGTAAATTGCTTAATACCACAATGAAGTCTCAGAAATTTAAGTGAGGGATGCAACTCATTTGACTTTCTTCCACAACTTTGCTACCTTCATGAGTCAGACTTGCACTTTTAATTAAATCTGTTGTCAATTGCACAAATAAACAAACTGGCTTCATTGTTAATCAATATGGTTAACAAAAATATTTTGAAGTCACTTTGTAAAAAATATTCATTCTGCCTGAAAACTATATATTCATCAGAGAATTTAAGGCACAAACCTCACTTTGAAATACAGCATTCTATTGGCTACAAAATTTGTATGTGTTGATCACAAGTGGTATATCCCTATTTAAACAAAACTATCACAATGGCAGTTTTTCAAGTGTAAAAAATTTTGTGGTTTTTAAAGTCGTAAAATATTTTATGCTGCTGGAAACCTAAACAGTCATCATTGAATTTATGAACAAACTACTTTATTTGAAAAACACTGCATTCCATTTATTTGACAAAGCCATTAAATTCTACTTAACAAAGCCACTAAATTTCAGTTTGCTGGCTCCAAAACTACATTTGCTCTACTCACTAAATAAAAGTTAAAAAACTTGAGAGCAGCCATACTGTAAATAAAAAAAAATGGAACTAATTCTTTGAGTAAAGACAAATTAAGTTGATATTTTTGCTTCGTTATTAAGGTCAAAAGGATGGCATAATGCAATTATCTGCCCTCAAATACATCACCGTTTGTGAGACTGCAAAATGGCCATTCAATTTTTGAGCGGTCATTCTAATGTATTGTTGTGATCAATGATCATAATTATTCATCACATACACAAAAGTGCATACTTTATTATAATATTACATACACAAAAGGGTGAATTTATTATAATATTACATCTATGTGACACCAAAGTGCTCTGTTGGTGTAACATAGATGGATAGCACTTTTGTAATCCCATCACCACCCACTTGGTCAAAAATTGGGGCTCAAATACACTAGTGTCACTGTCTTTACTATGTGCATGCATATGGTTAATTTATGGGCTGGCCGAATTATGCTGCTGATCCCACTACTTTGCAAGGGTAAAATTTTTTTAGGTGAAGGCTAGGCCACCACTTACTACTGTGGTTGGTGTTAGCAAGGGCAAGTGGCCTTAAAACTCACTGCTCCAAGCTAAATATAAGCAGCAACAGACGAACCATGGTTATCAATGTTTTTGTTTGCTGGCCCCTACGACAATGAAATTAATCTACTAGGAAGATGATGAACTTGGAGATGAATAAGATTTAACTTGTGACATTCCCTGGGAAAACCTGCTCGGAAACTAGGAAGATTCAAAGAAACTTAATTTGCAAATCTCAAATAAAGCTTAGATTGGCTACAGTCAATGTTGAAGCAATGGCAGGAAGAAGTACAGAAGTTATAAAAACCATCAGAAGACAGGTGGATGTTGTGGCTTTGCAGGAAGTATGGTATAGAAATGAGGAAGCAAAATGATTATAAGGGGACTTTGAATACAAATTGCATTAGAAAGAAGAAATTGAACATGTGGTGATGTTGGCCTAATGGTGAAACAAGAGGTAGTTGAATATATGATAGAAGTTAAAAGAGTCTGTGAATCCTACTAGTGGATATGGTACTGCAAGTGAAGATAGCAACAATGATTTAGATCCATAAAACTGAACGTGGAGAAAATGAAGAAGAGAAAGAAAAGTTTTATGATGAACTTACGGCAGAAGTGCAATTAAAAAATTGGAAATATTTTGTCATGGGAGATTTTAATGGTCATGCCAGAAGCTCTACTTGTGAATATGATGAAATTCATGGTGGCTTTGGATGGAGAGAAGGCAACAAAAGTGCTTACAACTCTGCAGGTTGTGCAACTGTGGTTGACTATGTTGTAGAGCAAATAGAAGTGAGCAAGAATGTTAGAAATGTAAAGGTAAGCTTGGGAGAGGCCTGTTTTTTACAACACAGGTTGTTCATCATGGATCTGACATCAGAAGACAGATTGCTCACCAGTTCAGTTTGAAAAATAATAAAGGTTGAAAGAGTGAAACTGTGGAGATTAAGAGTAAAAAATCACAAAGGTGGTGAAAAATTAAGGAAATAATCTGAGGATTGGGAAAAATGGAGTAGGAACACCTTGAAAGGGGCCAAAAAGATTTGTGAAATATCAAAAGGAGCACCAAAAGACAACAAGATAGTGGAATAGGGAAGTGCAATAGCCCATTAAAGAGAAAAGACTTCTCTAAAGATGGCAAAAGGATGAAGACCTAAACCCAAGAGAATAGTATCAGGCCAAAAAACGGGAAGTTAAAGGAGTTGTGGCTGCAGCAAATGAAAAGGAGGGCAAGAAAATTACTGAACAGCTTCAACAGAATATATATGTATAAAGCTTTGATACGTGCTTTTGGAGCTCAAGAAAAAAGGATGCTGTGGGAATGCCTTGTATCCACGAATGAGATAGAAAGCTTATAGTGACACCAGAGGAGAAAATTAAGGTATGAAAAGAGTATGACAAGAAGCTGGTGAACAAAGGAAATGAATGAAGCAAAGATTGAAAGGTGATGGAAACTGAAAGATTATGTACCAAAGTTTTTGTAAGGTGATGGAAACAATCTTATGAATGCTAGTAAAGCAACTGGACCAAGTGGAGTGACATCTGAGCTGTCAGAGGTGTGTGAAAAAGAGAGTGGGAAAAGACTCTGGCTAAAGTGGCCAAAGTTGAAAGAAAAAAAGATGCCAAGGAGTTGAAGAAGTGATTCAATGCAAACCCAGAGAGGAAAAAGGGTATAACATCATATGGATGCTGCACAAGTGTGAAGCACAATCATTTCTTCACACCAGTTAAACTTAACCTCCATTGACTTACTAACTTCTGTCGATAATAAGAACATTAGTAGTGCTTTAAACTGATAAGTTAAAACACATTTAATTGATTAATTCTGTTTTCACAAAGTAATTTTTTATTCTGTCAACACTACATACTGCAGAGATTAAACTGAAGATTTTACTACTCACAATCTTACAGTTAAAAAACTCATCTAAATTTCCAAATTTTATCTAAACTTTAAAAAGGCTACTCAAACTCTCTAAAAAAATACTAGACTACTGCTTTCATCTTTTTCTAAATCTAACATATGTCACAAACTAATGGATTTCTAAAGCATCTTTTAAAACAGCATGTTCTACTTAAGTTGTTTATCTATAAATTTTTTGTAAGTATGCAACACTGGCAACTAATGCTAAAAAAAATATTCTTAATCAAAAAATTGTACGAAGATCTGACTGGTAGTGATGTAAAAGAAGAAAAAAAACTTTTCTTATTTGGACTTGTCCAAGCATTACATGATATGATGCAATTATAGTGTTGCTCTCAAACCACAACTATGTAATGGTGAGAAAACTCATGTGTTTTCACATTACATTGCAGTAATTTATACTAGGTGGTGGGTCGAGAAGGAACTTTGGAAATATATTTTTAAACAATCCTCAAACAATGATGTAATGTGAATAATCAAATAAAAAAATAAACATTAAAACTCTGAAGACAATTGCAAGAGTAACAGGAAGGGAGATTGCAAAAGGTAACTGCAAAGCACACAACAGTGGTGAATACACAGCAACTACACTATTTGTCAGATTTTAACACCACTAAATATAAAGCTTCCCTTGCTTTCCCATCAAATTATTAAAAGCAGAAAAAAACAGCAGGTGATGATGAAATCTGCCATAAAAACGTTGCAAGCTTTAAACTGGGATTTCTAAATTCACTAAAGTGCTAACTCCAGTTTTTACGCATGTAAGCTAATTACAATTGTTTGACTGGTTGGTTAAGATGCGAGTTCAAATCCCACTTCAGCATTGCTTTTGACATGCTAAGAGTTGTAAGGCCAGAAAGTATAACCCATTAGTAATTCTTTTAATACATTGATACATGATATGTATTAATTGTGATCACTTCCAAAAAATTAAATATATTGCTATTGCTTGTAGCTTCAGCTACAGCAAGCTGCACCATTAACACTTTGGGGGCATATTTCTGTAAATCTAAGTTTTTAAGATCTACATGCTTGGTGCTAAACCATGTAGAAATACGTCAAAAGTAAAATCTCATCAGTTGGGTCTAGAAAGTCACTGTTAGCCAATGTAATCACGTAGTTCTACATGGCAAACCTCTCGAGCATAAAAAAAATTCTACCCTTTTTTCAATATGTTCTGGTGAGTAATCAAGAGATTATAAATTGTATTTTTTCCAGAAACACACATTGCAATGAAAGTGTTAATGTTGTATTGGTATATAATAGTCTAATATTTATTATGTGTGAGATGTACCTTACTATATAAAGTGATATTTGCTGGGCATCAAAAATAGAAATTACCAAATGTTGGAATAGAAGTAAATCATAATGTTGATATCAGTTATCTAATATATAAAGTGCAATTCTGTCAGTTTATGTATCTGTCTGTTTTAACTCCTCTGAAACTATTAGAAGTACAATCATCACACTTGGCACAATTGATCACCACCCCATGGCGTGAGGGTGGTGATCAAATGAGGGTGTAAGTCACAAACCCCCTTATCACACTCACCACCCCCATGGTGAGTGTCACAAGGGGGTTTGTGACTTAATCAAAAATATTTCTTTTAATTTTGCATTACTTGATAGACAACTGCTTTTTGCTTAAATGAAAGCCAGCTTTCAACTTACTGCATTATAAAGATTTTCATTTCTTTGGGGTTTTAAATGAAATCACAACGCTTCAATGCACAATCTGTTTTTTGTTCTTTCTTAAAAAATTGCTGTTTGAAGAGATAATAATAAGGTGCTTTTGATAAAACCAACTTTACAACAATTAAAGCTTATTTGACAATGCAATGAGAATTCAACCTCTTTACCTAAACTAATTTAGGATATTTTTTACGAAGTTGATAATTTTTTATACCTATCATTTTTTGATAAGCCAAAAATAACCAATATGTATAGAAACAAAACTGGGATTTACACAAAAGAGTTTCCCAAAGAATTTGTAGGAACCCAAATGGTAAACTGTTTTGTGTGCTGTGTCAGCAAAGTGTGAATTGCGACAAGCATTTTAGGGTTTAAAGTCATTGGTCATCAGCAAAACATGAAAGATTTATCTTAGCAACAGAGACCAACAAAGTCAACACACCAGTGCAGCCATTCATTCCATTATCAAAAAAGGACTTCAACCCCAAATTGGTCAAGGTCTTCATAGTGGCAGATATCCCTCTATAAAAGCTGCAAAACTTAAAAATCAGAAGGCTTTTTACTGACCTTGGACAACCAGTGCCATCTGAGACCAACTGCCACAAACAGATAGACAAATTGGCTGCAGACAATGTAGAATTGCTAAGACAGCATTTATGCAGCAAGCATGTGTTTCTCATAGTTGATGAGAGCAAATCTGCAAGTACTTCAATATCCTCATTGGTGAGATGTTTGCACCAGAAAAAACATATATTTTGCATTGCAGTGTCATAAAATAAATAAACCAGCATGTTGTTGCTTCAAAGATTGATGACATGCTAAAAAAAAGCTGGATATTGATAAAACAATTTTGTTCTACTGCTTTCTGATGCAGCTAGGTATTCACTGATCGTGGGCAACCAGTGCAGGTATATCACCTCTTGTACTGTTGCGCTAAAGATGCTATATCGACAACTCTTTCATATGACTTGCTTGGCTCATCTGCTGCACAACTGCACTGAGCAAGTTTGCAGTCACTTTTCAGAGGTTGACAATCTCATCACAGCTGTCAAAACTGTGACAGTAAAAAACAAGTAGCAATACCACCAGTTCAACATGATCAATAGTCCACTGCAACCAGTGCTCACTTGCAGGAGAACACAGCTAAATACTGCAGAGTGCTATGGTAAAAACCTATTGGAAATGAGCAATGTTGTTAATTTGTTTGAGGGTAATGGTGTTTTGGTATAAAGCATGCAAAAGCAACTGTCAATGACCTCAAAGTTAGAGTCTCTTGTAAAAATCCAACGTTACTGCCAAGTTTTGCCACAGCTCATCAAAAAGATGGAGAGCTCTAAGTACATGTATATGCTTGAAGAAGCTCATGTCAATATCTCAAACCTAAATTTGAAGACAGTGTGAGCATAAGTTGTTATATAAAGAAGCACATGATGAAGAACTGCGATGTAAACAACATTGTCTAAGTGAAACAACAGAATGTGTCACCAGCATTACACACAGAACTTTAATGCTGCCAGCCAACAACTTCTTGAAAAATAATGAAAAACACCAATGTCAGGTTGAGCTTCAAGAGCACTGGCAAACTTTATTGAAACTATGTTGGCTCAACCAATGGCATTAGTACATCTTTAGCCTAGAATACATTTTATGCTTTTGTAAAAAATCAGCGTAGTTGCACACTAGCAAGCATCAAGCGTTGGAACCGCCTACAACAACAACAGAAGACATATGTTGTTTGAAGAGCTGTTGTAAAAGCCACCACAGTGGGTAACATGTTTCTTTCATCAAGGAAAAAGCAAGATTTAGAAACAGTTAAAAGATTACTCATGCAATGGGCCTCATATGTCTAAGCATATGACCACTTATAGACCACTCAACAACAGCATGTTTGTTGCATTGCAATTAACTTGCTTTGTGACAGATTTTCACAAAGTTGATTATGTAAGAAAGAAGTCCTTTTTCTGATTTTATACGCAAATTGTGGAACTTTATCAGTGTAAGATATTGTAGATGTCAAGCAACTTGGAAATCCAAGTCTTTGGTATTAGCATGGTAATTCAATGTAGGCCTGCAAAACAAGTGTTTTAGCCACAACACCAGTTAAAAATCACTAGACAAACAAACTCCTTTTTTGCATATCTTGAATATTGAATGGTTGCAATGTCTCAAAAAAAACAAGATTGAAATCTGAAAATTGGCAACACACAAAAGTCAGTTGCTGAAAAATGAAAACAGGAGGCAAGATCTACCAACAAAGAGTGAGCACCTCAACCTGAAAAACACAAATGGCAATGAAGACAATCTCCAACAGTCTACCAAGACTGTTTCCGATCCTTCCAAAATAGTGCAACAGTTTCTTGCACCAAAACAGACTTTCAACCAGAAATCGCACTATCAATTCAAGCCATCAATCAACTGGCCTGCACAGCACATGCTTTCATGCAGCGCGGGTCGTGAGTACACCTAGCAATTGGAAAGTCTCTCTAATGCTCTGTGGAAATCGAATGTGCCCACCTGGAAGGGTATCCACCTATTCCGATATTCAAGGGCCTGATGAGTTCATTGCACACAAACTGCCCTTTTCAAGGCACATCATCAAAAAGTTTCAAGGGCCTTCAATACTACAACTGAACATCAAAGACCTCACAGCCAGCAAGATGAACGTTCTTTATCACCTTGCTACTCAGCTTGAGGCGGTCGTCATCCTTCTACCGGAAACCCACTGCACATCTGCAGATAAGCTTGTGCTATCAAACTATCAACTAGCTGGGTTTTCCCTAAGCAGAAAGCATGGCCTTGCCACGTTTGTCCATGAGCGGCTAAAATGGACCTTATACGATCTATCTCCCATGACATCGGAGACTGAGTGGTTGTGCATGGATGTTGACGGCTACAAAATCGTTAACATCTACAAACCTCCACCAACCCAGTTGCAAGTTCCCGACCTTCCAGTGTTCACTCACCCTTGTCTGTATGTGGGTGATTTCAACTGCCCCCATGTCGATTGGAGTTATAACACCAACAGCGCAGATGGAGACTGCCTAATGGCCTGGGCAAGCTCCAATAACCTTACTCTCCTTCACGATCCCAAGGATGAACCTAGCTTTCACTCAGGGAGCTGGAACACTGGCACTAACCCGGATCTTGCCTTCACCACCGTTGGTCCTGATAGTCGCTTGCCTTATAGACGCGTTTTGGAGAAGTTTCCTAGGTCACAACATCAACCTTCGCTTATAACACCACCAAGGCTTTCCCTCCTGGTACTACAAAGGCCTGTAAAGCGATGGAACTTTTGCAAGACCAACTGGAGCCACTATAAGTCCTTGTCAAACAAGCTTGCAAGGAATTTGCCATCACCTGATTCGACAAATATGGATCAGGCCTACCAGGACCTTTGCAATACCCTCAGCAAAGCAGCCAAGAAAGCTATCCCACGTGGTCATCGTAACACCTACATACCGTGTTGGGACTCTTTAAGTGTGAGGCCCTCTACCAAACGTTCCTGCAGTCTCCTGCTGGAGACCAGTCAAGCAGGGCTGCTACAGCCCTAATAACTTGGCTTGACAAGAAATGCAGAGACCGATGGTCGGAGGCAGTCCAAAACATCGACTTCTCACACTCAAGCAGAAAGGCATGGAGCACAATTAACAACCTTACTGGCAGGTTGCAACACAGCCCCCATCACAGTCCCGTTTCAGCTAATGCCATTGCTGCTTAGCTGGTAAAAAAAGGGAAATACGAGGGTGTTGATCGTAAGTCATCTCGACTCATTTCTCAAGAAGTATCTGACCTTTGGAGGGCCTTGATACCATCTCCAGTGAATTTCTCTGGCAACTTCTCGTCCAGAGAATTCGCTGCCGCTCTCCAACACATTAAGCCAGGGAAAGCTACGGGCCCTGACTCTATTTGTCCGAAGCTTATAATCCATGCTGGAACTGCTTTGAAGTCCTGGTTACATGGCTTCCTCTCTTCCTGCTTGCACCAACTCAAAATTCCCAAAGTCTGGAGAAGAGCACTTGTAGTTGTGATTCCAAAGCCAAACAAACCTGTAGAGGACCCAAAGAGCTACTGCCCCATCTCCTTGCTCTGTGTCCCCTACAAGATCCTTGAATGACTGATCCTTGAACGACTCATATTGAGCCTATTGTCAACCCCCTGCTCCCAGGCGAGCAGGCTGGGTTTCGACATGGTAAATCGACAGTAGATCAAGTTGTCTTGCTAACACAAAACATCAAGGATTCTTTCAAGGCAAAAAAGAAGGCCGGTGCTGTGTTTGTAGATCTGACAGCTGCATATGACACTGTCTGGCATGGTGGCATCACCTGCAAGCTGCTGAGACTTCTCCCGGATAAGCAAATGGTCCGCATGATCATGGAACTTGTCTGAAATAGAAGTTTTACCCTTACTACCAGTGACAGCAAGCAAAGCAGGTTGCGAGGTCTGAAAAACGATGTCCCACAGGGATCGGTCCTGGCACCCCTCCTTTTCAATATCTATGTGTACAATCTTCCTTCAACGGTCTCCAGAAGGTATGCTTATGCCAATGATCTGGCACTGTTATACTCTTCTGATGACTGGAAGGACCTGGAGGGGGTCTTAAGCCAAGACATGACTACAATCTCAACATATCTCCAGACTTGGAGGCTACAGCTCAGCCACACTAAAATGGTGATGTCGGCCTTCCACCTGAACAACAGAGAGGCCAAACGTGAGCTTAATATCTACAACAATGGCAAATGCTTGCCATTCTGTCCAGTCCCTACCTATCTTGGGATTAAACTGGACAGATCACTCACGTTTTGTCACCACCTTGAGGCATTGTGCAAAAAACTAACAACGCGCGTTGCACTGATGGGTCAACTTGCAGCCTCAGGTTGGGGCGCTGGAGCTAAAACACTGCATACAGCCGCCCTATCTCTGGTCTACTCTACTGCAGAGTACTGTGCACCAGTTTGATGTCGCAATGCACACACTCGCCTCATCGATAGTGTTCTCAATGATGCATTGCGCATTGTCACTGGATGCCTGCGTCCAACTCCAACAGACTATTTACCCGTCCTCACAGGTATCCAGCCAGCTGAGCTTCGCTGATTAGGAGCAATGCTCTCCCTGGCATATCGTTGCAGTTTGGACCCTGACCATATTCTCTATGAATTACTGGCTGGGTCCCCAGATGGCCACAGAGAGAGACTAAAATCTAGACGCCCCTTTGTGCCTGCTGCACGGAAGTTACTGCAAGATCTAACTGAATTGGATATTCGTGCAGCTCAATGGACAGGCTTTAAATGGAGCACAGAATACTCGCAGTGCTCATCTGATCTCCGTGCTTTCATCCCTAGGGCAAGCACTAGGCCAATGGGGATGGGCCTGCCCAGATCATCATGGGTCAGGCTCAACCGCTTCCAAGCTGGTGTTGGGCACTTTCAGTTGTTCATGCACAAATGGAGCCTTGCTTCTACATCGAATTGCGAGTGTGGCACTGCAGAACAAACCGCAGAACACATTATTCTGACATGCCCCGTACATCGAGCACCCACAGGAATACGTGGACTGATGGTTTTGGATGTCGACACACGATGCTGGCTGAGTACCATCACTGCCAGCATCTGATTTCGAAACAGATGGATGTGGATCCCTTCCAAAAGAAAGAAAGAAGATCAATCAACTTAAGATGGTAGAGCGACCTGTGATCAGAAATCTAATAAATTATCGGTTTCTTAGCATTATTGAACAACCTGCGTGAGTAGTTCAAACTTGCCATTGTCAAGCAGTTGAGTGGCACATCCAACCAGTTACTGAGGCAAACTTGTCCGTTGTAAGGCACCAAGATATGGTTCAATTGAAACAAATGCAATTAAATTAAATTACTTGACCCGTCAAAGGTAAAGCAAAAAAAAAAACTTAAGTAAAATATGAAGAATAGAGCACTTTTAAATAGAATGTGCAGCCTGACAGCATTTTACATCTGATCAGAGTAAAACTTTACAAAAGTACAATAAAAGAAAATAAAAATATTTTACAAACAAAAACGCAGATCATTGTGTTTTAAGGAGCTTAAATTCAAATTAAGTATGACAAGTTGTTTTGCAATTGGTGTATTATCAGCAAACATTTTGAATAAAAAGGCAATAGGTGTATGTTATACCATTATTTAAACCAAGAGAAAACTGGTTCAAATTGCACATCTACCTTGGTATGTATACAACGTCGCAAAACAGCACAAGTGTAAAACAACAAGAAGTAAAAATGTCAAAATTTATGATCACATTGCATCAATAAACACTTTTCTTTTGTGACAATCTAACACCTATACAGTAGACCAGAGGTTCCCAAACTTTTTGCTCCGTGAACCCCTTTTTTGCAAACTTGCTGCTTCACAGACCCCTTCTTTGCAAATCTGCTGCTTCTCAGTCCCCTTTTTGCAAATCTTCTATTTTGCGAGCCCTGATCATATGCAACATAACTATTGTCATCAGACTCATTTCCAACAATAATCAACTCATTTCCAACAATAACAATACAAAACAAATACAAAGGAGAGTTGAGCTGTCCTCCAAAAAGAAAAAAAAGCTCAGCACCTGCATTATGGCTGCGATTGCCTCACTCTCACACCACTTCATCATCAATCGAGGGTTACTTGTCAAAATTTTGCTGGAAAAGATTTCCAGAATTTTTGCTACCTAGATCAAGTGTTGATTCATTGCCTAACTGGGACAAACACATGGACCCTCTGAGCAGTCGTCACAGACCCCCAGGGGTCTGCAGACCCCAGTGTGGAAACCTCTGCAGTAGATCCTTTAATTGTCCAATCTTTATAAATTCTTCAGACAAAATTTGAAAACCACACTCGCACACCAAGCATTTGAGAATTCCTTATCTCACAAAATGACGTTTCAGGCAAATAATACCTTGCTCAAAAATGGTTGTCATTATCAAACCAATCTGAAAGAAATTGAAAAACTATCAAGAACTATCAATTAAGTGTTCCCCACTACAGCAAATCAATTTCCATTTTTTTCAATAAAGAAATTCCTTCTTTATGCAGTTGAAGTGGTTCTTTTTGCTTGTTGAATTTTTGGTGCTTACATGTAACACTTCAACATATCTGTCAAAAAGATATTTACTCTCAATGCATTGTTTCTCACCAAACAAAATTAGCTCTCGCTCAATGAGATTCCTGTCATAACCTATTGTGGTAAGTCACAACAATTTTAAAATCCAGCTTCTTTTCACTTATAAATTGGAATCATTGTCATGAGTAAAAATGCCAGAAAAACAAAATTATAACTAAATAATGGTTAAAAGAAACAATCTATTGTGAGGCCACCCATTTTTCAATCTCAGAGATCTCCCCAATGGTTTCTTCATCGTTACTGACTATATTATCTTAAATCCTTGCCAAATTATCATCTGCAATTTCTTCAGGAAGAAAGTCGTTTATATCACAACCATTATCTGTTCTTGAATTATTAAAAACACAAATATTTTAGTAATGAAAACCTGTTTTGTAGATTTTGGTTCATTATATTTTTTGAGTAAAAATCAGTTGGGTAGGATTCAGGGAATGTGGAGAATTGTTGCTTGGAATAGGTTTCCTCTAAAGATGAAAGGTAAAGTCTATCGTTGTTGTGTAAGATCAGCAATACTGTATAGAAGTGAGACATGGTGTCTAAAAGAAAATGAAAAAGCAATTTTGAGAAGAATGGAGAGAGCTATGATAAGAGCCATGTGCGGTCAGAAAGTGGTAGACAGAAAGACGACTGAAGAACAGATGGATATGTTGGGGTTGAAGGAAACTATAGACTGGTTAGCAACAGTGAATGGAGTTAGATGGTATGGACATGTGCTGAGGAGGGATGACGATAGTGTTTTGAGGGTTGCTCTGAATCTTGAAGTGAGTGGCAAGAGAAAGCGAGGACGACCAAAGAAGACCTGGAAGAAGCAGGTGGAAGAGGAGACAGAGAAGATTGGTTTGAAGAAGGAGGGTGTCCTGAGATGAGACAAGTGGAGGGACGGAGTGCAAGCAATTGCAGAAGGAATGGGGTAAATACGGCCATCTTTGCTAAAGGGACAACACCAGATAAAAACTGAATCACTACTACTACAAATAAAGATATCAAAAATTTTTAAATCATGTTCTGGAACGTATTTAAATATACATCATCTTTACAATTTATCAATGTAGTGATTTCAGTGCTTGCACAAGTGATTTTTTGAAAATTGCTTTGATAACTTTATGGTTATTTTGAATGGTCACCTTAGGCCTATAGGTGAAAGTATTCAACATCAACAAAAACAACACATGTTTTTTTTTCTATACCTGAACCTAATTTTGCTCAGCTTTTTGCAAAACATCTTGAAGCAAATTCAATAGGTTTCCAGCTTTGTGGAAGATCTCTTAAAGACTGTTCTCACTACTCTTAATTTAATTTATACTAATTGTCTTTTTGCATCATAATACCAGCAAAAACAAAGTAGTAAGTATTTTTGTGTTTAACAACACCCAGAGTATTGTCACATTCTGAATTTTAATTCCACTGCATGTGTTTTTTGGTCAGCTTGTGCAACAATGCAAGGTTATTAGATAGGTTAAGTATAAATTTTGATAGATTCAAAATTTCATAACACAAACATTTTACACTTCAAGCATTATTGGGGTTTGGCATTTCTAAAACTGCCTCAACTATTTATAGGCTAGGTAAAACACCTTCATCTGTTACATAATGCCACACAATTTAATTTTTTGTGATTTAACAACGCTGTACAGATTTAAATTGACATGCTCGTCATTACATTAAACATATCATGCACAAAAATTTGCTTCCTGGATTATACCTTTCTCCACAGTCAACAACACCAAACTGCACAAAGGACTCTTTATTTTACCAATTCCAGATAGATAAGACGTTAAAAGCTGTGTCCATTGCAGCAAAGATGGGAAAGGACATGAGTGTGACAAGGGAGCATAAGATCCTTGGTGGATACCGAAGGGACCTCAGTGTTGAAGAATTTTGATGAGAATATGTCTCCAGTCCAAAAATACAGAAGAGTAGATTTGAGGGTAAGCACAAAGTACATGGGACAGTGGATGGTTGGAGTAACACACCTCACCCAGCCAAATCAGCCATGTCATTCCCCAAAAGAAATAAGTGACCAAGGACCCACTTTAGCCTGAGAGCATAGTTTGAAAAAAGATAGTTCCTTCCAGATAAGCCACAAAGTGCAAAATAGAAGGAAGGACACAGGAAAAGAAAGTGAAGCAACAACAAAGCAAGAATTGGAGAGGAGAAAAAGAAAGAAAAGTGACAGTGTTGTTGTGACAGTGTTAAAAGAAAAGGAACAGAGCCATCCATCTGAATCACAAGATTGCAAGATGGAAAAAGGGAAGGTGGGAAAAAGTAGCATACAGACAAAAAAGAGGGACAGTGCAAGAGCGAGGAGCAGATACAGTAGCTCTATGCTGAAGGAAAGTAGGTTCTGAGAGAACCTTTCCAGGGAAAGAAGGAAAATGCGTAACTTAATAGGTGCTTACAAAAACTCTTTAGGACCTGGAACACCTAGGTTTCACTATAAGTCTGGCCAAACCTGAAACAGGTTTGGAGGTTGGAAGACAGAGGACCTACTTTTGAGATGAAAAAGAGCAAAATGAGTCATGGTGACTCATAGGGGAGGAAAGGATGCTGCTAAGAAAAGGTACAGGGGAGGACAAAAGGCATCCAGTGATGGCATGACTGGCCACTTGGTAAAGGCAGTCCAATAACATTGGTAATGCCAAGAAATGAAAAACATCTGGGTGAAGAATATGAGAGAATGGACCAGAGAAAAGCTTTAACAAAAAAAAGGCACTCCTTGGGGGGCCCATGATGAAGCAGAGATACAGCCTAAGACCGATACAGATACAGACAAGGAAAAACTTGCTAGTAAGCAAAGATATATGAGCAGAAAAAAAAAGTGTGCAGTTAATAGTGATCCCAAGAGAAATTGAAATGGGACTGAAGTAGATGGGAGTTGAATAAGAGCAGGTGGGCTGGAGATTAGCTTGATGGAAATCAACGGATAAGAAAGCCTCACGTTTGATCAAATTGAGAGGAAGACACCAATGCTCACACCAGCACTCCAGTCAAATAAGGAATTCTTGTATGGCCTCAGCAGGTACCAAGGAGGGAAAAACCAGATGGCCAGGTTGTAAGGATAAAAAGGACAGCTAATGAAAGTACATACAGACAAATGGAAATTGTTGATGAAAAGAGAAAAACAGGCCCAAAAACGGTTCCTTGCAGAATTCATTGATGGATTTGGAGGAAACAACTTGCTTGATTTTGAAAAGTGTGCCTGTCACAATCAAGAAAAGATGGAGTACATTGCACAAAGCAAGGAGGTAGGCCAGCTGAAATAAGCTTGTGGAAGAGAACAGCATGCCAGACTGAGTCAAAAGCTTTAGAAAGGCAATCGCAGCAAGTATTGTCTAAAAGCCCAGCTGAAATTTGTTAACCATTGAAAATGGACTAGCAGAGATAAAGAATTTAATCAAGAGTAGACCAACCAGGGCAGAAAACTGATCAGGTGGGGAAAGAGAATAGAAGAATAGAGTTACACTCCAGCAAGAAGAGTAGACAAGATAAAATAATGTGCTCAAATAGCTTTGAAACACAGGATTTGAGAGAGAGAGACAAAAAAAAAGCATGCGAGTTGACAGGCATTCTCATTTTGTAAATGGGAATAACAGATGCAAGGAAAGGAATGCAAATTCCAGGAAAGATTACAACGTGAAGTAGATTCATGCCAGAGCAAGAGAAGTGCTTTGGCATGGGGTAGCCTTTTCTGTCTGAGCCAGGAGCAGTGATAGGGAAAAGGTTACCTGCAGCCACAAGAAATTCAGTGGAGATGAGGAAAGAGTACAAAGAGGAATAAGACTTTTCAGGGCACAACACACAGGAGAGCTCAGACAAGTAGCCTCTGGCTCTGCTATGCAAAGCCTTTGGCTGACAGACAGAAAAGTGAGATCTCAGGTAGTTGGCATAAACCAATGTCAAATCCTTGCAAGAAAAGCAGTTGGGAAAGTTGGAAGAAGAGGTGGAGCCAGCAACAAAGCAAAGGATAGAATAGACTAAATTAGGATCAAATTTAGGAGAGATGAGCATGTCTTATGCTATGCCTCAGCTTTGGCTTTGGTGATGACAAAAGAGGCATACCGAGAAGCTGAGATGTAAGCCCAGTGCTCTTTATCATTTCTGTCAGCAAAAACAAAAGCCTTAAATGTGTTGCTTACCACTTCTCCCACTTCAGAAGACCCCCAGGCTTCAGGTTAGTATTGGATGCAACCAAAAAGAATAAAAAATTTAACCACATTCAGTACCAGAAAAGGTAAAAAGCACAGTAGCAAAAAAAAGAGAAGAGTGTTCCTCTCTAGAAGGACAGTGTGAATTGATGTAAATATGTAGCAAAGTAATCCCAACAAGCCTTCTGGAAATGGAAGGAAGGAAGATGCTCATTGGGGTAGGACAAAGGGGATTAGCAATGAGAATTAGGAAGTAATCAGAACCAAAGTTCTGAAGCATCACCCAAAAGCAGAAAAAGGACAAGAAAGGATGGAGCTAAAAAGATGTCGGGAGAAGGCTACTGCTGGAGGAACAAAGAAGAGGAGGGGTGCCCTAGTCATTAAGAGGAAGGTCAGAGAAGATGACCCAATTAAATACTTTTTCCCCACGAGGATGTGAAGTACCTCTTGAGGCCCAGAGAGAGTGATGAAACTTGAAATCCCCCAGAACAAAGAGATTACTGAAGGAAGGACGTACAGAGGAAAAAAAGGAGTTGATTCAACTATCTACCAGAGAAAAGCAAATAGGAGGAACATAAATGTTTAAGAAAAAGAGAGGGAGAAGTTTTTCAGCAAAATGTTGCCCCAAACATAATCAAATTAGGTGGTCAAGCGAAAAGAGGTTAAGATTTCTGAAAAGGATAGGCTCAGTCTGACAAAAACAAGTACATTGCAGCTAGCATACAAGTCATCAGGTAAAAGAGAGCCAGATCAAGAATGATTGTGATCCAATTGCAGAGTATCCAAGGATCTGAAAAGATGAAGAAAAGTTGAGGTTTAATTCCTGGATGCAGATTAAACAAAGAGATTCCTGGAAAGAGCTAAACAAAGAGATCAACACTTTTGACATAAGACCTCCTGTGTTCTATTGGAGAATAGTGAGAGAGAGGCATGGAAGAAGAGCCAGAAGTTGATTAGAGTTGGGAAGAGACTGAAGAAGGGGTTAGTACCAGAGCAGAAAGATAGTAGAAGGTTTGTAAGCAAGGATGGGAGGGAACAGGTGCATTGGCGCAGTGGCAGTATATATGTTAGAGTGCCCCAAACAAGATGAGACAGTATTGGTGAACTAGGGACCCCCAGAAGCCAAGAGGTAACAAGAAAGACAGCTTCAAGAGTGAGAGCTGCAAAAAGAGTGAAACTCTTAGGAAAAAAATATGCTTGAAATGTACCCATTTAGAGAAGGTACAGTATTGCACTGTTTTGCCACTCCAGGTCACATTGCCAGTACACATAAAACAGGGGAAGATCAGAGCAGTATTGTAATGAATGCTATCAGTCATCACATGTAAAAGATGAGAAGGCATGGAAGAAACAGCAGGAGAGCAAAGAAAAGACAGACAGCTGATTTTACAGTGGGTGCAAAAAAATGTTTACATCATTTGAGCAAAAAAATGTTGACACGTAACTTCACGTAGCCTTTTTCTTGTGTTCTCTCTCGTATTTCTGATTGATCTTTGGTCAGTAGGGAGACATTCTCCTTACCATTTGTAACAGCCACCACAGGTGTCGCTGAAGTGCAACCACGAGGCAGGTAAGGCTGCCATTATTCAGCAATTCATAAGCGAAATTTTAGCAATTTTGAGCTGTTGTCATTTGCTTGTTAAAAAGAAAAATGGGAAGAAGTTATCAGAGATTGAAAAGGCTCAAGCTTTAACAAAAATCAAAATGAACGTGCCTGTAACAAAAGTTGCGGCTTATCTAAACATATCAAGACAGACTGTTTACACCTTGTTAAAGGCTACAAAAGGCCTACCAGAGGGTACTGTTCCGAAACAAAAAATTAGTTCTGGTAAGAAGTGAAAAACAACAACTATTACAGATCATCTTTTATGGCGAGAAGTGCTCCTCAGACCATCAATCATACCTGCAAGTTTGAAAAAGAAGCATCCAAAACTGTTGGATGGAGTATCCATCAGAACCATCCAGCATCTGTTGAAAAATGACTTGGGCCTCCCCTGTTGGCATGCAGCAAAAAAGCCACTTCCGACAGAGAAAATGAGAACAAAGAGACTAACTTTTGCAAAGAATTATCAACACTGGACACTTCAACAGTGGCAAAAAGTGATGTTTTTTTGATGAGAGCACATTCCGACTGGTGAGGGGGCAGTCAAAAGTGATCAGAAGGCCCATAAACCTACCAAGGCATGACCCACGGTACACCGTTAAGACGGTTAAGCATTCAGATGGTGTGATGGTCTGGGATGCATTTAGTGGTACCCACGAGCGAGGTGGATTATATTTCTTACCCAAAAATGTCACAATGCTGAGATCTAACTATCTCCAAATTTTGCAGAATCACTTGCTGCCTTTTTGGGGCATTCATCAACCCACACATTTTACGCATGATGGTGCCCCGCACACTGAACAAAACTTGTGAAAAAGTGGTTATCTGAAGAAAATATACCCACTTTAGAGTGGCCCCCGACCTTAACCCAATAGAAAACGCATGGAATGTGATGAAAAAGAGGTACAAGAAGCCCAGCCAGTTAACATCTCCAAACTAACACATGTACTGAAAACCTTGTGGGCTGCAATGGAAACCGATTATTTTGAAAAGTTGGCTGATTCAATGCCTCGAAGACTGCAAGATGTAATCCAGGCCAAGGGGTTTATGACTAAATACTAAATAACAAGACTACTATTGCTAAAATCATGCGTTGTTTTCACTGTCAATGCTGAAACGATAAGTTACTGTCAATAAAATACAACTTTTTGTTGAAATTTCATTTTGTCAACATTTCATTTGCACCCACTGTAGAGTGAGTGCTGCCCTTCTTGTTCAGGGCAGCACTACAAAAAATTTTAGGTTTGAGGAGAGTCTGGGTTATCTGGGACTCTTCGGTAAGCCAACTCCTATTTTGACCCAACGTGACATGATTGATGACAGCACCACTACATTAAGGTGATAGTTGATTGGTACAGCAACAATTATGTTGTCAGCCACATTGCAAGTCACACAAAGCATTGAGTGATAGCTTTTGAAAAAGTTTCACTGCTAACCTTTAAACAAAAAGGTAAACATAAATCCTTTTATTCAGAAAAACCTTGTGCAGTAACAATTTTATGACATTCATTTGTTACACTCTTAAATGAATTTTGACTGTTTCTCTAATTTACCATTCTGCTATGAATGACTTTGCTGAGAGCAAAGAATTGCTCTAGCAGATTTCGTTTTTAAGTTTATAGGAAGCACTCTCTTCCACCACAAGACAAAAAGCCTTTAGAAAATAAAATAAGGTAAATTATCTTCTGCAAAGTAAAAATATCAAACACGTACTTTTTTATAGATACGAAGACCATCCTCCATAATGAGTTGCATCCTTGGAAGAACTTGCGAGGTATAAATTGAAGAAATCATATTGTGGTCCTTACTTTCTCGCTGGCACTGACCCAGAGTTTGAGCCCAGCACAAGAATGGGGATTGCAACATAGTTTCTGCTTGTTCTTTTCTGAAAAAGCAATGCCTTCAAAATTGTAGTTTGATTTAATGAAGAATAACATGAAAGAAAATGCTACCTACATTAATTTCATCACCGGGGGCACCAACTTAGGGAGTTTCCTATAAACCATCTCAAAAACATTTGCTGTGTCACTAGGTTCAATTCCCAGCCTTGAGCAAGCCACCTGGTTCTTGGGCAGCTACACAGTAATTTTCCAGATGTTGTAGCATTAAGATTTAGACAAACGAATATTTGTTGAGGCTCTGTGCTAACACCACTCAATCAATTTTAAAAAATATTCACAAGCATTGGTAAGATAGCAGCAAAAGCCAATCTAAAGATCACAACCTTAGCACTATTAAGCACCTTTTATTTTTGCGTCAATTAAATGTTGAAGCTGGTGCTTTACTGCTTTTGCTTTCCTGCTTCAAATATCTATTTCTTTCTTCTGCTTACCATCACACAAAAATTATGTTGTGATGTCTGGCTCAAAAACTAGTTTTTCAGAATTCCATACATCACTTTTCATGATCGTTGAATGCTGAGAGCTCTTTTTGGTGGTATGTTCCAACAAATGCATTGCAGAAAATAGGCCTTCAAATGGTTTCTTTAATGAGTTTCATCTGACAACTGTTCTGAATCTATTTGAGACTTTCTAGTCATGCCAGGTGTTTAGAACATACATTCTCTGATGGTTTAACATAAACATGCAAGTTGTCTAGAAACAAAACAACTCACAAATGTTACACCAAAACAGGGCTGCAACTAGGGTGATATGTAGTCAAATACCACTCTTCTTTAACAGGCTAGCTGTGCTGATTATATGTGCAAGGCTTGCAGGCTATCACTTCAGTGCATCTCCAAATGCTTTGTGTGGAAAGCTACCACAATTCTTTTATGTGTAAAGTCAGTTATATTTTCTGTACAAAAAAATGACCCCTAAACCCAGATGAGGGCAACTACGCACTAACAAATTTGATGACAAAAAAATTTTTCTGTTGTGTTCTGTTGCGACATCACTGTTTATGCTAGCCAACTCAGATCCATGTGCTATAATCTTGCAAGGATACATATCATGCCGTAAAAGAGCAAGTCTTGTGAATAACATGGAATCAGTGATTTTTATTTGTATGAAGCAGCAAATAGTAACCCATTTAAACTGGTAACACAACTAAAACAAGTTTAAGAGCAACTGGTATAAAGTATATGTACAAAACTGAAAATACAGTTAAATTATATTCTTGCTTAGACATTGAGCATCTTTCTCAAATTTGTCAACCATTTGTTTGTAATTTATGGTCACTTCTATGTGCAAAGCCCTCATTGCAATTCTGGTCAACTTTTGAGCATCACAACTGTTTCAAGGGTTATGTCTTCAGCCATTTACAATTAGAAAAACTTCTCTTTACAAGCAGTGATGCAAGGTATTGTAAGGAAAATTTTCAGCAAAGCACTAACAATTGGATAGGCTTCTCCATTTGCATAAGAATAAGGGTAAACAATTAATACAAGCAAATAAAGGAAGTTGGTGACTTTTTACCAGACAGCAGACAAAAATATCTCCTGGTGCAAACGCGATGATCTTGGTGAATGAATCCTGAAAATCTTGGTGATCTGAGTGATGAGCAAGAGGAGCAGTTTCATCAAAATACCACAGCAAAGGAAGTAATATATCAAAGGAGGTGGGATGCTGTAATGCTAGCTGACTACTGCTGCTCAATTAAACATGGCAATGCTCTAAAAAATCGTTCTTAAAGATCGCTAAAGCACAAGTTTCAGCCTAATAATTGACAATTCAGCAGTTTGTATGCTAGATTGAATTGGCTGGAGGAGTTTGAGACTGATTGATCATAAAAATTAACAAGCTTTTGCTTCACTGCCATATTGTTTGCTTAATGTTCAAACAACCACTAACTGTTTAATTTAACCAAATTTTTTGTGCTAATGGAGGCACCATAGCAGAGCAACTACACCCGATACACAAAAACTGATCATTTTCTAAAATCACCACACCTAAATTGTGGCAAAAACAGTTGGGACATTTTTGGCACCAGAACCCTAAACAAAAAAAAATTTGTTGGCCAGTATCATCATTGCAGTTAACATTATATTCAAAAAAAAATGTTACAAATATTTCAAAAACCTGGAGAAAGTTGAGCTGAAAATAATAAAGTTGAAATTGCAGAGAGTCAAAGGACAACACAATAACATCATAGACAATAGTAGTAGTAGTGATTCAGTTTTTATCTGGTGTTGTCCCTTTAGCAAAGATGGCCGTATTTACCCCATTCCTTCTGCAATTGCTTGCACTCCGTCCCTCCACTTGTCTCATCTCAGGACACCCTCCTTCTTCAAACCAATCTTCTCTGTCTCCTCTTCCACCTGCTTCTTCCAGGTCTTCTTTGGTCGTCCTCGCTTTCTCTTGCCACTCACTTCAAGATTCAGAGCAACCCTCAAAACACTATCGTCATCCCTCCTCAGCACATGTCCATACCATCTAACTCCATTCACTGTTGCTAACCAGTCTATAGTTTCCTTCAACCCCAACATATCCATCTGTTCTTCAGTCGTCTTTCTGTCTACCACTTTCTGACCGCACATGGCTCTTATCATAGCTCTCTCCATTCTTCTCAAAATTGCTTTTTCATTTTCTTTTAGACACCATGTCTCACTTCTATACAGTATTGCTGATCTTACACAACAACGATAGACTTTACCTTTCATCTTTAGAGGAAACCTATTCCAAGCAACAATTCTCCACATTCTCTGGATCTTACCCAACCGATTCTTACTCTTGCTGTAACTGCCGCTTCACAACCACCACTAGCATTTAGTCTGTCTCCCAAATAACAAAATCCATTCACTGTCTCCACTTCATCACATACTGTTACAAAATATAGAACAAAATACTGTGACAAAATATAGAAAACATCAAGAAAAACTCTTTATAAAGCAAAAGTTCACAAGAGAAACAATAGGTCAAAGAGTAGAACAAAAAATAACATGAAATTAACAAAAACAGAGAAAAAAGAGCAAGTGGTATCAAAGAAAAAGGAATTAGGTAAACAAGGATAAATAAAATCAAAATATTGATAAAAAGAAAGCAAAAGCTGGACTATAATTCTATTGTACCCCAAAGACTTTGAGAGTATGAAGTAACAAACCAAAAAATAAGGTTCTAAAGCTCAAGCAGACAAGCAATAGAAGCAAAATGTGAAAACATGATATGCATAATATGGTGGGGTGAAAAAAATTTTTAATTTAAAATCAGATGAGGTCTGCATCATTGCCATATAATCTGGAACTAACATTACAAGTAATGCCCCCTTAAACCTAGTACGTTCATTCCTGCATTATTGTGACTTTCTTCACTGTCATCTGCCAGCATCACAAGCAGTACATTTGCAGCGTTGCCAAAACAAGCATTTCTGTGGAGCACTTCAAAACATAGTTCCCACACTTGATCAGCAAAATTTTTCACTGATCAGGATATCAAAACAATTTTCAGCCCTATCATCATTAAAATAATGCTCCTTTTTTGAAAGCATGACAAGAAATAAATGTATACAGAAATGTATTGGCAAGAACAATAAAGTTGGTGGATGGATGTTTTTGGAAAGCAAAATTTTTTTTAATGTGGCAGACTACAGTTAACCACCTTACCTGGCAAAGAGGTCCTACTTTCAAAACAGACACATCTTGAGAATTTCCCAATATAACTCTAGTAGAAATTTTGCAAGCATAGTACTGATCAGAACTAAGATGAATTGTATCTTGTCCAAAATTGTTTATTCCACAAATTGGAACAACCAAGATCTGACAGTAAGAATACAAGAGATGAAAAGAGCAACAACCAAATAGAAGAACAAACAGCAATGGTATTTAGTTGTGAAAAGATCAAAAAATCTGATTGCACAAAGTGCTTTGTTGGAGCATGTAGCAATGAAAACTGTTACAATTTTGCTGGCAAATGGAAAACAAAAAATCCAAGTTAATGCATTACTTGATGACTGTAGTACAAACACATATTTAAATGCTAATGTAGCTGCAGAACTTGGATTATAAGAAGATGTTTGTTGTATGGTGCAGGGTGTTTTGAATGGTGAAAATAAACAGTTTGAAGCAACCTGTGATAACGTAACTTTAATGTTTGAATGGAAATTTGAAAACCAAAATAACTGCTTTTACAATTGAAAATGTTATAGAAAATCTGAAAGCTGTATTATGGTGTGAACTCAATTCAAGATGGAAGCATCTCAAAAGCATTTCGTTTCCCATTAAAAGTCAGCATGATAGATATTTTGATCAAGATTACTTGCTTAAATTTGCGTCAAAGCCTGAAGGAAGTTTGAGGAAAGCCAGTTTAGTCATGTTGTATTTGGATTAAACTCTTTACCATTTATTGCTCAATATGTCACACAGCAACATGCCAAGCAATTTTCTGAAAAGTTTTCCCGTGCTTCAGAAACTGTATTGAAATATATGAATATGGCTGAGAGTATGGATTCTGTTGATACTGAGGAGGAAGATATTTGCTTGTACCAAGAACTGCTGAAGCTGTGGGGCTTAGCAAACATGTTACCAAGAAAATGGATTTCAAACTCATTGACTGTTGCTTAACAAATATCCACTGATGAAAGAGCTTACAGTACAACCGTTAATGGTGATAAAATTTTGCCATGTGAAAAACCTATAGGATTTTGGTGGACAACAACTGAGGAAGTGTTTGACTGCAAATTTGTCACTGGTGAAATGATAACTATAACAAAAAGGCAATTGGCTTTCTAAAATTTCCATTATTTTTGATCTGATGGCATTTGTTGCTATGTTAATCATGGAAGCTTGAATTCTAACTCAAAGAATGTGGGTTAAAGGCTATAAATGAGATGAAAAAATTAAAAGTGATATAATTGGCCTAATGAAATTTGTTGTTTGTCGGAAACTAAAATATTTAGATGGTTGGGATTTAATCAACATGTTGTAAAGACGAAGTTTCATGTTTTTGTTAACACACTGAGTGAAGCATATGAAGCAGTTTGCTTTGTCCATCACGTGTATGCTGATAAAAGTGCAAAAGTATGCTTTGTATTTAGCAGGAGATGATTGCTTCACTAAAATGTATAACAGTACCAAAGCTTGAGCTGATGGCAGCAATAGTTAAATTGAAAGTTGGAAAAATTATATCTGCAGCAATGAACTCTTCTGGTCAAATAGTATGGACATTCTGTGGTGGATACAAGGCCACAGCATATCTTTTAAAGCATTTGTAGCTTATAGCATTGGGCCAGCCCTGATCAATAAAATTATGTGAGTACAGAACAACATCTTGCTGACATTATAAGCAGAAGATCTAATGTACAGTGCTTGATAACTAATTTGTTGTGGTTAAATGAGCCTCACTATTTCAAGCTTGAGAAGTCTAAATAACCCAAAATTTCAATTGCATCACCCACATACATCAAAGATGGTGATACTGACATCATTAAGATGGTGATACTGACACCACATTAGTATCTTATATGTCCGATAAAAACTTAATTAATCTGAATAAATTGTGAAAAGTAGAATCAAAATGGTTTTCCAGTTGGATACAACTTAAATGAATGCACAAATGGGTGTACAAGGTTTAAGAAGATTGTCACTTAGCAAAGGGAAAAACTCTAGAAGACCCTTGATTTTGTGAAATGCTCAGCTGGAATTTTTTTCAGCTGATTACAGTGCTTTAAGAATAAAAAAACAGATTTCCACAAAAAGTAAATTGTTCAAGTTACAGCCATGGTTGGATGAAACCAGTCTTATTAGATGCAAAGAACATTGAAATTATACGGAATATTTATCTTTCTTTGCAAAGTATCCTGTTATATTACCAAAAGATTGTTGGGTAACTACATTAATTGCAAAACATTTTCAAGAAAAATTAGGCCATGGCATTACTCACATACTTGCTGCTATTTCTAGTTGCTTTTGAATTATGTCTAAAAGGGAAGCTATTAAAGAAAAGCAGAATAAATGCACAACTTACATAAGACAAAAGGCAAAGCCTGCAATACAATTAATGAGTGCTTTGCCAGAAAAACGCCTGAAATTACTATTGCAAGCTTTTGTTCATGTCCCTGTTGATTTTGCTGGTCTGTTCACAACAATCCAAGGACATGACAAACGTCAAGCTAAACGTTATTTGTGTTTATTTACCTGTTAGTTAAGCAGAGCTGTACATTCAGAAATGGCTTACAATCTCTACACGAATTTATTTTCAAACACATTTTTCAAAATGACTGATCGAAGAGGTATATCTCAAGTGTTGTTTAACAATGCTCTGTATTATGTTTGACCTCTCTTTCTGTTTCATCATTCACAACTTTTGTAATTTTTTGCAATGAACCTTCCAACAATTTGACCTCTCCTTTTTTCCAGATACGGTTACTGAATGAAAGGACAAACATCCATGTAGTAACCTTGTAAAGAAGATTCCAGTCCTTGTTTGGCGGTTTTGATAACAGCTTTTGTTTGGTGGTTTTGACAACAAAAAAAACTTGACTTCAAAGGGTTAAGATGTTGACCTTGACTTTGGCTTGAGCATTAGCAATTTTTTTAATTTTAAGCACTTTGATATTATTATAGCATGGCACTAAAGAAAACATACAGCCCAAGCCCTAAAGCTGCTACCCAGCCAGTTTTTTGTTAATTTTCCATCCCAACACAAAGCCACATTTTGTGTGTGTGTGTGTGTGTGTGTGTGTGTGTGTGTGTGTGTGTGTGTTCTTTTTTCACTTGAACACTTCAAAAAGCACAGTTTTGTCATAATGTCAAATGACCTTATAAGGCTGCGTTGTACCACTTCAGTGAAAACAGCAGCAGGCACTACCTGCTGTACTTTTTATCCACTTTTACTTTTAAGACAAACAGAAATAGTAAGGCCTACTGCTCATATGCTAACTGCTAAAATAGAATGATATATTACAGAACCTGTGTTCCTGTTAAACATAAAAAAGTGCAACTTTGTGAAAACACGTGCAGCAGATTTGCAGTCAAAATTTAACAGCACACAAAAAGTCTGGCAGTTTTTGGTAACTTTTTCAGTTTTTCAAGATTTTTGCAATTTTGCCAGTAAAACCTTTAACTATTTAATGCATGGAAGACAATAAAAAAGAATCCAAGTTTGGATTTACACTTTGTTGGGACAGTGCAATGTCTCGTGTAAACATCACATGGCTGTAATGCAACAGCAAAAGATGGTGACTAAGTATCATGCATATCCTTGCCACACTTCTTTTCTATTACAAATTAGCTATGAAGCAATTAACATAAAAGATCAAAAAGTTCTTCTCTTTACTTTTACTAGCTAATTGCAATCATAGCTAAAGAGTAACAACAGTAAGTTGCTATCAAACTTGAGTTTAAAACAAGATATTATTTTTTGTGGGAAATTTGAAACTGGAATTGCCTAAAATCTGCATTTTTTTCTGTTTTAATGCCAATTTCAATCATGTTTGATAAGATAAAAAAAAATAAGTGCCTAGCTCTCAGTTCTAGTTTAGCACAAAAAACACCACTTTTTGAGAAAACAGTTCAGTTTTTGCAAATTACAAATAAATAACCTTCTTGTGCTTGCTAGTTATGAAAACTGAGAGTAAATAAAAGATATTACTTTTAACCAATTCTAGTTTTCAGTTTCCACAAAAACAGATTATTTTTTAACTAAAATGCAGCTGACAGAAGTAGCTCACCAGTCATGATTGAAATAAGCCTGGAAACATGAAGAAAAGATGTGGACTCTAGCTTCAACCTTTTCAATAATATTGTGTTAAAAATCAGCATTTTCTTTTGTGTTAATAGCTTAAATGGCAATTCATAACACAGTAGAATTTGCCTACAAACACACCATTGAGGCATTGCAAACAATTGCCATTCATTAGTACCATTCCAAAGCAGTCCTTTGATTTAATATTAATATGTATTATCTAATCAGGTTTACCAGAGTAAAGAAAATCAACTAAATTGTCAAAACTCCATGAAAACTGTGCAAAGAAAACTTCCTCTGAAGTGTAATTGTGCATGCACAGATAATGCATTCTTTTACATCCACCTGTACACACTGGCGTTGGGTGGAGTAGATGCAGTCCTTCAACAACTTTTAACAGGAAAGGTAGCTCCCTTGCGATTGTGGCCAACCTATGAGGTCTTAAATGAAGAATAGACCTTACTATTTTTATGCAGTAATGCCTCTAAGTGAGACCCTGTAGTTTCTATGCATGGCTACAAATATTAGTATTTCAAATTTTTACAATCCTTAAAAGCTACATTCATTAAACTTTAGAATATTCATGTCCGCAAATTTCTCTTTTATCTTCATTTTGGCCAATTTGTGTATTCTTTTCACAAAGATAAAAATTCACCTATCAAATATATGCGACCACTTTTCACACACTCACTAAAGAATCAACTAAAACTTGTCAAAACCAAAAAAAATATTTAGCTAGCGATGCTATTGAGACCATCATCAAAGGTTCCATAAACAAGCTTCAGAAGTGTCTTAAACCCTCTACTGTAATATTCACTACAATACCCAGCCAGATAATGACATCTCACTGTTTTTCACATCTGGGACAAAACTTCTTAAAAATTAACTCATTTGTTTTTGCACTCGATTTGTGAAATGAGTTAACACTCTAGTGAAATTTGTTATTGCTAATCAATAAAACTACTTTCTGAGATAAGTGTAAAAATGCAAGACACATTATGACTACCACATCATTCAAAAGCCTTAATTCTATCCTTTTAAGTTGCACAGCTTTGGTAATCAAATACTTTTCCATTTTAGATCGACAGTTTACTTGCAATTGCAAAACCTTGTTGTTTTATGGATTATGATAAAGAAAGGTAACTAATTTAACTATTTACCACAACCAACCAACAATTGAAGTAAGCAAGTAATTTTTGTACTCACATCATATTTTGTGGCAGCCTACCTAACATCCAATTATTTGATAAAAGTCATATTTCTCATGCTCATTTCAGACATTGCAAAGAATTAATTTCATTTACATTCAGTGTTAATCTGACATTCTGAAATGCTTGCAAATTACTATTGCAAAGGTCAGAGAGTTTGAGTGACCAAATTTAAGTTAACTTATTTTACAAGAATAGGCAGGCATTTTGCCACCACCAAATAATAACCAGTAGGCTTTTTGTTTGTAAACTTTCTGGGAGTGACATAGTCACACATATTGTTACGAGTACGTCACCAAAGCACAATGTCACAGTTTTGCCACTTGCAAATTTTGAAAACTCTGCACTGACACCAATGCAATTGCAGCTCAAATTTGTTTTTAGGTTATCTTTGAAGGTCTTTGACATGTAGCAAACTCAAATCTTTGCTGCAAAAAAATGTAGTAAACAAGATACAACTCGAAAGCTGGCATGTCAGTCATATTAATAAAAATCATTGGCAGCATATATTATGGTTTGCATCACTGGTTTTTAATTGGAAGGCCATTGCCTTCACTGAGCCAAAACCTTATTTAGCCTTCACATTGAGCAATATTGGAAAAAATTTCGAAGAGTTGTTTTTTATATTTTTATTTGGACATCACTCTGAAATTCACTTTAATAACTTTTTTGAGCTTGTTTATGAAATTCAGAAAAACATACAACCAAGCCACATGCTAAAAACAATCAATAAGCACCGAACTAGATAAAGAGTGTGATATAAATAAACAAAATACATCAGAGGGAAAAACAAAGGGTGCCATTATGCATAAACCAACCTTATAAGCAAACTTTAAAGTATGCAAAAAATTGAAATTGGGCAGGGACTGAGGAAAACGTTAGATTACTATAAACAAATTGAAATCATGAATGAAACTGTTAGACTTATTCTACCTTACAATGAAAGCATGGAACCAGTGCAGGTGTAGCTGTAAATCACTGTTTGCATGTGATGGTTACATGAGACATTCTTTAAATTTTGGACAAAGCACCTGAGATCTGCAACAGGGCAAATGACATCTTTTGTTAGGTTAGCATATACACTGAATAAATACAGGCTACAATAAATATTCTTTTTTACATCTTCAAAATATGTTATCAAGGCTGGTGTAACAATTTGTTAAGCAACGTCCATCAAAATTTGTCCAGTGGTATGTGAACATTTGCTTGCAATTTCACATTTGCACTAGCAGTTATGTACTAATTAAAATCTTAGAGTGAATACTGTACTGTACCAATGCAACAATTTAAACCTATTTTCAATAACGTAATGGTGTGTACAAAAATTATAGTAATTGAATTGTAAATAGGGTTCACATTAGAATACCTTTGTAGTAAAATCTGTTCATGTACCTAACTGCTCTTAACCTATAAAGTTTTATCCCCTGTACCAAAGTGAAGCAAAATGCCTGGTTGTAATTTTAATCTCACAGGATTTAGACAAAATCATCCTTCACTTTAGCACAAAAAAACTGGTTGATAGGTTATCCAATTAACCCTTTCAATACCAATTTCAAATACAGCACCAAAAATAAAATTTTTGTTACAAGCAAACCAAATAAATGTGATATAGTTGTCGTCTTTTTGCAAAGGGACAAATGTGTCCCAATGGCATTGTGCAGACAAAAGACAAGTGAGATGATGCTGGGAGTATTTTCAAGCAGGCTAGGTAGGATTATGGCTTTTGTGAAAAAACAAAAAAAATTTTTAGCAATCTACTATTACTGCTAACTGTTATGCTCAAACACCCATTGAAAACTCACGAGCTGTCAATCAAACATGTGCACAGATGCATATACAAACTGCTGATAGTAGCAAAATACCACATTGTTCCATGTTGATTTATTTTTAAAGCAAAAAATCTACTTTGGTATTATGTAGCAATGCTTTCAAACATTTGTGTCCCAACAGTATCAAAAGGTTTATTTAACACGTTTATTTAACAACGTTTATTTAACACGTGACCATCGCTTCTTGTGTGTTCATTTTTGTGTCAGTATGGCGTAGTTGCTAGCCAACCTGTTTGAGGTACATTATTTGCATTGAAAATGGCACCAGTTGAGGGCCAAAATGTTCGCAGTATGTTCATAACAAGTTGCTTGGCTGTTATTTTTGGATTAAAGTATCAAAAGGGTTAAGCCACTACCTAACTTGCAGTAAGAGCTGAACTGTAGGTGCTGGACTCCAAGTCGCTTCACCCCCAGTTGTGCTTATGCAGCAGACCAATCACTTTATACCTTAAATCCGGTAAATGCATCAATCACTTCATTCTCCTTCCACAGCTTTGAAGTTGCAACCCTTGGCACTTAGTCAAATAAATCCATGAAAGTTTGTGTTAGCACAGTCCTAATCTATTAGCAGGGAGGTTACATTATTGGCATAGTTTATGTTACTGCCGTATGATGGCAGTAAGAACTTAAGTAAGCCAGTATCAAACTCAGTATTTTGTTTCAATTTGCTATCATTATCTTAATTTGCAACGCTGGTAATTGTGTTAGTTTCAGGCATAATTTGTTTCAAACCTCATGCTACTTGATTTGCAAATTCTACCAAACAACAATTAAACAGAATCAAGAAAGGATTAGAGTATTTTCGAATCATGCAACGAAGTTTTATAATTTGTTGTTTTAAAATTTCAAAACTTAAATGTACGACTTATATGAATTTGTGCTAATGCAATTAACTCTAAATTGAACGAAGTGTCACAATTGCCAGTAAGTCTGTTGTTTTTGTTAATCTACAGGGTGTCCCAAAAGAAGCTGATGGGTAAAAAAAATTCATAACTTTCTTAATTTTTTATATTTTTCTTTTATTTTTTCAGATCATCTAGAGTAACCCTTCCAAGGTCATCATGAGTCGTTACACCACTGAGGAGCAGATATTTATCATAGAGTCGTATTTTCGGTTGAATGAGTCAATATCAAAAACTAAAAGAGAATTTTGACAAAACTTCAAAAGAAATTCCCCTACTCCCAATGCAATAAAAGCCATGGTGGCTCGATTTCGTGAGCAAGGGTCTGTATGTGACCTCCCTAAATCTGGTAGACCCCTTTGGGCAAGAAGTGATGAGAATCGTCAAAGAGTAGCAGAGAGTGTGGCCGAGCATCCATCCACATCAGTAACAAGGAGATCAAGTCAAATTGGGGTCTCTCAATCATCTCTTCACAGAATGCTTCATGAAGAGGGCAAATTTCCATACAAAATTCAATTGGTGCAAGAGCTTCAGCCAAACGATCCAGAAAAAAGGCTGGAATACGCCATGCAATTCCAAGATTTGGCCAATGGGGATCCAAACTTTCTCAAAAACCTCATTATGTCCAATGAGGCCCATTTTCATCTGAATGGGTTCATAAATAAGCAAAATTGCAGGATTTGGGGATCAGAAAATCCCCAAGCAACAGCACAACAGCAATTACATCCTCAAAAATGTACAGTATGGTGTGGAGTAACGGCGGATGAAGTAATTGAGCCTTACTTTTTCGAAAATGAAGAAGGAGAGAATTAACAGTGACAGGAGCTTGGTACTGCCAGATGCTTGAAGATTTTGTTCAACCTTGGGCACAAAACAAACCACCAATGTGGTTCCAGCAGGACAATGCAACAGCACATACGGCATGAGAAACATTAAATCTGCTCCAGGACATATTCAGCAACCGAATAATTTCTCGTGGCTGTGAGATAAATTGGCCACCCTGCTTGCCAGATCTCACATGTGCAGATTTCTTCCTTTGGGGTTACCTCAAAGAGCGAGTATATGCAAACCAGCCACAATAAATGCCCTTAAAAAGAATATAGAGGAGAAAATTAGGGCCATAAGCTCTGAAACATTGAGTGATGTGCTGGACAATGCCCTGCAGAGAGCACAAGAGTGTGAAAATGAAAATGGTGGACATTTGAGTAACATCATTTTTCATAACTAAAATTAGACCTTGTGAAAACATACCCTAGATTAAGTTGTGTAAATAAAATTAGAAGAAGTGGACTATGATATCTTACTATATCTCAAAAAATCACGGAGAGGCTCATCTACCTACATATGAAATTTGGTAGCATAACTTAAATATTGAGGAAGTTATTCAAATTTAAAATACGTCAGCTTCTTTTGGGACACCCTGTATGATTAGTTGTTTATTTTTGTTTATTCATAGATAACAGTCTCTCAATATACCTCAAACTCAACAAAAGTATTATGAGATCAGTCTTGAGGCAGTGAAGCTTTGAAAATCGCCCTTGTGACGGTAACTAACTGCAATCGCCGTCACAGTTTACAAAATCCAAGATTGAGGAGAAATCAATAAAAAAATTGTTAGTAGTTCTACACTACTGTGTAAAATCATAGTCACTAAATAAACAATCAGAGCTATGGAGAGAGGTCATTAGGCCAAGTGGGTGCTTGGATGCAAGAGGTAATAGCAGGAGATCTCTAAACTTTTTTTATAAAAGGGTGAGAAATCTAAATTGATACATTATCATAAAAGGTACAACTTTCTTTTTAAGATTAACTTCTCAAAAGTCTAATTTTTCAAACTTTATTCCAGGACAAAGGGACATAGGTGCATTCAAGGAATTTGGTGTCACAAATACCATTACAGGGGAGGTTGCACCAGATCATAAAATAAATACACCATCAAATAATTCATTAATGTAATAGTTAGACAAAAACCATTACAGCACCCAGACCCAACTTTACCCCTTTTCTTATTTGAAAAGCAGATGGCATTTGTCATATGATAGAGATTGTAAGACTAGTCTTAACTCAAAGCATCAGCACAATGATCAAAATAATAGGCATAGGGGTGATGCCCTCATTTGTACCAATTTATCATAATTGCTCCCAAAAAAGTTATTTGGGTAAAGCTGATGCAATCAGCTAAATAGATATTTCTAACATCACAAAACTGACTTGTAACCCTACCAGGCAACACCAACAGAGCTGACTAGTTTTACATACTACCCATTTCAAATAGAGAAATAGTTTTATGTACTGACAAATTGAGATAGCTTAAGTGGTTACAACAATGACTCTGATTAAGTCATGCTCTATATCTATAGAACAGTGACCTACGTTCAACTAATTTGTATATTGTGATTCAAAGCTAACTCCCAGCTTTGTTTTAAATGTTTTCAGAATGATAAGATCCATAAGGGATGTCAAATACTGTTTTTCTTAAAGAAGAATATAAGAGAGTGTTAACTATAGCATCTTCCTTTTGAAGCAACGCTGTTACTGTTAAGAGTATCACAAAAGGCTTTCCGTAAATCACCTTTTTTTAAATTTAACAAAACAAAATAAATACTTTTTTCACAATATGTTTGAACCAAAAGCACAACACCAAAGCTTGCTACACAAACTTTCTCATTGACACAATTTTACCTCGGACTGAAAGCACTTTTATATTTGGTCAAATATTTTTCTGACAAAACATCCAGTTTTTTGGCATAATCAGCTTCAACCTCAGATTTGCGCTTGAAAAAATCAATAATATCATTGACCAGAGAAGTTCGTAACTCATTTTGTTGATCCAGACATTTCACTTGATCATTTAATTGTGAACGAATTTCTAAATAATAACTCTGAGATTAAAATCTTTGGTAAGGTAAAATAGTAGATGGAAAGCAAAAAACAATCAATATTTGATGAAACTGTTCAACATCATCAATCATAGTTTATTCTGCCATTCACAAAGACAAACAGAACAGTTCTTACGATTTATGACTATCACATAAGAGAAATTTGTTGCTAAACCCAACAATAGTATGCAAATCACTGGCTTGCAAAAGTAATGATTAAAGCATCTGCTTTGCAGTCAGTAAACATCAGTGCAATTCCCTAGTCAAGTTATTCCTAAGACTTTATAAATGGTATGCACAGATCTGCTTCATGCTTAGCAATAGAATGTGGAGGGTGAGATTTCAAACTGAATTAACTCAATCATGTTTACAAATAGTACAATGAACCACAATGACTCAAACATGTAGCCATTGTTGGTACCAGAACAACTACAATCATATTCAAATTGATCTTGAAATTAAGGCAACGTGGTGTATTGCTTGAACAAGTTGTCTGATTGCAAACCCTCATAACCCTTGCTATCTTCAGCAGCAAATCACAAATTTATGAACTGTAGATTGACACCACTTATTGTTCGAACAATAAGCAATATATATTTCCACAAACAAACACAAACTTCAACCACACAATCTACACTACTATAAACAAAAATATAATCAAGCTTTAATGGCTTCCAACAACAAACACCTTATAGGCTCAATAAACTGATGCAAATTTATGTCTACACAATTTCTACCTTTTTTACTTTATTTATCTATCTATCTATCTATTCCAAATAGTAATATTTGATAAAAAGTTCAGATACTTTTCATGAAACACAAATGGAAATCAACGTGATAGAGACCTCAAGTCAATCAATGTTACATCTCCAATACCAATCATGCAATCATAATGTGGTGAACAATTTATTGAAAATGCTAAAAACACGCATTTCATAAAAAAAGTAGCTTTACAACACAAAATAATTAAATCAACATATATACAACACACAGTCTGTTCAAAAAGTCTGAAGACACCCTGTTTTTTTAGTGAATTTCTGTGTTTTTTGGCAATAAGTGATGTTTTTACTGACTGTAGACCTGCAGGCTTCAGATATGTCTTTGTTCTGCAAGTAAAGCATTCAAAATACAAGTTACAGCAAAGTAAGTCATGCACACATCATGCATACCTGCCGAAAACATAACAACACAAAAACAGGTAAAAAAATCATGGTGTCCCAAAATCACAAGACACATTCTTCTCATCAATATGGCTGCCTTTAGCAGCAATCACTGCTCGACAGACACTAGGCATACAAAATGCTAGTCATTTGATAAACAGCCATCATAATTCAGCCCACTCCTGCTTCAAAATCGTCTTCAGATCATCAGCTGATGTTGGTAAAGTTGGCCAATTTCAATAGCCACTCTCCAATTTAGCCCAGCATAGTTCTATCAGGTTCAAATCAGGTGATTGTGGCAGCCATGCCATCACCTTCAAGACCTTCTGCTTCTCCTTCTCCTTGAGTGCATCCTTGACAATGATGACTGTGTGTTTTGAGTCATTGTCTTGTTGGAAGACAAAGCCCTTGCTGTATAACCTCGTTGCATCTGGGATAGCAACCTTCAGAAGGATCTTTATGTAGAGATCTTTAGTCGTGATACCCTCTATTTGGTAGAGTACACCAGTTCTACCACCACTGAACCCTCCAAAGACAATGACAGATCCACAGCCATGCTTCACAGTCTTCTGAATACAGTCATCCTGCAGTGGTTCTCCACTTTGTCTCCAACAAAACATCCTCCTTGATGTCCCAAAAATCTGAAACTTGGGACTCATCAGTGAAATGCACTTTAAATCAGTCCTCTCAAGTCCAATCAACGTGGTCTTTTGCCCATGGCAACCTCTTGGCTATATTCTCTGGACAAAGTTGTGGTTTCTTGATGCAAACAAAGCTATCAAGACCAGCTTCAGGTACATGGTTGTGTGCTGTTGACTTTGAATGTGCTAGAGCACTGTTGATGCTAGTCTGAATACTACTAAGTGATTTGCGCAGCCCTTTCTTCACAGCCAAAGTGATGGCATGGTCAGAAGCAGTAGAAGAGGATCGAGAACACCAGACCTTGGTTTAGACTCCAATGTCCCTCTTGCCAAAGTGCTTTCCACTGCTCCTTTCGATATGGCCAAAGTACTTGCAATTTTGCGAACAGAAAGACCCATTAAGTTAAGAGTTAGTACCACTGACCAGCATGCTCAAGATAATTCACAGCCTTTTGGCTGTGGAGGCAAGCAAATACTGTACAGCACTTTTACCTCTCTTTTACCTCTTCCAAACTTCAGAGGTATTCTACTACCACGAGCCATTCTAATCAAACACACTAACTATTATAGAAATCTAAATCTTACACAACACTCAAATTAGCATCTTTAAGACATGCACACACGAATTTACTACATCCACACTTTGGCAGGCATGTATGATGTGTGCATGATTTACTTTGCTGTAACTCTTGTATTTTGAAGTGCTTTATTTGCAGAACAAAGCCATATCTGAAGCCTGCAGGTGTACAGTGAGTAAAAACATCACTTATAGCCAACAAACACAGAAATTCACTAGAAAACAGGGGGTCTTCAGACTTTTTGAACACTGCTTTTGAGTTGACATTGATCTAAATTACAAAGTGATAAGAATAACTATTTCCAAGGTGAATAAAAGTTATTAACAGTGACTATTACATACTTTGCATGAAAGAATTTTTCACCAGCATAAAGAACTTAACGCCATTGTGACCAATCTAATGCAGACTTTAACCAATATTTTTTTTCTTGAATTGCCCCCCTTAAAGGCTTTGTTGTTAGCAAATACCCCCTTGACAAAGCATTTGAACAATTTTTTTTTATTGTTTAATAGCAATGTTAATGTGACCTCATCAACCTTGGGTCCACGGCTATACTTCAGAACAGCTTAACACAATGGTTCTTGACCAGGATCCACTTGGCTTCCTAAATGAGGAATCATTTTTTAGAAAAGGAATTGTTATAAAAAGGAATTAGGGAGGAAAGATTTGCATGTTAGAAGGAAAACTCTTGTTATGCAATTTACATATTACTTGAGTCTTCAATACTGGTTTGTACAAGACCCCCAAAAAAGTTAAGTCTATGCAATGAGGTTATGCAATTGATAGTTCAAAAATGTTCATCTTTGAAAAAAAGTCTCCTCCTTTAATTTGAAACAAACATACATTGAGCACATCAAAAATATTGATCTTCAAAAAAAGAAGATTTTCATCTTGAAATTTTTGGAGGGGAGGAAACAACTAAGTCTATGATTTGTAAGGGAGGAACACAGAAAAAATGGTGAAAACCACTGGAACTACAATTAATGTTTTTACAAACTTAAACTACATTGCAGCTATTTTGTTTCACACTGAATCAGACTAAAAGTGCCTCATTTGTCACTTTAAAAATAAATTTTATATGCTTGTTTTGTTTTGTCCATGAAGTCAATATCAGCTCCTGTTGACTTCATGAACTATATTCGTGAATCTTATGTTTTCTTATTATTTCTTGGCAAGAACTATGTTCATGAAGTTTTCTTGGCAAGATGCCGCAGTGGTTTGCCATTGCCTTCTGTGGGCCATTTAAGGCATCTGGGCCACCTGTCTTCCACATAAAGGAAAGGGGGGTCTCATTAAGTGCCTTGCCCAACAACACAACAAGCGAACTTGCCGGCTTGTTCTCCACAACCTCCTCTAAATGCCAAGTGCTAAGCAGGGAAGTTGTGGGTAGCATTTTTTAGTCTTTTGGTATGACTTGACAAGGGGAATAAACCCCAGGACTACTGACTGCAAAGTAGACACTCTAACCACTACATCATTGCTCTGGTTCTTTTATTATACTGGTGGTATTAATTTGCAGATTACAAAAAAAATCACAAGTAAAAGCATGAATAAAATCAGCCTAGTCAAGAGTTTCTCAAACTTTTTAAGCTAGTGGTCCATTTTTAAGCTAAACAAAGATCTGGGATGACCACCAGTGCTGCATGACATATTTTCAATTTTGCTGATTCAGGAAGAATAAGCATTTAACAGAAAGCAGCATCACTTGCAACAAAAACAACAAACTTTACCTGAATTAGACCAATGAATTAATGAAGTTAACAAATTTTTGCCAAATATGATTCAGAGGTAAAAAATGGTTTAATATAGAAAAGATTTTAAGGCAAAAATGTAACCCAGCAAGTCAAAAATGGAATAAAAAGAGACACACAAGGTGGTCAGATTGTGGTAAGGCCTCAAAAATATTTCTTACAATTTTTTACCATGATGATTAAAATATATTTGCTCAATATTTAACAAATTATTTGACCATGTAATAATGGCAAAAAATAAGATCCCATTTTGAGGAGATGTAAACCCAAACACCCCAGACGCTGTGCATAAAACCATGGGCTTTGATGTTAGTTTGTAGCTATCCACTAATTCAAATAATCAAAACCTTTTGTGCTTTATGACATCAAACAGAGGTACACAGTTTCTACCATATGGGCTCTATTTTACTAATAAGAACACTTGATAAGCTGGATAAAAAATTAAAAACCATAGTTTATGATATACAGTTGCCTAACATCAACTTTAAAAATATGGCCAGTCAAGCACCATCACAAATCTTTAGGTACCCCTGATGTAAAATAAACATGACTGCCTCTCAGACTATGTGTGAACTATCAGAGTGGATAAAAAACTTTTTTGCTTAAAGATAACTTACTATACCTACCCTGATCAAATGCAATGCCCCTGCATAGTTTTATTTCTGCAATCATAAAATGGACCACCACTTTGATTCTCACTACCAACTTTGACTTAGTGCATCCATCCCTTTTGAAAGAAACCGATAAACTTTGAAGAAAGATAAATTCTTTCTTAAATGTAGCTTCATGAGACCACAGGAGCTATGCCTGCCATTTATACTTTTTTTGTCACTGCTCTCACCAGTGTTACTGGAATGAAGACAGTGCAATTGATTGCACCACAATTTAACTATGAGTCATTGCAGTTTAAAAAATATAGAAAAAAAAACAGCAAAGATTTCTAAATGTACTCCATCAAATTAACCAAGATCTGAAAATGGTTCAGTTTCTCATCACAAACTATGCAAAATACCATAACTTGACTAATGCTTTATTTCAGGTTTATCACACCACAAACTATAATATTCAAATCACTTGAATATTGCAAACCAATTCAGCTTCAGTGTTTAAAGCACAGGTTTCTGAAACCTTTTTATACACATGGCCCAATATTCTTCTCAAAATATTCCTAAACCACTTTTCAACAGTCTGCTTAAATTGGTTACAACTAAAGCAAGTTTTTTCAATAAGACTACTTTTTGGTAGCAACCTTGAGCGAAATAGTTTCCTGAAAGAGTTCTGGATACAATAAATAAGTTTCGCATTCTTAATTTGATAGGTCAACAAGAAGTCAATCATTAAGTCAATTATTTTAGGGTCATGAAATCAATTTTTTATAATTAACACTGTTAGCCAAAATCTTTCTTTCTTATTACTGAAAAAATGGTAGGTGTGACAAAACGTACTTAGCTTTCTTGACTTGTAATGTTTGCCAATTTTTTGTACAGTAGTATGGCTTGCTTCTTCTAAACAATTGTGTTGCAATAATAAAAGTCACACAAAATCATATGCAATCGAATAGTTATGACAATTAGAAGGTGCATCAATTTGCATTTGTTAGGTAAAAACATTTGCGGTAGAGCAACAAAGCATGAAAAGATAGTCCAAAAAGGCATTTGCAGTAGATGCTAGTTTCAACCATCTTTTTATTATTTAAGGTTAATCAAGAAATAGTAAATAGTTGATTTATGCAGGCACAGTATGCAAGCTCACTAACAGATGGTGTTTTACCATTCCACATTGAAATCAATTCTCAAAAGGGCGATATGACATATTTACTTAGATTTTGCTTTGGTTGGTGATTTAAATTTTTAAGTCATGCCAAAAGTTAAAGCTACCAAAACTTCTAAAATTTAATCCTACTTCGAGACTTCCCTGATGAATTTACAGCAAGTCCCAACAATAAATTAAATTGCAATTTTTGCAGCTGTATGGTTTCTTATAACCAATGCTTGGCAGAAAATTAATAAAATACATGCCAAAACCAAAAACCGATTAAGCAACAGATATGAACAACTTATCTCACACACTTTGCAAATGATTTTCAAGTGCAGTACCATGAATTTAGGGGAATAGGCAACCAAGGCATTTTTGTTTATTGGTATTCCTTTGTACAAGCTAAGCAATAAGCATATCAAAAACCTATTTCATGACACTGGTCACAGCTTGCCATTTAAAACTACTTGTAAACAAACAGCACTACAACTAAGCAGAGATGAGTTCCAGGGAATAACAAATGCTGCACATGACAAATTCTTCTGGTCATTGATGATAGCCCTCTTATCTGGCATATAATATTCAAATACTCTAGTTGAAGCCTAGCCTCTTCACGTCAGTTACCATGTGCACCAAATAGCAACAGCATTGCTCAAGCAGTCAATTATACTGTTAGATCTCTTGAAATCAACAGAAACTCTTTCTGCCTTTTATTGTCTGATGTTGCAAAATATATTGTGGCTGCAGGTACAATACAAAAATCTCAGTATCCTAAGCTGTTTCATGTGACATGTATAGCACAATTACTGCCTAATTGTGCAATGAAAATTAATCTCACTTTGAAGATGTTGATCAGCTAATCGCAAAAGTCAAAAACAAAACCAGATTAGGCTAAAGTTGCTACTGTTAGTTGCCTGCCCAAGCCTGTTGTTACAAGATGGGAAACCTGGTTATATGCTGCCTTATATTATGCAAAAGAATTTGCCTAATGAGAAAGCAATAGCTGAAAATTTTAAAGGGTCTGGTATTTTAGTAATTCACGCAAAAGTTAGCTTGCAAAATAACTGGTCTAGCTACTCAACTTCTCAAAATCAAAGACCAATATGAATGTCTAGTTAAGCCTATAAAAACAATGGAAAGTGCCAAGTGAACCATCAAAGAAGCAGTGCAAGTAATCCAAGAACTTGACTTTGAAAAAAACACTTGCAGCAATAACAATTATATTCATAAAAGAATGCAAAGCAAGGATATTTCTAAATAATGAACATGGAAAGACCATTTCTCTGGCTGTTTACAGTTTAATTTAACTTTCTCACCCCACAACTATTTCTGCAAAACAAAGTTTTTCATGCAAAAACTGTTAGGCAAGGACAGATACTTTATGGTCAAAAATGTAACATACTACACAATTTTACACATCAATTTTGCACCTGGTGATCGCAGAGTTGGGTGCTCATATAAGGCACAGGTGTTGCAACTTTTGAAGAAAATTTGTTTGTTTTGTCAGTTAAATGTTTATTTTAATACAAAAACTCAAGAAACGTTAATCTATTCATTCAAAATTTGGTTAAGTCAATAAAGTCATTTTTTTAGAGTGTAAAAACTTGCTCCAATTGAGTCATATCTTCCAATAAAAAAGCAAATTGCACCTTATAGGAATGCAAACCGAAACAGTGTCACTGTCTGCAGTTTGCTAATTGCATCGCTAGCCTCTTGTAATACTATAAGAGCTAGTGACCACTAGGCTGTGACAGCACTATTGTTCTAGCAGTTGCTAGACTTAGTGCACCTGCAACAACCGCCACTCATTCACAAGCGATACTGCTTCACAAAGTACTGACAGACCTTCCACCAAAGTGGATCTTGTATAGATCCCACAAGTGTGGCGGTCTAAGCTATGCTTTATTAAAAGCCTCTAGCTTCTTGTCGGTTACCAACTGCACTGAAGTGACCTCATAGGTCAAAATAGGGTCACTGTCTGCAAATCACACCTTATTCACACAAAGATATGCTTGGCAAACAATTGTTCACTATGATGATGTCTTTAAAACAAGAGATTGTATTGATCTAAATTAATTTTTAAATAATATAAGCTGTGGTAACTAGGAACAATACTCTAATTTTCAGTGTTAGGAAAAATTAAAAGAGCAGTAAAATGATTATGTTTGAATAATTATCATCTAAACATGCAATTTTTCTTGCAAAACAAAATGGTCCTGAAAAAATGTATCAGACTTAGTGTAAAATATTTTTCACATTATTTTATTTGTAAGGTCTTTTATTTTAATGGCATGACATGGGAATCGAACCCATAATATCAAATCTAGCATTATCTTGTAAAATATAGTTTTTGAGTATGTCGTGTTCAGTTGCATGTAATTTACCCAAAAACCAAAAACTTAGCAAGTAGTTTTGAAGCTCATATATAAGCTTGCCTGTACAATTTAATGACCTCTTTTTTGGAAGCGTGCATCTTTGACAGTCGAGTTGCCTGTCACTCAGTTACAGTAGTTGGTATTTATGCTGTATGCGAAGTTGCAGCTCCAAGTGGAGATTACGTTGCCATATGAAGTTGTAAATTTGTAACCCTGTCTGATCATTGTTCAGTAAGCCCTAAACGTTTATTATTCTGAAATCTTTAATTTAAACTGTATGAAGCATTATTGGAGTAATTATATTCCACGTTCAAAATCTGTAGTTTGATGATTCTGTTTTTCCTCATTCTACAAATTTAGACAAATTTCATTAGCACTGTTACCATGTCATGCACTTTGTGTTTACGTTTTTGTTATTGCAGAAAACCGTTTCTCTCGCCATCACCTTTCATTTGTTTCTTTCATCAACTCATTTGTTCACAATATCTCTTGGTTAACTATTATTGAACTTCTTTGTTTACTGGAGCAAGACAAGATGCATTCATTTGAACTTTCCATAGAAGCACAACTTTCGGGCATGCTTTTACATCGTTTTCAAACAGACAATTGCACAACTTCGTTCTGGTGAGTCCGTATTTTTTCCAATTTTAAGAGCCTAATGGAGAAGATCACTGTACATAGTGAAGTTTACCATGTTTACCAAAAGCTGCAAAATCTCTATATTAGAGCAGAAAGTTTTGTTGAAGCCGGATGGTTTGAACCCACTACATTCATTACTCCCTGATATTGAAAAATGTTACAAGAAGTTTCTACACGTTTCTGAGACTGTTGGTGACAGTGAGGGTATTCTTGTAGTCAAAATCACAAAACAAGATATGGTAATTAAAAAGCAAAAGTTTGACGGTCAGTCTAAATCTTGGATAGGTGACCTTTTTAAAACTGTCCCAGTCAGTTCCACCAAGTCAGTTACCTCCTCCATAAAAAGCTCCACATCAAGTAGCTTTTCTCGTAGTCAAAAAGTCATGAGTCAAGTGAAGTTAAAGGTTGCATCTGCAACCATGAGTCAAGAGACTGTCAAAGTGCATGAAACCCAACTTCAAGCTCGTCAGCGAGCTGAGCAATTAAAACACGAACAGCAAGAGAAAGTGGAGTTGGCAGTATGAAAAGCTCAAGAAGAAGCTAGATGAATTGAACCAAAGGCTCATGAAGAAGCAGAGTTAGAAACTAAAAAGCTGAACAAGAATTGTTTGAAATTGAAGAAGCAGCAGAAAAGGTGCTGCGTCAAAAGCAATTTGAGTATAAATTGGCAAAGATAAAAGTAGATGCTTGAAGCAAAGTTGAATCTCAGCATGAAAAAAAGTACGATTTTGCAGATCCAGTGAAATTCCATGGTGATAAGCAGAGAGCAGATAATCTAGTTTATTTAAAAGAAGATTGTCCTGAATTGACTAGCAAAGAATATTTTAATCAGCTCAATAGCACCATCATGCCCCCACTAATGAGTGAAGAAAAGCTACCTGTTTATAGTAGACCTTCTATTAAAAGACCTCTTCAACAGCAATTCACAAACAATGTCAAATTAATGAGTCAGGAAACCAGACCCAAGTCTGTTTTCAGTAGTCACCTAGATGGATCTATGCACGAACCTCGTAAATGTGAAATTGCAATAGATGCGCATTGCTTAACAATCCCGAGCATCCAACAAATGATTGAAACATCTCACTTGAGAGGACAGGATCACCCAGTTCCACATGTCCAAATCGAAAAGTTTGATGGCACAGCTATGCATTATTGGGTGTTGGCACATAAATTTGAAGCACATGTTTTGGGTAAAGTTGATGAATGTGAGCTTTTCCCACTTCTTTATCAAAATTGCAAACCTTAAGTGCACCAAAAACTGAATCACTTGTTTAATCAACCACCTGCTACTGGCTTTCAACTAACATGGGATCTTCTCTATGACAAATATGAGCACCCTCATGAAATTGCACGATGTTGTGAAGAAAGCTTAACCTCTATTTCAAAAATTCTCAATGACGATAGAGAGAAACTTAAAAGTCTATCAAATCTTCTTGAAAAGTGCTGCATTTCTTTGGAAAATATCAAACAGGTGTCAAGTTTAGATTCTATGCACGTGATCATGGGTGTGGTGAACAAGCTGCCAATAAGTTTAAAACAAGTATGGGTTGAATACTCTCTTTATATTGAATCAAAAATGGGAAGTCGCACACAATTTATTGACCAATCGAACTTTATTTCTCAAAAAAGCCAAATCGCCAATTCAATTTTTGGACAAGAAACCTTTGCAGCTTGAGTCGAATCCCGATGCAAAACTACTTGTTTATTGACAATGTCACACTCACAGAAAATTGACTACTGCAAAACTACAACTCAAGTTTCATGCTACAATTGCTCAAAATCTCACAAAATTTCATTGTGTTCTCACTCACAAAATTTCATCATGTGCTCGGTTTTGTGAGCTCAGTTATGACAAACACTATAAATTTATCAGAGATAAAGGACTGTGTTTTAAGTGTATGACAGAAAGTCATAGCATCAAGGATTGCAAATCGAGAGAAAAGTACACAGTACCTGGATGCACTGGGAATTTCCATCATACATTGTTACACAAGCTGCCCTCAGTAGTATCAAGAAAGTCTAGATCAGATTCCACCCAATCCGTACAACTGTCAAGCACAATCAGCACTTCAAGTTTACCTGTATATCTAAATGTAGTACCAGTCATAGTGAAGTTCCTTGATCAAGAAGTTGCAGTATGCACTTTCCTAGATCAAGGATGTAGTACGTGTTTTTGTGATCAGTCGTTAGTAGAACAGCAAGCCACTGGCCAAAAAGTTGGCCAAAAAGTTAGTTGAAGTTGAAAGTCTTGATGGAGAAGAGAGAATAGAGATATTGTTGTCATGAACTCTACCCGTCAGTCTAAATAAAGCTCCTACCTCCCAGACCCCAAAAAGGCATTCCTATTTGCAAAATATTGAATTTCCTTGCATAGAAAAACGTCAAGTTCAACTCTTGATTGGAGCCAATGTGCCCAAGGTGTTTTGCATGCAATCCATTAGATCTGCTCCAGATCCCTCATTCCCCAATGCAGTGAGATTGCCGTTAGGTTGGTCACTTCCTGGACCTTGCTTGAATGATTATCCATTTGCCTCACAAGCAAGCATAAACTTTATTTCAGCTAAAGTTGACGATTGCTTTGTTGATAAAATCGATGTACCCTTTTTGAACTCGACCAACAAAATTGATGGTAATTTTGTAACACATTGGACGATTCAGACAACCAATTTTTTGACAAAGAAGTTTCTATAGAAGACCGACAGGTCTACAGTCTGTTTAAGTCTTTGGTAAAGTTTGTCAATGGGCATTTTGAGCTTCCTCTACCTTGGCGACATGACAATCAAATTTTGCCCAACAATAAGGAAATGGCTTTAAAAAGATTAAAACCTCTTGAGAAGAGATTTATACATGATAATTTCAGAGCTCAATATTCAGAGCAAATTGAGAGCATGATAAACAAAAACTATGTGGAAGTAGTCGATGAAAGACAAACAAATTTTTCAAATCGAACATGGTTCATACCTCATCACGCAGTTGTTAATCCTAAAAAGTCGAAGCTTAGAGTAGTGTTTGACTGCAGTGCTGAATATAAAGGTTTATCATTAAATAACGTTTAATGCAAGGCCCGGATTTAGTAAACAGTTTAGTAGCAGTGCTTACTCGCTTCCGTAAGGATGAAATAGCAATTGTTTCAGAAGTGGCAGCCATGTTTTACCAGGTATCAGTATGACCAGATCATCGGAACAGTCTGCAATTTCTTTGGTGGTCGAATGGCGATATAAACAAAAAGCCCATTCTACATTGTATGAAAGCACATCTTTTTGGAGCAACATCATTGCCAGGAGGAAGTTTTGGCAACTATGAATTCTTTATTTGATCCACTAAGATTCTTAACTCCAGTGATTGTTGAAGCTAAACTCATTTATTCCAGGTTGTGTGAACTTGAACTAGAGTGGGATGAACTACTGCCCAAACGGAACTGGATTGATGGGAAAGATGGATCAAAAGTCTTAATTTGTTAAAAGAAGTTTCTATTCCTGGATGCATTGTTTAAAATCAGATATAGCAGCTCAAAACTGTCAGTTACACTTTTTCGTAGATGCTTACAAGGAAGCATATGGTGCAGTTTGTTATTTACGAATTATTAATTCCAATGGCAATGCTAACTGCTACCTATTGATGAGCAAGTCCTTTTTGAGCCCTAAAAATGAGACTTTGATTCCCTGCCTTGAATTATTGGCTGCAGCTCTCGCTGTTAAATTAAATGTTACCCTAACCAATGAATTAAACTTGCATTTAAGACCTTGCATTTTTTGGACAGATTCAGCTATTGTCCTCCACAGTATTGTAAATGATCGAATACGATTTCCTTTGTTTGTGTTCCATAGACTATCTTTTATTACCAAGCACACTTTCATTGCAAACTGGAACCATGTACCTACCAAACTTAATTCAGCAGATATATTAAGTTGTGGGTGCAGAGCTGACCAATTTGTGAAGAATAGTCAATGGGTTAATGGCCCCAAATTTTTAAAAGATCTGCCAAGTTTATGGCCTTGTTGTGAGTTCATTATTGCTGTTCGATATTATTCTTCAGTTGTCCTGAGGTCGTTAGTCTATGATACAGTATTATTCCTCAATAAATTCCTCACTTGGTATGACAGCCAATAAATGTATTAACAGAACAGAATTATAGCAGAATAGCTAAATCGGGCGATACAAATATATATGTGCACACGAACCACGTGACACAATAAGGGCCTCGGTAGGGTTGTTAGAGAGGAAGTTGTATGCCATCTTGCCAGACAAACACATGCAAGCAAGATGATAAGTCAGGGGGAAAATTCGTAAGTTGTGAGGTTATGACGCAAGCCCGGACAGGCTGTATATGTTTCATGAAACGACGCAAGTCAGATATGTATGTGCTAGGGCTGTGTGATTTCTCTGAAAGGTGAAAATACTTGCCTGGCAGGCGTAAAGAAGTACCATACAACATTTCGCTAGATGAATAGGGGTGGTTTTTGTTAACCATAGAGCAAATTCCCAATAAGACCCAACCCAAATTAGAAAACCAATTGGACGGGTTGGTGTGGGCTTTTAATGACGCCTTCAAGACACGGTGGAAACGTTCCACGATGCCATTGGCCTTGGGGTTATAGGAAGTGGTGTGAATGATCTTGGTCCCCAAAAATGTCATTAAGTCATGCCAGAGAGTAGAGGTGAATTGCCTGCCTCTGTCAGTGGTAATGGTCTCCGATGCTCCATAGCGACCCACAAAATGCAACACAAACGCGTCAACCACAGACTGTGCTGTGATGTCTGGAAGAGAAATAGCCTCTGGCCAGTGCGAAAAATGATCAACAATGGTGAGTATGTAACGGAAACCTTTTGAAGGAGGTAACGGGCCAACTATATCAACATGAACGTGGGCAAACTTAGAAGAAACCGGCTCAAACCTTTGAAAAGGAGATTTTGTATGTACACCCACCTTTGACTGTTGACAAGGGATGCAGGCTTTGCACCAATGTTTGATGTCATGATTCATACCTGGCCAAACGAATCTCCATGATATTAATTCTCGACTGTGTTTGATACCAGGATAGGAAAAGGAATGCAGTGTCTCAAATACCTGCTTACGAAAAGCCTCTGGTACTAGGGGTTGGAAGATTCCCGTAGACACATCGCCTAGAAGTGAAATGCCATGTTCGGAAATTGGACAATGTTCAAGTTGCAATGAGTGGTCTCCAGTTTGGAAACCGGTAAGTGAACGGTCGTGAGCTTGGGCCGCTGCCATGGCTAAAAAATCCATAGCTGGCTGTCCCCCAAAAATTGTGCCAACTGCGCATGACAAACAGTCGGAAACTAAATTATCTTCCCCTTTAATGTATCGCACGTCACTTGTAAATAGAGAGATGAAATTTAAATGACATAGTTGTCAAGGAGATGAATGGCATGAACGTGTGAAAAGGGCATGGCACAGGGGGGGCATGATCAGTATATACAATGAATTGCCAACCATCGACAAAATAGCGGAAATGACAAATTGCAAGAAGTTCACGATCAAAAGTCAAATACCTGCGCTGGGCTTGTGAAAAGCTTTGAGAAAAGAATGCCACCGGTTTCCATGCATCACCGTGCTTCTGTTGCAACACCACACTACAACCTGTCTCACTCGCGTCAACAAAAATAGCAGTGACAGCATCAGGTACAGGATAGCTAAGCAAGGTCGAGGCGCTGAGTTGGGACTTAATTGTTGCGAATGCCTTTTGTGTTTCTGTTGTCCAGTCGATCGGCCTTTTATTGGATTTGCTGAGAGACAAAAGAGCATTGAGCAGGCGTAAAGTGTCGGCGCAATTTGGAATAAAACGGCAATAGTAATTAACCATTCCCAAAAAACGATGTAACTGTTTTAGATTGGTGGGAGGCAAAAAGTTTTCAATTGCCTCCACTTTTTGGGGAAGGGGTTTTATGCCCTCTTGAGTCACGAGGTGGCCTAGGAACATTATCTCAGGGACACCGAATACACATTTGGCCTTGTTAAGCACCACCTCAAGTGTGCAAAACGTTGCATTAACTTGTGCATGTGAGTCTTGTGCTCTTCAAAAGAACTGGATGCCACCAATACATCGTCAACATACACAAAACAAAAATCAAGCCCACGTGTGACTTGATCCATAAAACGTTGGAAGGTATTGCCACAATTACGCATACCAAAGGGCATCTTTGTGTACTTGTACAAACCCACTGGGGTAATAACAGCAGTTTTCTGCTGATCTTGTTTCGCTACTGGTGTCTGATGATAGCCCTTGTGGCAGTCTAACTTGCTAAAAATAGTGCAGCCCTGAGCAATATCTACAAAATCTGCCAAATAAGATAAAGGATAACGATCTGGTTGCATAACATTGTTCAAGGCTCTGTAATCACCCACCATCCGAAAATCACCAGGCTTTTGTTTAGGGACTATATGAATAGGGCTGGCATAAGGCGATAAGGATGGCATGACAATGCCACTCTCCAACAGCTGTCAAATTTCTTATTTGACAAAGGCTAACCTTTCAGGAGACAAACGACAAACCCGTGACACAACCGGCAGTCCACTAGTGATGACGTGGTGTTCAATGTTACAGCAAACAGGCTGCAGATTAGGGGTGGGTTCGAAAGCGCCTGGATATGCTGAAAAAATCTCGTCCCACAAAACATCATTCTTAACAATAGTATCTATTGGGGCAGACGTGGTTGCATTTACAGTGCAACTTTGCAAAGGCTGCGGTATATTGCAAAGGGCCAGTAGGTGATTGGAAGGAGGCTGAGGAAAATTGGACAAGGAGGGTTTAGCTTCAACTCTCACATCACTTGCTGGATTGCAGGCGGTAGTAATAACTGAGGAGTCCGAGGCGACAGGTAGTTCAGTATGTGCCTGTTCACACACCCTGACATCCTGTTTGCATGTGACATCGCCTTGTTCACATGTATTAATCTGCTGACTTGTGATACCGTATTGGATGTTTGTATTAGCCTGACCAACACTTCCCACACCAATATCGGTAGTTGCGGTTTTCACGGCTGGGAGCAAGTTGATATTGCGAGTGATTGATAAGTTGTCAACCTCGTTGATAGAAGGTTGAGGTGGAAATCGCTCCTTGGCTTTATTGAGCCGACTTCCTTGGATTACACACTCATTGTGCAAACCAATCACATGGGGGTCCACAAGCAGCATCTCAGTAAAATCGAGCTGCAGACCATGAAATGCAAGGAAGTCGCAGCCCAGGATGGCCATTTCTACATTAGCTACCTTAAAAGTCCAGGGGTAAGAATGAATGACCCCTGTTGGCAGCTGTACTTGTAAATGCTTGGTTCCATGAATGGATATAGGGGTGTTATTAATGGCAGATAAAGTTTGCAAACCTGAGTAGTGATCACAAGAAGTGAAATCCTTAACAGGTAGCAAACTAATAGGAGACCCCATGTCGACTAAAAATTTGACATTGTTGGAAGGATCAAAAACTGTGAACGAGTGGTCGGGACTTACTGGCGACTTGACACTGCCGACCCACAGTGGCGAGCTGAGTCATTTTTTGGCAGTGAACGTGATTGCCATGCACAAGGGGATTGGCATCTATTTGCGCACATTCCAAATTTTTTATGATAAAAACAAAGGTCGCTTTTGACGGCACTGTAGCAGGAAGTATGATGCCAAGAATTTTTTGTGTTGGGTTGCCTGTGAAAGGTAGGACGGTTCCCAGGGCCTCCAAACTTATGCAATCTACTATTCTGTCCTCTGGAGTGGCCAGCGGCAGTACTATACCAGGGGTGTCGAGGGGGTTGTGGTGAGGCAAATTGGGGTTGTGGCAAATTGTGTATAGTGGCAGCCAACTGATTTAGACACTGATCAAATATTTCATTGATTAAGCATTGGGGGCTATTAGTAGTGTTGGAAGATTTTGAAGCGACCATAATTTCGTCCACTCATAGCGCAATGAAATCTAAGTTGGTGTTGAACGATCCCGGTAGAATGGTTCAAACCTGAACCGGAAGCTTGTCAAGAAATAATTTGCATAAGACCGCTTGACTCTGAGAATTCGACGTGTTGAACGCGTCAAGCAGGTATCGCATTTCGAGAAGCAATTCGCTAGGTTTGCGATCGCCCAACTCTGTATTATGAAACAACTTGTCTAAACGATCGTTTTCACAGAGTTGATATGTCTTAGCCAGGGTTGTTTTTAGTTTGGTATACGGAAACATGCCTGGGTTACGAACGACATGTTGGACCTTTCAAATACTTTTTAAGTCTAGCGAAGTTAATGCAACTGAAAACTTTTGCTGTTCATCCCAAATCTCGTTTGAGGCAAAAGTTTGGTCAACTGCTGCAAACCACATGTCGACATCGGTTTCCCAAAATGTTGGCAAGGTGATGTTACGGATAGGAGGCGGTGCTTGTTGGTTTGGTACCGACTGTAATCGTGAAGTAGTTAAATTCTGAGCCCAAGTCTTGATTCCCACTGATCGATTATCACAAAAAGGAAGAGAGAAGAACAACATGCTTTGAATCAAGTTACTGCTGCTTTACTTGCTTTGCCCTCATGGCTCATATTCCGTTAATATATTTTATTGACTGTCACACCGCGTGAGGAATTTATCGAGGAATAATACTGTATAGTAAACTAATGAACCCAGGACAACTGAGGAATAATACCTAATAGCAATAATGAACTCACGACATTAGTGCCCTGAGTGAGTCACGCCATTGGAATCACGACATTGGTGCCCCGAGTGATATCAAAAAGGAAGAGAGAAGTAAGAAACCAGCAAGAAGGAAGCAAGAAATTACCAATCGTCAAATTTCAAGAGGAAAATCATGTGATCGTTACATGACTTTACGTTAAGTAATTATTGTTTATTATTCTTCTGCATAGTTTTTAAACTAGTTATTTTAAGTGTGATGAGACTCCCGGTTTGTTACAGATCGCTGGAGCATATTTGTCCTGGGCATGACGTGAAACTGCATCCAAGTTAACGCTAGTTTTGACTCATCCTTCCCTTATTGTGTTCCTCAGTTTTCCATCGTTACCATATCTTCAACGTTTTTCAAAATATTTGGTTCTGTTTTGTGAGAGTATTACTTGACATTATGGGTTGAATGTTGTTTTTCCTTCATTGGTCGCTTTTGCATGCCGCCCTTTGTTGCTTCAGAGACTTTGCCTGACATGCAGGAAATTGTCAGACAATGGGATTGGACGAACCGCCCCTTTCTCACTAATGAGCATTGCATATTCTTTTTCATTGTTTTCTATTCGTTATATACTTTCACATTCGCCAAGCTTGACCAACTATGTCAGCACATCGCTCCAGCATGAGTCTAAGCCTGGGTTGTCACATCAGCAGTTTTTGTATTTTGTTTCATGTGTTTTTATTTTGTCGCGAGTCTGGCAACTCACGCCGGCAATTAACGCACGCTCATCCACTCCCCCAATTCCATATCGTGTCCACAGTTATGCATTTTCGGGAATGTGTTGGGAGGGGGGGTGGTTGGCTGCTCATGTAATAGAGAATATTTAATAACATTTGCTCTTATGCTTCAACTTCATCCGCCCATCACCTTGGTGTTAACCTGGCGTTTACTTTCACTTTTCACCTGTTATTTTGTTCTCACCCTTTGGAATTTTCGTGTTTGCTTGCCTTGCACCCATACCGTCTTTTACCGCAGATTTCGCGCCCCTACTGATGATTAACTCCTTTTTCTTTTGTGGTCGATTTCTAAAACTGCTGTGTCTGTCGACCCACCATTTTCAAAAATCTGGGGTGAAGATATGTGGTGATTGCATGTATATTTGATTTTAATTTAATTTATATTTGGCTTCATTTTTAATACACTATCAGTATTTCCTATAATGGGTGTCAAATATCAATGTTGACATTTGGTATTAGAAATTGCATTGCTTTCACATCAACCTTATCAAAACTCCATTGCTTTATCGTGTCACGTGATTCGTGTTTGCATTTACATATGTTTGCATTGCTTATGATATTTGCTGGTCAATTATCTGCTTCGCTCATGCTTTGAATCAAGTTACTGCTGCTTTACTTGCTTTGCCCTCATGGCTCATATTCCACTAATATATTTTATTGACTGTCACACCGAGTGAGGAATTTATCGAGGAATAATACTGTATAATAAACTAATGAACCTAGGACAACTGAGGAATAATACCGAATAGCAATAACGAACTCACAACAGCCTGATCGCTTTAAAAGAAAAATTTTGGATCCTGATATAAATCTTTTTAAAAAATGCACTTTATCAGCTGTTACATTTGAAGTAAACAAGATAATTGACCCAATTTCCCAGCTTATTTCTTATTTTTTGCTGCTGTGCAAGCTGAAACAAGGCACTGCATGGTTACTTAAATTTAAAGCTTATTTAATGCAATCAATCAATAGCAAAAAAGAGAAGCAAAAACTTTTTTCACTTGCCGATTTAAAAACTGCTGAAAACAAACTTATTAAACATGAGCAGCATCAATATTTTGGTGAAATCTTATCAAGGAATTAAGCAAAAAAAGCTTATTTCATCCAAAAGATGTTTTGTTGGAAAACTGAACCCTATTCTTGTTGATGATCTGCTTAGAGTTGGCAGACAATTTGGCAAAGCTATTTCCTTCAATGCAAGACATCCGATAATTTTACCCCATGTCTCCCACTTAACAGAATTAATAGTTTTTAATTGTCATGTTAATTCAGGTCATTCCGGCATAAATTGGACAAAGAATTTCTTGATGCGCTGAATTATGAAAGGCACTAGTGTCGTTTGACACATTATCAACAGTTGCACTCAGTGCCAACATTGATTTGCCAAGCCAAATCTACAACTCATGGCAGAGTTGCCATTCTCACAACTGCAAATTCATACCCATCCCTTTGCTTATTGTGGTGTAGATTACTTTGCTCCATTAATTGTGCAACACAAGCGATTAGTGATAAAGCAATATGGGTGTTTATTTACATGCCTCACGACTCGTGCGGTCCACATTGAAGTTGCAGCAAAATTGTCAACTGATGCTTTCATCAATGCTCTATGTCGGTTCGTGTCCACAAAAGGACCAGTTTTTCACTTCTATTCTGATAATAGAACTAACATCGTTGGCGGCAAACGTATTTATGTGGATTGTTGAAAGAATTGAACCACCAGCAAATCAAACATTTACTGCAATGTGAAGTACCGTGGACATTTAATCCACCCAATGCTAGCCATATGGAAGGCAGTTGAGAAAGAATGATTAAAACCAATCGTCATATTCTTATTTCGCTTTCAGGAGAATGCAAGTTAACCCCTTCAGACCGATAGGACTAATTAGTCCCATTCGGAATTTTTGCCTACTGCTTGGTGCATGTCCCTGTCAGATTATTTTAACCACTTTGCGACAATTTTTTTTAAACTTACTATGCCACTCAGACGGTATTATTTTTATAACCTTCACTTTTTCACATCATTTTATGTTTTTTTCACTATTACGCATCTTGGAGTACTTTAGGTTTGCAGTGAATGCACATTGTAGTAAGTCACACTGTTGTCATGGGTAATGATGTACATCACAATTGTGACCTCATGAATGACATCACAAATGACGTAACAAATGTTATTAAAATACTGATCTGTACAGCTACCTGCTACAATGTCAATGTCAGCTCTACGCTTCATGTTGCAGCTATATATTTTAGACAATAAATCTGAAATATTGGTTGTAAAATATTGATAACTAAAGTAATAAAACATATCAAATAAATTCAATGATTCAGAAAATTTTTTGAAAAAAATTGACACAAAATGCTATATAATATTCTGCAAAACCATTGCCACGGAGCCACCAACAAGCATAAGGTAGTAGCATTCTGACACAGCAAAAATAATTACGGTATCCTCAGCTTATTTTATCCCAAAGTACCCTAACCCTACTAATTTAGAAAAAATCGGAGGTACTCATGTCCATTCCCAAACAAGGAGTGGTGCAGAGGAACATCGCCCCAACAATTTTTGAAGTATGTCCCCTTTCGTAGTCTTTTTCACGTTTTGTTTACTACCTTCTTCTGCTCTTTATGAAACTTTTTTCCTAACCCATATTTTTTGCAACATTTGTCTTTGCCTCTCAAAACCTTCATAAACTAATAAAACACTGCGTTCGTGCTAGCTTTTTTCGCTTGCTTTTGAGCAAAACGAAGAAGAAGAATTCTCCTCACAAACTTGCAAGACTATGCTGCAATGCTGCATTCATTTCAGTTTTTTTCTCCTGTTTTTGAGCAAACCAAAGCAGGGAAATTGCCCTTGTATCAACTGCACTTCATGTTACATTATCGTAGCGATTGTAACGTAAAACAACGGCCGCCGTCCTTTTGGCAAAACACGCGGACGTAAATATACGTTTCCCGTCTTTGAATGGAAAAGCATTTTTGATGTACATGTACGTCTCCCATCGCAAAGTGGTTAATTATTAAATATTTTTGTCAAACTAATTTGGCAACCCAGAAAATGCTTTTAAAGTTTTGAAAATGCTGAGTTATAAATTTTAAAGCTTATTGAAGTTTGTGAAATTGATCTTCAATATTGTGTAACTTTAAATATACCTAAATTTACGTAAAACCTATTTTTGAACGTAAAGTAGTTGTTGTTAGGTGTGAAATGTATTTTAGTTACACTCTCAATCGTGGTTTAATAGATTGCATGTTTTATGCAATTTTCATTTTGTTTTAGAAAGTGGGACTTTTTAGTCCCTTTCGGTTTTATATGTACTTTTCATTTAACACTATACAGTATTATATGCAGATCTCAAACAGGCAAATTAGATCAAGGGAATTCATTGTAGGTATTGATCAAGTAGTCCAGCTAACTACAGCTGATAATTCTGATTTATCTGATGAAGATGATCCTATTGATGAAGAAGACATTGTTTTTCTTGAAGAAGCTACTCCAGAAACAGGCTCTGAAAATGAAGTTTTGGTTACTATTGATGATGCTCGAGCAGACACACAAATTCCAATTGATTCTTTCCCATTAGACTATATATTTTCTTGGCAAAAAATAACTTCTGGCAGTAATACTGTTGATATTCCTGTCTGTACTTTATCTGGTGCTGTCAATTTAAAATATGATCATGAGCCACAACCTGCAGATGTGTTTTTGGATGTGACAGATCTCAATACTTTATTGGAGTCCGTGATTGTGCAGAGTCAGTTGTACATGCAACAAAAAGGAAAAGTCTTCCAGATTGATTTGGAGGAGATGAGAGCATTTATTGGCATTACCTCATTTATGGGTTACCATGTTGTTCCATGCCTGCGGGATTACTGGAGTCAAGATCCTGGTCTTGGGATAAATGTGGTTGCTGATGTAATGCCTCATGATTGCTTTTTTGAGATACGAACAGCATTGCACTTTGTTGACAATGAACAGCCACATGATACAAAAGATAAAGCCTGGAAGATGAGACCTGTAATAAACCATTTTAACAATTCTTTTTCACATGCTATGAGCCTAACTGCCCAGCAGGCTATAGATGAGCATATGGTAAAATTTAAAGGGCAGCATGCTATGAAGCAATACATGCCCATGAAGCCTATCAAACGAGGATTTATAATGTGGTGTCGCAATGACTCTGCTACTGGATATCTTTTTCAGTTTGATATGTATAGCGGTAAGCAGGAAAGCAATGTGGGAAGTTTGGGTGAAAATGTCATAATCCAGCTTTCAAGGTCATTGGTGGGTACAAATGTGAGGTTGATCTTTGACAACTTTTTTACATCACCAGCCCTTGTACAAAAGCTACAACAAGAAAAAATATTTTGCTGTGGGACTGTTCAGCAAAACAGAAAAGGCATGCCAAAAGATTTAAAAAAAGACAAAGACATGGCAAGAGGAGAGATCAACTGAAGTAAATCTCAAGGCCTGCACCTTGTAAAATGGATGGACACTAAAGGTGTTGTTCTGCTTTCCACTATAGACTCATGTGTGCCTACAGTGAATGTAAAGCGACGGGTCAAAGGACAAAAAGAGAAAGTCACTGTACCATGTCCCATTATTGTAAAAGCATACAATCAGGGAATGAAAAGAACTGATGTTATGGATCAGTTAAAAGTAACATATGAGGTTGATCGAAGGTACCCGCAAAAATTCTATATTTGCCTGTTTTTTGACCTTATTGACATTGGGTTTGTGAATGCTTTTATTGTGTATACAAAATTGATGGAGCAAAACTTTCCACACAGCAGGCGTTTGAAGACACTCAAGGACTTTAAACATGGTGTGGCTATGCATTTGATAGGAAGCTTTTCATGTCGCAAACGACTAAAGAAATCTTTATCCTTGAGACTGCCTATGCAAAACTCTGGTGAGCATCATGTAACCAGAGTTTCAGTCAAAGAAAGAGCACGGTGCAAGCTTTGCACCAAACGCAAAATTGACTCTCGTACTTGCATTTGTTGCAACAGTTGCAACCTGTATCTGTGCCAAACAAGCAAGAAAGACTGCCTTGCAGAATGGCACAGTGGTGTCCAGCAGTGATTTCATTTTGTAATTTTTGTGGATGATTTTTGATATTTTTGTCACATTTATTCTTTACTTTTCTTTGATTTTTGTGTTTTTAGAAATACACCATTACGTAGCCAAAGCGAAAATACCCTGTAGTTTTATTTTGAAAATAAAGTAAAACTGTTCTCAAAGCTGGTTTTGCTTAACGTCATAATTGTGAAAAACCAATGCATGGGTGTGCCTAGATGCTGATCTACTGACATCAAAGTAAAAATAAATATTCCAGTTTGCATAAAACGTCATTGAAGTACAGTTAGGGCAAAATGACGTAGGGCCAAGCATCAATATTATGCATTTTGCTGCACGTAAAAGCATTGCATCTCATTCGTCGACTATTTCACATATATGATTGTGACCCATCATTATGTTGCAAATCACAATCATATAAGCGAAACAATTGACAACTGAGATGTAATTTTTTTCATTCAGCAATGCTAGCCCCTAAGACATTTAGCGCCAGCTGTAGATGATTACTGTGCAAATTTTCTGTACACTTTTTACACAGAGTAGCTTTTGGCGACCTGTGTTAATCGTTGAGCTGAAGTCTTTTAGATAAAATAACAAAATTGAAAACAAAAGCTTGCAAATTTGAGTTTTGAAACATAAGACAATGGATTGCGTATTTTTTGCCCGAGAATTCTTGCATCAAAAGAGAAAATATTCAGATTTTATTAAAAAGCGAAAAGTACACACGAGACCGATTGGGACTAATTAGTCCCAATTTTTCCGACGCTTCTCCTATGTCTGTGGATGCAAAAAAATTATTTTTTTCTTTTTCAGGTGTTTTTGAGTAGTCAGAAGCTCAGTGAAATAAAAAAGTTTCAGTAACTTTCGGCGAGATAAAAGTACCGGTCTGAAGGAGTTAAACCACAACCAGTTACAAACGTTTTTCCTTGAAGCAAAATCAATAACCAACTCGAGACCTCTCACACCAATTACTATGGACATAAATTCACAAGAGCCATTAACACCAAACCACTTATTCAAGTTATATCCTGCGCCCACTTTACAACCTACTGTTACCAGCAAAGATGACTGCTATGCAAGAAGACGTTGGTGGCATATTCAATTTTTGGCTGGTAAATTTTGGACCAGATGGTCCAGGGAATATTTAACAACAATTGTTTCAAGACAAAAATGGCACCATTTGAAAACCAATTTAAAAGAGAATGATGTTGTTTTGATAGTTGATGATGCATCACTACGCTCACATTGGCACCTAGGAAAAATCACCAAAACCTATCCTGATGAACACTGTATAGTACGACAAGTGGTGGTTAAAACTCGCGGTAATGAAGTTAGACGTCCCATACATAAACTGTGTTTAGTATTACCAGCAGATTTTTTGGTTCCTCCTTGGGAAATTAGTGATGTCCCAACTACGAACTAGAGAAAATGAAGCTGTGATGTAACAAGAATATTGACACTTTTATAGACAACTAGCAGATTTCACCGTCGTTGATCGGGTAAAATGTAAAGGCTGATTAAATTTTTACATTAAATAACCATATTTTAATATAGGTTGAATAAATATAGGCTCGTAGCCCCCCATAGATGATTCTGATCGAAATCAAAATACCGTACTTGGCTTCCCTGGAAAAAGTTATATAAGATTCATATGTTTGTTTGTATCTAAATGTCTCCAGTTTTATTTCTATAGCGGACAGACAGACAGACAGACAAACTTTGAGTTTTATATATATAGATTTATAGCTGGCTTTGCCGGCGTCGCCCGTCAGTGGCCCTCCATCAGTAATGTCCAGGTTTAGTATTTTGATTCAACCGGCCAAGCCGGCTTCACCCATCCAGCTGTTGTGTGAGCAGTAGCGAAAAGTTAATGAATTCTATGCACTTTCACAATTCTTGTACACGGAATTGTGATTATCATATTCTTTTAATCATGACTGGCAATGCTCACAAAGAATCTTGCCACAAATTATGACAACTAATACTTGTGAGGGAGCAGGGATTGTATATACGTAATCAAAACTGATTGTAGCGTCAAAACTAAGCTTGGTTTTCTTGATTCCCCATAAAATAAACTTGTAAGAATTGACAGTTTTCATTCTCTTCTGGTAAAAGACTTCCAATTCTATGATAAACTTGACCTTGAACTTTGAAAGTTGGCATAAATCCCCCTTGTGTAACAAATTTAGCTCCAAAAGATGTCATTTGAAATGCTGAGTTATACTTTTGAATATGCTGAAGAAAATGTTTTGAGTCAGAAGTGGAGCCGGTAAGAAGATTTTTTAAAGGTTGTGGTGGTTCTTGAAACGTTGCCAATTGAACTTTACCGTTAGAACAGCACACACCAGGAGGTTCATTATCCCATTTTTTAGCTATGCAATAATTGCAGACCTTAGACATAGAACCAATAGTGATTACTTCTTCAGCTGCATAATCATGTTTTGGATCATAATGAAATGCACCTTGTTTCCATTGCCTTGTAGTAAATGGTTGAAACCTCAATTCACATTGCCTGCTCCTACTTCTCAAAAGTCTTATTTGACGGTTTTCTTGTGATTCCTGCTGTCGAGATATAGCATGTCTCTCAGCATCAATCTGTCTCCTGGTTTGTTGTTGTTCTTGAGATTCCCGCTGCCTGGATATAGCATGCCTATGGGCATCAACTTGTCTTCTGCTCTTGCTACATGTTTTCTTCGTGCATCTGCAGATTTTCCAAATTTAAGTGTCTTCTTAGGAGACATCTCAATATTTTTTTTGTTCTTGAGATTCCCGCTGCCTGGATATAGCATGCCTATGGGCATAAGCTTGTCTTCTGCTTTGCCTCTTGATCAACGACGGGTAAATTCCCTAAATACCGTTTTTGTATCTGAGTTTTCTAATTAATAATTGTTTCTTTTTAGTTTAGAAATAGCTTATTTATAAATAAATGATTTCATACTTAAGAAATACAAAGATTGCGTAACTTTTGCCGCACCCTGTATAACTTAAAACCTCTGACTGGCTGTGTATATGGTCCTTGGTACCGGCTTAAAACTCGGTATTTCGTTAGTCTGCTACAGGTTATAAAAATGTCTTTGCATTTTAAAAAATGTCTTTGCATTTAAGAGTACTCAGGCCTGCCACATGACTGTACTACCAAGGTATTCTAAAGAGAATTCATCTGCAGATCAGTTATTATAATTTTCCTAATTGCCATTATAATAACAGGGTGCGGCAAAAGTAACACCATTTTTGTATTTCTAAGTATGAAATTATTTGTTTATAAATAAACAATTTCTAAACTAAAAAGAAACTATTATTAATTAGAAAACTCAGATACAAAAACGGTGCATTTCAAAAATAAAGAGGAAATCAAGCAGAAACTAGAAAACTCAAATAACAAAAAGGGCGTTACTTCTGCCGCACCCTGTATCTTGGTTAACTATTATTGAACTTCTTTGTTTACTGGAGCGAGACGAGATGCGTTCATTTGAACTTTCCATAGAAGCACAACTTTTGGGCATGCTTTTACACTTAGAATAGCAAATTTTTCGTGAATACTAAACAAAAGAGTAAGCATGCTGATTGAGTCTATTTTCAGAAAACTGACAAATTCTTAAGCCATTGTGTGGAGTTTTTTGGATTAATTTTTAAAAAATACTTTCTCTGATCTATATTTATAGTGATTCCAGCCTCTGCACTGACATTGTTACAGCAAGCCAAGCAGTCAATTACATCAGAATTAAGTAATTAATTAAGTAAAATAAGTGGTTATGGAATGAAAAATAAAAATTAGATTAAGCTACTATCTGATATTACAAACAGAAAAAACAGTTAAATTAAAAAGTAGATCAAAAAAGATCTAGCACATTTTTTACACTGTAATATTATCAGATAATGGTGTTTTCAGATAGACAACATGTGTTTAATAACTTTACTATTTAAGTATCAAAAATAAATCACAGCCAACCCATTTTCAAAAAATCAAAATGTATTCTCTGGGGTAAAAGCTGCTTTACATTATCGCCACCCACCATTAGCAGTTAATAAACTGGCAAAATTTGCAGCAACTCAATAATCTCATCTCTCTTCTCATTATGTCTCATGTATCAATAGGTAACTGATATTTCACCAGGGAGCTGTGAAAGGCAATGATACATAGCATCACGTCAAGCGAAACAACCCTTTTTAGGGTGAGAATCATCCGATAGGCTGCAGTGAAAAAAGAAAAATTTTGAATTTTAAAAAGTGGTGTTTATATATGTCCCCAAATATGGTGTAAATGACGTAGAAACCAATTTTAGGTTAGTGCACCCTCTAGTGGTCATGCACATCTGTCGAACAGGAGAAAAATTGCTATTTTTACCATAACTTGAGAACCGCTTAAGCTAGAAAGCTGGTTTTTGGCTTAAAAGATGCAGAAACACCACTTTCCTATCTTCATTAAGAGAAACTTTTCTTCTAAAATGCTTTCTAAAAAAGTTACAGGCAAAAAACACATTTTTGAGAAAATTTATGCACTTTCGTATCTAAAATATGGTCTATTTTGGCATTTGCAAGACTTCTAAGATGATTGTTAGTGATTAATTCAGTTAACTTTGATCTAATTCATTACCTGGGGCTGTTTGGATGTTTCATAGAGCAAGTATCATATAAGCAATATGCAAAAAAACACTAAATGCAACACACGTTAGCATAAACATGGAGAGCTGAATGATAATAAAACACTGTTCACAAATAGCATATGCATGAAGGAAGATGTACATGCAGTAAACACATTGCAATGACCTTAGCAGCTAAATTTTCTCCTTCTAATATCTCAACAAATCTGTCATGGACTTAGTAGCACCAACTGACTCTTCAATGTTCTATGGTTTGAAGATATCATACCAGCAAGTTCATTATATTTACGGTGAAGGGTTCAGGTGGTTAAGAAACTTAATATTTTGTTAAGTTTTCGTTTTGAGCGCAGACAATTTCTGATGCTAATGCCTCACTTTAGCGAGCATCATAAGCAATCAGTGTGTCACTTTGGCAGAGTGGTTAAAGTCTGTCCTATGATTAAGGGCTGACATGATCTCAGAAGCCGCAGGTTTAAGTCACTGGTTGGTGTGGGCATGGGTTCGAATCCCATAGGCATATGTCGCCATATTTTGCTGGCATACCCTGAAGCCAACCCATATTGACTTTCTGTCTTCTTGTTTCAGAATGTTTGTGCAAATAATTGTTGAATACAACAAAAAGTAATAGGACTATGATTGATAGGATTATTGGCAACAGCTTTATAACAGAACTTAGAAAGTATTTGTTTTGAAAGTTTTATTGTTTTTACAGGTAAAATACCAGTATTAAACTGTAAGTAAATAAAGTTTAGTGTCTACATTTGCTGTTGCAAGGTTACTGATCACTAACAAGTTCTTCCTTTGGTTTCAATAATAATATTCACAAAAGTGGAAAATAATGCTGACAAGGAAAAGAGCCTATTCTGGTGCTGTCATAAAAAAGTTGCATTGTGGAGAAATTTTTGAAGCTGTCAAGTTGTTTCCTCCAGGAGAATTACCGACGAAAAGACACGTGATTGAACGAATGCTGGATTTACTTAATTTTAGAACATTGAGTGCTGCTAGAGAAGTTGCCAAAGAACTGCATGAAAGATGGATATGGTGCAATGTATATCCTCAGCATCACTATACGATTGCAACTAAAATACAACAAATGATGACAACTTTCAGCAATGTTACACGGTACCCAAGAAAGAACTCGGAGCCATATAAGAAAGTGCAATCTTCATTCCTGCAAGACATGGATCAACTTTTCGACGTGTACTGTGTTGATGAACAGCAAAGAAGACAAATGGAAATCCGACATTGTTTGAGAATGGCAAGGGAAGATTTTACATTCTATGAAGACCAGAGGACTGAGCGTAAAAGTAGGTGTGTAGATGAAGTTGTTCCTCTAACACAATCTGATTTGAGGTTCAGCTGTGATGCCCAGCGATCTTCTATTCCAATGTCTACGTATGCCTCAGCCTCACCAAGTTCAGAACAATGCTCTGCCTTTGCTTCAGATTCTAACAGTGATACAGCAGATGGTTCTGCATCACAGTCGTCAGAGACATCTGAGAAATCAATTATTACTCCACAAGATAGCCACCCAAGTCATGCACAAAATCGTCAAAGATGGACCAACTTAGCAAGAATGTGTGAGAGATATCAATTATGGGATAGAGCTGGAGCTGCTATTGCCACCACCACATTACAAGACATGGGAATCGTCACTCATGAAGACAAATCACTGGTAATTGATCCAAGTAAACTGAGAAAAGAAAGAGAAGAGAAAAGAAAAGAACTGAGAAGAGAAAAGAAATTTGTCAAGAAGAAGTTTCTAATTTTAAATATGTATCTGGATTGTACTTTGACGGCAGAAAAGATGCAACCCAGGTTATGTTAGAAGGACCAAATGGAAAAATGTACAGATCTACTCAACTTGAAGAGCATTATGTGCTGATTGGTGAACCTGGGACATACTATCTCACACATTTATCCCCAACTGATGGCAAAGGTAGAACACTGGCTCAAGAAATATTTGACTTCATATCAAACACAATGCTGTGCCAAAAACTCAACATTGTCGGTACTGATGGAGCTGCATTGATGACTGGTAAGTTTAATGGTGTCATAAGTTCTCTGGAAGAGTTGCTTAAAACTCCATTGCAATGGTCAATCTGCCTTCTGCACACCAATGAACTGCCACTTCGTCATGTGTTTATGGAACTTGATGGTACAACTAATAGTCCTGATAGCTTTACTGGACCAATAGGTAAACAACTAGATGGATGTGTTTCGGAATGGCCGGATGTTAAATTCAAAAATATCCCCAATGTGCATTTCCCTGATATACCACAGTCAGTTGTTGATGAGCTGAGCAGTGACCAGCATTATGCTTACAGAATTTGTATGGCTGTCATGGTTGGCTCAGTGGATGAAGATCTTCAATTTTTGAAAGTAGGGCCAATTGTCCATTCACAATGGTTAACTCTTGCCTGCTGGATTTTGCGTCTGTACGTTTCAAAAGAAACCCCTTCTGCAAATTTACAAGTAATGGCCCATTTTTGTATTAGTGTTTACTTTCCAACATGGTTTGAAACCAAAAAACAGAATCAAACAATTCATGGTGCAAAAAATTTCTTCAACTTGGTCCATCGTATACAGCAGTTTCCACACAGTGAAATTCGTTCCATTGCATCTAAGGTTGTGCAAAGAAACGCTTTTTTTGCTCATCCTGAAAATGTTCTCTTGGGCATGCTGGGAGATGATGATGAAGAAATTAGAAGATTGGCAGTTAACAAAATTCAAGGTTTGTGAGGAAAATCATTACAACACTCAATTCCAAACGACAATTTCAGAGAAGGTTATGTTGAAAACTGTCAAAACGCCGAAGATGCTGTTAGTAAAAGCAACATTAGAATATTTCAAGTTTCCATCATCAATTTTAATGCACCGTCTTTTCATCAAATGGTCAATCTAATTGGAAGAGAAGTGAACCAACCACCAGCGATAAAGCACCACAGTGACTCAGAAATTGAAGTCATTCAAAAATATCCCTTAAAATTAAATCATCCACGCCATAACCAGCATGTAGAAAGGCATGTAAAACTGTTCACAGAGGCATCTTCTCAAGTGTGTGGCATTGATTGCCATGATGGACTTATTTGGCAGAAATTAAAGTCTCGACAGATTATGAAAAAATTTCACTCAAAGCATCATTTCACTGTTAGACTGGATCTATTCTACATGATGATTGACACAGATCTGACATTATTTCTTTTTGCAGTGTACCGGTACTACTGTGTGCACTTGCAATACCGACATCAACATGTTGACAGACTAAGAGTTTTCATTGTATGTTTACTATCTGCTCCAACTTTTCACTAAATGCTGTGTTTGCAAATAGTGTTTGGACATCATTCAGCTCTCCATGTTTATGCTAACGTGTGTTGCATTTAGTGTTTTTTTGCATATTGCTTATATGATACTTGCTCTATGAAACATCCAAACAGCCCCAGGTAATGAATTAGATCAAAGTTAACTGAATTAATCACTAACAATCATCTTAGAAGTCTTGCAAATGCCAAAATAGACCATATTTTAGATACGAAAGTGCATAAATTTTCTCAAAAATGTGTTTTTTGCCTGTAACTTTTTTAGAAAGCATTTTAGAAGAAAAGTTTCTCTTAATGAAGATAGGAAAGTGGTGTTTCTGCATCTTTTAAGCCAAAAACCAGCTTTCTAGCTTAAGCGGTTCTCAAGTTATGGTAAAAATAGCAATTTTTCTCCTGTTCGACAGATGTGCATGACCACTAGAGGGTGCACTAACCTAAAATTGGTTTCTACGTCATTTACACCATATTTGGGGACATATATAAACACCACTTTTTAAAATTCAAAATTTTTCTTTTTTCACTGCAGCCTAATCATCTGATTCTTGCTATGAACTGACCTCAAACTTTCTTTCAATATTTTCAAAATCAATGCTGAAGGCTGAACATCTTCAAAAAAGTCCTCCAGAAACCCACCAGAAAAACCCTCAAAATCCAATCGTTTAAGCTAACCACATACCACATGCACACCATGGAATTGTCAACTTTGTTTGGAACTTGATTTTGTTTACAAATGCGGGATATGCTCAGCAGAAAATAGCCCAACACAATGGACCAGCATTGAAATCAATAATACTCAAATAATCAACATCCATCACCCCCAAAGTGCTGAATTAGACATCTTACAACTTCCAGACACAAAACTCAAGTGCATTATCTCTGGTGACTTCAACTGCTGACATGAAACCTGGGATTACTCAAACTCAGATAAGAATGGTGTATGTCTAGTTAGTTGGTACTCACTCAACAACTTACATAATCTATACGACCCCAAACAACCACCAACTTTTTTCTTCGGGAGATGGAAAAAAGGAACAAACCCTGATCTTACTCTTTACTCAAATACAGTTAGTGTAATTGCCATGAGAGAAGTATTAAACACCTTTCCAAGATCTCAGCATTGTCCCTCTCTCATATTTACCCCTCTCCACCATATTACCATTTGCCATAAGTCGACCTATACCTTGATGAGATTTCCACAAGGCAAATTGGGGCAAGCTTAAGGGCACACACCTGTCAAAATTTTTAATTTTTAATGATTTTTTTGTTATGACCTTTTCTAAACAAAAATTTATCGTAGATTTCAAATCTGCAATCATTTTTTATGTAACATGTATAGTTTTTTCTTTATTTGACCATTTGCACTACCTTCTCTACAAAAAAACTCGAATAAAAAAAATCTTCTCACAATCTCTTAGTTGCTTTGATTGGAATTCCTTTTATTTGTATAAAATGTTTTTGTAATAGCGCTATCTATTGATCATATATTTAGCTTGGAGTTTCCACCAGCAACTTGTACTGAAATAGTGAGGTTACAATCTAAAATCCACAGCAGATGAATGATAACTGATGATGTGTAGGCTAAAAATAGTTTGGTTAGATTTTTTCTACTATTTCAGTGAGTTTGTAACTGTAATGCAATTACTAGGCGCTGATAATATATTCTTGTCTTTTTCAATTAGATATTTGTTGTTTATGTCAGCTTTTAGTAGGCTATCTTACTGGTAATCTAAGTTTTCAAACTTTTGCTGGTGTTTATAATATTGATTATGCCTCAATAATATTGATTATGTTCGATAAACTCAAAAACCAAAAAAACAAAAAACTGCAACTACCTGTACCCCAGTTAGTCAATCTGATTATATTCCTGGTGACTGGTAACTTTATTAATAATCTGAACTAGTATGTTATGTTGTTATTTTTAATATAAGGGTTATTTTTGTAAGTGTCTTAGTAAACGTTTTTGAAGACTTGTTTATTAAAAAACTAATAATTTTTTATTAATTTTTGTGGCTAAAGTTTAAATGCGATTTTTACGCGAAGCTGATATTTTTTACAAAAAATGCTACTACTAAAATTCTACTTGTCAGATTTGTCTGAAACTTGCAGAAAATGTTCTGCAGACACTAGATTACATATTAATTGACCACTTTCAAGAAATTTTGTCTACAGAAGGTTTTGAAGGAAAGTGTATCAAAAAATTGCATTTTCTTTAACTTTTTTTTTCAAGTTGTCATTTTTTTGTAAAGAAGAGCTTTATTTTTAAACGGCTCAATTAATGTATGTAGTTAAGTTGTCTTTTGCATCACACAAAGTTTGAATCTTGTATCACTTGTGGTTATGTACTTTTTAGGGTTTTAGTAAACGCGCCATGAAATTTTTACCTTCTTTTTAAACTGTTGAATTTTTTGTTGCATACCACTTAGAGAAAAATAGATTAGACCAGTAGATTCTGCTTTTTGTGCCCTTTTTGGCAATATATAGTTTATTAGGAGTTGTATGTATGGTTTTAAATACACAATTTTTTTTTGCGATGTACTTAAAACACATTTTCGGACAGGTGTGTGCCCTTAAGCTGTTAACTGGTAAATGTGCAGACAACTCACCAACTACAACCACGGACAACCTGAACCTGGCCTACTCTGAGTTTCCAACACCACTAAAGGCTGCTGTCAGGACCCATTCCACATGATTACAGAAAATCATATATACCCAAATGGGACACTGAGTTCAAGGAACGGTACAAAATATACCTAAAATCTGCAGGAACCAGCAAACTACAGAAAAATCCAACTGCCTTGTTTGTCTATGTGGACAGTAAACAACATGATTAATGGATAGACACTATTACAAGCATAGATTTCATGCATTCATCACGAAAGGCTTGAAGAATCTGAAACAAAATCACCGGATGGAAAATGACCAAGAAATGTCCTGTACTCCCAAATCGACTGGCAAAACAACTGCAAGACAATGGAAGATACCCCAATGCAAACAGAAAATTTACAAAAGCAATCCTAAAAGAATCAGACGAACTAAAAAACAGAAACACCCACTCAGATCACCAGCTCTTGGAAAATGACATAACAACTCCTGAGGTGTCATCTGCAATTAAATCACTGAAGTTAGGCAAAGCACCAAACCCAGCATTCATAATGAATTGGTCAAGAATTGGAAAATAAATTGGTACATTGGCTAACTGAATTCTTAACCTGTAAAGCGTCACTTATGTAGAAGCAGGTGCATTCCAAAACGTCACATTTTTTTTGGAGAAGATCAACTTTTTTGTAAAATTTATTTTTAATTGCTTTTTGTGATTTTTTACTATTTATATTATGAATTGCTAAATATATAGTAAATAGTAATTTAAGACAATAATATCTCATTTTTACTTACACTTATGTGAAACATTTTAAAACGACATATGTCGTTGCTGACGCTCTACAGGTTAAATATATGTTATCGCTACATGCAGATCCCAAACCCGTGGCATTATGCTAATGTTTGTCAGTCTCCTCAAACCAGGCAAACTGAAACTTCTTGAAGCTACTGCCCAATTTCCTTACTGTGCACAACATACAAACTGTTTGTATGAATACTCTTAAAATGAATTGAACCCATAGCAGACAAGCTATTACCCAAAAACAGGCAAAATTTCAAAAGGGTTGCAGCACTGTTAACCAAGCTAAACTTACTGAAACAACTGAGAACGCATTTGACAAAAAAACAAATAATAGGATCAGTGTTCATTGACTTCACTGCTGCCTATGATTCAGTCTGGCATTAGGGTGTGCATGTAAAACTGCTAAGGATGCTCACCCCCAACCATCTAATCCATTTCATAATGGAATTACTATATGCTAGGTCCCTCACCTTGTTCAGAAGTGATGGAAAAAAGCTGGTCCTTCAGACTGAAAAATGGCCTAGCTCAAGGATCCGTTCTGGCCCCTAGTTTATGTAACATCTACACAGCTGATTTCCCAAAAACATCTGGCAACTGCTTCATGTATGCAGATGACGTAGCTATCACCTACTTTACATCAAATATTGCTAAAGTCCAAGGAAACCTATCTACTGACATGAAGACTGTATGCCAATACCTACATGACTGCCACTTGAAGCTTTCCCGACCAAAAACGATGTCATCACTGTTTCACCTCAAGAACCAACTAACCTTGAAATTAATTAAAGTAACCTTGGACTCCAACACAATCCTAAAGTGTGAGCAATATCCCACATACCTTCACATAATATATCCCACAATATCCCACATGGCACTGGTGAAGAAACTGTCCGAATATAACTAGGTTGCCTCATTTGACACTTTACAAACCTCTGCTACAGCACTTGCATTTGCACCAACTGAGTGTTGTGCCCCTGTCTGGTGCCAAAATACCCACACAAAAACACTAGACCTATCTTTGAATTAAGCAATGCATATCGCTTCAGGCTGCACCTGCCCCACCCGTTTGAATCTCTTACAACCACTCTCGGGAATACAGTCACCAAACTGTTGTAGGAAAAAAATCTGCAAACACTTAGATTACAAAGCAAATAAACCATGATTATTAGTTCCTTCCATATGTTACTTCGAATTCCTCTGAATATGCAGATCCCACCCTGACTCTTGTCTTTGCACCATCATACAGGCTCATAACTGCGCGAACTATTACTTCTGATAGACCCTTCTTTCTCATGGCCCATTCCATCACTTTTCTTGGCACTCTATCAAAAGCTTTTTCCATGTCAACAAAACACATATATAACTTCTTGTCCTTCTTTTGATATTCCTCCTGCATTCTTCTCACAATAAATATCGCATCCACTGTTCCTTTTCCTGGCATAAATCCAAACTGCATTTCATTCAAATTGACTAGTGTTCGTATTCGCCTCTCTAGCACTCTTTCAACGATTTTCATGGCATGTTCTAGCAGTTTCACTCCTCTGTATGATCCACAGCTCATCACATCACCCTTTCCTTTAAAGATAGGTACAATCACACTTGTTTTCCACTCATCAGGCATTCCTCTACCATCCAATACACACTGGCACAGTTCCATCATCACTTTAACCCCGATTTCACCACTTGCAACTATCATCTCCACACTTACTTCAGATGGTCCGGTTGCCTTTCCTGATTTCATCCTTTGCATTGCCTCCACAATTTCATTACGAGCCACTTTTTCCACTGGTCCTTCTACTACATCAGTTTCCACCATGTGGTCCCATTCGTTCTCTTCATTCATGATCTTTTCCATATGTTCCTTCCTTTTTCCAATGTTGGATCTTTTCATCATGATCTTTTCCAATGTTGGATCATCATGATCTTTTCCAATGTTGGTGTACATCAAGGATCTGTGCTGTCGCCACTGTTGTTTGCAATAGTGGTGGACGTTGTTACCGAAAATGCAAGAAGGGGTGTGGTTAACGAATTACTATATGCAGATGACCTTGTTATCATGAGTGAAGACATGGAAGACTTGAAGGAAAGGTTTTGGAATTGGAAGAATGCACTGAAAAGTAAAGGTTTGAAGGTCAACACCAGAAAAACAAAATTGATGGTAAGCGGGTCAGAAGGCGAACTATACAAAAGCAAGATAGATCCATGTGGAGTTTGTGCGAGGAGAGTCATGGCCAATTCAGTGTTGTGCACAAAATGTGAAAACTGGGTTCATGGCAAATGTGCAAAAATAAAGAGAGTTACCGCTAGGTTGGCAATGCATTTTGTTTGCTTGAAATGTAAAGGAATAATGGAAGGGACGATGGATTCGATCCATAAGTTGTGCGATGAAGTGGAGACAGTGAATGGATTTTGTTATTTGGGAGACAGACTAAATGCTAGTGGTGGTTGTGAAGCGGCAGTCACAGCAAGAGTAAGAATCGGTTGGGTAAGATTCAGGAAATGTGGAGAGTTGTTGCTTGGAAATAGGTTTCCTCTAAAGATGAAAGGTAAAGTTTATTGTTGTTGCGTAAGATCAGCAATACTGTATGGAAGTGAGACATGGTGTCTGAAAGAAAATGAAAAAGCAATTTTGAGGAGAACGGAGAGAGCTATGGTGAGAGCCATGTGCGGTCAGAAAGTGGTAGACAGAAAGACGACTGAAGAACAGATGCATATGTTAGGGTTGAAGGAAACAATAGACCGGTTAGCAACAGCGAATGGAGTTAGATGGTATGGACATGTACTGAGGAGGGATGGCGATAGTGTTTTGAGGGTTGCTCTGAATCTTGAAGTGACTGGCAAGAGAAAGCGAGGACGACCGAGGAAGACCTGGAAGAAGCAAGTGGAAGAGGAGACAGAGAAAGTTGGTTTGAAGAAGGAGGATGCTCTGAGACGAGACAAGTGGAGGGACGGAGTGCGAGAAATTGTAGAAGGAATGGGGTAAATCCGGCCATCTCTGCTAAAGGGAAAACACCGGATAAAAACTGAATAACTACTGAATAACTACTATTATCTCCTACACGTCTTGTACAGTAAAACCCCACCCAAAAGGCTTAAATCTTGCAAACCTCTTTATCCAATTTTGGAATCATTACAAGGCTATGACCCCAAGCAAGAACCAATACCACTTAGACCACAACCATACATCCAAGGTCAAACAAAGCCCCAAAACATGGCCTCTCTTGACAAGCCTGGGTTCAATTAAACAGACAACAAACTGGAATAGGCAAATTTGATGTCTCAATGGTGAAATCGGGACTTGGCAATGACAATCTATGCTATTGTGAAGAACCCCAAACTGTATACCACATTATCAATGACTGCACATCAACAGGATCTCTATGCAATCCAACAGATGTTGATAACCATATGCTTATGCGATATTGACATACTAAAACTTCTAATGAGACTATCATACAAATAAATGAATGAAAGGCATTCTTCTGCAGAAAATTTATTGATTAGATCAAGCACAGATCATATCAGTAAAAGCCAACTGTCTTAGTTAGGGCAAGTACTTAGGTATACGAGGTCTGTTCAAAAAGTATCCAACTTTTTTGTATAAAGCACACAACACAACGAATTTTGCAAGTTTTATTCAATCTCCTTCAAAGTATTACCCTTGGCAGTACACACACTTTTCCCAGCGCTTCCGCCACTTCTTAAAACATCTTAAACTCCTCCTCCAGAATGCTCCCAAGCTCCTCCGTCAATTTTTTTATAATGTCTTCTCTTGATTGAAATCACCTCCCTTTCAAAATTGTTATTAGCTTGGGGAACAGCCAGAAGTCACACGGTGCCAAGTCCGAAGAGTAAGGAGCCTGTCTAACAAGTGGCATGCTGTTTTGGGCTAGAAAAGCATGGATCACATGTGCAGAATGAGCGAGGGCATTGTCATGGTGGAACTGAAAATTCTTTGCTGCCCACATGTCGAGCTGCTTTCTTCGCACAGCTTCACGAAGGCAACATAGAACCTGCAGATAGTACTCCTTGTTAATTGTCTGGCCTTCTGGTGCATATTCGTGATGCATGATGCCACAGGAATCAAAAAAAGCTTTTCAAGACAATCTCATTAGTGGCGGTATCGCATCAAAAGGAAAGATCTAGAGTGAATAAGTGTTTTATGTGAATAATTTGGACGTTAAGCAATCAAGACAAGCCAATGATAGCGCTAGTATTGCAAAGCGTGCCAAAGAAAGATTTTGCAATTGCAAAAGTTAGAGAAGACGCAGCAGGAGGCCAAATGCCATGATTATTAAAAGAGTTTGAGAGTGTAAACAAACTCTTTCTGTCTGCATAACACTGGGCATCAGGTCTTGATATAAGTAGCCTCTAAAAGATTAAGATGGAAAGAGCTGCATGCTGCAGCAAGGATTGAAAACCGCTTATCATCATAGTTTAATGCGCATCAATCATTATCTAAAAGATGCTGACCAATGACGGAGTCACAATCCGGTTTGATGTCGGTTTGTTTGCACGATCTGTGTGGTTGAGATCGGCGTGGATAAGTCAATTGCTGTCTTAACCATTGCGGAACATGTTGCTTGATGCGATCCTGTAGTCGTTGAGATGTTCGCCCTACGTACCGACTATCACAGTGGCACTTGTATTCATATATGACAAAACTTTTCTGAATGGTAGGTAGAACATTCTTGCGGGCCACAGGCAGCATGCACTTAGACGTAAAGACCAAGCGGGTGCTGACGGAACCATAGCAGTTTTGACTTCTTTTTCCAAGTTTGTGGATGGCTTACCTATCCAAGTGACCCTCAAGTACACAGTCTTTTTCCAAGTTTGTAGATGGCTTACCTATCCAAGGGACCCTCAAGTACACAGAAGTTAAACCACCATGGAAAGCTGCTATGGTTCCGTCAGCACCCGTTTGGTTTTTACGTCTAAGCGCATGCTGCCTGTGGCCCGCAAGAATGTTCTACCTGCCATTCAGAAAAGTTTTGTCATATATGAATACAAGTGCCACTGTGATAGTCGGTGCGTAGAGCAAACATCTCAACGACTACAGGATCGCATCAAGCAACATGTTTCACAATGGTTAAGACAGCAATTGACTCATCCACGCCGATCTCAACCACACAGATCTTGCAAACAAACCGACACCAAACCGGATTGTGACTCTGCCATTGGTCAGCATCTTTTAGATAATAATCGATGCACATTAAACTATGATGATAAGCGGTTTTCAATCCTCATCGCAGCACACAGCTCTTTCCATCTTAATCTTTTAGAGGCTACTTATATCAAGACCTGACGCCCGGTGTTATGCAGACAGAAAGAGTTTGTTTACACTCTCAAACTCTTTTGATAATCGTGGTATTTGGCCTCCTGCTGCGCCTTCTCTAACTTTTGCAATTGCAAAATCTTTCTTTGGCGCGCTTTGCAATACTAGCGCTATCATTGGCTTGTCTTGATTGCTTAACGTCCAAATTATTCACATAAAACACTTATTCACTCTAGATCTTTCCTTTTGACGCAATACTGCCACTGATGAGAGCGTCACAAAAAGCTTATGGCTCAAACAGCTTTTTCTAAAGCTATATTAAAATTCGGTGCCACCAACAAGATTTTTAAATCAAAAAACAGGTCAGCATCACTTTCACATTGCTGCAAACTTGCCAAGCTTTTTTTGGCCATGGTGATTCCGGATGCTTCCATTGTGAGGATTGAAACTTGGTTTCTGGGTCGTAACCATAAACCCAGGTCTCATCACCAGTGATGATGGTCTTAATAAATTCTGGGTCATGATTTGCAAGATTGAGCATGTCCTCAGAAATTTCCTTCTGGAGTTTCTTCTGTTGCTCCATCAGCAGCTTCGGGACAAATTTAGTGGACACTCTCTGCAGGTTCAAATCCTCGGTTAGGATAGAATGAGCTGAGCCAGTGCTTATTTCCACTTTTACAACAATTTCTTGTACTGTTAAGCGACAATCCTCCAGCACTTTTTCGCAAACTTTATCCATCACCTCCTGCTTTCGGCTTGTGGATAGTCTTCCCAAGTGGGGATCACTCTCCACTGATGCACGGCCATCTTTAAAGCGTTTAAACCATTGCTTTATCTGAGTTGGGCTTAAGGCCTCATTCCCAAAATCTTGTTGAAACTTTCAAATTGTTTCAACTTGAGTATTACCAAGTTTTTGACAAAACTTGATGCAATACCTCTGTTCGATGCATTGTCATTATAATGAAATTTGCTGAAAAATCAAAAAATCGACAAACACGTGCCACTCGCCTGCACTAAATGCTTTACAGAGAAAGAAATAAATGATAAATCGGCTCGAAACACTTCACGATTACGTATGAATGCGTGTGTGTGCAGCCATGCTTTGCATGTGCAATTTGCTTATACCTTGTTGGAGAGAGAGAAAAAGGTCAGATACTTTTTGAACAGGCCTCATATGTTGCACTTGAAGCAGTCATCATTCAATATTGTTTCACTGAAGAGTTTATTGTCTGATGGTGTAGATAAAGTTGTATTAATATTGTCCAATGTAGAAATCAAAAACTGTAAATGAGAATTAATGTCTTGTTAAGGCTGAAAAAAGCCTATGATACAAAGCTTCATTTCTACAAAAATAAAATCTGTACATCTCATCCTGTTGGAAAGCTTCAAAACTTTATAAAAGCTCTATTCAATGTGTGACGCCGTCAGGCAGTAAATCATCAAAAACAATCATTCACCTTTAAAAATACTGATAAATAATACTTTGTTACTTAAATTATTGTATGCTGACAATACTCTATTGTTTAGAATTTTAAACTACCATTTCCACAAAGGAATTTGTTTTAGCTTACTGCCAAGGCATTATCAGCAACATTTTATTGGAGTACTAAATGACATGTTTGAACATGCTGCATAGACCTATATGCAACTCTCAACAGATTGAAAAGCACACTATCCCAACAACTATTGTGCACTGGATGATATATGATACAAGCTAAAAAAGCACTGCTGAGATAGCTAAATACAAACCAACTAAGTGACAAATGTTGACCAAAACCAACTAAGCAACAAAGTCACAAAAGTTGATCAATCTTTACAATACTTCACATGTCTGTTTCCAAGGCTAGTATCAAAATTTTGAACAGCATTATAGTAAAACTAAAAAAACCAAAGGTGGCAAATGCCACACTCTAATACGTATACACTGATCATCTCATTGTAAAGTCAATTTGGCACCATTTTTTCCACATTTCAAAGGCTCAAACAAGCTGATTTAATGTATACTTACCACTACACACTCACTTTCAAAACAGACTTTCTATGCTGAAAATTGTAAATTTATGTAGCGCTGGTAAAATATAAAAATGAAAAGCCAAATTTACAAACAAAATTCTTTTGATGTTTGATAAATGCAGCTTATCTTTTTTCTCCAAATAAAAGTGCAGCAAAAGTGTGACTAACATCTAAATCATAATATAGACTAAACTTCGTCATTTGATATGTTTGTTGTGAGCATTATGCAGGAAGATGCACATACACTGCATTAGCGCTCATGCTCAGCTGGTGAAACTTCAGTTAAATTGGGCCACCATGATGAGTAAACTGCTGTCTGCCAAATAAAGATAGAGGCATCTTGTTCAGTGTCTTGCACAAGGACATGACAAGCAAGCTTGCCGACTTGTTCTCCACACTATCCCTATTTTGCTGGGCGGCAGGGAAGCTGTGAATACTATTTTTTAATGTCTTTTGGTATGACTCGACTTGGGAAATGAACCCCAGGTCTACCAACTACAAAGTGGATGCTTTAACCACTACATCATCGCACCAGTAGACTTTTTGGGATCACTTCTAGAGTACATGTCTGTTTGCCTCAGTCCAAACAAGGTTTGTCAGACTAAACTTGATTGGTGAAAAGCATGTTTAATTTTTCTGAAGTACAAGACCCACATTAACATTTTCTGCAATTGTGTTTACATTTTCTTGCATATAGTTACAGCACCCTCTTTCTGAACAAAAATGATTGATTTAGTTTATTGTTTTGACTACTTTCTTAAAACAATTGAGAAATTTCACTTCAAAGTCGTGTTCTACAGGTGCTAAAACATATTCCTATCAACTTTTGATGTCCAATTATAACTATAACACCTCAAACTAAGATACATTGAAATAGTATGCAATCACACAACAATTACCACCTAGTGTCTGATATTATAACCTTCCACACCTTCAAAACTACACAAATCAATAACGTCAAATTTTGTATGCAGCACTTCCTTAAGAATTATTCTAGCCATGTAATAAAATTTTAAAAATTAAAAAAAATAAATTAATAAAACATATAACAAAATTTCAAATAACACTAATTAGGTCATTATGAGTTGAAAACAGCCTCAAAAAATAAATTAATGTAAGCCAAAACAAAAGTCATTACAAGTTACACTCAATCAAAAAAGTAAATTCGCATTTGTGTAATATAAAAGGTAATAAAGTTGCAATAATACATAAATCAAAACAGTAAGCCTTCTAAGTTGTCAACTTCCTAGAAAAAAAACTTGTGCATTAAGTGCCATTTTTAAAAATAGTACAAACTTTTCAAATTTTTAAAAACAATGGCAATGTTTTAACCAACTACACTGGCAAAATCTTGCTGTGAAAACTTGAAATTTTTCACAAAATTTGGAACTTTTTTGCAACTAGAACCCAAGGAGCAAGCAGGCCACAATTAAAAACCCAGAGATGTATAGAGTAAGCATAAAAATGTATGTCTAACATATAAGTTGTTCACAACAAGCAGTCAACAAATTACTTATTTAACCCTTAGATTAGGGTGCCCCCAAACCCATACTAATGCAGAAATCAATTTTTTGAGACCCTCAGTTTTCTTATGTTTTGATTTTTGATTCATGAAGTCAAGTTGCAACATGTGATAAACCATTTTATGTATGTCACGCATGTTCTAGTTGCTTACTGAATGTATTTAGCTGAAACACAAGGGGAGAAAACTACTTTAGCACTTGAGAAGAACAAAAGAAATGTTTATTTCAAGCATTACACACATACGACAAGAAACGCAAACAAAAATTTCACTGGCAGTTTTTATAAATAAGGTCATTGTGTTCTTTACACACTTTGTTGTGGCAGTTTTGCGTATTACTGAATCTTTATGATCCTTTTTGGGAGGATAATAATGACAATGCTTTCTTCTTGCCACTGTTGTTTCTGAAAAGGGAGCAGGCTCAGCCACTTCTTTTTTGATGCTGCAGCATTGCATCATCAATAGAAAAACTTTGGAAGGTCAAGGTCATCAGTAGTCTGCTTTTCATGTGGAAAATGACCAGCTTTTTAGCAAGTTCTCCAAAAAAATGTCACTTATAAGACTTGCAGCACTCATATTCAATTATTCAGTATTATGCTCTGTAAAACCAACAAAACCATTCAGTGCTGCAATGACCAGGAAATTATACCGCTTGACCAAAGACTACCTCCAAGTGTGGTGTTTACACATAGTATGTTTGAATCATTTGGTCAAATGCAACATCTATCTCACATTTTGTTTTGTAATAATGCTTTATCATCACCGGTTTGGTCTTGCAGCTCTCTTCATAAATGGCTTCGTCATGGTGCATAGTACTCAACAAGATAACTGCCTTCCTTTTCTTTGGAACATAGCTCACCACACTGATGTTCCCACCAAATCCAAACTCTGTGCTTTGTAAGTCAGCTTCTATTAACTTTTGGAATGGGTTATATATCTGGCTTATTTTGTGTAAGAGTTCCAGCTAGCATTATATCTTTCTCTAAGAGTGATAGAGCTGGTTGGACGCTAGTGAAAAATTTATCTATTGTCATATTACAACCACTGCACCTGAGAAGAGTGCATAATTTTTGTACGATGCTATAACATAAGTTTTTCTTGATTGTTTCATCTGGTTGTTTTCCTGTGTAAAGAATTCCATTGAAGCCGTAATACATTGGTATCACCACGTCAGAAAATTTTTATTCTGTTTTTTTTCTGATTTGCTTGGCATACACTGCATGAATTTGTATTGTGCTCTGTAAGACACTGATTTTTCATCTATTGTGACACATTTGCTGGAGTTGTGCCCTTTGCTGCATTTGGAAACAAACAGATGCCAAATGTACATAAATGCAGCCACATGATCTGTTTGCACATAAACCTCCCAGTTTTTTTATCATCAAATCGCATGAAGCATTAAATATCTTAAAACCTTTTTTTTAACATAATACCATGTATTTTCTCTGGCTTGCAAAATTTCAACAACAAAATATGGCAAATACTTGAAAACTTTGGGCATCTGTGAAGTAGGCTTTCTGATCCAGTTGTAAACAGCTTGTTTGATTGGCCTATTTCATCTTATGATGGCAAGCATAAATTTGTCAAATGTAGCATTGCTCAATAACAAGTGAGCTCACAATCATGATTTTTTGTGTTCAGTACCCATTGAATTCAACATTGTTACACCTCTAAAAAAAGCACTTTATGACAATTTCCCAATTTGGTGGCAAATCTTATGATAGAAACAAACTTTGTTGGCAGCACATGGCACTCTAATCTGAAATACTTTTGATTACAAATTAGTTTTGAACTAAGTATTGCCATAACTTTGTTATCTATAATTTAAGTTGCTGAATATGTGCAATTACATTACCCATAGAATATGAAATTTAATACAAGAAAAATTCCACAAATAAAACCAAACTCTTAACAATTGGAATTGTACATTTTAAGGAGTCTACAAAACTTTTGTTCAAAAACATATTAATCTACAGAAATCAATTTTAATAAAATAAAGCCCATCTAAAAAATAGATCTTTTAAAACACTGATACCAAACATTTTTAACGAAGTGATAGGTCAATTCAAAGACTACCTTTAATGTGCAGGTCACATTCCAAAAGTGGTTGCTTGTCTTTTTTTGTGTTCATGCTGCTGAATACAAATGTCACGATCTTCTTGCTGAATTACATGCAACTTCCTCAATCATTTAGTCTAGCACAATGTACATGAAGCATGCATTTCCTCTATGATTTTTAATGCTTAAATACCCTAAATACAAAAGAAAGTTCAAAAATTTTACTAATCTAAAGTTTTCAACAGTTGAAATATACTAATCTATAAATACAAACATAAAAATGAAGCACATGACACAAAACATAATTACCAACAAAAATCAAATAACTCTATAGTGTTAAACGCATAAAGTATTTTAATGTATACAGCTTAATATTCACAAACCTTTTTGCACCACAAATATTAATTACCAATAAAGACAAACATTTGTAAGATATTGCACTTACATCACATAATTTTAAATAATAGACTGACCACAAAATTAACTGGTTTTACCATACTGGCTATTTCTAATGATAAAACTGCAACAACTTATTTGAGATTTCATCAACACAACACCTTGTGTGAATGGCTCAAAAAGAAGAAAAAATTAAACAGGGTGATATAAAGAAATAAAACAGCAACTATGTCCTATGCAAGCGGCCCAATCTGCAGGTTGTAATCTTTAATCAGGTACCCTAAATAATTTTGGGAATGGTCTGTTGTTTCATGATTATAAGAAAAGTGATGTTATTTGTAGCAAAAATTGTGTGATTTACAGTCTGGCTTAAGCTCCAATTCAATTTTTTTTATTATTTTTTTTTAATGAAATCTAGGTCTAACTGAAAACAGCAAGCTGATAGGTAAACCACTTTTTTTTGTTCTATTTGTATTTTCTTAGCTTTTATCCCCAAACATTGAATTGATACTCACACATACAAACAGGTTGGACCAAAATAGGCTGTATAGCAAGTTTATGACACAAGCACTACAGTATGACGCCACAATAAGTCACTGACGCATTGTGTGCAGCAGCTACTTAGCAAGCTTCAAATGTACCAAAAAAGTTTAATTTCATGCAGGTGACAAGTGAGGTACAGCATTCCATTAGCAAAGTCAAAGGTACTGACTGGATAAAAAAGGACTTCAATAAATTCACAACTACTGGATAGAACTATGACAGTAAAGGCATATTGTGGTACCAAACGGAAAACTAAATTAGTTTGAATATAATATAGCATTATTGCTGAGAGGATTAATCAGCAAGTAATTACAAATGTAATTCACAAAAAAAGGCAAAAGTTTATCCTTGGCTTTAAAATTTCATTAAATTTATATTCACATCGCAAATTTGTTACTGAGTTGATTAAAAAAATTGAATCTTTTACCTCTAGCAAATACAAAGTGATAAGCGTTTGAAAATTGCCACTAGACAGTGCTATTTTTGTTCACGCATAATTGATTTTGTTTATTCTAACTTTATTCTGTTGACTGTGGGGGTTTAGAGAGGTGCTGAATTCATTTCTGATGCTCAAATCAGCCTATCTGTTACAGAAATGAAGCAAAATGCTATCAGACCTCTCATTCTAAAATGAAGATCACTTAGTATGCAAAAGCTGCATAAAACACATTTCCAATTTATGTGAAATGCAGATCCCTTTTGATACATCAGTGCAATGAACAGAGCACATAGACCTAACGTGTAGCCAGGACCATCAAGTCACTAATTTAATTACAAAAAAGAATGCACCGAGTCCTAAAATACCATCTGCCTACAAGCAAAAAATTGGTTGGGTTTACCAGTGCTAATTGCCAGTTGGCTTGGGTTACCAGTCAGGTCAGGCTAGCGATTGGGTCTAGATTCCTGACCAGCCAGACATACTGGTCAAAAACTCTTTTCTCACAAAAATTTGCAGTCAAAAATTTGCTTTGAATCTTCTTTAATTTTTTGAACCAATATCACACTTTCTTAAAAAAATGTTTGCTTTAAAAACACTTTTATTAGAATGTCATTTGACATTCAGAGTGCTTTACTAAGCAAAGTGTGATTTGTGCAATAAGCAACTGTTACATCCTGAAGTATTCTGTTGGATCAATGATGCTGATTGACAAGGATGCCATTTTAATACAAAAAAGAATTGAAAGCACAGTAATGATTAGTTTAGAAGTGGTTGCCAAACATTAAAACGATAGACCATATAAGTGGCAAAAATTAGCAAAAATTCTCAAAATTTTTGTTATTGGCAAGTACATATTTGGAATACTCAATTGATTTGGCAGGTGCATGCCCTTTTCCAGAGTTGCCTTTGCTGTAAAGACGTTCACAAACTATTTAAAATCAAATTGGCAAAAAGACCTTTTTAGAAACAAAAGAACGTTTTATAACATTTCAGTTTCAGATTAAAATTGCTTTGTAAGCTTAAAATATATGCGATAAGAAATATCACAAACAGAAAAATAATCATAAAAAAGCCAAATGATCATTAGACAAATTAAATTTTTAATGGTCAGGTCACAAAAAATTCCAACCAGTTCCATCTCTAAAGCCCACTACTTGATATCCACGTTTTGCATTTTTGAAACCAATCACTACTTTGGTAACGCTATCTCACCCCCTGGAGATTAAAATGCATGCCTATCACACCCATAATGTTTTTGACTTCATTATTTTTTAAGAGCACACTTGATTTAAGATTAACAATTGAATGTGCCAAAAAACACTAACTTTTTGTAACTGTTCACGAAACCACTTGTTGGATGAAGCTGGGTCGGCAGGCTAAACTCCAGAATTATGGATGGGGGCTTTGTAGGTGACGCCATTAGAGCCAGCTAGTCTAATGTATTCCCATAAAAATATAATTAAAAATTTTAGACAAATGCAAAGCAATTGTTTAACATTTGCTTTATCTACAGATTTAATCATAACAAAAACCAAACATTAGGAAAAGTAGTCGACATGAGGCTTTGAAATCCAATTCCTGAGGTAGAAAAATATACCATTTTCCACATGCATAATTTGAGGTGAAGTTTATTTTAAAATACATTAAATAGTAATTAAACATCTCACTTTTATTCTAGTTTGCTTTGCTTTGGCAATATTTTGGTGAAGAGTAAACACATTAGTATCTTTTGCCATAACTTGCTGGATATGTATTTTCAAAATTTGGATTGTTGTTCAGTGTTTTGTACTAGGGTGTGGTAAAATAAAAATTTTTCAACTTAAATAGTAGGACTGTAAGGGTGGCGTAGCACCAAAAACTATGTTTTATAACATTTTTAGTCAGTAGCAACCTCTGGTTCAAAAGCGAGTGTGTAGTGGTAGACATACATTGAATAAGCACGTCTGAGCCTGCAAAAAGCAGGGAAAATGACATAAAACCAACTTACTTTCCTTTCTTTCTTTCATGAATAAGGTAACTCTTAATTGCATGTGATTGTTCAATCTCTGTGACAAATTAAAAGTGACAAAAAGTGATTTCACACAAATCTAGCTCTCAGTTTACACTCCTCCTTGCATTCACATACCAGGCTCCCCTCCTTAAGTATACTGCCTCTGTCAAAGTACCCTGCCTGCAAAGATTCAAACTCCTAACCAGTGAATTTGAAAGCAGCAGCACTACCCACTACACCATGGGTGTCAAACTCGTGAGCTTCTGGGGGCCACATCGTATGTATGAGCAATCATGCAAAGGGCTGCATGAAGTTTTGGATTTGGAGATCACCAATTCTCTGAGCAACGATCTTTGTAATGTAGCCTGAAGTAAGATTGATCTCCAAAAAAAAAAGGTCATCACCAATGTTCCCTTCAAAAGCAAAAAAAGTGCAAATTTGTGAAATTATGTCCAGCGGATTTGCAGTAAAATTCAAGTGTGTAAAAAAAATTTCAGGTAACTTTTTCTGTTTGTTGAAATTTTTGCAATTTGGCAAGCAAAATCTTTAAACCACTGTTTAATGCATGGGAGACAGTGAATAGGAATCAAAGGTTGGACTGGCGCTTTTTTAGGACAGTGCAACGTCTCACGTAAACATCGAGCAGCTGTGATGCAACAGTGAGTGACGGTGACTTAAAATATGGCACAAGCGTTATTACGCTTCTTTTTCGCTACAAATCAACTCAAAAGCAATTACAGTAATCCTCAATTATTAGGTCTAGTTGAGACAATACTTTCAGAAATCTGAACAGATAAGCAAAAAATAAAGAATAACTGAATTCTTAATGTTTAAGTCAAGGGAACAAAAACACTACACATTCATGGTTTAAAAAGTGATAGAAGTTCAACATTACAGTATTCCAAGAAATTTCCCACTTAACTATCATTTGCAACAGCAGGTTTACGAAAAAATGAATCAACTTTAGATTGTTTGGCAGAAGATTCACGTTTTTCAGCAGCTAACTTGCGAAGTCGTACAAATGTGGAAGTGTTTGTAATTGTTGTCTCTGGTTGAACACGGAGCCAAACATTTGCATCGCCTCTGCATGAGAAAAATGGGCATTGTGCTTTTGGCATTGAATATTCTGTATTCTTGTCTGCATCCTCTTCTTCATCACATTCGTTCCCTTCTGCTACCAAAACAAGATCAACTATTCACTGCTCATCCAAATGTTCATAACCTGGGCCATCAGCGTGAAATCAGCCATCAATATCAGAGGTCGCCAATTCAATGTTTTGTGTGCAAATTGTTCTACAAAATTGCCATTTAGCACACTGTCTAAACTAATTGCGTTTTTCTCCAAAGAAGATTCACCAAGTGGAATTTATGCCAAGATTTCCTTAACTTCTTGGGACTTATTTGTTCCCAAGTGTATGCGATCTTTTCTACAACCCTCAGCACATCAATTTTCTTCAGAAAAGTTAGCATGTTATTCTCTTCTAAGAAATCAGCTCTTTTAACATAGCCTTATGATAGATTCTCTACAGGCACTCTAAAACGCCCTGGTCCATGGGTTGTATGAGCAAAGTGACATTCAGAGGTAGAAATTTAACAACAATTTGACCGTCATTGGACACTAGTTCATCCTCGCCAAGGTGAGCTGAGCAGTTATCTAACAGCAAAAAAGCTTTTGGTTCCTGACCTAATTGAGCTAGTTTTTTCTTGACGTCAGGTACAAAACAGTTTTAAAACCAGTCGTTGAATATGACTGTATCAGCCCAAGCATTTTTTTGGCATTGATACTCAACAGGCAGTGTCAATTTGACAATTTCACGAAAGTAACGAAGATTCTTTGCCTTGCCAATAAACAACAATGGCAGCTTAATAGAACCAATTGCATTAAAACAATGCATGCTCCTTAGCTTTTTTGGTCCGAGACGTATTACTGTGGATCACAGTCAAAGTTGGTCCTGGAAGCATTTATAAAAGAGGCCAGTCGCAACACCATTAAATACTTGATCTAAAGAGTAACTATCTGTAAGTTTATTGAAAGAACTGACAAATTTGTCAGCAGAAACAGTATCACCACATTCTTTCTCCCCCGCAATGGCAACACTTTTAATTCCAAAGCGATTGCAAAAGCCCATTGATAACTATAATTTGCGTTAAAAAACTTAGGGATTTTCAGCGTAGAGAAGGCATTAAAATTCAGTGGCCTTTTTTAAGAGAATCGGACCAGTCACTGGAATCCCCTTTTCACGTTGCGAAGATAAAGAGCACTGTCCAATTTATAACACATTCCAACTTTCATGGCTTTGGTGGCTTTAACAAACTTTGATATTCCTAATTCACATTTTGCCATCTTGATGTTCTTTAAGCATTCTTTGCTCTTATAAATGTTATTGACAGTTGACTTGCCGATGTTGTACTGCAACATGATATCAGTTTTAGAAATTTTTCTTCATACCGTATCACACACCTTCAGCTTGTCTTCAACAGATAAAACAGTTTTTTTTACATTTCACATTGCCTTTCACATATGAAGCCATCTCAAAACTTTACAGACAATTAGGCCTACCAGTACAGAATGTACTGAAGTTACAAAGCGACAGCTTATTCCACTGCACAAAAGCAGTCCCTGGTTGTTTTAATGGTAACGTAATAAATAACATTGTTGCATTGTGTTGATATGTCATGTAGGTCGACCAACAACAACACAATATTTCAGCTTTTTTAGTGGGATTTAGCGTTAAGTTTCTCGGAAACTATTCCTGAAAGATCTAGTTAAAAGCAATCTAATTTTTAAATGTAGCAAAATAGAGCGACTGGGTAATTGAATGTCAGTTAAATGAGGTAAGGATGATTGAAAAAGCACTGTAACATAGAGTAACCCAGCCAATTTCTATCGTAGCTAAAGAGCAGTAATAGCAAATAGCTCTTAAACTTCACTTTACCAGAAGACATTTGTTTTCAAGGGAAGTTTGAAATTGAAATTGCTCAACAACTTCTTTATGATTTTGCCCCATTTCAACACTAATTTCAATCGTGCTTGTTGTCATAAAAAAGCATATTGTTCTCTGTTTCAGTTTGTCACAACGCCACTTTTTGAGGGAATGGTACAGCTTTTGTAAAGTAGAAATAAATAACCTTTTCTCACTTGTTATTCATGAAAAATAAAAGAAAGAGTATGACTTTTAACCAATTTTAGTTTTAAATGCGCTCCAGATTTTTTTAATAAAATGTAGCTGACAGCTATGTGCTGCGATAGCTAACCAGTCATGATTGAAATAAGCCTTGAAACGAGAAGAAAAAAATGCAAAGTGCAGTTTCAATTTCTTTAAAAACGTTTTATGTTATCTAGCCTTTTTTTAATTGCTGGATAGGTAATTTGCAATACAGTAAAATTTGCTTATGACTTTATGGCATTTAAAAAAATTGCCGTTCACTATGTACCATTTCAAAATTGTCTTTTGATTCAATATTGAGGGTATTATCTAATCTGGTTTACCAGTGTAAAGAAAAATTATTAAATAGTAGAAAGTAACAGAAGGTTGTGCATTGTCCAAAGAAAACTTTTTGTGAAGAGTAATTGTGGGAGTGTGGCTACATTGCAGCCTTTTACCTGTTTAAGGTAGCACTGGGTAAAGTAGGTGGGGGTCACCAAAATTTTTTCCAAGGAGGGCAGCCCCCCTCGAAAATGCAGTAAAACTATGTGGTTATACATGAAGAATATACCTTAATATTTTTTGCAGTCAGTGCCTCTTCATGAAACCCTGTAGTTTTATGTATAGTTACAAATATTAGCATTTCAATTTTTCTACTAGACGTAAAAGCTGCGTTTACCAAATTCAGACTTATTTGCGTCTATGAATTTCTCTGTTTCCTCTACTTTAATCTAGTTTCGAATACTTTTTATAAAGATGAAATTTCACATATCAAATATTTGCGACCTCTTTTCATGCTTTCGGTAAACAATGAATGAAAACTTAATAAGAGCAAACAAAATGCTGTCATCGAAGATTCTGTAAACAAGCTTTAGAAGTGCCTCAAACCTACCATCACTTTTGTGACGATCCCTGATCAGATAAGAGCGTTGCACTGCTTTTTTGCATGTGGGGCAAAACTTCACAAAAATTAACTCATTTGTTTTCCTGCACAGTGTATGAAATTACTTGACAAGACTCAAGTAAAATTTATTGTTTATCAATAACACTGCTATTTGAGATGCGTTTTACGAAGAAATTAAGACACACATGCAATGAACAGTGCATTGTACAAAAAATCCAAATTTTCTTATTTTTAAGATGCACAGCTTTGGCCATCAAATACTTCCAAATTTTACAAAAGTTTACTCGCAATTGTAAAACCTTTATGTTAAATTGATTGCGATTAAGAAATTTAACTGGTTAAATTATTCACGATAATCAAGCAACAACTGAAGTTTGCAAGTAATTTTTGTTCTAGTGTCATAGCCATGGTAACCTGCCTAACATCCTATTATTTCATAAAAGTCGTATTTCTCATGCTCATGTCGGGCTTTGACAAAAAATTGATTTTCTTTTATTATTGATTTTATTTGCATGCACTGCTAGCCAGGCATTCTGAAAAGCTAACAAAATTAATCTTGCAAGGGTAGCAGAGTTTGAGTAACCAAAATTAAGTTATCAAACAGAAATAGCAACGCATTTCACTACCACTGCCACCTTTTATTAACCAATAGGCTACTTGTTTTTGAACTTTTTAGGGCTCACATAATCACCCTAATTATTATGTTACCAAAGCGCGTCATCACGGTTTTGCTTCTTTTCCTCAAAAACTTTGAAAATTTGGCCCTTACACCCATACAATTGCTGTTCGAACTTATTTTTGGGTCATCTTTGAAGATCTTTGACGCACATTTAATTCAAGTTCCTGCTGCAAAAGATGCAGCATAGTAAGCAAAAAAAAGTTGAAAAGCACTGAACTAGATAAACAGTGTCATAATAGTGTAAGAAAAAAAAGGTGCCATTATAGGCCAATCAACGTTATCAGCAAACTGTAAGTGTAAGGTATGCAAAGTTAGCGTAGCACATACACTGACTAAATAGCAGTGAGCTACTGCAAGTATCTTTTTTCACACCTTTAAAATATGTTACTAAAGCTAATGTAATTAGTTGTTCAGCGATGTTCACCAAAACTTGTCTGGCAATTTTCGAATATTTACTACCAATTTCGCACTTGCGCCGGCAATTGCGCACTTACTGAAATCTTAGAGGGAACACTGGTCATCACCTTTCTAGCATCAGTAAAGTTATCTCTGAATGACAAAAATTTGTACCTCTCAAGTGTGGCCTGTGATCAGAGCTTCAAACGTTTGTTTGACAATGATCTGTTGCAATACTGCCGAAATTCATTAGTAATTTCAGAATTGTCTCGCAGGCTGCACTGAAAGGCTCTGAGAGCCACAAATTTAACACCCCTGCACTACAACACAGCATCACTCTGTGCACCATAGCAAATGTGCTTATTTAAAGACACACAAACATTCAACACCAAAATAGATTCCTAAGATAAAATAGCTACTCCCTTGTAGGTACCACCTCCAGAGTTGTTGGGGCCAAGGGCCCAAAGTTGTAATGCCACAAAATAGCATAAAACTACATGTGGCATTTTCAAAAGAGGCCCCTTGACTCTCTGAAAAGGGGTACTCAAGGTGACTGCCTCTCTCACATCAGCCAGTGTTCATCGCTGGATTTTGGTAGCTGTGCTTTTATTATTTATTTTACTATGTCAGTGCTGTTTTAGTATGCCTGCTATGTATCTACCATGCCTCTACTATGCCTACTGCAGATTATTTCAGGTGGATGTAAATAGGCATAAAGACATAGTAGTTATAATAGCCATAGTGGCAATAGTAGGCATAGCAAGCATAGAAGCATAGTAGGCAAAATAGGTATAGTAAGCATAGTAGGCATATTGCAGGCATACAGTATACATACTCTCTTTAAACTTGGACATCCATATCTTCCTCTTTTGTTGTCCTACCTCTTATTTCTGCTTTTTTTTACAGGCAACAATCACACAAGCTGTAGCACCATTTTTTCTCATTCTGTGTGAGTTGGCAATGCGAACTGGAGGGGTATGTCAAAGCAACAATCTTCCTGCTTTCTAAGAATCCTTCTAAAATGCACTTTCCTTCCCAAAATTCAACTCCCTCCCCTCATGTCACTTCTGAAGTTGTTTCTTTTGCTCCATTGCAGTTGCTACTGGAGATAAACATTTATCATAAACTGTTTTTTCTGTTTTGCCCCCCCCCCCCTCTCCCTAGGCATGCATGGCTTCACTGTGGTCTCCAACTTAGCAAAGTCTTCTACACTCAGGACAGTCCAGTTTCCTCTCTCCTGTTTCTTGACTTCCTATGTCCTCTTTGTGCACTGTCTCAAACTGCTCCTCCTGAATTTTCTCCTCTCTTTCTGTATGTGCTGCTGCAAAGGCTGCTCAAGAAGCCCACATTTGACTGGAGCTCTGGTCTGATTTCTTCCTCTTAAACCAGAAAAATTTGAAGCCTTTTTCATTCTTAGTGGAATTCGACTTCTCTAATTTTCAACAACAATTCTCCTTCCTCAACTCCCCTCTCTGCATCAAAGCTATACCATGCCGGCACTATGCTTGTGTTATGCCTCCTGTACCTGCACTATGCCTAATATGTTTGTAATAAGCCTCTAGTGCCTGTACTACACCTATTGAGCCTATTATGCATGTTTAGTACTACTAATTATTTTGTATAACAAAAGAAAGACCAAAGTTATACACATATGATAGCTTGCCAATGGGCAAGCAACACTAAAATTCGAAAGTATGGAAAAACACCAACCAAATTATGCAAATCCCAGTAATACAGAACTTTAAGAAAAAGCTTAGTTTAATTAAACTCAATTATCTAATTTTACCTAGATAAAAGGTAGCGCTTCTAGTTTTTATTGTCTTCTGTAAATTTCAAGCTTCTGTTATTTCTGTACTTCTTTTAATGGTAGGCCTAGTATTTCTATAAGTCAGTAGTTCCTTTTTTAGAATGAATTTCTTTATTTCCGGAATTTTGTGTTTAATATGAATTTCTGAAATTGAGTTGGTGCTTTCCCTTATTTCCATAGATCTGGATATCCATAGTTTAGTGTTACCCCCAACAGACTACTGTAAAAAATATAATGTATAAGTACCCTGACCAGTAAATAATACAAAGTTAGCTAGTTATTTTGATAAACTGGTAGCAAAAGTCCCCAACTGGAGTAAGAGTAATTTCCACTAGTTGATCTTTAGTTTTCTATTGCTCTGGTAATCAGTTTACCTAAAATTTTCAAAAATTTACCCAACTTAAAACACAAGGCATAACAAGATTAAATTTTTATCAACATCAACAAAATATCCAAGTCCTACTTAAGGGTACACATCAACCAACAATTTTAATTTTTATGAATTTCTTGTTTTCATTCAATCTTTAATGAAAATTTATTGTAGATTTCAAATCTGCTTTTAGTCTTTTTTCGCTCCCGCGAAAATAGCAAAAAATGTCCGTAAGGTGGCAGCACGAAAAACTGTCATAATCAATCATAATTATGTACCTCAAGTTTGTTTGTAAATCATTACTCATCTGTTTACTTCTACATTAAGTGTGATATATTGTTGAAATCTACATTTCTTGAGGATTTCAAATAGAAAAAAAAACATTTTTTTGAATATGCAAATTTTATGCAAATGAGCCCCCCCAACTGGGGGGTAGTTGTCTTCAAAATTAAAGAGGTACCCTCACCTCAAAGATCACTACAGATTTTATTTTCTACCAATTTCTTTAGAAATGGTCGCAAAATGATACTAGGGAAATAAGCTTTCAAGGTACATCAATCAAAACTTATCTAAAAGCCTAGGTTTTCTACAATTTGCAATTTTCTGAGACACATGACCTTATTTTTGACCGGTATCGACCGGTACCAAATTTTGGTAGTTAAATGTAGTACCTAAAATATGATCAGTCATTATCTGCTAGAGGTTAGCCTAAACCATGTAACATTAGGTATTTTTGAACAGGGAATTTCTTCAAGATTCAGAAAATATCAAGTTTAAATAGAATATGCTGTCACTAACAATGAAATAGCCGCTTGTTTACACCCTTCCCATTTCTTGAGAAACAAGGGAGACACAGCAAACTTTGATTTAGAGAAGCCAAACTTCTGCTGGCTTTTAAACTTGTATTTCGCTTCTTGTCTCCTTGGAAATTTGATACAAAATGACAACTTTAGTGGTGAAGTATTTGCAATTTATTTTATCTTTTTAAAGGGTGTAGTTTTTGTAAAAATTATAATTTAGTGAAGGTAAGTCAAAACATTTTGGGGGTTTTCAACTGACATGATGTACAGTACTCATTTTTGATCAGTAAATATCATATACCACTTAGTCTAGACTATTTAAAGTTATATATTGCTGGAAAGCAAATTTCCTAAGCTTTCAAATAAGACCAGTATTTAGCAACATATCATATTTTTTATGCACTAAATCTACTTTTATCTACTTACCATTCAAATTTGTTTGGGGGTTTTGAGACCCCTAAAAAATTTGGAAATTCAAAAACGTAAAATTTATTATTATCGCTTGAAATTTTGTCAAATGACGCCCCAAAAGAGTAGTTTTCAGACTGTGTTAATGATAAAGAGTTTGGTTTTGTGGTAAAGATGTAATCTCAATTTGATTTTAGTGTAGTTGGCACGTGCTGAGAATTTGGCCGATTTTGTCGTCTGCAACTGGGTTCTTGGTGTTTTTAACCCTTTTTTGGGTATAAAAATTCAAGAATTAGGGCACAAATTATACATCTTCCGATGTGTGAGGAAATAAGCGTGATCTTTTGAAAATTTTATGAAAATCAGATGAAAAATAAAGTTACAAATCGATTTTTTAGTAAACTAATTTTGTAACTCAATTTAAAAAAATTTGAGGTAAACACTGAAAACACGAGATTATCAATCGATGGTCGCGGGAGCGAAAGAGTTAAGCACCTTATTTCCTTTCCAGTAAAAATTATATTCATTGCAACCCTCTCCAAGAATTTTTTTTATGTTCAGGAAATATTAAAATACATCTTCAACATCTAATTTTCTTTCAATTAGTTTAAATCATTTAAATAAATAGCACCATTTATTGGTTATTTTGGTAGAACTGTATTGAGAAACTAGTTTTCAGTTGTAAATATTCAAATTATTGGAAGCATGTAAAGTTGGTAGGGGATATTAGGGTCAGCTTAAAATGAAATATTAGTAAATTCAATATTTTTATAGTGAAACTTTGAAGGCGATTTTCTCAAAATGGTGGTTTTTGGCACTCAATTGCCTACTACTCAAAAAGTACTTGTCAGATTTAGCTGAAATTTTCAGGAAACGTTGTACAGATGTCAAACCACATATTAATGAAACGTTTTTTGAAAATTTTGTTTTTCAGTGCTTTTATAAGAAAAAGAAGAGTCAAAATTTTTAATTTGAAGGTCACTCCCAAATTTTTTGATAATCTTTTAATTAAAGATTATAAAAAGAAAAGAATCCATTATTTTGTGTGCATAGTGTGTGCCTTGATCCACATTAACTTAGAGCAATGTATTATTTGTGGTGTACTTTTCAGATTTTTTGTAAAACTGTTGAATAATTTTTTGATGCAGTTGTGGGTATAAAATTTTTTTGTCTGATTTTCACTCAGAAAAATGGTTTATATAGTTGGATTTCTTTTTTCATTTCCTTTCTGACAATATAATAGCTTTTAGGGGCTTGCTTTTTTCCTTAAGTACTTAAGTTGACTTGTACCCCATGTACTTGAAAATTGTGTATACCCAGGTGTGTGCCCTTAACAATACATGTCTGCAATGTCTATCACGATGCCTTACAATGGAAACTAATCCAAACTTTAACCCTAATTCCATCAGTCCAACTCTAACCCATAACCTTGAATAACGCAGACATCAGAAACATGTAACAATTAAAACTTATCAAATACCCCATCTACTAACTCCTTTTGAAGGAATGTTTTTCATAGAATATACAATGTTATACAAAACTCAATAAATTTGTAAAAAATATTGTTTTACAACTTTTTTTAAAAACTTGAGATGCATAAAAGCTTAGCTCATTGCTTTTCAGAAGCTTTGATAAGATCATTTACCAATAAGACCTATGCATAATTGATCTACATATGGTCTAAGCTTGATAAATATGAAAACAAGAAATTAGAGTATATACTGATACAGATTTTTAAGATATATTTGTTAAGATATTACACAACACACGTCATCATTGACAAAAATTCAAGAGCTTAAACCATTTCTTTCTAAACCTCCAGCTTTCCACAAAACGAGTTTTCTGCTACATCTTAAACTATGATAGTTTTTCTTTGGTAGGAGACTACTACCACAGTGGCCAAAATATAAGCAACAAAAAACAATATTCAAAGAAACTTTGTCTTCTGCCTCGTTTTGGAAGTCATTACAAATGATCACCTAACAATGTTGATGCTGCTTCTACTGGCCTACTCTTTCAGCTTACTGTATCATAAAAGCTTAGCTCTGTTTAACAATTTATTGACTAGAGATTTTTACAACAATCTTACCCCAATTTTATGAAAAACAATATTTTTTGGAAACTGGAGATGCATTTCCTTCCCTCTTTTCCAAACTTTTAGAAAAATTAACTACTGGGAATTTTCTTCTAAAGTTTTAGAATCTCAACAGTCATCAGAAGAACAGGGGCAGAACCGTAATTATAGTACAATCAAGATAGCCATAACTTGGGGTAGAACCAGTAAAAGCTCCAATAACTTTGTTTAAGTTCATAAGTTGAGCACATTATTAATTACATTGTTTAACAACAACAGAAAGCAAAGTGGTTCCAAAAAATCATGCAGCACACCAATGTAAATATGAACAGCTGTGGTAAAAAAATTTGGTAACTTTCATCATATTTGATGTATTTGCATAATTTCAATTGCATTACAAAATTACTGACTAGTGGGGTGATGTCAACAAATTTTAAAGAAAGAGAACTTGTTCTAAATTACTTGAAACTGCAATTGAATAAAAGTCGAGAATTGGCTATTCACCATCAACAGCATTTCACCCTTGGAGACTATTTTGCCATAACTATTCACTTGTGTTTATATTGCCATGATTACTACAATTCTGCAAATGATGCTGTGGTACATGGATAGTGCACCAATCTTGAAATGCAACGGTTGCAGGTTGGAATCTTCACTGGCAGGCACTTAGAGAAAGGCAGTGTACACTGGAGGGGAGGCCCAGTATGTGAATGTACAAGTAGAGTACATTGGAAGAGAGTATATAGAGTGAGGAAATGGACACCGTGGGTAAAAATTTTTTAATTAGTTATTAAAATTGATCAATCAGAAATGACCAAAAGTCACATGTTTAATACATCATTAAGATTGACCAAACACAAATAACTCACAGCAAAATAACCTACAAGGGTAAAATGCACTCGACTGCAAAGTAGCTGCTACCCAAAAGTAAATATAACTTGTCCTGCCTAGCTGACAGGTGGCAGGAGACAGATTGTTTTCATTTCCTCATAGATAGCCAAAACTGCTAGTAACAGAGCTGCCAAAACATGCGTCTTAAAAAGACAGCAGGCTGCATAAAGCTCCAGTCAGTAAATGACAGATGTTGACTGGCCTGTTTTGATCTATAACAGGGGTGGCCAACCTTGCTGTATGAAAGAGTTAAAAACGATAAAAGCCATCACTGCAAGAGCTACCATACAATTCTAAGATTGAATTGATGCATTTTCTATCGAAACAGAAGGTGATGAACTTTATTTTTTGGAGATCAATCTTCACAATACTGAAACTGATGAATTTTTCATTCCAACAGCAATATAAAAGCCAGTTTTTTTTTCAGAAATTTTTTTCAAAGATAATATTATGCACGTGCAGCCTTCCACGAGCTGCACCACAATTTGCAAATCCCTACACTCAATCACTGCACACTACAGATGAGTCAAAAGAGTCACAAAAACCCAAAGAGGCCCATAGGGCTTGTTGGCAGCGAGTTGGCCACCCCTGATTTATAAGATCTCTTTAGAGCACTTAGGCCAACCAGAATGATGATTAGCTGAAGAAGCTTTATCACATTACAGTTACTGTCCATAAGCACACAGAGACACTCTATTTGAATAAGATTGAAATGTCTGTGTAAAGATTGTTTTTAAATAATATCTCTAACATTTTGATACTTTGAACATTTAAATATCTTGAACAATGACCTCAGCACAGTTAGCTGAAGTAATGAAGAGACTGGATGAAGTAACAAAACTACAAGATGAGTATAACAAACATTATTTGTCTAATTTATGTAATACTAAGCCTACAGATAGTTCTGTTTCTGCATCTCTTTCAGATGCCACCAGTGCTCAAAGTTTGCAACTGGATGATTTGAATAAGAAGTTTTCAACTCTCAAAATTTCTGTTGAGCAACTGGCTGATCAAATGTGTCAAAATGAAAGACACCTAGATGATCTACAGCAATATAGCAGAAGTACCTGCCTCATCCTACATGGGTGCACCATCCTTCCAGATAAAAAGGCAATAATTTGGACTTTGAAAATTTTGTTATCAAAACTCTAAACTCCAGCATTAAATTGCCACAGCCTATTGCAAGTGCAGACATTGACATCTGCCATGTTCTGCCTTCTCAAAAGGCTAAAAATCCAATTATAATTAAGTTCGTGCACCGTACAGTTAGGAACTTGGTGTTTGCCAACAAATCTCAGCTCAAAGCTGTAAGGAATTTGGACCCAAAATTTTTATTAACAAAATCACTCACAAAACAGCAATTTCAACGGCTTGCTAAATCACAAGAAGCATTTGGATTCTATAACGTCTGGACAGTGAAGGGGAATATTTATTGTTACTTTGAAGGCAAGAGGCACTATATTAATGATTTCAGAGATATCTTAAAGATTAGATTCCACATTGAATCCCACAACTGGTTTGCTTTAATTATCTCAATTGTATGTCGTTAACTACACCACATGAAAAACCAAACACCTTTTTTTTGAAACTTCAAGTAATTCATTTTTTTTGTATTTATTTTCTTTTTCTTTTCAACTTTGCACTTCTTGTGTTTTTGTAATGTCGTAAAATGTATTATTTAATGAAAACAGTCAAAAAAATACTTTTGAGAACACAAGCAACAACTCTATATTACCAGTACTTACAAACCTTAATAAGGAAACTTTAACCATTCTGCTAATAGCCTTAATTTGATGTTTAGGGACAGCGATCAAAGCTGTAACAACAGCAATGTAGTCTTGGACTTTGAGGCTTTAACTAGTACCAGCCAATACATCGACTTATCTAAATTGGATGACTTTGTAACTGATGAGATATCTGAAGGTAAATTATTGACCTTGGAATTAAACATGAGATCATTTGTAAATAATGCTAATTTTAGCAAGTTAAAGGCACTGTTATTAATTATGACATACAAACCAGACGTTATATCTGTTTTAAAAACTAGGATAACTCCTATAAGCTCAGGTCGTTTCTTAAATCTACCAGGTTACAAGTTTGTTCACAACTCTAGGCTTCATTTCAGAGGGGGGAGGAGTAGCAAGGTTCTATGTTTTGACTGAACTCACCACTTTGTATAAAAAGCTATTTGAAACAAATAGATTATTTAGAAAAAGCAAGAACTGGTTTGATGAAGATTTATTAAAAGTAATGAAAGAAAAGGATAAGTTATTTAAAAAATATATTGCCAAAAAGACTGTCATAGCCAAAGCAAAATACAAAGAAGCTAAAAATAAATATTTTCATAGCATTCAAGAAAAAAAGGAAGCTTTCTATGCATCAATTCTTGAAAAACAAAAACACAATCTTAAAAAACATGATAGACTATTAACATTCTTTTAGGAAAACTAAAAACTATAGCTGCGCTTCCTTAAGTGTTCATGGAGAATTATCTACCGATTATGCAAAAATAGCTGAACACTTTAATAAACACTCTACAGCAATTGGCAGTGACCTAAAGTAGTGATTCAGTTTTATCCAGTGTTGTCCCTTTAGCAAAGATGGCCGTATTTACCCCATTCCTTCTGCAATTGCTCGCACTCTGTCCCTCCACTTGTCTCGTCTCAGGGCATCCTCCTTCTTCAAATCAATCTTCTCTGTCTCCTCTTCTACCTGCTTCTTCCAGGTCTTCGTCGGTCGCCCTCGCTTTCTCTTGCCAGTCACTTCAAGATTCAGAGCAACCCTCAAAACACTATCGTCATCCCTCCTCAGCACATGTCCATACCATCTAACTCCATTCACTGTTGCTAACTGGTCTATAGTTTCCTTCAACCCCAACATATCCATCTGTTCTTCAGTCGTCTTCCTGTTTACCACTTTCTGACCACACATGGCTCTCACCATAGCTCTCTCCGTTCTTCTCAAAATTGCTTTTTCATTTTCTTTTAGACACCATGTCTCACTTCTATACAGTATTGCTGATCTTACACAACAACGATAGACTTTACCTTTCATCTTTAGAGGAAACCTATTTCCAAGCAACAACTCTCCACATTCTCTGAATCTTACCCAACCTATTCTTACTCTTGCTGTAACTGCCGCTTCACAACCACCACTAGCATCTAGTCTGTCTCCCAAATAACAAAATCCATTCACTGTCTCCACTTCATCGCACAACTTCTCAATCAAATCCATCGTCCCTTCCATTATTCCTTTACATTTTAAGCAAACAAAATGCATTGCCAACCTAGCGGTAACTCTCTATATTTTTGCACATTTGCCATGAACCCAGCTTCCACATTTTGTGCATAACACTGAATTGGCCATGACTCTCCTCCCACAAACTCCACATGGATCTATCTTGCTTTTGTATAGTACGCCTTCTGACCTGCTTACCATCAATTTTGTTTTTCTGGTGTTGACCTTCAAACCTTTACTTTCCAGTGCATCCTTCCAATACCAAAACCTTTCCTTCAAGTCTTCCAGGTTTTCGCTCATTAAACAAAACATAAATCACACCAGTGCTAAATTTGATGATTATCTTGGTTTGTCATACTCACACTGCATGTATGTAAACCCCGCTTTTGTCTCAGAAATTAAGAATATCTTATCTGGCATGCAATCAAAAACAGTTGTGATTTAGATGAAATCCCAATGTCAATTTTTAAATTGTCACCAGATAATATATTGTTAATACTACGTCATATCTTTAATCTTTCATTAAGACAAGGTATATTTATGGAGGGCTTCAAAAAGACCAAAGTAACTTTAGTGCACAAAAAAGGATCCAAAACTGATGTAAACAACTATCAACCAATCAGTTTACCATTTGTAATGCCTGGAATTTTGGAAAAAAATTTCTACAAAAGGCTGTATTCATTTTTGAGCCAAGCTGTTTTTTTCAATCAACACCAATTTGTCTTCAAAAAAAAACACTCCACAAACAATGCTTTCACAGTTATGATAGAAAATGTATCAAAAGCATTTAAAGAAAAAAAATATACACTGGGTGTTTTCTTGGATCTGTCAAAGACTTTAGAAACAACTGATTGTAACATCATACTTTACAAATCACATCACTATAAAGTTAGGGGATTACCTTATGAATGGTTTAAAAGTTATTTAAGTCAATCTTTACAAACTGAAATTAATGGAAAACTATCACCTCCTACATTGATTAACTTGGGCATCTTACAAGGATCAATTCTTGGTCCATTATTGTTTTTGATATAAGTTAATGATCTTCCAAAAGGTCTTACTTCTGATCAAGCTATTATGTTTGCTGATGACACAGACTTATTCTTTAATAATGTTTCATATACTGAACTATTTAAAAAGTCAAATGAAGAACTGCATAAAGTTGATTCCTGGCTTGCTGCAAACAAGCTTACTTTAAACACCAAAAAAACTAAAGTCTTAAATTTTAAAACTCATAATAGCCTTTCAGTCCTACCTAATCTTGAAATCAAGTTAAATAGCAATGCATTAGACAAGGTAACATCTATTAGATTTTTAGGTGCAACAATTCGCGAGCATCTAACCTGGAAATCTCACATGGAATTGCTGCTGAAAAAAATTACAATAGGCCATGGCATCATACAAAAAGTTAAACCTTATCTTAACCTAAAATCACTTGAATTGCTCTATTATAGCATGATTCAAAGTCACTTTCAATACTGCATTTCTTCCTGGTGTTTTAACAACAAAACACTGATTTACAGACTCCAAAACACAACAAATAAAGTCATTTCATTAGCATTTAATGCCACAAAAGATGACATAACAGCATTTATGAAAAAGCATAACATTATGACAACATAACGAACTGCTTAATTAAACATAGTTAAATTTATGCAGCAGTATTTTAGTAACATATTACCAGATGCATTTACTAACTTCTTTCAGCACAACCATCAAAACTGCAATACTGGTAGGTCATGATCGAAAGTTAAGGTATTTCCTAAATTTTGCAGAATTGAACTAACCCAGCAATCATTCAAATACAAAGGTCCTGTGCAATGGAATAAGCTTCCTTTAGCATTAAGAGAAATAAAATCTTTAAAATCTTTTATCAATCAATCAAGGCAGTTCTTTATCACCTCATAAGCACTCAATCCACGTGAAATTTCCATTTAGCTAATGTAACTGCTTATGATATAGGCTTTTGCAGTACTCTGGTTTCTGTGCTCTTTTTCTGTTTTCAGATGGAACCTTTGAGGGCTGTGACAGTGAAGTGAGAATAGTCAATCATGAACAATCAATTTATAAAGAACATTAAACTACTGAAACTTCATCACTGCATATCAGTTTAGGATAATATGTTATTTTCATCACTCAAGATCACTCTGCATCAAATTAATTATTGATTGAGTGGATTAAATTTTAGGCAGAGGCTATTTTGCCGTCGACGGCAATTTACCCTCAGAGACTATTTTGCCGTGAGTTGTTTGTGATTGGTCAATCTTAATGACATACTAAACATGTGACTTTTGGTCATCTCTGATTGGTCAATTTTAAAAACCAATTTAAAAAATTTTGCACCCCCAGGTCTCTATCCCCCACCTTGCACACTCCCTTGCAGTGTACACTGCCCCGTACATTTACATACCGGGCCTGCCCCTTCAGTGTACACTGCCTTTCTTTTAAAGTCCTGGCCAGCTGAGATTCGAACCCGATACCTTGGTATCTCAAGACCAGCGCACTATCCACTACACCACAGAGTCACTGGTGCGAAAATAGCAAATTTGGCAATATAAGCACATGTGAATGATCACGGCAAAATAGATTCCAAGGGCAAATTGCCATCGACGGTGAAATAGCCACTGCCTAAATTTTATGTAAACAATGTAACTGGCGATACCATACTGGTACTAACACCTCACAACAACTTTTTTTATAACAGCTAAAATCCAAAATGGGAATGTTTATTTCAGTCCTAGGTGTATGACTTTAAACTACAACTGGCAACAGGGTTTATATGCCTTGAGACATAAAGGAGCTGTCTCTTAACTGTCATTGCTCCCAGGTCACCCTTGGGCAAGGTGTAGCACCTGATAGCCTCCCCTGTCAAATAGTTACAGCATGACATTTTTTATTATTTTTAATCAATTTTGCGGCACCTTGTACATACTGTATATGCTTTTCTTTGTGAGTGTTCTTACTTATCTGCTACCTTACAGGTGCGATAGCCATGCCACTACTTTCAAATTTAAACTAAATTCTTTTGATGTGCATGTATTAACTTATATTGATTTGCTATTGTCTCCTTTTTTGCCACTGCTATCAAATCAATTTTCTATGGATGCTGATTTGGGCAAAAATAAAATGATTGATTGATTGATTGACAATCAGTCTTCTACCACTAGCTGGCCAGGTAGAGCAAGTTATATTAACTATTTGTAGGCTAATTACCTGAGCCACAAATGTGTAAGCAGTTGTGTATGTGCTCCCCTTGCAAGCAGCAGCAAATACATAAAAAATTGTTTTCTTTGTGCTGTTTTAATAAGGCGGACTTAAGTTTACACTTATTCAATGTACTTTTTTGACTTAATATGCTGTGTAAAATGCGCATTACAACTAACTGAAACTCAATATTCTTAAAAATGATAATTATTCGAAGCTGGCTACAACTAAGCTTATACGTGAAACCCATAAAATTAAGCTAACTACTAGCAATAACAGGTCAACTACAACAGGTTTTACCTTACGTTACTCTTATTTCTGATTCATTCGATAACAGGAGTAAAAAAAATACTTTCAACTTTAACTTAACGAAATACTTTATTTATTCCTTTCATTCACAAAAGTGATTTTGCTCTTATGTAATTCAATCCAAAAATGCTGAAACTGGCCAACCACTTTTCCCGAAATCGAATTTTTATGACGCTAGATCACACTGCATTTATAGCAGAATGAAAAAAACAGGGAGTCGAATCGAACCCTAACCGGAGTTTTACAAACCAGTTTTATGCTATTTTTTCAAACCCTTAACCAAACCCGAACCATATTTTAAAAATCACAAAGAGCAAACCGGCACCGACTCGATGACGTAATGGTTAGAGCGCCCGCTTTGCAGTCGGTAGATTTAGGGTTCATTCCCCTTGTCGAGTCATACCGAAAAATCTTAAAAAATGGCATCTATAGCTTCCCTGCTTGGCACTCGGCATTTATGGGAGGTTGTGGAGAACAAGCCGGCAAGTTCGCTTGTTGTGTCCTTGGGCAAAGCACTTAACGTGACGCCCCACCTTTATGTGGAACACAGGTGCCCCGGAAATAGCAACTCCCAAGCGAGTGCGAACTTACCGTCCAAAACAGAGTGTAGCAACTTCAACTACAAACCACAAGTAGAAAGTCGCCAACGCCATCTTTGTGTAATAGATATCATGATAGAAATGACCAGTCGCCATACGGAGTGCATTTATTTTAATTTGGATTACAGTCGGATGCTTGCCATTGCGCTACAAAAAACTGAACCGAATAATTTGTGTAATTGAAAAAAACCTTAATTGAAACCGAATCCATTGAAAAAAACAGTTCGCTCCGTGACGTCACACGTATCAATTAGCAACTGGTCTAAAATTAAAATGGTATAGGTAATCCATTTGCGGTTCAGAAATCTTGTATGTTTTAATATTTTTGGAAAACTTGCTTTGTACGAAGTTCGAACTTTCATCGCATAGAACGATTCAGTTGTCATTATCTATTACTTGTAGCTTGAGGGCTATGATCTGAGGTAGCTGCAGGTGGTTGGGCTTAGGGCAAGTCCAGACAGGTTATGCTGTTGAGAACAAAACAGAATTTATTTTGCATACATTTCAAGAGCAGCTCTTAAAATGTATAAGAGGAAACAGTAAAGAAGCAAATTGCTTATCGAAAAACTTGGTTAAAGGGAAAAACTAGTACGGTACCGGTATATAACAGGAAGTGAACGGGTCATTTGAGATAAAAAAAGCTAGAAAGATAAAGACGTTCATGATGTTTAATGATAGTAACTTAATAATAATGATAAATTGCTTTTATTTTATTTAAGTGTTTCGTGAATGGAATGCTTAATTGAATGACGTTTCGACGTTTTTTATTTTTAGAACACTGCGCTTTGTTTAATAGGAAATAACATGAAGAGCAGTTGAAGTTGATTATAATGGTGTGTATAAGAAAGTCTCATTAAGTCTCCTTCAACACAAGTATACTCGAGTGAGGAGCAAAGTTGCAGAAATTGTTTGAACATGACCTTGAACTTGACATATATTTAAAAGCAATGACCCAAACACGGACGTTATTTCTGAAGCATTGCCTCTTCCCACAAACGTGCCCACTTTTAAATTACGTTTGTTGGAAAGCTTGTAGCGCAACGGCAGGCGTCTGGCTGTAGTTAGATGTCAAAAGAGTGCACTCCATACGGCGACTAGTCACTTCTATCATGATAGCTACTTTCGTAGATTTCCTTTCGGTTTATATATTAACATTGTTGTTGGTAACTTTTCGTTTGTGGTTTGTAACATCTTCGTGCTCATACGACTCTTAGTAGCTAGATCTCATTGTCGCGATAGCTGCGCATGTATGCATCAAAGTTGCAGTGGCTTAAACATGCCTTCTCCGCCATCGATGAGAGTGAGATGAGCTTGCCGGCCGAAGTGAATGAAATTTCCGTCAAGACTTCATTTGGAAGGTGGTCTTGAAGTTTGGGCTCGGCGACTCAACGATGGCTTCTGTTGCTTGATTGAAGGCGCTGCCGTCCAACTACATCGGGGGAGATGTAGCTTCTTTGTCGGGGTCACCATTGTAGCGCAACGGCAGGCGTCTGGCTGTAGTTAGATGTCAAAAGAGTGCACTCCATACGGCGACTAGTCACTTCTATCATGATAGCTACTTTCGTAGATTTCTTTTCGGTTTATATATTAACATTGTTGTTGGTAGCTTTCCGTTTGTGGTTTGTAACATCTTCGTGCTCATACGACTCTTAGTAGCTAGATCTCATTGTCGCGATAGCTGCGCATGTATGCATCAAAGTTGCAGTGGCTGCAACAAGCTCATTAAATTTCCTTCAATGTAGGCATAATCAATCGGGAAAAAAGTTGCAGAAAGTTTTCGAACATGACCTTGAATTTAGCACATATGTGAAACCACGTTCCGAAAACAGCCGTTATTGTTAAAGCAGAACGTGTATGACCGAATACAGGTATATCTAGAATTAGGAAATGTGTCACTGACTTTTCATCCAACTATAAAAGTGCTATTAAACAATTTTTTTTAAATATCTCAAATAACGTGTTTGTTGTTTTAAATGACTCCTCGAAAAATAACGTTACTACGATGCTCATTGAATGTACTTTGCATTGCATTTGGCATTAGGCTGGTTTAGTTCTGAGCATGGAGCAAAAGTTGCTAAGTGGCAAACACAACATAACAATACTGGTAATGCAGAGTATGCCTACTCCAAGAACACTAAGCGTCGGCTTTAAGTTTGCTGACTGTGAAGAGCAAAAGATAATTACAAAAAAAATTTCACGCACGCATGAAAAGTATTTGAGAAATCGTTGGGAAGGCTTAGGTTCCCTGTCGCTCAGCTAGAATAAATTTGTAGACCAACCATTTTGAGAATGATTTTTGCAGCTTGCAAAACATTACGCAACGTCGGAACAGCGTAAAAACAAAATAATGGTTTTACTTGCAGTCAATTTGGTAGGCAGCAGCACCATCAAACCGGTTTTAATTTGAATTTATACCCTTCAATGACGGTGGACTAATTTTCCTTCATTGTAAATAAAAAAGGTTCGTTTGGGTTTTTTTGTGGGTTTGATTTTGCAAAAAAATCTTTCGAAATAGGTTTTTTTGAACACATAAAACCTAAACGATAGGTTCAGTCTTAAAAAAAAACTTTAACTCTTTCGCTCCCGCGATCATCGATTGATGATCTCGTGTTTTCAGTGTTTACCTCAAAATTTTTTTAATTGAGTTACAAAGTTGGTTTACTAAAAAATCGATTTGTGACTTTATTTCTTATCCGATTTTCATAAAACATTCAAAAGATCACGCTTATTTCCTCACACATCGGAAGATGTATAATTTGTGCCCTACTTCTTGGATTTTTATACTCAAAAACGGTTAAAAACACCAAGAACCCAGTTGCAGACGACAAAATCGGCCAAATTCTCAGCACGTGCCAACTACACTAAAATCAAATTGAGATTACATCTTTACCACATAACCAAACTCTTTATCATTAACACAGTCTGAAAACTACTCTTTTGGGGCATCATTTGACAAAATTTCAAGCGATAATAATAAATTTTACGTTTTTGAATTTCCAAATTTTTTAGGGGTCTCAAAAACCCCCAAACAAATTTGAATGGTAAGTAGATAAAAGTAGATTTAGTGCATAAAAAATATGATATGTTGCTAAATACTGGTCTTATTTGAAAGCTTAGGAAATTTGCTTTCCAGCAATATATAACTTTAAATAGTCTAGACTAAGTGGTATATGATATTTACTGATCAAAAATGAGTACTGTACATCATGTCAGTTGAAAACCCCCAAAATGTTTTGACTTACCTTCACTAAATTATAATTTTTACAAAAACTACACCCTTCAAAAAGATAAAATAAATTGCAAATACTTCACCACTAAAGTTGTCATTTTGCATCAAGTTTCCAAGGAAAAAAAACTGAAATACAAGTTCAAAAGCCAGCAGAAATTTGGCTTCTCTAAATCAAAGTTTGCTGTGTCTCCCTTGTTTCTCAAGAAATGGGAAGTGTTACGTGAACTGACAAACAACATCATAGAAAGGAGAAAATCCTAAATTATGAGCAAGCGAATAAGGCCAGTGTACAATTCATTTGTATCTGACATAGAACTGAACGCCTAATTGACATTCGTGTGTTTATGTGGCCGTATTGTTATGAGTCATTTTGGTGATTCGCAGTTCTAATGAAAAACAACTTTACACTACGGAAGGGGGTTGATATCACTTTTAGTTTATTTATTATGAACAAGATCAAATTGTGCCTGAAAAACATGTTATGGATACTGCTTTCTCCTATGACTACTACCGGTTCGTACTCAGAAAACAAATTATTCATATCACTTTCTCCAATTCGAAGAAATCACCTCAAGATCGTTATAAATAACGGCCCCAAGTTCTACTGTGGCAGATTAAAGAAAGCATTGGTTACAAAGCCATGCTGCGATATCCATCAGCTTTAATAAAGCATTAAGTACTGAATGCTGGTCTGTACGAATTTGTAGATGTAGAAATAGTAATATGATTCTTTGTATTTGTAGAAGTAAGATATCCCGAATTTAACACCATAATCACAATCTCGCGCTTAACGCTTCCCTCTAATTGTTCTTATGGCCCATGAAACGTGTGCTATATTTTAAATCTTGGATAAATAAAAGAATTGCTTAATTATTGTTGGGCCATCGATCACCGCGAGACGAGAAAGTGAAGTTGAAATTCGTATCCGAACTTATTCAAATAGCATCACTTCGGTTCGTAGAGGCGCTGGAAGGATCGAAGATTACAGGAAGGGTGTAAACAAGCGGCTGTTTCATTGTCAGTGACAGCATATTCTATTTAAACTTGATATTTTCTGAATCTTGAAGAAATTCCCTGTTCAAAAATACATAATGTTACATGGTTTAGGCTAACCTCTAGCAGATAATGACTGATCATATTTTAGGTACTGAATTTAACTACCAAAATTTGGTACCGATCGGTATCGGTCCAAAAAAAGGTCATGTGCCTCAGAAAATTGCAAATTGTAGAAAACCTAGGCTTTTAGATAAGTTTTGATTGATGTACCTTGAAAGCTTATTTCCTTAGCATCATCTTGTGACCATTTCTAAAGAAATTGGTAGAAAATAAAATCTGTAGTGATCTTTGAGGTGAGGGTACCTCTTTGATTTTGAAGACAACTACCCTCCAGTTGGGGGGCTCATTTGCATAAAATTTGCATATTCAAAAAAATGTTTTTTTTTTCTATTTGAAATCGTCAAGAAATGTAGATTTCAACGATATATCACACTTAATATAGAAGTAAACAGATGAGTAATGATTTACAAACATACTTGAGGTACGTAATTATGATTGATTATGACAGTTTTCCGCGCTGCCACCTTACGGACATTTTTTCGCTATTCACGCGGGAGCGAAAGAGTTAAAGGCATTTTTTAGTTATAGATGACCTCAAACAGAATGCAAGAATTTGAGAGTTTATTATTAAACAAAAAATCTCTTGGATACAAAAACATTTAAGTGTTCCAATACTGAGCATAGAAAGGGTCCCATTTGGTTGGGACTTATCCACTAGAGGGAGCAAATAAGAAAACTTAGGTCTGTAATTATCAGATCATTTTTTAAGTAAGTTTGAATAAGTAAAATTGTTTTATTCAACAATATTTTGAAAATAGTGGTAACTTTTTTTCATTAGAGGTGGATATATAGTAGACTAGAGGTATTAAGGCCTACTTATTATTCGAAATTTTAGAGTAGCAAATTTTTATATTGGGCCCATTCAATTGGTAAAGATTTTTAAATTAATCGATTTTGTGGGTGCCATTCAGAGACCTGGCCGGTAGGGTGTATTGAAAACTTATACTTTTTCTGATCCTGATATAGGCTGGTAAAAAGTTGTGTTTAAACCCAAAACATAACAAAGTTGTATTTGTAACTTTTTCCATCAATGCAAAAAGTTATAAATTTTGTTGTTGTTTGACGCCTATTTTCTAAATATTTTCAAAGATAACCCCCAAGTTTTAAAAGATTGCCACAACATTATAACTAGTCATAATAGAAGTTTCAAATGCATATCAGAAGTTTTAGAACACTCATGTTTCTATATGTGATTATTTTATGGGTCTGAATGGTGTAGGTATGGTAACATTTTTTTTCAAATTGCTTTTGTAAAAAATGTTCAATTTTATTTTGGCAAAACTACTCGTATCTTTATATCATACTAGTTTAACAATCTTTGTTGAGCAGTTTTAATTTAGTTTAATCTAACTTCATAAAATTTAGTCCACACTATCAAACAATTAATTTCTCACACATAAAACTATAAATTTGTTTATTGCCAATTGAAAACAAAATCACTTGCGACGATGCAAAAAGCTTGTGTAAACGCTTATCGTGTCATGGTTTTGAAAGTACAGCATCGGTTCTTTTCTTGTTACTCTTTTGACTGATGTAGCTGCTGCAGCGTGTATTTTGTATTTGTATTTGTTCATATCTATCCTCCATTCACGAGAAAGCTATATTTTGGACGGGACGTCCGCACTCGCTTGGGAGTTGCCTTTTTTGAGGTGTCTGGACCATCTGTCTTCCATATAAAGACGGAGGTGACCCGTTAAGTGCCTTGCCCAAGGACACAACAAGCGAACTTGCCGGCTTGTTCTCTACAACCTCCCATAAATGCCGAGCGCCAAGCAGGGGAAGCTGTGGATACCATTTTTTAAAGTCTTTTGGTATGACTCAACAAGGGGAATGAACCCCTAGTCTACCGACTGCGAAGCGGACGCTCTAACCACTACACCACCGCGCCGGCGTGTTTTTCTCGTAATTCATTTGTAATCTTCAGGATAAAGTAATCTTCAATGTGGGTCCATATTCAAAGTACGAGCAAAAACTTAAATCTTCAACCAATCCAAAACTACAAAATCACAAAATTTTAGCAAAAATTGAAAAAAGGAGAAAAAGTTGTAATTGAAAGTTTAGATAAGAAATCTTTGAAACGCGTCAAGCGAAAGGAAAGTGAAACAGCAAAGTCAATAATGTCTGATATATTAACTGATATAGATGAACACGACGCATCCATTCCTTCATCGTCAACCAAGAAAGATATTGGTGACTCTTGCAGTAATGATGACTTGCATTATCACACCAGGCTCAAAAAGTAAAAAATTAAAAACAAAATAGTTGCCTCACACAATAGTTGTGTAAAACAGCGTGGTCCAATAACAGGCCCGCGGGCCGCATGCGACCCACGGACAGAATTTTTGTGGCCTGCAAACTTTCTCAGTAATGATTTAATCTATTGTGCATGTTGCGGTTATACAATTTTTCATAAAGCTGCCAGCCATGAAAAGGTTTGCGATAACTTATTTTTTCGGATGGAGATAAAAAAATTAAAAAAATCAATATTCTAACGAACGCGACTTGGTTTCCCTCACGATATACTTAATATATTCAATAGTACATAGATGTTTCTAGTAAACTAATCTGAAGTAGGATATTAAAGTTTTAGCCAGAGTCGAAATAGTAATTCGAAAACATTCAAAATTTGCTGAAAACGATATACAAATTATTGAAATGAAAACAAGCAAGAAGAGAAAGCTTGCTGACGAAGGCAGAATGTTTAATAAAAAATGGTTAGAAAATTACTTTATGATGGAAAATAATGGCAAGCCATTATGTCTGGTTTGCAAGCAAGTAATTGCTGTGATGAAGGAATATAATGTTAAGCGACATCATGAAACGCAACACAAAATGCAATATGAAGAATATTATGGAAAGACACGAATTGACATGGCTGACCGTCTTAAAAAGGAATATTAGAAATAGAAGAAAATTCTGAGTAGTTTCATAAAACCACAAACAACAAGTACAGTGTCATCGTATTAAAACGCTCTGATGTTGTTCAAAAGAAGTAAATCATTTAGGGATGGCAAGTTGGTAAAACAATGTGCAATAAAATTGGCACATGTGTTTGGGGAAGACAAAATTGCCAGAAAATTTGAAACTGTATCACTGTCTCATCAGACTATTGCAATGAGGGTAAGTGATCTTGGCAAATATTTATCGTTAACACTAGAGAACATAGTACTGTAGAAAACTGCATATATTTTTCATTGGCACTGAATGAGAGTACGGATACAAGTGAGCTTCTTATATTCTTACACACTGTTGATGAGAACTTTACTGTGCTAGAAAAACTGGCTAGAGTGTGTTCCTTGAATACAGGTACAACGGGATCAAATATTTATGCTGCCGTTGAGTCAGTTATTCATGATTATGGAGGATATGAAAAATGTTCATGTATCGTAACTGACGGCTCAAAAGCTATGATCAGTAATAAGACTGGATTAGTTGATTTGCTTAAGAAAAACGGTGAAAATTGTATAACGCCACATTGAATCATCCACCAACAAGCACTTTGTCGAAAGATGCTACAAACGAGTGATATCGTGAAAACAGTTGTCCAAATAGTGAATTTCATTAGAGGTGGCAACAAGCCACACAGACACAGGCGTTTCATTACCTTTTTAGAAGAACTGAATGCAGAATTTAGTGACCTACCATTGTATACAAATGTTAAATGGCTTAGTGCAGAGAAAGTACTCAGATATTTCTTTGGTCTTCGAATGGATATTCTTTCGTTTCCAACAGAGGAATTGAGCGAAATACATATTTACCAGACTCAAATGAGAGATAAAAGCTTTCTCTGCAAACTTGCTTTCCTTACAGATATCACAATGCACTTGCATGTGTTAAACCTGAGATTGCAGTTACAAAATCAAAACATTTCACGCTTAGTCGGGCACGTTAAAACTTTCAAAATAAAACTGCGCTTGTTTGCTACATGTTTGGAAAATAATGATCTTTTACACTTTGATTTTTTACACGAGCTTCTGGCAGATGATGTAGAAGTGGAATGGTCCCGTTTTGTAGAAGATATTGAGGCTTTATCTGATGAGTTTGAGAATAAATTTAAAGATTTTGATAGATTAAAACCTAATCTTTATTTGTATAACAATCCTATGAATGTTAATGTAGAGACACAGCTACCAGAATTTCTGCTCGAATTTTGTGAGCTTCAATGCAACCCATTCTTGCTTTTAAGAAAAAACGAAACCCAGCAAAGATTCTGGAAATTAGTGAGCAAAGATAAATTTCCCAAACTCAAAGATTTCGCACTAAAAATCCACTTAATTTTGGGAGCACATATGTGTGCGAGAGTACATTTTCTGCTATGAAGCTGGTCAAATCTAGAAACAGAAATTGAATGGCAAATCAAACATTGGACAATTGTCTCTGACTTGCTACCACTAGTATTGATATTGATATAGAAACTATAGTGTCAGAGAAGCCTCGAACAAATGGATCCCATTGAAGTAGATTTGCAATAAATTGATTATTTTTTTGCACTCACTTATTTTTGCTGTTTGTTCTATTTAAATCTTGGGAATCCGTTCTTTGTGTAAAGAACTTGTGAATCTAAATTTGTTCTTGTTTAATTTTTAATCTTGTGACATTTTATTTGAAGTGGCTCGCAAGGCGTCATGTTTTTGTAAAGTGGCCCATGGGTCAAAAGTAATTGGACCATGCTGGTGTAAAAGACAAGCATAAGATAAGTGATCGAGCTCCAACAGAAATTTGGGATTTCAAAGCAATTGACCAAAATATGAGCCTTGATGAATGTATTGTTTCTGTGATTTCTACAAAATAAAAAAGAAAACCAACATGTAAAGAAATTAAAAAAAGACCAAAAATTATCAGCAAAAAAATATTTAATGAAAGCTAGTTTGAAATTGCAGTGGAATGACAAATAGTAAAGTAGCCGCTAGCACACTGATAAAGCAAAAAAGCACATTGCTATTACCCTCGAGCTCTTAACAAACTCTAAAACAAAATTACTTATCTCAGTAAAAAAATCTTACAAAAAAATTATCATTCACTTTGTTATGTTTATTGATCTGGTTGAGCGTTTGAGACATATAAACATATAGTAATATTTATTACACTCATTCGTAACAAAATCCATGAGGCGTACATTTACGGTAGTCTGGTCAAGACCTTGATTTTGATATTATGGTTCAACTGAGATTTGAAGTGATTTCGATGGTTGATGCATCTATTTATTAAATAAATATACAGTATTGCAAAATAAATACACAGTTTCAGGTCTTATCATTGAGTTTGTTATGTTTAGTAATGTGGTTGAGCTGTGGAGACATATAGGCCTAATTACAATCCAACAACAAACTGGAGCGTTTTGCAACAGCATTGTAGCGGTTTTGTAGGTTTCAATATTGAAAATAATTTATTTAATTCACTCATTTGCAACAATATCATTGAGTTGTACATTTACAATAATCTGATCAAGATCTGATAATTCAAAACAAACTAAAAAAAATTTTAATCGTTATTGTACATGTCTGTAACTTTGATACCGAATGTGACATATTTAAGACACAGTTAAAGGTCTCATCATTGAACATCTTATGTTTAGTGATCTGGTTGAAATGTAGAGAAATAAAATTATAATCCAAGAAGGAACTGAAGCATTTAGCAGAAGTACTATAAAGGTTTGTAGGTTTCAATATGGAAATTAATCTACTTCATACACTCATTCGCAACAATATCATTGAGTTGTACATTTACGATAGTCTGGTCAAAACCTTGATTTTTGATTTTATGGTTCAATACAAATTTGAAATAATTTCCATTGTTCTTGTACACATTTGCCATACAAACGTGGATTATCATAATGTTAATACCAAGTTTCAGGTTTCATCATTGAGTTTGTTATGTTTAGTGATCTATTTGAAATTGAGTGACATACAATTACAATCCAACAACAAATTGAAGCATTGTGCAACAGTTTCACCATGGCATTGTAAGTTTCAATATTGAAATTTATCTATTTAAAACACTCATTTGCAACAATGTTATTGAGTTGTACATTTACAGTTAAGTTGTCAAAACCTTGGTGTTTGATATTATGGTTCAATATTGTTATGGCACATATTTGTAAGTTTGATAGTGAAATTGACAAAATTAATCAACAGTCTCATATCTCATCATTGGATTTGTTATGTTTAGTAATCTGGTTAAGCTTTTGAGACATATAATTACAATGGAACAACAAACTGAAGCGTTTTGCAAGAATTTTATAGTGGTTTTGTAGGTTTTGATATTGAAATTGATCTGCTTAATACGCTCATTTGCAAAAACATCATTTACAATAGTCTGGTCAAGATCTTGGTCATTGATATTATGGTTCAATAAAGATTGGATAGATTTTGATTGTTATTGTACATGTTTGTGAGTTGTATAGTAAATGTGACATGATTGAAACACAATTTTCAGTTTCATCATCAAGTTTGTTATGTTAAGTGATTTGGTTGAGCTTCAAAGACATATAATTACAATTGAACAACAAATTGAACCGCTTTGCAACAGTATTGTAATAACTTTGTAGGTTTCCATATAGAAAATAATCTATTTAATACATTCATTTGCAAAAATATCATTGAGTTATTCATTTACAATAGTGTGGTCAAGACGTTAATCTTTGATAATATGGTTTAATAGTGATTTAAAGTGATTTTGATTGTAATTTTACAAATACGTAATATAAATGTGAAGCATCAAGCAGTTAATTCACAGATTCAAAACACATCGTGGAGTTTGTTGCGTTTGAAGATCTGTTTAGGCTTTAGAATCATATAATTGCAATTGAACAACCAATTTAAACGTTTTTGCAACAGCATTATAATGTTTTTTTGGGTTTTCATATTGAAATTGATCTATTCCATACCCTCATTGGCAACAATATCATGGAGTTGTACATTTACAATAGTCTGGTTGATATTTCGGTCTTTGATAATATGGTTCAAAAAAGACTGGAAGTGATTTCAATTATTGTATATATTTAAAGTTTGATAGTAAAATTAACACAATTAATACACAGTTTTAGGTCTTATCTTTGAGTTTGTTGTGTTTGCTGATCTGGTTGAGCTTTTGAGATAAGCAGTCAATATCCAAAAGTAAATAAAAGCGTCTTGCAAGAGTATTACGATGTTTTTTTATTTTTCAATATTGAAATTGATCTATTTAACACGCTCATTCGCAAAAATGTCATTGATTTGTACCCTTGCAATAGTCTGGTCAAAACTTTGATCATTGATAGTATGGTTCAATAGAAATTTAAATGAATTTTGATTAAATATAGCAGGCATTCCTCATATGTCGAGTGTAACGATATTTCAATCAGATCACTTCGTTCTTTCGACAAATTTTCTATTCAAATTTAACGTTTCGCTCCCCTTAGTTACCGGGGAGCTTCTTCAGAACACGGTAGATGTAAATAATGTGACATACAAACTGTACAACATAAAATTACAAAGACTACCTGTATTACTAAACACTAAAAATTATTTATCAACAGGGCAGGCAATCACGTATTAACAAAAACATTGTTACATCACAGATACAGGAGTGGCCAAGTGAAAAGTGTTGTGAGAAACATAAGACATTACTTATTGGAGACGAACACACTTGCTACATGCGTATACAGGAAACCAACACACACGGACAGGTATCTTCAATATTCGTCTCATCACCCGGTTAATCAAAAGGTTAGTGTGGCTCGTACATTATTCTCCAGAGCCAACAGTATCATATCCAATAACGAAAAAAAGATTGAAGAGTTTCATCACATAACAAAAACCTTAAAAAATAACGGATTTCCCAGTAACAAATGTAGTTTTAAGAAGTACTTGAAAAATCATAATTTTAGAAAAACAGAAAAACTGCAACGGTTCACTTCGATTCCCTACGTGCAAGGTGTCTCCGAACCTATTAGCCGAATATTGACTCAAGTTGGTATCGGAGTGGCTTTAAAACCACATCACACGTTGTCTTCGTTGTTTCGCAAACCTAAAGATGTTATTAATTTTGAACAAAAGCGTGGTTTGGTGTATCAAATTTCTTGCCGGGATTGCAATGCTGTGTATGTAGGTGAAACAGGACGTAGTGTTAGAACCAGAAAACGGGAACATGTTGATGCGGTCAAGACTTTTAACACTAAAAAGTCAGCGCTGAGTCAACATGTTATGGAATTCGATCATAGAATAGATTGGGATAATGTCAAAATTCTGAAGTCAGAATCACATGCATACAGACGTCGCGTTGCGGAAAGTTTTTTGATAAATCAAAAGGCTTGTTCATGTAATGTTATTAATCGCAATGATGGTGCGAATTTTCCGACTGTTTATAGTGTGTTCGTCTCCAATAAGTAATGTCTTATGTTTCTCACAACACTTTTCACTTGGCCACTCCTGTATCTGTGATGTAACAATGTTTTTGTTAATACGTGATTGCCTGCCCTGTTGATAAATAATTTTTAGTGTTTAGTAATACAGGTAGCCTTTGTAATTTTATGTTGTACAGTTTGTATGTCACATTATTTACATCTACCGTGTTCTGAAGAAGCTCCCCGGTAACTAAGGGGAGCGAAACGTTAAATTTGAATAGAAAATTTGTCGAAAGAACGAAGTGATCTGATTGAAATATGAATTTTGATTGTTATTGTGTATGTTTGTTAGATATATCTTTAGCATCACACAATTATTACACAGTGTGAAGTCTCTTTATTGAGTTTGTTATGTTTAGTGACCCGAGTGAGTATTCAAGACGTATAATTGCAATCCAGCAACAAATTGAAACATTTTGCCACCATATTATAGCGTTTTTTATTTTTTTTAGTTTTTGCAAAGAGTCACTGTCCAAAAATGTTGGCATGGCAAAATAGGCGAAACCATTCCTTTGCAGATTTTAATACTGAAATCGGTCAATTCAATACACTCATTTACAACAATATAATTTACAATATGAAGATTGCATATGATGTCACACATTTCGCGCCAGAAAAAGGGGCTGACCAAACGCTATAATTTATGCTGGAAAGGTATTGGGCGACCATCAACTTTTGGGGTTCATAATAAAACTAACGAGAAATTATTTAAAAATTGGAATGAATTATTGCTAGTTGGATTCTTGGAAACAAATAAATTTGACCAAAAACAATTTGGTTGAGATTAGGTCTTTCAGTTGGCTAGTCTAAACTTAGTATTGTGTGCCAATTAAAAAAATTTGCCCCTAAGAGAAGTGCCATCTAAATGCCATTTGCTTCTCAGGTAAAATTAAACTATACTAGTTAGATAGGGGAAGGTCGGGACCCATGATCCACTTTTCTTTTTTGTTAAATTATTAACTCCTTGAACAAAACTAGAACATGAAATTCGCACACAACATTGCCTGTAATAAAAGCTTTAATACAACAAAAGGCATTTTTAAGAAAAACGCAGAACAATTAAAATATTTAAAAACTAAAATATCAGCATAAGTGGCTCATCGGTCCCTATAGGTAGGGTCCAATGAGCCACTAGTTTCAGGTACACAAGTACTTGTTAAACAAGTTTTTTAACCTTAAAACGAACATTTGAAAAGGCGCAGCTGTTAAATTGGAAAAAGAAAACAACCCAGACAAAAAGTTTACAGTTTTGTAACAAAGTTGTAGGCTAACGTGATAGGCCAATCACATATCATAAGCAGAAAAGTCTGTATGAAATTTCTTTATGCCCATAGCTCTTCTGGTAGATCCTGACAAATTGCAAGGCTGTGGAAGAACCAATTTTACAGTTTCAGCAGGAACTGAGTGAATATCTTCCACTGGAGGTTCGATAAATCCGTTGTAAACCTTTGGATGCTTTCGCAGGAATTTGATTTCTAATTCTCCATCTTCATCTTCTTCTTTCAAAATTTGCCCTACGAAATGGACTTTTCTTTTTCCCTCGTAGACAACAAGCACAAATGCCCCCTCCTTCATAGCACCATCAGTGACATCAGTATGCTCATCATCAGACGTGTCAGTGAGTCCTACTTCCGAATCACTTTCAACAGGAGGCTCACTTTCCGACTCAGAGGAGCTTTCTACTGAATCAGTGATGATAGTTGACTTCACCTTTTTCCGATTGCTATTTCTTTTTCGACGCACTGCCTTAGGGTAGGGACGCACATCTTCAGGAGTGACAATTGTGCCAGTAGTGCCACTCGTTCCAGGAACATCATTTATTGAAACAGCTAAATCATTGTTGGGGGCAGGTGAGGTTGCTCGGTTTTCATCTTCTAATGACGAATCGGGTTGATCCGTAACCATGCTAGAAAGAAACACATCTTCCGGGAAAATATTTTCATCAAGAGGAACAATTCCAGTTTTTTTGAAACCACTGGTAATGTTAGAGGGTGTAAAGGCACGATAATAAGCTGCTGAACTTAACGAAGCAAGATTGTAGATGGTCAGTGGTTGTCCCGCATTAGAAAGCATCCATTCTTGGCAAGCACAGTTAAAATAGGTTTTGAAGGGGCCATACACTGAAACATCCAATGGCTGCAACCGGTGGCTGCAGTGCGGTGGAAAGGTTATGATTGTAACTCCGTGATTACGTGCCAGGTCAACAACTGCAGCCGACAAATGACTTTTGTGGTTATCCATAACCAACAAAGCAGGATTGGAAATAGAAGGTTTCATAAATGTCAAAAAATGTTTAAAAACATCGACAAATAACTCGTTAGTCATCCAACCTGATTGGCAGGCAAGCCCCAAACTTCCATTTGGTGCTCCATTTAACATATGAGCTTTGTAATGAACGCGCGGAAAAATATAAGCTGGTGGTATCGACTGCCCAACAGCATTAACACAGCAACACATTGTGACTAGAGTGCCTCGTTCAAACGATGTTATTTGCCCAACTTGCTTTGCCGCTTTTTCCGCAATTACTTTCGGGGGTCGCTGAACTGTGGTGATCCCGGTTTCGACCAAGTTCCAAATTTGATGAGATTGATAACTATTCCTCTCCAATACTTCTTTTAGGTTGTAAAAAAAAGTTGAACATTTGATTTATTGAAGGCAATTGATCGAGCCAAACTTGTGGCTTCAGGCAATCTTAATGATAGCGAAGACTGTCGCCTTAAAAAGCCATAAAACCAATCCTTTCCAGTTTTGCTATTCGTCTTCCAACTGGATGGAAATTTCTTATTGTTAACTTGAGCATATTCGAATGCAAGTTGTCGACATGCATCTCTGCTAAGCCCATGAAACATTTTAGAACAAGTTAAAATGTATTTTGCCAGAGCATCTTCTTCAGGAGCAGTAAACACCTAAAAACATCAACATATGAAAATAATATTTAGCCACTGAGGAGCTAGATATAAAGATTAAAACATTTGCTACTAACTTGCTATTATGAAAGGGCAGTGCCAGGGGCATAAAGGTGATTAATAATTATTTAGTTTTTTAAAGCTACATTTTAAAAACTAAAGAATCTTGACTTTGATAGTAGGTTAAGATAGGGTAATTCTGGACAGCCAGTTGGTAACTTCGGTCAGCTAGGGGCAATTCGAACATTGATAAAATTCAAAAATTATAAGACTAATTATTTGTTAGTTTGTTGCAGGTTAGCCTATCAATTATGGTGAAAGTACAAGCCCAGAAACCGATAGTCTACTTAATCATAGACTACCATATCAGCTGATCAACACACATACTAGCTTACCTGGGTTGCGACAAAATGCTTTTTAAAAGAAGTTAGTGTAAAAGTTTCTCCATTAGCTTTAGCATCTTTTACATATCTTGTCAGAGTCATTCTATCCACACCATTTGCTTTAGCTGATGCTCGAACAGACAACTTTCTTCGCAAGACATCCTCAACAGCATTTTTCATTTCATCAGCAGTGAAATTTGCACGATTCGTTTTTCGGACTTTTTGTCTTGGCATTGTTTAAAAGTTATTCAATTTTACGATTTTTTAAATCTAATAAGAAGAATAATATTTCAATCAGATCACTTCGTTCTTTCGACAAATTTTCTATTCAAATTTAACGTTTCGCTCCCCTTAGTTACCGGGGAGCTTCTTCAGAACACGGTAGATGTAAATAATGTGACATACAAACTGTACAACATAAAATTACAAAGACTACCTGTATTACTAAACACTAAAAATTATTTATCAACAGGGCAGGCAATCACGTAATAACAAAAACATTGTTACATCACAGATACAGGAGTGGCCAAGTGAAAAGTGTAGTGAGAAACATAAGACATTACTTATTGGAGACGAACACACTATAAACAGTCGGAAAATTCGCACCATCATTGCGATTAATAACATTACATGAACAAGCCTTTTGATTTATCAAAAAACTTTCCGCAACGCGACGTCTGTATGCATGTGATTCTGACTTCAGAATTTTGACATTATCCCAATCTATTCTATGATCGAATTCCATAACATGTTGACTCAGTGCTGACTTTTTAGTGTTGAAAGTCTTGACCGCATCAACATGTTCCCGTTTTCTGGTTCTAACACTACGTCCTGTTTCACCTACATACACAGCATTGCAATCCCGGCAAGAAATTTGATACACCAAACCACGCTTTTGTTCAAAATTAATAACATCTTTAGGTTTGCGAAACAACGAAGACAACGTGTGATGTGGTTTTAAAGCCACTCCGATACCAACTTGAGTCAATATTCGGCTAATAGGTTCGGAGACACCTTGCACGTAGGGAATCGAAGTGAACCGTTGCAGTTTTTCTGTTTTTCTAAAATTATGATTTTTCAAGTACTTCTTAAAACTACATTTGTTACTGGGAAATCCGTTATTTTTTAAGGTTTTTGTTATGTGATGAAACTCTTCAATCTTTTTTTCGTTATTGGATATGATACTGTTGGCTCTGGAGAATAATGTACGAGCCACACTAACCTTTTGATTAACCGGGTGATGAGACGAATATTGAAGATACCTGTCCGTGTGTGTTGGTTTCCTGTATACGCATGTAGCAAGGGATCCATCTTCCATCTGTTGTATGCTTACGTCCAAAAAGGCTAATTGTCCTGATTTTTCCAATTCTTTAGTGAACTTTATTGAAGTAGATATAGTATTTAAGTAATCATGAAAGGGCTCGACCTCAGTTTTTTTCATAATAGCATACACATCATCAACATAACGTAACCATAAAGACGGAGGATTCAAATACGTGTTCAAAGCTGTTTGTTCAATCTCTTCCATAACCATGTTTGCTATTATTGGTGACAAAGGAGAGCCCATCGGACAACCAAAAATCTGTTTATAAATGACGTCATTATACACAAAAAACGATGATTGTAAACAAATATCTAATGCTTCCATGATTTCCGGCACTGCAAGGCTTGTTCTTTCTCCCAAGGTGCAATCATCGCCGACTCTATTAGCCACAATGGTTTTGGCGGTTATAAGTGGAACCGAAGTAAACAAACTTACCACATCAAACGAAACTTGTGAATCAGATTTGCCAAGTTTGATGGATGAAATCAATTCTTGACAGTGTATTGGGTATTTCCCACTAAGGGAACAAGAATTTGCTTAAGGAATTTGGCAAGCTGGTAGGTAGCTGTACCAATGAAGGAAACAATAGGACGAAGAGGAACATTGGGTTTATGAATTTTCGGAAGTCCATATATTCTTGGCAAAACTGAATCACTACTACGTAAAGTTTTGTACAAATAAGTGGAAATCTTGTCGTTTTTGTATAACTTCCAGATGTAACGATTTAAACGCTTTTCAATAGAACAGATTGGATTTTTTAAAATTACTTGATATGTTGCAGAATCAGATAACAACCCTAAAAGTTTTTCATCATATTCCAGTTTATCCATTACCACAGTGCTGTTACCTTTATCCGCGTTAAGGATTACGACGTCATCATATTGCTTCAACTCTTCCATTGCGCGCTTTTCGGCCTTTGATAGATTTGGTTTAGGTGGTTTGGCTCTTTTCAGAATTTCCACCACTTTAGATCGTGCGGAATCAATTGAACACTTATTGGCGAAGTTTACTTGGCTTAGACCTAATTCAACTCCGCTTATAATATCCAAAACAGGAATTTTTGATGGCGCTATTGCAAATTTGTTCCCTTTTTTCAGGAGTGATTCCTGAGCATTAGTGAGCGAACGCGAGGATAAGTTTTTAATCCAATTTCGATTCAAGCTCTTTGTTTCTCGCTCTCTTGGAATAAGCTGTTTTAGTTTTTGGTTGTGAATATATTCGGTTTTTGAACGAACTTTACTTTTTTTATAATCCGAAAAATTCATTAGGTCATTGAAGTCTTCGGGATGTAATTTGCTGTTTAATTGAAACCTGATCTCCTCAACTAATGTTTTAGCGCGTCCATTTTTTTTATGAGATTCATTTATTCGAAGATTTAAAAACTCCCATCCAGATTTACGAGCTAATTGGAAACCTTTTCGCGATTTAATTGGTGGGGGAAACCTTAGGCTCTTAGGCAACACACCTTCTCTCTTGCATGCATGATTAAACCTTAAATGGCAATATTCTTTCTCTATGGTAACATAACAACTTACTAGTTTTCTTGAACTTTGCAATAAATCTCTACCATAGTTTCTTTTCAATAGGTTAAATATAGCAGGCATTCCTCGTATGTCGAGTGTAACGATATTTCAATCAGATCACTTCGTTCTTTCGACAAATTTTCTATTCAAATTTAACGTTTCGCTCCCCTTAGTTACCGGGGAGCTTCTTCAGAACACGGTAGATGTAAATAATGTGACATACAAACTGTACAACATAAAATTACAAAGACTACCTGTATTACTAAACACTAAAAATTATTTATCAACAGGGCAGGCAATCACGTAATAACAAAAACATTGTTACATCACAGATACAGGAGTGGCCAAGTGAAAAGTGTAGTGAGAAACATAAGACATTACTTATTGGAGACGAACACACTATAAACAGTCGGAAAATTCGCACCATCATTGCGATTAATAACATTACCTGAACAAGCCTTTTGATTTATCAAAAAACTTTCCGCAACGCGACGTCTGTATGCATGTGATTCTGACTTCAGAATTTTGACATTATCCCAATCTATTCTATGATCGAATTCCATAACATGTTGACTCAGCGCTGACTTTTTAGTGTTGAAAGTCTTGACCGCATCAACATGTTCCCGTTTTCTGGTTCTAACACTACGTCCTGTTTCACCTACATACACAGCATTGCAATCCCGGCAAGAAATTTGATACACCAAACCACGCTTTTGTTCAAAATTAATAACATCTTTAGGTTTGCGAAACAACGAAGACAACGTGTGATGTGGTTTTAAAGCCACTCCGATACCAACTTGAGTCAATATTCGGCTAATAGGTTCGGAGACACCTTGCACGTAGGGAATCGAAGTGAACCGTTGCAGTTTTTCTGTTTTTCTAAAATTATGATTTTTCAAGTACTTCTTAAAACTACATTTGTTACTGGGAAATCCGTTATTTTTTAAGGTTTTTGTTATGTGATGAAACTCTTCAATCTTTTTTTCGTTATTGGATATGATACTGTTGGCTCTGGAGAATAATGTACGAGCCACACTAACCTTTTGATTAACCGGGTGATGAGACGAATATTGAAGATACCTGTCCGTGTGTGTTGGTTTCCTGTATACGCATGTAGCAAGGGATCCATCTTCCATCTGTTGTATGCTTACGTCCAAAAAGGCTAATTGTCCTGATTTTTCCAATTCTTTAGTGAACTTTATTGAAGTAGATATAGTATTTAAGTAATCATGAAAGGGCTCGACCTCAGTTTTTTTCATAATAGCATACACATCATCAACATAACGTAACCATAAAGACGGAGGATTCAAATACGTGTTCAAAGCTGTTTGTTCAATCTCTTCCATAACCATGTTTGCTATTATTGGTGACAAAGGAGAGCCCATCGGACAACCAAAAATCTGTTTATAAATGACGTCATTATACACAAAAAACGATGATTGTAAACAAATATCTAATGATTCTCAGTAAAAAAAAAAAAACACCAGAGCCAGTATACTGCTGTACATATTTTAATTAGGACGTTTCGCTAAACACTGCTAGCATTGTCAACCAAAATAGTGCAACTGATTACTTTAAAATTTGATAAACTACGGTCAAGTGTAACATTTATGACGTGACAATTCAATTATGAAAAAAGAAAACAATAGCTATTACATACTTTAGGGTCAAAGTTATTTCGTGTTAAATTAGTGAGACAATGACTAGGAATAAAAATAAAACAAAATTTACACATTAAAAAGGTACAGTGGGTGTGAAGCTTCATCTGAGTTCAATTGTGGCTGCAGTTTTTGAATATATAACGTTTCCTTAATACGTAATTTTCGCCAATTAGTTTCTTGAGCCAGTATATGTGGATTGTGAAAGTCGATTGTGTGGTCTGGATTTTCCCGTAAATGATCTGTAACATCGCTTTTTCCAAATGTAATCGGGTCATGTTCTTCCAATCTTGTTTTTAAATTTCGTTTACTTTGTCCAATATAGGTCTTTTTACACGAGCATTGAAACCTATTCAGAAAATAAGGATAAACAGGCTCTACTACACCTCACTGGGACAGTATATAAACTTCAATGCTCGTGTAAAAAGACCCTATATTGGACAAAGTAAACGAAATTTAAAAACAAGATTGGAAGACATGACCCGATTACATTGGAAAAAGCGATGTTACAGATCATTTACGGGAAAATCCAGACCACACAATCGACTTTCACAATCCACATATACTGGCTCAAGAAACTAATTGGCGAAAATTACGTATTAAGGAAACGTTATATATTCAAAAACTGCAGCCACAATTGAACTCAGATGAAGCTTCACACCCACTGTACCTTTTTAATGTGTAAATTTTGTTTTATTTTTATTCCTAGTCATTGTCTCACTAATTTAACACGAAATAACTTTGACCCTAAAGTATGTAATAGCTATTGTTTTCTTTTTTCATAATTGAATTGTCACGTCATAAATGTTACACTTGACCGTAGTTTATCAAATTTTAAAGTAATCAGTTGCACTATTTTGGTTGACAATGCTAGCAGTGTTTAGCGAAACGTCCTAATTAAAATATGTACAGCAGTATACTGGCTCTGGTTTTTTTACTGAGAATCGTCAAGAGATCCCAATCGTTTGCTCCTAAATATCTAATGCTTCCATGATTTCCGGCACTGCAAGGCTTGTTCTTTCTCCAAGGTGCAATCATCGCCGACTCTATTAGCCACAATGGTTTTGGCGGTTATAAGTGGAACCGAAGTAAACAAACTTACCACATCAAACGAAACTTGTGAATCAGATTTGCCAAGTTTGATGGATGAAATCAATTCTACAAATTCAGAGGAATTCTTGACAGTGTATTGGGTATTTCCCACTAAGGGAACAAGAATTCTTGACAGTGTATTGGGTATTTCCCACTAAGGGAACAAGAATTTGCTTAAGGAATTTGGCAAGCTGGTAGGTAGCTGTACCAATGAAGGAAACAATAGGACGAAGAGGAACATTGGGTTTATGAATTTTCGGAAGTCCATATATTCTTGGCAAAACTGAATCACTACTACGTAAAGTTTTGTACAAATAAGTGGAAATCTTGTCGTTTTTGTATAACTTCCAGATGTAACGATTTAAACGCTTTTCAATAGAACAGATTGGATTTTTTAAAATTACTTGATATGTTGCAGAATCAGATAACAACCCTAAAAGTTTTTCATCATATTCCAGTTTATCCATTACCACAGTGCTGTTACCTTTATCCGCGTTAAGGATTACGACGTCATCATATTGCTTCAACTCTTCCATTGCGCGCTTTTCGGCCTTTGATAGATTTGGTTTAGGTGGTTTGGCTCTTTTCAGAATTTCCACCACTTTAGATCGTGCGGAATCAATTGAACACTTATTGGCGAAGTTTACTTGGCTTAGACCTAATTCAACTCCGCTTATAATATCCAAAACAGGAATTTTTGATGGCGCTATTGCAAATTTGTTCCCTTTTTTCAGGAGTGATTCCTGAGCATTAGTGAGCGAACGCGAGGATAAGTTTTTAATCCAATTTCGATTCAAGCTCTTTGTTTCTCGCTCTCTTGGAATAAGCTGTTTTAGTTTTTGGTTGTGAATATATTCGGTTTTTGAACGAACTTTACTTTTTTTATAATCCGAAAAATTCATTAGGTCATTGAAGTCTTCGGGATGTAATTTGCTGTTTAATTGAAACCTGATCTCCTCAACTAATGTTTTAGCGCGTCCATTTTTTTTATGAGATTCATTTATTCGAAGATTTAAAAACTCCCATCCAGATTTACGAGCTAATTGGAAACCTTTTCGCGATTTAATTGGTGGGGGAAACCTTAGGCTCTTAGGCAACACACCTTCTCTCTTGCATGCATGATTAAACCTTAAATGGCAATATTCTTTCTCTATGGTAACATAACAACTTACTAGTTTTCTTGAACTTTGCAATAAATCTCTACCATAGTTTCTTTTCAATAGGTTAAATATAGCAGGCATTCCTCGTATGTCGAGTGTAACGATATTTCAATCAGATCACTTCGTTCTTTCGACAAATTTTCTATTCAAATTTAACGTTTCGCTCCCCTTAGTTACCGGGGAGCTTCTTCAGAACACGGTAGATGTAAATAATGTGACATACAAACTGTACAACATAAAATTACAAAGACTACCTGTATTACTAAACACTAAAAATTATTTATCAACAGGGCAGGCAATCACGTAATAACAAAAACATTGTTACATCACAGATACAGGAGTGGCCAAGTGAAAAGTGTAGTGAGAAACATAAGACATTACTTATTGGAGACGAACACACTATAAACAGTCGGAAAATTCGCACCATCATTGCGATTAATAACATTACATGAACAAGCCTTTTGATTTATCAAAAAACTTTCCGCAACGCGACGTCTGTATGCATGTGATTCTGACTTCAGAATTTTGACATTATCCCAATCTATTCTATGATCGAATTCCATAACATGTTGACTCAGTGCTGACTTTTTAGTGTTGAAAGTCTTGACCGCATCAACATGTTCCCGTTTTCTGGTTCTAACACTACGTCCTGTTTCACCTACATACACAGCATTGCAATCCCGGCAAGAAATTTGATACACCAAACCACGCTTTTGTTCAAAATTAATAACATCTTTAGGTTTGCGAAACAACGAAGACAACGTGTGATGTGGTTTTAAAGCCACTCCGATACCAACTTGAGTCAATATTCGGCTAATAGGTTCGGAGACACCTTGCACGTAGGGAATCGAAGTGAACCGTTGCAGTTTTTCTGTTTTTCTAAAATTATGATTTTTCAAGTACTTCTTAAAACTACATTTGTTACTGGGAAATCCGTTATTTTTTAAGGTTTTTGTTATGTGATGAAACTCTTCAATCTTTTTTTCGTTATTGGATATGATACTGTTGGCTCTGGAGAATAATGTACGAGCCACACTAACCTTTTGATTAACCGGGTGATGAGACGAATATTGAAGATACCTGTCCGTGTGTGTTGGTTTCCTGTATACGCATGTAGCAAGGGATCCATCTTCCATCTGTTGTATGCTTACGTCCAAAAAGGCTAATTGTCCTGATTTTTCCAATTCTTTAGTGAACTTTATTGAAGTAGATATAGTATTTAAGTAATCATGAAAGGGCTCGACCTCAGTTTTTTTCATAATAGCATACACATCATCAACATAACGTAACCATAAAGACGGAGGATTCAAATACGTGTTCAAAGCTGTTTGTTCAATCTCTTCCATAACCATGTTTGCTATTATTGGTGACAAAGGAGAGCCCATCGGACAACCAAAAATCTGTTTATAAATGACGTCATTATACACAAAAAAACGATGATTGTAAACAAATATCTAATGCTTCCATGATTTCCGGCACTGCAAGGCTTGTTCTTTCTCCCAAGGTGCAATCATCGCCGACTCTATTAGCCACAATGGTTTTGGCGGTTATAAGTGGAACCGAAGTAAACAAACTTACCACATCAAACGAAACTTGTGAATCAGATTTGCCAAGTTTGATGGATGAAATCAATTCTACAAATTCAGAGGAATTCTTGACAGTGTATTGGGTATTTCCCACTAAGGGAACAAGAATTTGCTTAAGGAATTTGGCAAGCTGGTAGGTAGCTGTACCAATGAAGGAAACAATAGGACGAAGAGGAACATTGGGTTTATGAATTTTCGGAAGTCCATATATTCTTGGCAAAACTGAATCACTACTACGTAAAGTTTTGTACAAATAAGTGGAAATCTTGTCGTTTTTGTATAACTTCCAGATGTAACGATTTAAACGCTTTTCAATAGAACAGATTGGATTTTTTAAAATTACTTGATATGTTGCAGAATCAGATAACAACCCTAAAAGTTTTTCATCATATTCCAGTTTATCCATTACCACAGTGCTGTTACCTTTATCCGCGTTAAGGATTACGACGTCATCATATTGCTTCAACTCTTCCATTGCGCGCTTTTCGGCCTTTGATAGATTTGGTTTAGGTGGTTTGGCTCTTTTCAGAATTTCCACCACTTTAGATCGTGCGGAATCAATTGAACACTTATTGGCGAAGTTTACTTGGCTTAGACCTAATTCAACTCCGCTTATAATATCCAAAACAGGAATTTTTGATGGCGCTATTGCAAATTTGTTCCCTTTTTTCAGGAGTGATTCCTGAGCATTAGTGAGCGAACGCGAGGATAAGTTTTTAATCCAATTTCGATTCAAGCTCTTTGTTTCTCGCTCTCTTGGAATAAGCTGTTTTAGTTTTTGGTTGTGAATATATTCGGTTTTTGAACGAACTTTACTTTTTTTATAATCCGAAAAATTCATTAGGTCATTGAAGTCTTCGGGATGTAATTTGCTGTTTAATTGAAACCTGATCTCCTCAACTAATGTTTTAGCGCGTCCAATTTTTTTATGAGATTCATTTATTCGAAGATTTAAAAACTCCCATCCAGATTTACGAGCTAATTGGAAACCTTTTCGCGATTTAATTGGTGGGGGAAACCTTAGGCTCTTAGGCAACACACCTTCTCTCTTGCATGCATGATTAAACCTTAAATGGCAATATTCTTTCTCTATGGTAACATAACAACTTACTAGTTTTCTTGAACTTTGCAATAAATCTCTACCATAGTTTCTTTTCAATAGGTTAAATATAGCAGGCATTCCTCGTATGTCGAGTGTAACGATATTTCAATCAGATCACTTCGTTCTTTCGACAAATTTTCTATTCAAATTTAACGTTTCGCTCCCCTTAGTTACCGGGGAGCTTCTTCAGAACACGGTAGATGTAAATAATGTGACATACAAACTGTACAACATAAAATTACAAAGACTACCTGTATTACTAAACACTAAAAATTGTTTATCAACAGGGCAGGCAATCACGTAATAACAAAAACATTGTTACATCACAGATACAGGAGTGGCCAAGTGAAAAGTGTAGTGAGAAACATAAGACATTACTTATTGGAGACGAACACACTATAAACAGTCGGAAAATTCGCACCATCATTGCGATTAATAACATTACATGAACAAGCCTTTTGGTTTATCAAAAAACTTTCCGCAACGCGACGTCTGTATGCATGTGATTCTGACTTCAGAATTTTGACATTATCCCAATCTATTCTATGATCGAATTCCATAACATGTTGACTCAGCGCTGACTTTTTAGTGTTGAAAGTCTTGACCGCATCAACATGTTCCCGTTTTCTGGTTCTAACACTACGTCCTGTTTCACCTACATACACAGCATTGCAATCCCGGCAAGAAATTTGATACACCAAACCACGCTTTTGTTCAAAATTAATAACATCTTTAGGTTTGCGAAACAACGAAGACAACGTGTGATGTGGTTTTAAAGCCACTCCGATACCAACTTGAGTCAATATTCGGCTAATAGGTTCGGAGACACCTTGCACGTAGGGAATCGAAGTGAACCGTTGCAGTTTTTCTGTTTTTCTAAAATTATGATTTTTCAAGTACTTCTTAAAACTACATTTGTTACTGGGAAATCCGTTATTTTTTAAGGTTTTTGTTATGTGATGAAACTCTTCAATCTTTTTTTCGTTATTGGATATGATACTGTTGGCTCTGGAGAATAATGTACGAGCCACACTAACCTTTTGATTAACCGGGTGATGAGACGAATATTGAAGATACCTGTCCGTGTGTGTTGGTTTCCTGTATACGCATGTAGCAAGGGATCCATCTTCCATCTGTTGTATGCTTACGTCCAAAAAGGCTAATTGTCCTGATTTTTCCAATTCTTTAGTGAACTTTATTGAAGTAGATATAGTATTTAAGTAATCATGAAAGGGCTCGACCTCAGTTTTTTTCATAATAGCATACACATCATCAACATAACGTAACCATAAAGACGGAGGATTCAAATACGTGTTCAAAGCTGTTTGTTCAATCTCTTCCATAACCATGTTTGCTATTATTGGTGACAAAGGAGAGCCCATCGGACAACCAAAAATCTGTTTATAAATGACGTCATTATACACAAAAAACGATGATTGTAAACAAATATCTAATGCTTCCATGATTTCCGGCACTGCAAGGCTTGTTCTTTCTCCCAAGGTGCAATCATCGCCGACTCTATTAGCCACAATGGTTTTGGCGGTTATAAGTGGAACCGAAGTAAACAAACTTACCACATCAAACGAAACTTGTGAATCAGATTTGCCAAGTTTGATGGATGAAATCAATTCTACAAATTCAGAGGAATTCTTGACAGTGTATTGGGTATTTCCCACTAAGGGAACAAGAATTTGCTTAAGGAATTTGGCAAGCTGGTAGGTAGCTGTACCAATGAAGGAAACAATAGGACGAAGAGGAACATTGGGTTTATGAATTTTCGGAAGTCCATATATTCTTGGCAAAACTGAATCACTACTACGTAAAGTTTTGTACAAATAAGTGGAAATCTTGTCGTTTTTGTATAACTTCCAGATGTAACGATTTAAACGCTTTTCAATAGAACAGATTGGATTTTTTAAAATTACTTGATATGTTGCAGAATCAGATAACAACCCTAAAAGTTTTTCATCATATTCCAGTTTATCCATTACCACAGTGCTGTTACCTTTATCCGCGTTAAGGATTACGACGTCATCATATTGCTTCAACTCTTCCATTGCGCGCTTTTCGGCCTTTGATAGATTTGGTTTAGGTGGTTTGGCTCTTTTCAGAATTTCCACCACTTTAGATCGTGCGGAATCAATTGAACACTTATTGGCGAAGTTTACTTGGCTTAGACCTAATTCAACTCCGCTTATAATATCCAAAACAGGAATTTTTGATGGCGCTATTGCAAATTTGTTCCCTTTTTTCAGGAGTGATTCCTGAGCATTAGTGAGCGAACGCGAGGATAAGTTTTTAATCCAATTTCGATTCAAGCTCTTTGTTTCTCGCTCTCTTGGAATAAGCTGTTTTAGTTTTTGGTTGTGAATATATTCGGTTTTTGAACGAACTTTACTTTTTTTATAATCCGAAAAATTCATTAGGTCATTGAAGTCTTCGGGATGTAATTTGCTGTTTAATTGAAACCTGATCTCCTCAACTAATGTTTTAGCGCGTCCAATTTTTTTATGAGATTCATTTATTCGAAGATTTAAAAACTCCCATCCAGATTTACGAGCTAATTGGAAACCTTTTCGCGATTTAATTGGTGGGGGAAACCTTAGGCTCTTAGGCAACACACCTTCTCTCTTGCATGCATGATTAAACCTTAAATGGCAATATTCTTTCTCTATGGTAACATAACAACTTACTGGTTTTCTTGAACTTTGCAATAAATCTCTACCATAGTTTCTTTTCAATAGGTTAAATATAGCAGGCATTCCTCGTATGTCGAGTGTAACGATATTTCAATCAGATCACTTCGTTCTTTCGACAAATTTTCTATTCAAATTTAACGTTTCGCTCCCCTTAGTTACCGGGGAGCTTCTTCAGAACACGGTAGATGTAAATAATGTGACATACAAACTGTACAACATAAAATTACAAAGACTACCTGTATTACTAAACACTAAAAATTATTTATCAACAGGGCAGGCAATCACGTAATAACAAAAACATTGTTACATCACAGATACAGGAGTGGCCAAGTGAAAAGTGTAGTGAGAAACATAAGACATTACTTATTGGAGACGAACACACTATAAATTTATAGTGTGTTCGCTCCATCCATATACAGTACATGATCCTTTTGTTTATCAATAAACTTTCCCTACGCGACGTCCTGTATCATGTGATGCTACTCAATGTTTTTGTCTATTACGTGATTGCCATGCCCTGTTCGATAAATCATTTTAGTGTTTAGTACTACAGGCTGTCTTTGTAATTTTATGTTGAAAGTCTTGTATGTCCCATCTTACATCTCCCGTGTTCTGGTTCTAACACTACGTCCTGTTTCACCTACATACACAGCATTGCAATCCCGGCAAGAAATTTGATACACCAAACCACGCTTTTGTTCAAAATTAATAACATCTTTAGGTTTGCGAAACAACGAAGACAACGTGTGATGTGGTTTTAAAGCCACTCCGATACCAACTTGAGTCAATATTCGGCTAATAGGTTCGGAGACACCTTGCACGTAGGGAATCGAAGTGAACCGTTGCAGTTTTTCTGTTTTTCTAAAATTATGATTTTTCAAGTACTTCTTAAAACTACATTTGTTACTGGGAAATCCGTTATTTTTTAAGGTTTTTGTTATGTGATGAAACTCTTCAATCTTTTTTTCGTTATTGGATATGATACTGTTGGCTCTGGAGAATAATGTACGAGCCACACTAACCTTTTGATTAACCGGGTGATGAGACGAATATTGAAGATACCTGTCCGTGTGTGTTGGTTTCCTGTATACGCATGTAGCAAGGGATCCATCTTCCATCTGTTGTATGCTTACGTCCAAAAAGGCTAATTGTCCTGATTTTTCCAATTCTTTAGTGAACTTTATTGAAGTAGATATAGTATTTAAGTAATCATGAAAGGGCTCGACCTCAGTTTTTTTCATAATAGCATACACATCATCAACATAACGTAACCATAAAGACGGAGGATTCAAATACGTGTTCAAAGCTGTTTGTTCAATCTCTTCCATAACCATGTTTGCTATTATTGGTGACAAAGGAGAGCCCATTGGACAACCAAAAATCTGTTTATAAATGACGTCATTATACACAAAAAACGATGATTGTAAACAAATATCTAATGCTTCCATGATTTCCGGCACTGCAAGGCTTGTTCTTTCTCCCAAGGTGCAATCATCGCCGACTCTATTAGCCACAATGGTTTTGGCGGTTATAAGTGGAACCGAAGTAAACAAACTTACCACATCAAACGAAACTTGTGAATCAGATTTGCCAAGTTTGATGGATGAAATCAATTCTACAAATTCAGAGGAATTCTTGACAGTGTATTGGGTATGGATGGATGGATAAATGGATAATGGATAATGGATAATGGATAAACTGGAATGTGATGAAAAACTTTTAGGGTTGTTATCTGATTCTGCAACATATCAAGTAATTTTAAAAAATCCAATCTGTTCTATTGAAAAGCGTTTAAATCGTTACATCTGGAAGTTATACAAAAACGACAAGATTTCCACTTATTTGTACAAAACTTTACGTAGTAGTGATTCAGTTTTGCCAAGAATATATGGACTTCCGAAAATTCATAAACCCAATGTTCCTCTTCGTCCTATTGTTTCCTTCATTGGTACAGCTACCTACCAGCTTGCCAAATTCCTTAAGCAAATTCTTGTTCCCTTAGTGGGAAATACCCAATACACTGTCAAGAATTCCTCTGAATTTGTAGAATTGATTTCATCCATCAAACTTGGCAAATCTGATTCACAAGTTTCGTTTGATGTGGTAAGTTTGTTTACTTCGGTTCCACTTATAACCGCCAAAACCATTGTGGCTAATAGAGTCGGCGATGATTGCACCTTGGGAGAAAGAACAAGCCTTGCAGTGCCGGAAATCATGGAAGCATTAGATATTTGTTTACAATCATCGTTTTTTGTGTATAATGACGTCATTTATAAACAGATTTTTGGTTGTCCGATGGGCTCTCCTTTGTCACCAATAATAGCAAACATGGTTATGGAAGAGATTGAACAAACAGCTTTGAACACGTATTTGAATCCTCCGTCTTTATGGTTACGTTATGTTGATGATGTGTATGCTATTATGAAAAAAACTGAGGTCGAGCCCTTTCATGATTACTTAAATACTATATCTACTTCAATAAAGTTCACTAAAGAATTGGAAAAATCAGGACAATTAGCCTTTTTGGACGTAAGCATACAACAGATGGAAGATGGATCCCTTGCTACATGCGTATACAGGAAACCAACACACACGGACAGGTATCTTCAATATTCGTCTCATCACCCGGTTAATCAAAAGGTTAGTGTGGCTCGTACATTATTCTCCAGAGCCAACAGTATCATATCCAATAACGAAAAAAAGATTGAAGAGTTTCATCACATAACAAAAACCTTAAAAAATAACGGATTTCCCAGTAACAAATGTAGTTTTAAGAAGTACTTGAAAAATCATAATTTTAGAAAAACAGAAAAACTGCAACGGTTCACTTCGATTCCCTACGTGCAAGGTGTCTCCGAACCTATTAGCTGAATATTGACTCAAGTTGGTATCGGAGTGGCTTTAAAACCACATCACACGTTGTCTTCGTTGTTTCGCAAACCTAAAGATGTTATTAATTTTGAACAAAAGCGTGGTTTGGTGTATCAAATTTCTTGCCGGGATTGCAATGCTGTGTATGTAGGTGAAACAGGACGTAGTGTTAGAACCAGAAAACGGGAACATGTTGATGCGGTCAAGACTTTCAACACTAAAAAGTCAGCGCTGAGTCAACATGTTATGGAATTCGATCATAGAATAGATTGGGATAATGTCAAAATTCTGAAGTCAGAATCACATGCATACAGACGTCGCGTTGCGGAAAGTTTTTTGATAAATCAAAAGGCTTGTTCATGTAATGTTATTAATCGCAATGATGGTGCGAATTTTCCGACTGTTTATAGTGTGTTCGTCTCCAATAAGTAATGTCTTATGTTTCTCACTACACTTTTCACTTGGCCACTCCTGTATCTGTGATGTAACAATGTTTTTGTTATTACGTGATTGCCTGCCCTGTTGATAAATAATTTTTAGTGTTTAGTAATACAGGTAGTCTTTGTAATTTTATGTTGTACAGTTTGTATGTCACATTATTTACATCTACCGTGTTCTGAAGAAGCTCCCCGGTAACTAAGGGGAGCGAAACGTTAAATTTGAATAGAAAATTTGTCGAAAGAACGAAGTGATCTGATTGAAATATCGTTACACTCGACATACGAGGAATGCCTGCTATATTTAAGAAGAATAATATTAATACAGAATAGGCTATATATAGCCTGCTGTGGCAAATTGACGATTTGAAACAAAAATATGACTTTGACCACATAACATATAAACCTAATTTCGGTAGCCCACCAGAATAATCAAAGCATGAAATTTCCATGATTCATGGCTGTGAGAAGATTCTGCACATAACCGGAGCATGTGAGTATCATATTAAGCACAGATTTTGGCCCAAACAATTTTTATAAAGCTTTATTACATGTAAGTTTAGTTCAACCTAGCATGGGGACCCATGAGCCACCAGCAGCCATGATGGCTCATGGGTCCCAAACCATAACATATTTTATGTTAAAGAAATTATTTCTTTAAGCTGACTAGACTTGCATTAAAGTTTTGTAGCAACCTTAACTTTGTGACTATACCTTAACAAGAAACTTTTGCTCGATCTATATCATCAATACTGCATTTACAATATTCGCATAAAAGTGTAGCTAAATATTTACTTTTATATGACAAAAACACACATCTCACTGTCATTTCTGAAATGCAATAGCCAATAACTCACAACTTCCACGCTGTAACTACTCAACCATAAACTTTATGAATCTATCAATAGGTGGCAGTAATTCAATTTAAATTTCTAGAAACGAGGGTGGCTCATCGGTGTCGCTATGATCATGGATCCCGACCTTCCCCTACTAGTCGGTACAATAGCAAAAACAACCATTATTTAGTTGTTTTTTTTGCCATATTTATTCTCCATTTACGAGAAGGCGATGGAACGCTATGTTTTGGACGGTATGTCCGCACTCGCTTGGGAGTTGCTATTTCCGAGGCACCTGTGTTCCACATAAAGGTGGGGCGTCCCGTTAAGTGTTTTGCCCAAGGATACAACAAGCGAACTTGCTGGCTTGTTCTCCACAACCTCCCATAAATTCCGAGTGCCAAGCAGGGAAGCTATAGGCTAGATGCCATTTTTTAAGATTTTTCGGTATGACTCGACAAGGGGAATGAACCCCTAGTCTACCGACTGCAAAGCGGACGCTCTAACCATTACGCCATCGCGTTGGTTGATTATTTGATTATTACTACCGGTAGGGTAAGCTTGCCGGCAAGCTTGCTTGTTATGTCCATGTGCAAAACATTTAATGGGATGCCTCCAGTAATGGAATCCAAAATTTTAAGAACAGGTTCTCTTTTGTATCAAACTCACTAACTACAGGTTCCCTCATTTTAGAAAGCCCATTTGCTGCGGTCGTCTAAGGTCCATAACAAAAAACAAGAATGGGTTCGCTGATTATCACGACATTCCAAGAATGGGTTCGCACAAATCCGTGCGAATCCCCTGAATCCCATCACTTGATGCCTCCATCTTTATGTAACGAACAGGTGGTGGGGCCAAGCAGTCTACCCATCGTAATGGCCCAGTCTGACGAAAGACATGCAAACAGAGCATGAGCTTATACGCATGAATAAATGAATCGATATCGTAAGATTTTCAAGTACTGTAGGAAATAAGTTCCTCAGAGCAAGAGGGTGCTGACTGAACCCCAATTGCTGGGAACTATGGCAGTCACAAGGAAGAAAGCAGGACAGTAATATTTTATTCCATCAATTCGCACAAGCTGTGGCAGATAATCAAAAATCACGTCCTTCTGCCACGACGATCAACAACAAACGAGAAACATGACAGACAACCAGAACACGTCCGTCCGCCACCGTGATCGACGAAGAAAGAGAGCACAATAACTCCGACCACATGGTCGATCACGAAATACTGCATGCATCACCAGGAATTAGGTCGCTGCACACGTCTATGTAACCAGGACACTGCACACGTCACATAAACGAAAACAATGGATAAACAACCTAATGGCGGGAAAGGCAAGCTGATCAACAAGCTACCAAGAGAGAACAAAAACATGAACATATCTAGCCCTAATAAAAAAGAAAAATAAATGTGTGTGATTTTAGACACAAGCAATAATAATAAATGAATACGCGTTGCAATATCACGGCTAGGTTGCCAGAAAGCCATGCAGGCTTCGATTCCTGGGGTGAGGTTACATCGCCGGGCGTGCGGACTATAGGAGCACGATATACTTTTAAACGGAGATAGTCGAGCGGCTACAAACCTGACGGTAGATACTTTGGCTACAAACTTGACAGTTAATATTACTTCATCAGTAAAATTGTAAGGTAAAGCAGCAACGGTGCATGAGCTGGGTGTCAAACTGGGGACGCACGAAATTGCAAACTAGCAAAGACAGCTCTTACAGTAAACAATTAGAATCACACACATCGGCGGGAGCAAAGTGCTAAGCCGCCGAAAGCAAACTAACAAAAAAAAGACAATAAGGTGTTTGGAAAGGCAGCTCGATGAGGTGCGAACTTGGCATAATAGCAGCAGTAACCTGGCTCTCGTGTGGTAGACCTGGGAGTAAGGCAAGAGGTGAACGGGTTGCGGGGCTGGTGATAGTTGTTGGGCCCTAACGATCTGTTTGCGGGCGGCAAGCGAGGTGTGGAACTGAATAAGGTGCGAGTACTATAGCGGATGTTGCCATTAGACTGTGTGTGGCATGGATTGGGAGTCCGGAAAATACTCTCTAGGGCCAGTGCCATCTGGTTGAAAGACTCTGCTAAGGAGTCTACCTTGTGTAGTGCCAGGTTAGGTGACTCTGACTGAGTTCGATTCCTAGAATGGACGATATAAATCGCGCTTGCGTCCTCTGCCAAGACATGTTGTGCTCTCTCGGAGATATCGTCAAGATTTTCCGCGCGACTCGCGACGACTATAGGTCGAACATCTGAAGGCAATTTATCCATGAAAAGCTTTTCGAGTAACTCTGGTAAATCCCGAGTCCCTAACAACTCTCTCATGTGCGCTAAAAGTTCTGTGGGGAGTGGATCTCCTAAGGAAGTGTGGTATAAAAGTTCATTAAATTGTTCTCGCATAGAAACAGAATAGGCCTTGGTCAACGCTTGTTTGACTTGTGAATAAGGACAATCGGGGTGCAAATCTTGAATCATGCAGCGAATCTTCTGCAAATGTCGGAGGTCAAGGGCGCCAAACGTTAGCTCAAAGCGATCTTGCTCAGAAGTTATGGGGTGCAGCTGGAAAATGTTCTCGATTGTGGTGAACCACAAATCTTGGTTGGTGTCCCAGAAAGTGGGCAACTTCACCAGGTTATGGTGGCCACCATAGAAAAGAAATTCTCCACCTGCAACACTGCTTTCCCCTTTAGGAAAACTATTTTGGCATGGCCTCCCCAATGTATAATTTTTGAAATGGCCCTGGTGTAGCTCTGCCTGCGATGGACCAAAATGCTGATTTATTCAATTTTTCTGGGCTCCCTCAACGCGACCGTTGCTTCTTGTACGGCCTGGTCTTGTTGTGTTCTCAACTAAACGACAATGCCCGGGTTTTCCACGGGCTCTGGAAATCCTAAGCGTAAAAAAATGGTACACCAACACTAGGGTTAACTGCTGACGATGCACCAACGAACCGGTTCATAATCACTGATAGATATAAAAAAAGTTCATACTTTTGATCTAGCGAAGATACTTGCTGTCTTTTTCTTGTCTTTGTAAACTTGCAGGATGATGTTCCTCACTCGGGGCACCAGAAAATGTAGCGACAGAGGCGTGGCGTGCTGTACCGTAAGTCTACTGACCTACACTTAATCACGTAAGTTCACGGGAGTTCTTTGATATCGAATTATTTCCTTAAGTTTTCAGTTGACACAAATTTTTCTGTTTTGTTTATTAAACCTTTTACCAAAAATTATCGTCACTTGTAGTGTTACAGCACTGTACTTTGTTTTACTGCCAACGTCACACTGTTACTTCGGGTAAACAATGAATTTGACCGTATTTGGACTTCTTGTGGCTTACGGCGTCGATTCAGGAGCTGTTATGGCGGTGTAGGAAATAAGTTCCTTAGAGCAATAACGTGCTGACTGAACTCCAATTGCTGGGAACTATGGCAGTCACAAGGAAGAAAGCACTACAGCAATATTTTATTCCATCTATTCGCACAAGCTGTGGCAGATAATCAAAAATCACGTCCTTCTGCCACGACGATCAACAACAAACGAGAAACATGACAGACAACCAGAACACGTCCGTCCGCCACGGCGATCGACGAAGAAAAGAGAGCACAATAACTCCGACCACATGGTCGGTAACAAAATCTGCACGCGACACCAGGAATTAGGTCGCTGCACACGTCTATGTAACCAGGACACTGCACACGTCACATTAACAAAAAATAACGGATAAACAACCTAATGGCGGGAAAGGCAAGCCGATCACCGAGCTACCAAGAGAAGATAAACATAAACATAATCTAGCCCTAATAAAAAAATAAATGTGTGTGATTTTAGACACAAGCAATAATAATAAACGAATACGTGTTGCAATATCACGGTTAGGTTGCCAGAAAGCCATGCAGGCTTCGATTCCTGGGGTGAGGTTACATCGCCGGGCGTGCGGACTATAGGAGCACGATATACTTTAAATGGAGATAGCCGAGCGGCTACAAACCTGACGGTAGATACTTCGTCAGTTAATATTACTTCATCAGTAAAATCGTAAGGCAAAACAGCAAAGGTGCATGAGCTGGGTGTCAAACTGGGGACGCACAAAGTTGCAAACTAGCAAACGCAGCTCTAACAGTAAACAACTAGAATCACACACATCGGCGGGAGTAAAGTGCTAAGCCGCCGAAAACAAACTAACAACAAAAAAAAAGACAAAAAGATGTTTGGCATGGCAGCTCCATGAGGTGCGAGGCGCGACACGCTACAGCGGCTTCGGTTTTTATAACCATTCAGATATTATGGCCAAAATGGTCTGGCCCCAAGGTGGTCATGCTAAGGGGCGTCTACTGTATTGCAAAATTCTTCAATTTGTTGTTGAATTGCAATGTTCAACCACATCGCTAAACATAACTAACTCAATGATGAAACCGAAGATTTTGTATTCATTTTGTCAATTTCATTATTAAAGTTACAGACATGTGCAATGACCAACAAAATCATTTCAAATTTTTATTGCAACATAATATCAATGATCAAGGTCTTGACCAAATAATTGCAAATGTACAACTCAATATTGTTGCCAATGAGTGTGTCAACTAGATCAATTTCAATATTAAAACCTAAAAAAAAAACGCTAGAGTACTGTTGCAAAGCGATTCAAAACGTTCTTGGATTGCAATATTCATATTTCTAAAGCTCAACCAGATCACTAAAGATAAACTCAATGATAAGACCTAAAACTGTGTATTAATTGTTTCTGAATAAATTGTGATACCGAACATTTATTTAACAAATATCTACAATAACAATCGACATCCATTTAAATCCCTATTGAACCGTAATATCAAAGATCAAGATCTTGACCAGGCTACTGTAAATGTACAACTCAATGATATTGTTGCGAATGAGTGTATTAACTACAGTAGATCAATTTTAATGTTGAAATCTGCCAGACCACTACAATCCTCATGTAAAACGTTTCAACTCTTTGTTATATATTGACTATATGTCTCAAAAACTCAATCAGATTACTAAACATAACAAACGCAATGATGAGACCTGAAATTGTGTATTAATTATGTCACATTCAGTATCAAATTTACAAACACGCACAATAATAATCAAAATCACTTCCAATCCTTATTGAACCATAACACCAAGGATTTTGATCATGACCAGATTATTGAAATGTACAGCTCAATGATATTGTTGCAAATGAATGTATTTAATAATAATAATAGATTGTTTTCAAAATTGAAACCTACAAAACCCTTATAATACTATTGCAAAGCGCCTCAATTTGTTTTTGGATTGTGATTATATGTCTTTAAACCTCAACCAGATCAATAAACATAACAAACTCAATTATGAAACCTGAAATTGTGTATTAATTGTGTGATGCTGAATATCTATTTATAAATATATACACAATAATAATCAAAATCACTTCAACTCACTATTGAACCATAATATCAAAAATCAAGGTCTTGACCAAACTATTGTAAATGTGCAACTCAATGGCATTGTTACGAATAAATGCATTACACATTAATAGGTCAATTTCAATATTGAAACCAATAAAACTATTATAATACTGATGTAAATGCTTCCATTCGTTCTTAGATTGTAATTAGTGATTGAAAAGCTCAAACAGATCGCTAAACATAACAAATTCAATGACCAGACCTGAAACTAAGTATTAATGATGTGGTACTGCGTATTTATAATACAAATGTATACAATAACAATCGAAATCTCTTCAATTCTTTATTGAACCATAATATCAATGATCAAGTTCTTGACCAGACTATTGTAGATGTACAACTCAATGATATTGTTGCCAATGAGAATATTAGATAAATCAATTTCAATATTAAAACCTACAAAATTACTACAGTACTTTTGCAAAACGCTTCAATTCGTTCTTGAATTGTAATTATAGCCTCAAGTACTCATCCAGATCACTAAATAGAATATACTTAATGAGGAGACCTCAAACTGTGTGTTAATTATGTCAATTTTACTATCAAAATTGCAAATATGTAAAAAATCACATCAAATCTACATCAAACCATGATACCAACAATCAAGGTCTTAATCAGACTATTGTAAATGTATAACTCAATGATGTTGTTGCGAATGAGTGTATTAAATAAATCAATTTCAATATGAAAACAGAGAAAATCATTATAACTCTTTTGCAAAAGACTTCAACTCATTTTTGGATTGTAATTAAATGTTTCAAATACTCAACCAGATCATTAAACATAACAAACTCAATGATGGGACCTGAGACTGTGTATGAATTGTGTCAATATCAGTATCAAATTTATAATTTTGTACAATAACAACTGAAATCACTTCAAATCACTATCAAAACATTATATCAAATTTCAAGTTTTTGACTAGATTATATATGCAACATAGTATTGTTTCAAATGGATAAATACATCAACATTATTATTGAAACTTACAAAACCACTATGATACTCTTGGAAAACGCTTCTAATTATTGTTGAGTTGTAGTGATATGTCTTCAACTGTTTGTTGTTGTTCTTGATCACCCAACCCCTTCCGAGGGATGGGGGCATGGCGGAAGACCATGGAGCCCCAGAAGCCGAGCAACTCCCCAGGATCTGGACCAGAGGGCGTAAAGAGATAGACAGTCACCAAAGAGTGAGCGACGCAAAGAGTTCGTAGCTGGACAGTGCAGAACGAGATGAGAGGTATCCTGGTACGAGTGTCCACAGGCGCAGCAGGAAGGATTCTCGATTCTGCCAATCCTAGAGAGATAAGAACCTAAGAGAAGGCTGTGTCCATTGCAGCGTAGACGAGAGAGGACACAGCAAGCATGACGAGGGAGCACAAGTTCCTTGGTGGAAATCGAGGGAACCTGTGTGTCAAAGCAATTTAGATGAGACAGTACGCCTCCAGTCCGAGATAAGATGAGAGTGGATCGAGAGATAAGAGGAGAGAGACTACAAGGAATATCGGAAGGCACAAGTAGCACTCCCGTCCGGCCAGCTCATCAGCCGCGTCGTTCCCCGGTAGAAATGAGTGTCCAGGGACCCATCGTAGCCTGATAGAACAGGAGGGCAGAGAAGACAGTTCCTGCCAGATCTGCCACAGAGTTTGAGATAAGAGGAAAGATGGAGGAGAGGACAGGGTGGTGAGGACAGAACGAGAGTCAGATAGAAGGAGAAGAGAAAAAAAATGGCAGACTTGTTGGTCCTGCCGAAACCAGCAAAGAGCGTGCAGAATGGCGCAGGCTTCAGCGGAAAAACTGGAACATACTGGGCCTGCTGAAACGGAAAGAGTGGCCTCAGTGTCACCGAGAGAGCAGTTGGCAAGAACGCCGCAGCCGCCTTGCCAAAAGGAAACGAAACAGAGCCGTCTGTCCAGAGCACCAGACCATGAGGAGGGAGAGAGTCAAGGTGGGCGAGAGCTGCACCTTGGCGAGAGAGAGGGGGATCAGAGCGAGAGCATGGAGTGGAAAGGGTGGACTCCATCGTGAAGGAAAGCAGATTCCAAGGAGGAAAGGGAGGGCAAGCAAGAAGAGCCTCCCTAGAACAAGTAGAAGAAAGCATGAGCGAGTGAGTGGACGCAAAAGCTCTCCAGGACAATCTGCAGAGTCTTGGTTTCACTCAAAGTCTGGCCAAACCTGAAATAGGAAAGGAGGTTAGGAGACGAAGAGCCCGCTCATAAAGTAAAAGAGTGAAACGAGCCAGGGTGACTCGTAGGGGAGGTAGAGAACCCTCGGAGAGAAGAAGAGGGATAGGGGAGGACGAGAGGCATCCGGTGATGGCGCGACTGGTCGTTCGGTGGAGGCGTTCCAATTTGGTGAAATTGGTAGCGCTTAGGAAAGGTAAATTATTCGGGTGGAGCATAAGTGAGAATGGGCCGAAGAAAAGATTTATGCAGAAGGGAGATGGACTCCTTAGAAGGGCCCCATGATGATGCAGAGATACAGCGTAAGACCTTGAGACGTGGGAAGAACTTGGCCTCCAGCGAAGATACATGCTTAGAAAAGGAAAGAGTGCAGTCGAAGGTGACCCCAAGAAAAGTTGGAGTGGGATTGAAACGGATGCGGGAGCCGAGTAGGAGGAGGTTGGGCTCGAGGTTACCTTGGTGGGGATCCACTGAGAAAAAGGAGGCCTCACATTTGCTCGGATTGAGAGGAAGACACCAGTACTCAGACCAGCGCTCCGATCGAAACAGAGCTCCTTGTGTGGCCTCCACCGCAGTAGGAACCGAGGGGAATGAGGACCAAATGGCCGGAACGTCAGTGTAAAGAGAGCAGCTGACGGAAGAAGGCAGAGAGACCGGAAGATCATTAATGAAGAGAGAGAAAAGTACAAGGCCAAGAACAGATCCTTGCGGAACACCTCGACGGACTCGAAAGCAACGACTTTTGTGATTTTGATAGACCACAGAAGCGCGCCTATCAGAAAGAAAAGATTGAGTTCATCGAGCAAAGCAAGGACGGACGCCAGCCGAAATCAGTTTGTGGAAAAGGGCAGGATGCCAGACAGAGTCGAAAGCTTTAGAGAAATCGATAGTAGACAGGATCGTTCGAGAGCCCGGCCTGGGTTTGTATAATCCATCCGAAACGAACTGGAGAAGATAAAGAATTTCATCAAGGGTAGATCGTTCAGGGCGGAAACTGGCTTGGCGGGGAGATAGAATGGAATTAGATTCCAGAAAGAAGAGTAGACGGGATAGAATGATGCGTTCAAAAAACTTTGATACGCAGATGGTGAGAGAGATAGGCTGGAAGGAAGCAGGAGAGTCGAGAGGCTTTCCCATCTTGTGAATGGGAATAATGGAAGATGTCTTCCAGATGGAAGGAAAGGAATGCAAAGACCAGGAGAGATTGAAGATGTGAAGAAGAAAATCCATGCCAGAGCGAGGAAGGTGCTTTAGCATGGGATGGGCAACTTTGTTTGGGCCAGTGGCGGAGGAGGAGGAAAGGTTGGTGGCAACCGCAAGAAATTCAGCAAGTGAGAAAAGGAGAGCAAAAGGATGAATGAGACTCCTTCGAGCACGTGGCTCGGCGGACTTCAGAGAGGTAGGCTCTGCTGCGCAAAGCCTTTGGCTGAGAAACGGAAAAGTGGGATCTCAGGTAAGCGGCGTAGACCGAAGCCGATTACCAGGGAGAAGAACAGTTGGGAAAGTTATGAGAGGAAGAAGAGCCAGCGATAGAGCGAAGAAGAGAGTGCACAGATTTAGGGTTAGATTTAGGTGAGAGAGAAGAGCAAGTCGTCTGCCATGCCTCAGCCTTGGCCTTGGCGATGACTGACGAGGCGCGTCGAGAAGCGGTGATGTAAGCCTGGTGATCTTCATCACTTCTGTGAGCGGCAGCGAAAGCCTTGCATCTTTCACTAACCGCTTCTTCCACCTCAGGAGACCACCAAGCTTTAGAAGGGCGTTTGATGCAGCCAAAAGGAATGCAAGATTTGGCCGCATTCAAAGTCAGAGACGTAAAAAGAGCAGCAGAAAAGGAAAGAGATAGAGATGAGTAACTCCTGCTGAAGGACAGTGAGAGTCAAAATAAGAGGCAAAGCCATCCCAGCGAGCTTTCTGAAAATTGAAGGGGGCACGCTCGTTGAGGCAAAAGACTGGAGAGAGAGAAATAGATAGAAGAATTGGTAGATGGTCAGAACCCAGGTCCCGTAGCACCTCCCAGGAGCAAGAAAGGGCAAGAGAAGAGGGGGCAAAGGAGATGTCAGGGGAAGAGTGACTGCCAGAGGAGCGATGGAGAAGGGTGGGTGTGTCAAGCTCATTGAGGGGGAGGAGGTCAGAGGAGATGACCCAGTCGAATACTTCTTCCCTGCGGGTTTCAGAAGTACCTTTTGAGTCCCAAAGGGGGTGATGGCACTTGAAGTCCCCCAGAATGAAGAGATTTCTGGAGGAGGGATAAATGGTGGGAGAAAAGGAGTCAGTTCTGCCATCCGTTGGGGAGGAGCAAATAGAGGGGGCGTACACATCAAGAAAAGAGAACGAGGAGGAGTTGTTTAGAGAGATGTTGATCCCTACATAATCAGAGTAGGGATCAGGCGAAGAAAGAGTGGAGGTAGAAAGTTCAGAAAAGGATAAGCCCTGCCTGACGAAAATGACAACGCTGCCGCTAGCGTGCATAGTATCAGAAGAGAGAATGCCAGATCGGGAGTGGGTGCGATCAGAGCGCAGAGCAGAGAACCCAGGAATCCGGAAAGAGGAAGAGGAGTTAAGATTGGATTCCTGAATGCAGATGAAGTCGACAGGACGGGACGAAAGAAAGTGGAGTAGCTCAGTGCTCCTGGCTCGAAGACCTCCAGCATTCCATTGAAGAACCCTGAGAGAGTCAGGGGACAGTGGAGGAAGGAGGCGCAGACAGAAAGCCAGGAGCAAGGGAAGGTGGTGGGGGGAGAGGGAGAAGATATAGAATGGGCAGATGGGGGATAAGAAGTTTGGAGACGAGGGTGGGGCGAGAGAGCAGCGTTAGCAGAGGCGGGGCTAGATTGCACAGTGGAGGTATACATGTTGGAGGAGTCTGAAGAAGGAGTCACAGTGAGTCGGCAGGGGGGACAGCTCCAAGAGTGAGAGCTGCCAAGAGCTCTGAATTGGGATAAGGAAAGTTGTGAGCACCTTAGATGGACCCATTTGGAGCAAGCGCAGCATTGCACTGACTTGCCCTGCCAGGTCACATTTCCAGTGCACACAGAGCAAGGAAAGATGGGGCCAGGGTTGGGATGAACGTTACCGCTTATTAACAGAAGGAGGAGAATGAGGAGACGAAGAAGGGCAAGAGAGAGGCAGGAGAAATGAAAGAGAAAAAGAGAAAACAAGCGACCGATTTTAAAGAAGCTGTGTGCTGCCCTTCTGTGGTCGTTCAGGGGGCAGCATAGCGAAAAAATAAAGGTGAGTGCCCGGAGTAACTGGGACCCTCGGGAAGGCCAACAGCCATTTTGACCCAACCCAAATGGGGCTGGGGACCGCACCACCACGTTGAGGCAGCTGTTGATTGGTGCAGCTTTAACTCTTTCGCTTCCACGATCATCAATTGATGATCTCGTGTTTTCAGTATTTCCCTCAAGTTTTTTCAAATTGAAGTACAAAATTAGTTTACTAAAAAATCGATTTGTGACTATTTTTCATCCGATTTTCATATAACATTCAAAAGATCACGCTTAATTCCTCACACATCGGAGGACGTACAATTTCTGCCCTAACTTTTGAATTTTTATCCCCAAAAAGGGTTAAAAAGACCAAGAGCCTAGTTGCAGACTACAGAAATTGCCAAATTCTCAGCAAGAGTCAACTACCTTAAAATCAAATTGAGATTACATCTTTACCACAAAACCAAACTCTTTATCATTAACACAGTCTGAAAACTACTCTTTTGGGGTATCATTTGACAAAATTTCAAGCGATAATGATAAAATTTACCTATGTAAATTTCCAAATTTTTAGGGGTCTCAAAACTCCCTAAACAAGTTTGTATGGTAAGTAGAAAAAAGTAGATTTAGTTTTTAAAAAACGCGATAGGTTGCTAAATACTGGTTTCATTTGAAAGCTTAGGAAATTTGCTTTCCAGCAATATATAACTTTAAATAGTATAGACTAAGTGGTATATGATAGTTTCTGATCAAAAACGGGTACCGTACATCATATCAGTTGAAAACCCCCAAAATTTTTTGACTTATCTTCACTAAATTACAATTTTTACAAAAACTACACTTTATAAAAACATAAAATAAATTGAAAACATTTCACCATTAAAATCGTCATTTTGTATCAAGTTTCCAAGGAGACAGAAACTAAATACAAGCTAGCAGAAGTTTGGCTTCTCTAAATCAAAGTTTGCTGTATTCCCCTTGTTTCTCAACAAATCGCAAAGGTATAAAAAAACTTTTGTTTTATTGTTAGTGACAAAATACTATATTTAAAGTTGATATCATCTGAATCTTAAAGAAATTTTTTGTTCAAAAACACTTGATGTTGCATGGTTTAGGTTAACCTCTTGCAGATAATGACTGATCATAATTTTGATACTACATTTAACTAACAAAATTTGGTACCAGTCAGTACCAGTTAACAGCAGGGTCACGGGTCTCAGAAACTTGCAAATTGTAGAAAACCTAGGCTTTTAGGTAAGTTTTGACTGATGTACCTTAAAAGCTTATTTCCTTAGCATTATCTAGCGACCATTTCTAAAAAAAATTAATAAAAAATAAAATCTCTGTGAAAAAAAATAAAATCTGTAGTGATCTTTGAGGTAAGAGTACTTTAACTTCGAAGACAACTCAGCACCTGTTGGGGGATCAGTTTGCATAAAATTTGCATATGCAAACAAGAAATTTTTTTGTTTTCATTATATTTGAAATCCTCAAGAAATAGAGATTTTAACAATATATTACACTTGAGATAGAAGTAAACAGATGAGTAATGATTCACAAACTTTGGGTATTTCATGATGATTAATTATGATTGATTATGACAGTTTTTTCCATTGCCACCTTGCGGATATTTTTACGCAATGCATGCGGGAGCAAAAGAGTCAAAGATCAACTAGATCATTAAACATAACGAACACAATGATGAAACGTCAGACTCCCTATTACTTGTGTCAATTTCACTATGAAATTTACAATTTTGTACAACTATCAACATCACTTTAAATCGCTACTGATTCATAATATCAACAGTCGTGGTCCTGACCAAACTATATAACATTTGCACGTGACGTCATCACCACTTGTGGCGCCCTTCAAAGTTTTGTTGGAGGACCATAAGTGCATTGTTTGCTTATCAACTATGGGGGGGGGGGAGAGAAAAGGCACTTTTGTCTCAAAACAAGGTCAAGGACTTTTTTGGAAATTAAATTTTCTGCTTGACTTTTTGGCTATATTCAACTCCAACTAAGCGTAAAGACCATTTTTTATTCTTTACGCATATTTCCAAAGATTCTGCACGGTGGGTGGTGGAGAAGTTGAAGGCAGTTTTGTTTTACAACAAAGTTGAAAACTTTTTATGCCTGATATCGTACTATTTGTGATTGACTTCTGTATTATTTTTAGCTCCGAACAAAAGTGAAGATTTCTTTTTACGTGTATTGATCATTTTTGATAATTCTGGAAGGCAAAAGTTATTCATGTCTCAAAACAAAGTAGAAAGCTTTTTTAAAGATCATCTTTTTTCTCGAGCGATTCTTTTGCTTCATGCAAACAAAGTTGAAGATCTTTTTTTTGAGATTAATCTTTTGCAAGTGAGTTCTTTGCCCTTTTTGGAAACCGGAGAAATGACATTTTGGGAGGGGTGTGCACTTATTTCTTTTGCCCTGATAGTATATTCAGATGGGAAGTGTAGGAAAAGTGCATAATCTCTCCAACCTAATTTTCCCGTAACGAGTCTGAGCACCTAGCTTTTTGGGTTATCAGTAAATTTGTACTAGTGATTTAATGCGGAGCTTCTACACGTGACCTGTAGCATTCTGCTATGTTTTTGGTATTGGAATAGTTAGCGATCAAGTTATGCACTTTCTATGCTCTTGTAGCGGTTTACTATCTTAAGACTCCGAGTAGATAGAAAAACCACAAAAAAACCACAAAATTAGTTTTTTTAAAACAACTTTTATTAAACTCTTTGCTAACTACAAACTTAAAACTTGAATGTCCAAAATTGTTTCCAAGCTCAAAAGACGCAAATCTCCAATTGATTAAAAAAATGCAGAACTGAACTACATCACCTACTAATTTGCCGACGGTGCACAAACACTGCGAAGTGATTGAAAAGGCAAAATAATCAACAAGGTAAATTAAAATGAGGTGATGTTACGCAACTTAAAGGTATACTACAAAATTAACGCATGAATAAATTTAAACAAAACATCCGATAAATTAACGAACAAAATCCAAGAAAGTGGTTCCGACATAAGCTTCCCCCAAGATGGCGATTGGAGATCGACATCAACAAGGTCAACTCAGAGTCAGAGAAAATAATCTGAAACTCAAAAAAATATCAATACATAATACATGGTAAACTAAAATTCTAAACAAATAACTTAGGCGGTTTATTGAGCCGTCTCGCCAACAATCCAAGAGAGCATACGAGACATATTAGCCACGACACCACCACTAGCACCATAGGAAGTATGTACAACGAATCAGAAGACCTGTAATACGAAAATACACAAGTAAGTAACGAGCCAATAGAATAATCTTGTCTTACCATGGAGATAATCATTAGCAAGGAAAGAGCGGATATAATGTGACGTCAGTAAAGCTCACTTACGATTACTAAAGATTGCCAAGGTATATGTGACAAATTTCCATTGGAAGGAGCTGGCTAGCAAGAGCAAAACGGGTTAGTAGGACAAAAAAAACACCAAGCAAGGTCTCTGAAATAAGTTGATTACCAAATGATCAATGAACTAGGGGGTCTTAGGTGACCAAGCCTAATGTAAACTATAAATCAAAAATAGAGGAGGTCTAATGAGAACCACTTATTTTCACAATCTGTTGAGTGGCAGATTTCCACAATTTGTTGAGCGGCAAATTTCCACCATTTGTTGAGCGGCAGGAAATTTTTAACGTTCAATTGTCAAATTTTTGAGTTTCAGATCACGTCGCCTTTTGATTTTCAATCACGTCGGGGTCACCAATGTAGCGGATTAGTTCGCTATCTTATAACTCCGAGTAGATAATAAACCACAAAATTAGTTTTGAAACAATACTTTATTAGCTATTTGCCAGCTACAAACTTTTTTAAAAGCCGAATGTCCAGAAAAGTTTCAAAGCTCAAAAGACGCAAATCTCCAATTGATTAAAAAAATGCAGAACTGAACTACATCACCTACTAATTTGCCGACGGTGCACAAACACTGCGAAGTGATTGAAAAGGCAAAATAATCAACAAGGTAAATTAAAATGAGGTGATGTTACGCAACTTAAAGGTATACTACAAAATTAACGCATGAATAAATTTAAACAAAACATCCGATAAATTAACGAACAAAAATCCAAGAAAGTGGTTCCGACTCTCTAAATCTCACACAAACATTGCATTAATGAAATTCAGAGATCACACCACGACCAAGATTATCGAGAGTAGAAAGCCTATTTCTAAAATCAACATAAATTCTATCATTGTGAGCTTTACATCTCTGCTCTTTGCATTGAAGCTGGTCTGGGGTCAACCCGTAGGTCTACCTCAGTGACATTCCATAGAAAAATTGAAATAGTAACAACAATTTATTAGGAGAGAAAGCAGATAGAAACAACCGAGTTCCTTGTATAGCATTGATGTAGACAATAGCCTATGAAACAAACAATTTTGATCAGACGTAAGCTCTTTCAAGGTTGAGTTATCGGTCACTGCACAGCGAGAATTTACGCTCAACGTAACTGAGTTTCAATTAGCAAAAGTATCGGTCGAGTACGATCGAGCCAAAGCCTTGATATACTCATAAAAAAAACCCATAGGCCTACACCATTCAATAACAAAAGTTTTAAATAAACAATACGAACATAAAACTACTCTATTTAATTTTACAATATTTGCATCTTTAAGTGTAGGAGCGGAAAAAAGCATAAAATGTATGCGAATGCGGCGGTCCAGATATAAATTTTTTTATGTCCAATTTCGATAGTAAATAAAGAAAATTAGTTCATAAAAACGAAAAACAAAGCAGTTTTTCTTTTTCTATGGTTTTGGGCAAACCAATCTAATCTGCCACAGCTGTATGATTAATCATCTGGGATCAGATAAAGTCAATGATTGAATGTATTCATTTCTGAAAGTCACGGAATCATGACGGCATCAGTTCTGGTAGACCATGCAAAGTTATATCAATCAGCTTGATTGTCAACAATATTTACATCACAAAACCAACATTGCTTTTTAAAAATCTATAGTTTTCGATTGTTAACTACTCAGTGACTCAGCATGTCACATAAAAAGTTCGTAATTAATCGGTAATATGGATACGCAAATGACCGCTGATCAGCATAATAAACGAGCAATAAGCAAAAACAACTTGTACAAACCAGCACTTGTTTAAACATAAATAGCTTTTTTGAGACCATTTTAAATAACAAAGCAATCGCGCATTTGTGACATCATAATTTTGGTATTGCATTTTAGAGCAGCAAAGGCCTAGTGGGATTTTACATTTAATCAAAAAGACAACATGCTACAAGGTAGCAACAATGATTTATAGCATCAGACCTATACAGTGCAGCTGCCCTAATGGGTACAAGTATGTTATTTAATTCTTTCACAATACTTACCAGTGCATAGAATTTCTTCCAATTGGTTTTAATTCCAAGTAAAGTTGTATTCCAAAATTTCTTTATGGAAACTACACAAAACAAACAAGAGGAAGATTAATGAATCTCGTTGTACACAGCTGTCCTTAGAAATGGAGATTTAGTCGCAACTAAAAGTGCCTGATGCCAAACAAAGATTGGGAGCTAATGAGTTATTAGACACTATTAAAAAATAGATGGTCTACACAAGCTAACTATTATATATACACCTTTCTCTTGCGTTTTAAGAACCTGTCTAGGTATTGCATTTATTTGAATAAAAAAATTATACAGTGTAAGAAATGGATTGCATATTTTAATTTAGTTATTTTCAAATAGTGGAACCAGTACTCAATTATTTTGTACCACTTGTTGATGTTATACTAAACACAGAGCCCAAAAGCAGATATTTTGTGCAGCAAGTCAAAAAATTATTGTATTTTCTCAACACCAACAGCATTAATAATTCGTTCACAAAATCTGAAACAAAAAGTTATGTGTAACTAGCTAGAGATATATTTGTAACCATGTAATGAGTAGTGGAACTTGAGTTTAGTTGGAACATAGCCACAAATTAGGTTGTCGTGAGTTCGTTATTGTTATTGGGTAATATTCTTCAATTGCCGTGATTTCGTTAGTCTATTATACAGTATTATTCCTCGATAAATTCCTCACTCGGTATGACAGTCAATAAATATATTAACAGAACAGAAATAGAACAGAATTAGAGCAGAATGGTTAAATCGGTCGATACGAACATATATATGCACACAGAGACGTAGCAGCCGCCCCCCAAACCCCCAATTGGGGGGGCCCAGGCCAACTTTGGGGGCCCAAGTTAGTCTGAAATTGCTTTTTGGCTACGTGACTATTTTCAGTTCAGCAGACTTGTTTACAACCGATTTAAACTGTAGGAAGAAATTGGCTTGTGACATCATAAGTGAATGCGACGTCATTTTATCTCGCAGAATCTAGAATATTTCGATTGATTTTCTGGTAGAATCTTGAATATTCGATTGACGTAACAATGCCGTTGTTACGCAACAATCATAGAATGGTCTGGAATTCTGTTTGGCTATAAATACCGGGACAATATATATACACTGCAGAGTGCAGATAAAGTATTTTATTGACATTGTATAGAATGAAACGTTCAAAAAGTGGTGCTCAAAAGAGAAAAGAAGCAGCCACTGCTCGAGATGCTGTAGCGAAATTGCCCAAGATGACAGATTTTTTCAAGATTACTGAGCAGAGTAGACCTGGCACTAGTACCGAGAGGGATGAAGAAAACTATAGTGTACAAGAAAAAGAAGACTATGACGATCAGCATCAAAGTGATTGTGAATTTCCAGAAAATGTAAGTTGTGATTTACCTGCCAATACACAACCTTCAATATCAAAAATAACTGAATCTCAATTTACCCCTATCCCTGATGACCCATGTAAATGGCCTGAAAGTATTTCTGATGCTCAACGATGTGATATAGTAAAGCGTGGACCACATCAACTAATAATGAATTTTCCATATAATAACACAACTCCAAGGCGACGTTTTTCCTCCAACCATTGTAAACGTGTGTTACCTAATGGTGAAAGTGTTTCACGGTCGTGGCTAGTTTATTCTGGGGAATCAGATCAAGTTTTTTGCTTTTGTTGTAAGCTATTTGGAAAAACACTAAGCCCCTTTTGTAGTGGTATAAATACATGGGAGGGTTTTTCGAAAAAACTGAAAGACCATGAAAACGGCATTTCCCACCAAGAATGCTGCAGTCAATGGATGTTGCTAGCTGAAGGGATAAGAAATTCATCCACTATCGACAAACGCGAGATGAATATTTTTTTCAATGAAAGACGTTTTTGGAGAAATGTTTTAGAGAGACTTATCGACATTGCCTTGTTTCTATCGGAAAGGAATCTTGCTTTTAGAGGATCTGAAGAAGTCTTAGGATCTCCTCACAATGGAAATTTTCTGGGTATATTTGAGCTTTTGGCAAGAAGAGATCCGATCCTAAAAGAGCTTCAAGACAGAATCAAGAATAAAAACACTAAAGATCACTATTTGAGTCCTACCATACAAAATGAACTAATTGAATTGCTAGCGACAGAAGTTGAAAAAGAAAATTTACAGCAATTGAAATTGGCAAAATATTTTTCTATAATTTTGGACTGCACTCCAGATATGTCACATCATGAACAAATGTCTGTCATTCTCCGTTATGTACTATGTAACGAAGAAGCTGCTATTGTTAAAGAAACATTTTTTGGCTACTTGAGAATAAGTGACAGTACTGGGAAAGGCTTGTTGGACGCTTTCTTAGAAAAAGCGACCGAACTGCAACTCGAATTGTCTGATTGTCGAGGTCAGTCATATGATAATGGTGCTAACATGAAAGGAAAACATTCTGGGGTCCAAGCAAGAATGCTAGACATCAATCCCAAAGCTGTTTACGTGCCCTGTGCAAACCATACCCTTAACTTAGTTGTTGTTGACAGTGCTAATTCATCGACGGAAGCATTGACATTTTTTGGAGTACTTACAAGGTTGTATGTGCTGTTTTCTTCCTCTGCTCAGCGTTGGGAAATTTTGAAGAAACATGTGGAGCTGTCCATAAAGTCACAATCTGATACTCGTTGGGAAAGCAGAATTAAATGCATCAAACCTCTTCGATACAATTTAAAAGAGGTGTTGCTGGCACTGAAAGACTTGGAAGCCATTTCCATAGAAAGAAAAGATGGAAGAGCTGCCTCAGAAACAAAATCGTTGATAGCTCATTTATCAAAATGGAGTTTTCTTTTGTCGGTGTTTATTTGGTATGATATCCTATTCCAAGTCAATAAAGCAAGCAACATTCTTCAATCGTATGGAGTCTCCCTTCATACAATGGAAACGGAAATCCAGGCAACTGAAAAGTTTTTGCAAAACTATCGCACAACGGGTTATGACAGTGCCGCAACATCTGCTGTTGAAATAGCACAGGAATTGGATATTGATCCTTCTTTTCCTCCGTCAAGAAGTGGAAAGAAAAGAAGATTGTTTGATTACCAAGGTGAAGAGGAACAACGAGCTACTCCTGAACTGAAATTTAAAAGCAACTTTTTCTATCCATTAGTAGACCAGGCTATTATGTCAATAAAGGAGCGCTTTAATTTGTTACGTGAGGTTTCTTCCGCCTTTTCGTTTTTGTACACACGAGACAAACTTTTGCTTGTGCAACAAGAAAATGCTCTTCTTACTTGCTGTAAAGAGTTCCAAAAAAAGTTCGGTGACATTGATTCTGATGAAATGAGCGCTGAGCTACAGCGGTTTGTTTTAATTTTACAAAAAAAACGCAATCTCAATACGGCTCAAGACTTTCTGAACTATCTTCTAAAGACTCATTTATTTGAATTGTATCCGAATGTGTACATCGCACTTCGAATCTTACTAACTTGCCCCGTGACTGTTGCCAGCGCTGAAAGAAGCTTCAGCAAATTGAAACTGATCAAAACTTTTAATAGAACGTCTATGACAGACAGTAGACTATCTTCATTAGCCATGTTGTCAATCGAAAATGACTGCGCCCGATCTCTTGATTATGACAATGTCATAACAGCATTTGCGAACAAAAAGGTTCGCTCCAGACTATTTAAATGATACTGTGTTTTTATAACTTTTTCATGTTTTTCAGTGTCATTGCTTTCGTTTCGCAGTGTCTGCATAAATGTCCTACTGAACTCTGGCATCGGTGCCGAATTTTTTATGACTTGCACCTTCGGTATCGGCATGCTTTATTCTGACATTAGCCTGTTTACTTATGTACAAATTGTGGTGTATTTTCTTAATGCAGCTTTTCAATTTTACACCTCTAAAGTGATATGACCTGTGCGCAGGGGCTCTTGCGCTTACTTTGGGGGGGGCCCGAAGTTGGAGTGCTACGGGACTGTATGCACACGAACCACGTGACACGAAAAAGCAATGGAGTTTTGATAAGGTTGGTGTGAAAGCAATGCAATTTCCTATACCAAATTTGAACATTGATGTTTAACACCAGGTATAGGAAATACTGATTGTGATATTAAAAATGAACCGAAATACAAATTAAATTACGGTCAACACAAAGCAAAGGAAAACCAAATACGCACATATCCACTACAAGGTCATTGGGGCTTTATTTATTCTGCTGACAAATGTAGACTTCAGACATAGTCTTTCTTATTACCCAGATTGGAAAGGCAGCGAGGCTTGGTTCCTAATTGCTTTTTAACTGCAGGTTGATGGCTTGCAGCAATTTGCTGCAAAACGAAGCTTATATTTAGAACGCAAATCAAATTTGGATGATGATTAAAGCAAAACAGGATGATCACAAATAATTGATCATAATCTTGGATTTGACCCGTACAACAAGTTTACAGCATATGAGGACAACATGAGCAGATGAAAATGGCTGATAGTCTACTGGTTGAAAGACATTTTGGCCATTGAGACAGGCCACAGGTTTACTGATATTGCTTGACTTACTAATGTACAGTAGCAAACTATACCAGTTAAGCTTTATGTACCTTCTAAAAATGGTCACTGCAAACTCGAAGATATGTGTAACTACCCTTTTACATTTCTTTTAATGTTTGAAAGCCACTTGGCTTAACTTTTAAATAGCTGAAAGATAAATGTTCAAGTTGCTTTCCCAGTTTGATTTGCAGCTTTAAGTATGATTTTAGGCATCAAGAAAACCTAGTTCCTTTGCTAGCACATGTAACAACGGCATAAAAAAAAGACCATTATTATATATTCTATCCCTATCGAAGCATAGAAGATGAACCATTAAGTTTACAGTTGGAAGCCCTTTATATATTAATGGGAGTTAGGTTGGTAAAAGTTTTTGTAAGTATGGCAAATATTTAGTCAAAAGAAATGCTACCTTTTTACAGAATAAATCAAAATTTTGATAAATTTTCTTGATCTGATCTGCCACTGATAAAAAACTTCTCAAACAGCCATATCTTGTTAAATATCCAAAATTATTGTTTTTCTTCTGTACCTTTACATAGTAAAAACAAAATTTTGGTCCACCAAGATTTTTCAAACATTTTTACAACGATTGGTGCAGACGATTTATATGTCAATGCAAATGGCCTTTTAATCTGCTTACAGTAACAAAAACGTAAGTAGCAATTTTATATTTAATGGCTTAAAACAGATTGTGAGGTTATAATCTTAAATGACATCACAATACTTACCACTATTTAGTGAAAACAGCAACAGGCAGCAATATTATCCATTATCATTTTGATAGCGAACACAAAGGGTAAGGCCCATTACTAATATAGTAATGGGCCTTACCCTTTGTGTTCGCTATCTTGCGTAATGGGCCAATACATAATTTGTATTTGTAATTGCAAGGATAGAGTTATCGTTATAAAACACTAATCTTCATTTAGAACTAAGGAGGTCTGGATCAGGGGCAAAGTTAAATGTAATAAAATCCCACGTTCAAGAAAAGATTAAAATTAAACAACAATAACATCAATTTGTAACACTGGATTGAGAGGGAATATTTTTGTTTGAAAAGAGCTTAATAGGCGCCTATTGCAATATGTTATATGACTTAAAGGAAAGCCATGGCTCATTTTCATGCTATGGGCGAATTAAAGGAAACCGCGCAAGCAAAGATTTTAATGTCACAAATATTGGTACGAAAGCGGGCCCACCAAATCGTCAAATAGGTCTACCACTAAATAGTTCGTATATTTAATTGTCAAAATGACTATCATTTGGGCGACGCCATCAATTTGACTATGTTTCACTCCCCTCCCACTTACACTTTAAAAATTACTAATGATAGTTTGTGAAATCGTTCTTTCTTTTTGGATACTTTCAGTCTTGATTAATAGACCAACGTGATCACTATTACATGGAATCACCCTGGATCGGAGTCTGACATACAAAAACCATTTGCTCATACTGAAACAAAAAGTGTCTTTCCGAGTGGCACTGGTGAGAAAACTGTCGGGAACTAACTGGGGTACCTCATTTGACACTTTACGAACCTCCACTTCAGCACTTGTATTTGCACCAGCTGAGTATTGTGCCCCTGTCTGGTGCCAAAGCACCCACACAAAAACACCTAGACGTACCTTTGAATGAAGCAATGCGGATCGTCTCTGGCTGCATCCGTCCCATCCCTTTGAATTTTTTACCACCACTCTCGGGAATACAGCCACCAAGCTGTCGCCGGAACAAACTCTGTAAACGCTTATACTACAAAGCAGATAACACTGACCATCTTCTACACAACACCTTGTACAGCAAAACCTCTCCCAAAAGGCTTAAATCTCGCAAACCTCTTCGCCCATTTCTGGAATCACTACAAGGCTATTACCCTCAGCAAGAACCAATACCACATAAACTGCAACCACACATCCAAGACTGGTCAAACAAATCCCTAGGACATGGCCTCCCACGAAAAGCCTGGGTCCAACTAAATAGATTGCGAACCGGAATAGGAAAATTTGATGACTCAATGGTGAAATGGGGATTTGGTAATGACAATCTATGCCAGTGTGGAGAACCCCAAACTGCATACCACATTGTCAATGACTGCAAATCAATAGGACCTCCCGCAACCTAACCGATGTTGACAACCCCATACTCAAACGATATCTGATGAACTTCAACTTCTGATGAGATTGTCATGCGAACGAACGAACGAACTACTACATGTACAGAAACTATGGCTTATATTTACTAAAACATTTTGTTGTTGCTCTCACAAATGTTTGTACGGTGAAGCTGGCACAGCTGCATTAATTGATATGTTTCAAATAATCATGGGTAATACAGTAGTACGCCCTGCCGGGGTAAAATCGCACCATACTTAGGAGAAACATTTTTTCTATTTTGCTTGATAATAATTTTATAGAATTGCCGGAATCAAACCTGAAAATTTGGAAAAAGCAAAGACTCATTTGATTTCTATAAGCATACCTGAGGAAGGAAAAATGAATATGAATCATAATGCGTAACCAGCAAGGACTTGAGAAAGTTTGAGGAAAAAATAAAATTATCAACGTCACTGCGCTAAATCGCACCACATGGAAAATATTGTTGGTATTTTGCTTTATAATAGCTTTATAGAGCTACTGGCATCAAACCAAACATTCGGGGAAATCAAGGACTTTTTTCGCGGCCCAGTGCAAGTCAAGCAGGGGGAAAAGAACATGTTACATAATGCGTAGCCAGCGAGAACTTCAGAAAGTTGAAGAGGAAATCAAAAGAAAACGGCGTTTGCAATTTTGATTTAGAATAGCTTAATATCAGAAACGTGTTCCCTACTTCCAACTACGGAAAACGCAAGGCTCCCTTGGGTTCGTCTCAGCAATTAACAGACCACATAGACCTAAGGCATAGCCAGGATCTTGAAGTGAGATATTCTCTTAGGAAAAGGACCACAAAAATTGTGAAAATCTTATGTGCAGTAAACACATAAACTTTTGGTAACTCTTCATACTAGAGCCTGATAAGTGAAGCCGGATTTTCCGGCTGAACTGACACTCTCAATCTCCACGTTAATGATGGGGACTTTGGGGGCGACGCCGTCGTATATACTATAAAGCAAGGATTCGTTCTTATGCTGATACGCTGCCTATTAAGGTAGCCTATTTTATAAAACCAAAACGATAACAATTTGTAAAACTGAATATACAGAAAACAATAGCCGCTTTTGTCGCTATGGCAAAAACAAGACCAATAGCGCGGGCAAATAAGAACTTAATACCACAAATATAAGTTGAAAAGGGGCAGCACTATGGCGACCTTACGGGATACAAACTGTGGATCATTAATGTTTTGCTGAAATAATGTGGGTGACTCATAAACGTTCTCGTTCTTTTCGTGCGCTCGTTGTTGTACTATGATCGTTATTGTAAATCATCCGTTGGCCTACAACAGGTCATAAAAGAACATACGTAGCTATCTATCATGATGTAACAATACTGGGTGACTAAGCCGTATGGCTAGGCGTGGTTCCGTCTGACGTGCGATGGAGTGACCTAGCAAACAAGCATATAAAACGAAGCATTGTTATTTTCATTGATTCTATACTTTTCTATTCGATGCATTCGATTAAAAATTGAAGTTCAAAATTCATTGGCTTGAATCCAAATTCGATGCGATTAAATCAAGATTCGTGCTTTCAACGTCGTGCTGTGATTAAATACATTCGTTCTTGGAGTCAGACGTGCTGTGGAAACTCGATCCCCACAATTTTGGTGACCTCGACGAACTTATATTCCACAATTTTGGTGACCTCGACGAACTTATCTTCCACAGCACTACATCGCAAAATAGGCTTATTAATAAATAGTTTTTTTCGTTCACTGTGAAAGCAATCACCATTTCGCCGCTACAATCAGTTTCGGTTATGTACAATTCCTTCTCTCTCACAAGTATTAACAATAATTTGTGGCAAGATTCTTTGTGAGCATTGCCAGTCATAATTAAGAGAATATGATGATCACAATTCTGTGTACAAGATATGTGAAAGTGGATAAAATTCATTAACTTTTTACTACAGCTGAAACAAGAGCCCGATGGATCAATCCGGCGCAGCCAGTTGAACCGAAATACTAAACCTCGACATTACTGACAAAGGGCCCCTGCCGGGTGACGCTGGCAAAGCCGGCTAGTAACTTCATATAAAAAAGATATAAGGGGTGGCGCAAAAAAAAAGATAACACTCTTCATTTTAGAATTTTTCAAAAATTATCAAAGCTATGGTTCTTATATTTGGTACACATCATGAAAGACATTTAACACTTTCGTTAAAAATTTCAGCTTTGCAGCTTGAATGATAGTGAAATTGTAGCATTTTAAAAATTTCTGACCAAAAAGTTCAACGCCGATCACGCGTCTGCCATGCCAGTCACGCATGACAGATGCGTGTTCAGTGATACTGCATAGGAGCATCAGTCGACTTAACCCACAGTAGATTTTTTTAGACAACATGGTTTTAGTGAGGGAGATAAAGCTGTTATTCAGGCGTGTTGGACTGAGAAAGGATGGGAAGCTAGGAAAATTGTTAGGGAGTTTCCTGGCAAAGGATGGAAAATGGTGTCAGTGCATCGACTAATCAATTAGGTGAAACAAATTGATACTACTGGGAGAAAGACCGGAAATTACACACTAGGAACTGCTACAACGGAAGAAAACAAACAATGTGTTAAGGAAATGATTGCTTCCCAAGAAGAATGCCCTGGAACACATAAATCCCAACAACAAATTGCTTCACAATTGCAGGTAAGCAGGCAATCAGTGCAGATAATGACTAAGAGCCTTTGCTTTGAAGTATTTAAAAGGATCAGGGTTTCATGACGGGATGCAAATGTTCGAACAAAACTCTATGTAGGAACTTCTATGACCAATATTCAAATGAAGATGTGAAAAAATTTGTGTTCACGAATGAGAAGGACTTTACGCTGGAAATTGCTCGCAACCCACAGAATGACATGGTCTATGATGAACGTAAAAAGGACATCCCTGCAAATCACCTTTATCATGAATCCTGCCGCTTTACAAAAAAAGGTCATGGTTTCCGATGATGTCAACTGAAATGGTAAAACTGACATCTACTTTGCAGATAACGAAAACTACCAAAGTTAACTCTGAGTGTTACATGAAATTACTGGATGAGAGACTTCTACCAGATGTTCGCAGAATGTACCCAAATAAAGATTATGTTTTTCAGCAAGATGAAACCACATCACATACCAGACGTGCCACTCATAGCTATCTGGAAGACAGTACTCCAAGATTCATTAAAAAAGATGAATGCCCCCCCCCCCGCCCAATCTCCAAATTGCAATTCCATGGATTACAGTGTACGGGACTCGCTTTCAGGGAAAGTTTACAGCGGAAAAACGAATTTTTTAAAGAAGATAAACTAAAAGATGCAATTAGACAGAAATGGAGAGAAATACCTCAAGATGAAGTTTGAAAGGCGATTTTGTCTTGGAAAAAACGGTTGCAAGCGATTTGCGATGAAAGCGGAGGCCACATTGGTAACCTGTTTGATTAGCCTAAATGCGTCAATGGCATTGTAATCATTTTCGGCACTGCATTTTCTGGCAACTAATTGTAAAAGCGATGGTGTATCTTCGTCTTTGTACTTATAAAACTGAAATTTTCAACGAAAGTGTTAAATGTCCCTGTTATAATGTGTATTAAATATAAAAACCATAGCTTTGATAGTTTTTAAAAAATTCTAAAATGAAGAGTGTTATCGTTTTTTTGCGCCACCCGATTTATGTTAGAAATCGAAAAGGTTGTGAATAGTAACGAAAAGTTTGTTTTTTATGCACTTCCATAATTCCTGTACACACAATAGTGATCATCTTATTCCATAGATCAAGGCTGGTAATGCTCACACAAAGATAGAATGTTGTCACCAACGATCATTAATTCTTTTAAAGTGTCTGAGGGGTGGGGGGATTGAAATACAGTCCAAAATGATCGTGGCTGCCAAATGGTGGTAGTTTTCATTGATTCAGAAATGAACAATTTGATAATAAGCCGATCAGTGCAACCCTTTTTGTATTTTCATTTCTGATATTACGTTTTTTGGTTGCGCTATTAATCTTATTTCCAGCAGAGTGGCAAAGGCGGCTATGTCTTCCCAAAGTTATTAACCTGTTTTTGTAGGCGCCCATCAATCCAAGGTATTTTCAGACAAAATATTTTCTCTAAATAATTGGTGGGTGGTACAAAACTTCAACGTCGCTGTTGATATCCACTGCACTCTTTTTCATAAATAAATGAATTATAGAAGTTGTTGTTGCTAGGTAGCAATTTTCAAGGCGACCTCCAATTAAGAGAGATCTGCCTCGAGCATCACACTAATGTAAAAAAGAAAATATTGCTCAAAATAATCACCAACATCATACGGTACCATACAGCAATCTATTACATGACGTCAACAACCCATGACCAATTTCGATCTTCTGGGGTCTCGCTAGGCGAGTGTAAAAAACACTCAATAATAAAAATGCTGAAAAAAAACAAATTTGCCATTGAGTGCAAAAAAATGCAATAAAAAACAATATAATACTGCAATACCTATATCATGGGGTCTCAATTAAGGACATACGCGCATAAAATGGACAGAAACGCACATCGGTAAGCCTTAATAAGGGTGTGGGATCATTGTTAAGACTTTTGTCATTTCACAAATTATAGAGGTTGCTAGGTAGCAATTTTTCAGGCAATCTCCCATTAACTCCCTCCATTCTTTCCTCCTCCAGAAATCTCTTTATTCTGGGGGACTTTAACTGCTATCACCTCCTCTGGGACCCAAGAGGTACTTCCGACTCCCGCGGGGAGAAAGTATTCGACTGGGTGTAGGAATCACCAGTTTCGTTAGCTGGCGATCGTATGTAAAACTGTCGATCTTTGCTGCAGCTTCTCCCTGATCAAATTGTTTAACAAAAGAATGGATTCATTTATAAACGAATTGAAAAGAACATACCGAACTGAATAAAACTAAACAAAACGGAACCAACTGAACTGAACTGAATTGCACTGAATAACGTGAAAGCAAAGTTAAATGATTTAAACAATTCCAAAACATGCTTAAAGCAAAATCAGAAACTTAAAATGTGCCCTAATTAACTAAACTGCGCAAACAAAGAAATCAACCAAAAGCGCTGAAAAGATAAAGTGATACAAGACAACTTAGATCAAAAACACTGTTAACATAAAAACCGGGTTCGAAACCGCTACATAGCAGCCCCCAGAGGTTGAGGTACAGTAGTATCCAACCTTTTAAAACTGATGTAGCGATACGAAAGCAAACAGTTAAAATATAGGCTGCAAAACATTTAATACATGCGACATAGCAACATAGAATTATGCAACGCAATGTAAAGATGTTGCAGTGACCGGTTGCTGTTTCTACATGACATATGAAAATGGTCACTACAAGAAATTGGCGGTGCCGGCGAATAGCAATGCTATTATATACTGTGGTAGGCAAAATAAAATATCCGATAGGTGATCCTAACACAAAGGCATGCGATGTGCCATAGGAAACTATCGAGGGTAACTGGCAATAGCGGTAGTGAAGTTAAATCAGAAAATGAATTCGTTAACTCCACAAGACTGTGCGACACGGCCAGTGTCGCATATAACTAAAAACCAGTGCCGGAAAAGTTTTCCCAATGCCTAAATAGAACAAAATGTAGTCCATATAGATTAAAAGGTAAAAACATGACAAAATTATTGAAAACCTGGCAGGTCTCGTGAAATACTAAACAATCAAACCGCAAAACCAAATAACGTAAAAGCACCTAGATTCTGACTACATACCAATTCTTCTTTCTGTCCCTCTCTCTCCGGTCTTTCGCCCCAACGAGCGTCTCCTTTCCTTCAACTTTTAGAAAGCTCGCTGGAATGACTTTGGCTCCTACTTTGACTCGCACTGTCCTTCTGCAGAGAAATACTCGTCTCTTTCTCTTTCCTCTGCTGCTGTTCTTTTTACCTCTCTGGCACTGAATGCGGCCAAATCTTGGCAGCACGGCAGACGACTTGCTCTTCTCTCTCACCTAAATCTAACCCTAAATATGTGCACTCTCTTCTTCGCTCTATCGCTGGCTCTTCTTCCTCGTGTTCTTCCTCTCATAACTTTCCCAACTGTTCTTCTCCCTGGGAATCGGCTTCGGTCTACGCCGCTTACCTGAGATCCCACTTTTCCATTTCTCAGCCAAAGGCCCTGGGTAGCAGAGCCAGAGGCTACCTCTCTGAGCTCGGCCGAGCCACGTGCCATGTGGAGTCTCATTCGTCCTTTTGCTCTCCTTTCACTCTTGCTGAATTTCTTGCGGTTGCTTCCAACCTTTCCTCCTCCTCCGCCACTGGCCCAAACAAAGTTGCCCATCCCATGCTAAAGCACCTTCCTCGCTCTGGCATGGATTTTCTTCTTCACATCTTCAATCTCTCCTGGTCTTTGCATTCCTTTCCTTCCATCTGGAAGACATCTTCCATTATTCCCATTCACAAGATGGGAAAGCCTCTGGACTCTCCTGCTTCCTTCCGGCCTATCTCTCTCACCATCTGCGTATCAAAGTTTTTTGAACGCATCATTCTATCCCGTCTACTCTTCTTTCTGGAATCTAATTCCATTCTATCTCCCCGCCAAGCCAGTTTCCGCCCTGAACGATCTACCCTTGATGAAATTCTTTATCTTCTCCAGTTCGTTTCGGATGGATTATACAAACCCAGGCCGGGCTCTCGAACGATCCTGTCTACTATCGATTTCTCTAAAGCTTTCGACTCTGTCTGGCATCCTGCCCTTTTCCACAAACTGATTTCGGCTGGCGTCCGTCCTTGCTTTGCTCGATGAACTCAATCTTTTCTTTCTGATAGGCGCGCTTCTGTGGTCTATCAAAATCACAAAAGTCGTTGCTTTCGAGTCCGTCGAGGTGTTCCGCAAGGATCTGTTCTTGGCCTTGTACTTTTCTCTCTCTTCATTAATGATCTTCCGGTCTCTCTGCCTTCTTCCGTCAGCTGCTCTCTTTACACTGACGTTCTGGCCATTTGGTCCTCATTCCCCTCGGTTCCTACTGCGGTGGAGGCCACACAAGGAGCTCTGTTTCGATCGGAGCGCTGGTCTGAGTACTGGTGTCTTCCTCTCAATCCGAGCAAATGTGAGGCCTCCTTTTTCTCAGTGGATCCCCACCAAGGTAACCTCGAGCCCAACCTCCTCCTACTCGGCTCCCGCATCCGTTTCAATCCCACTCCAACTTTTCTTGGGGTCACCTTCGACTGCACTCTTTCCTTTTCTAAGCATGTATCTTCGCTGGAGGCCAAGTTCTTCCCACGTCTCAAGGTCTTACGCTGTATCTCTGCATCATCATGGGGCCCTTCTAAGGAGTCCATCTCCCTTCTGTATAAATCTTTTCTTCGGCCCATTCTCACTTATGCTCCACCTGGATGATTTTCTTTCTTGAGCATTGTTGTGAACCAAGGCCGCAAGTTGATGTCTGGCTTTATTCAATTAATAAAGCACTTATCACAGTTAGCAAACATATAAAAATAGCTGTAAAATAAAACGTTATAAGGAAACCAAAATATAGCTTATCAAACTAAAGATTCATTAATACAATTAATTAGCTGACTGTGATTGCTCTACAGTCATGGTTACTGCAGCAAGCTAATTGCTTGCACAACGCAGATAATGCAACTGATTGTAAGGCTCGAAGGCACAAGAAAACTACGCATTAGCAAATTAGGCACGCGAATAGTTGTAGTAGAAACATTTACTACATTCCTCCCTACTAACAAAACTTAGTTACAAATGATGTAAACAACAGTACAACACAATATTAATTCACGTTAACAACATAGTAACTGATTGCTGAAGAGATGTCAATCAGTAAGATATGGGATTTCTATATCTTTCTGGCTGTTTACGAATGCGTCGTGATCGACGTACACCCGAGTTGCTAATATTAGCAGAGTCATTTTGTAACCGTTCATTGCCGAGTTGAGTGGTAGGTTCTAAATTATGTTTGTCTGTTTGTTTTAAGGGTTTTTGGACGTTTTCTACTTCCGCTGTAGTACCAGTTGCCGGTAAGTCATTAGTTAACTCGGAAGAAGACTCAATTGCAGTAGTTCTCGGGCAGGGAGCTAAATCAGTTGTTGATACTGTGCTTTCACGACCGTCTGGAAAACGGATATGCGCAAAACTGGGGTTAGCATCGAGTAAATCAACTTCGTCAACCAAAGGTTCACCTTTATTTCGAACAATCGGCGTAACAAAACTGGTCCTTTTTGTAGTAGCCAAGAAGATAGACTTTTCCCTAGCATGGACCGTCTTTCAAAACCAAAAAATCTTTCATGTGGTGTGCTGTTAGTTGACGAACACAATAGGGACCTAACAGCATGCAAAGCATCGGGAAGCACATCTTGCCACCTTTCAACAGGGATTTGTTGGTCGCAAACCATTAGCTGAACAGTTTTCTAAATTGTTTTATTTATCCGCTCAACTTGAGAATTACCAGTCGGGTGGTAAGGGGTACAACGACTGGCAGCTATTCCTCGTTTGAGTAGATAATTCCTTAAATCTCTGGCCATAAAAGGAGCCCCGCGATCGCTGTGCACGTACATTGGCAGGCCAAACAGAACAAACAGCTGAGTTAGGTTTCTGATTACAGTAGCAGTTGATAGGTCTTTGCACGGAAAAGCGAAAGGATATCGAGAGTACTCATCCGTCACAATAAAAATATATGGAGCTGGTCCAGGCACAGGTTCCTTGAAGTCAATACTTATACGCTACCATGGGCGTGTAGCTTTTATAAGCGATTCTTCTTCTTTTTTGTAAAATCGAGGTTTTATCTTTGCACAAATTTTACAATTGCTGCATACTCGTTTTACATCGTCTCAGAAAATGGAAGAGTTTTAGCCCTGACAAAATGAACTAACTGGGTGATTCCAGGATATCCCAACTTCTTGGGAATGTCTGCGAGATCGCAAGAGTAGGTGCTAGCAGCCACTTGTATGCGTGACAAGGAATCGGGAACTACATTAAGTTTGCCAGGGCGATGGTGAATATGATAATCGAAACAACCCAACTCGGTTCTCCACAATTGAATTTTCCGGTTTTTAACTTTGCTTTGCCTGTTTTATCGAGCATAAAAGATAGAGCGCGTTGATCAGTAACCAGATCAAAACATTTGCCATAGAGGTAATGACTCCATCGCCTAACAGCTTCCAATATAGCGAGAGCTTCTTTTTCAACAACAAGATAAACCTTCTCGCTCTTATTGAGTGTTTTTGAAAAAAAAAGCAACAGGTCTTCCTTCTTGACTTAAAGTAGCAGCTACAGAATGTTCAGAAGCATCGCAGTCAACTTGAAAAGATAAATCATCTCTGATATATGATAGGCAGCAATTGAGAAGAGTTTCCTTTAGAGATTCAAATGCCTCGGCAGACTCTTTAGACAAAGGGAAATCATTACCAGTAATAGCCAAATTAAGAGGCCGAATACGCTCAGAAAACTGAGGAATCCAACGTGCGTAGTAAGCAAACATACCTACTAATCGTTGCAGCGCTGATTTGAAAGTTGGCAATTGTAAGTTCATTAGCGGTTTCAGTCTTTCAGGGTCGGGTCGAATAACGCCATGCGATATGCGATAACCCAGTAAATCTATCTCAGATTTACCAATAATCGACTTCGACTCGTTAAAAGTCAAATTGTTTTTTGCAGCAGCTTTAAGAAGAGCGTTTAAATTTCAATTATGATCTTCCTTATTGGCTCCCACAACAGTGATATTGTCCAAATAAGCGTATGTCCCTTGCAGTTTGTATTTCCGAATGATTTCTTGAATTATTCTTTGAAAATGCGACACCTCGTTGGTAACGCCAAAAGGAAGTCTAGAATATTGATAGAGCCAGAGACGTAGCAGCCGCCCCCCAAACCCCCCAATTGGGGGGGGGGGGGGCCAGGCCAACTTTGGGGGCCCAAGTTAGTCTGAAATTGCTTTTTAGCTACGTGACTATTTTCAGTTCAGCAGACTTGTTTACAACCGATTTAAACTGTAGGAAGAAATTGGCTTGTGACATCATAAGTGAATGCGACGTCATTTTATCTCGCAGAATCTAGAATATTTCGATTGATTTTCTGGTAGAATCTTGAATATTCGATTGACGTAACAATGCCGTTGTTACGCAACAATCATAGAATGGTCTGGAATTCTGTTTGGCTATAAATACCGGGACAATATATATACACTGCAGAGTGCAGATAAAGTATTTTATTGACATTGTATAGAATGAAACGTTCAAAACGTGGTGCTCAAAAGAGAAAAGAAGCAGCCACTGCTCGAGATGCTGTAGCGAAATTGCCCAAGATGACAGATTTTTTCAAGATTACTGAGCAGAGTAGACCTGGCACTAGTACCGAGAGGGATGAAGAAAACTATAGTGTACAAGAAAAAGAAGACTATGACGATCAGCATCAAAGTGATTGTGAATTTCCAGAAAATGTAAGCTGTGATTTACCTGCCAATACACAACCTTCAATATCAAAAATAACTGAATCTCAATTTACCCCTATCCCTGATGACCCATGTAAATGGCCTGAAAGTATTTCTGATGCTCAACGATGTGATATAGTAAAGCGTGGACCACATCAACTAATAATGAATTTTCCATATAATAACACAACTCCAAGGCGACGTTTTTCCTCCAACCATTGTAAACGTGTGTTACCTAATGGTGAAAGTGTTTCACGGTCGTGGCTAGTTTATTCTGGGGAATCAGATCAAGTTTTTTGCTTTTGTTGTAAGCTATTTGGAAAAACACTAAGCCCCTTTTGTAGTGGTATAAATACATGGGAGGGTTTTTCGAAAAAACTGAAAGACCATGAAAACGGCATTTCCCACCAAGAATGCTGCAGTCAATGGATGTTGCTAGCTGAAGGGATAAGAAATTCATCCACTATCGACAAACGCGAGATGAATATTTTTTTCAATGAAAGACGTTTTTGGAGAAATGTTTTAGAGAGACTTATCGACATTGCCTTGTTTCTATCGGAAAGGAATCTTGCTTTTAGAGGATCTGAAGAAGTCTTAGGATCTCCTCACAATGGAAATTTTCTGGGTATATTTGAGCTTTTGGCAAGAAGAGATCCGATCCTAAAAGAGCTTCAAGACAGAATCAAGAATAAAAACACTAAAGATCACTATTTGAGTCCTACCATACAAAATGAACTAATTGAATTGCTAGCGACAGAAGTTGAAAAAGAAAATTTACAGCAATTGAAATTGGCAAAATATTTTTCTATAATTTTGGACTGCACTCCAGATATGTCACATCATGAACAAATGTCTGTCATTCTCCGTTATGTACTATGTAACGAAGAAGCTGCTATTGTTAAAGAAACATTTTTTGGCTACTTGAGAATAAGTGACAGTACTGGGAAAGGCTTGTTGGACGCTTTCTTAGAAAAAGCGACCGAACTGCAACTCGAATTGTCTGATTGTCGAGGTCAGTCATATGATAATGGTGCTAACATGAAAGGAAAACATTCTGGGGTCCAAGCAAGAATGCTAGACATCAATCCCAAAGCTGTTTACGTGCCCTGTGCAAACCATACCCTTAACTTAGTTGTTGTTGACAGTGCTAATTCATCGACGGAAGCATTGACATTTTTTGGAGTACTTACAAGGTTGTATGTGCTGTTTTCTTCCTCTGCTCAGCGTTGGGAAATTTTGAAGAAACATGTGGAGCTGTCCATAAAGTCACAATCTGATACTCGTTGGGAAAGCAGAATTAAATGCATCAAACCTCTTCGATACAATTTAAAAGAGGTGTTGCTGGCACTGAAAGACTTGGAAGCCATTTCCATAGAAAGAAAAGATGGAAGAGCTGCCTCAGAAACAAAATCGTTGATAGCTCATTTATCAAAATGGAGTTTTCTTTTGTCGGTGTTTATTTGGTATGATATCCTATTCCAAGTCAATAAAGCAAGCAACATTCTTCAATCGTATGGAGTCTCCCTTCATACAATGGAAACGGAAATCCAGGCAACTGAAAAGTTTTTGCAAAACTATCGCACAACGGGTTATGACAGTGCCGCAACATCTGCTGTTGAAATAGCACAGGAATTGGATATTGATCCTTCTTTTCCTCCGTCAAGAAGTGGAAAGAAAAGAAGATTGTTTGATTACCAAGGTGAAGAGGAACAACGAGCTACTCCTGAACTGAAATTTAAAAGCAACTTTTTCTATCCATTAGTAGACCAGGCTATTATGTCAATAAAGGAGCGCTTTAATTTGTTACGTGAGGTTTCTTCCGCCTTTTCGTTTTTGTACACACGAGACAAACTTTTGCTTGTGCAACAAGAAAATGCTCTTCTTACTTGCTGTAAAGAGTTCCAAAAAAAGTTCGGTGACATTGATTCTGATGAAATGAGCGCTGAGCTACAGCGGTTTGTTTTAATTTTACAAAAAAAAACGCAATCTCAATACGGCTCAAGACTTTCTGAACTATCTTCTAAAGACTCATTTATTTGAATTGTATCCGAATGTGTACATCGCACTTCGAATCTTACTAACTTGCCCCGTGACTGTTGCCAGCGCTGAAAGAAGCTTCAGCAAATTGAAACTGATCAAAACTTTTAATAGAACGTCTATGACAGACAGTAGACTATCTTCATTAGCCATGTTGTCAATCGAAAATGACTGCGCCCGATCTCTTGATTATGACAATGTCATAACAGCATTTGCGAACAAAAAGGTTCGCTCCAGACTATTTAAATGATACTGTGTTTTTATAACTTTTTCATGTTTTTCAGTGTCATTGCTTTCGTTTCGCAGTGTCTGCATAAATGTCCTACTGAACTCTGGCATCGGTGTCGAATTTTTTATGACTTGCACCTTCGGTATCGGCATGCTTTATTCTGACATTAGCCTGTTTACTTATGTACAAATTGTGGTGTATTTTCTTAATGCAGCTTTTCAATTTTACACCTCTAAAGTGATATGACCTGTGCGCAGGGGCTCTTGCGCTTACTTTGGGGGGGGGCCGAAGTTGGAGTGCTACGGGACTGGCTCGACATTTACATTTTGTTGCAAACGATAAGAAAGGACAATCTTTAACCCCTCGTCTTTTTCTTGGGTGATCACTAAGTATTTTGCACGGAGTAGGCTACATATTAAAACTTTTAGACTTTGTATTTTTCAATGAATCTTTTGATGGATAATGCCAAAGATCCATGCTATTGAGAAAGAGTAGACAAAATGTACCAAAGGACTTAGTTTTTCTAGAAATTGCTATTTTGTGAAATGCCGGCACTAAAATTTGTGTTCACATATTGCTGGAAAGCAAATTTCCTAACCTTTCAAAAGATAGTAATTGCTAGTACTTTATTACGTTTTTATATGAAAGTCACCTGTTTTTTGGGAGGGATAGAAAATTACACCACAGGTCTTAAAGTTTATTTTTTTCAGTATAAAAACTAATATTAATTGTGCATATTGTACACTATCGGAATCACCTTGAAATAACCTTTAATTTGTTGAAAAAAGTTTGAAAATCAGTTGAGAAATGAAGTCACAAATCAAGTTTTTTAATAAACTAATTTTGCAAAAAGGTTGCAATTCTTGAAAACATCTTGATATTATGATCTGCGGTAGCAAACATTTGTGTTAATCGTACTTGACATAATAGAGCCAGTTTAAGCGTGCAAGGGAAAAAGAGAACAAAAATGTTTAGAGGGCTTGAAGTGCATAAATAAAGGAGTTGTAGCGTGTCGCGCCACGCACTTCAACGAGCTGCCATGCCAAGCATCTTTTTGTCCTGTTCTTATGTTTTTGTTATTTTGCTTTCGACGGCTCAGCACCTTACTCCCGCCGTTGTGAGTGATTTTAGTTTTTACTATGTGTATTATTATTGTACGAGTCTAAAATCACACACACACATTTTTATTAGGACTAGATAATGTTTATTTTTTGTCTTCTCATGGTAGCTCGTTAATCGGCTTGCCTTTCCCGCCATCATTTTGTTGTTCTATTGTTTTTATTCAGGTGACGTGCGCAGTGACCTGGTTTATATAGACATGCGCAGCGACCTAGTTTTTGGTGACGTATTTTGTTGCCGACCATGCGGTCGGAGATTTTCTGCTCTCTTTCGTTGTGGTAGGCGGACGTGCTGTAGTTATCTGCCACAACCTCTTTCATCGCTGGACGTCGTAGAGAACCGACGTGATTTTAGTGGTCTGTCATAACTGCGTGAATTGATGCAATAAAATATTACTCTCGAGCTTCCTTCCTTGCGACTGCCATAGTTCCCTGCAATTGAGGTTCAGTCAGCACGCTCTTGCTCTGAGGAACTTATTTTTCATGGAGTGCTCGTAGCATAGTCAAATAAGCTTTTATTGTTGTAAAGTTACTTTTATCGAAAGCAGCTTATCAATATCTTCTAAAAGAACGTTCAATTGCGTTTGTGCCAACAGTAGCCTACTTTTTGAGAAAGAACAAAAACATATTAGGCACCTGCAGGTAATATGGCCCACTGCTCCGATCTCCGTATCTAAGAGAAGAAATATTTTTCAATTTTTGTGAACTTGGAGTGGATCCATATTTGTATTGATTCGCACAGTTAGGGTTAGATCTGTGCAGTAATGAGTTTGCTACAGTGAAACAAAAGTTTGAAATCTTGAAATTGAGCGTTTTTATAAAATCTAGGATTTTTCACCCTTCCAAAAAGGGGGTGTATGGTTGGGAAAACTTTAATTTCTTTTTAGCAGGGCAGGAAGGGATTGCTTCAGTTAAACTAAGTAGTTTTGTGTGCTTAAAAAGATTTAAGCATTAGTTTAATTGATATGAAATTGTTCGAGAGCCGTTGCTGGTAATAAGGCCCCCCTCCATTTGATTGAATGTGCACCTGTGATTGTGTTAGTGTGCATACAGTACTGTAAGTGTGAACACACCTGTCTTTGCATGTACGCTATAGTGATTTTGAGTACACCATTTGATTGTGAGAATTTAGGGAGTACACCTTTCTTTTAACGAAAATGTGATTGCTTAATTTTAAATTTAGTTGTGTACAGCATAGTAATGATCTGAATTTAGGGTACGTTTGCCCGCATGTTTTTCGATCCCTACGATTTAACCAGTAGCTACAAAAGATATTCAGGACCTCTTGTTAATGTTCCTGAGCATCTTCATGCTTCATTTAATGCAAAAACATTACAAAATATCCATTAGTTGGTCTACAAAATTTCTTAAATAGCTTGACAATCTTGGGCCTTATTACCTGCATGTGCATCTAATATGGCCCAAAAAAAAACTTTTTTTTAAAATAGCCTCATGGAAACCCTGAACTTCATCCGACCTTCAACGTTTGATATATCATGTGTAACAACTTACTCTTCTTCCATGCACAGTTTGACCAGAAACTTTCAAGTAGTTTTTAAGAAATTTGAGAAAGTTTGTTAGGGTGGCCATATTACCTGCAGGTACCTTTGTTCAATGAAACGTTAATTGTGACGTCATTTTAGACCCAAACAAATGAAAGTTTTTGAAACGTGTCAAGTCGGAAGCTGGTTTTTGTTTGGGCAAAAAGCTGCTGTTCTCTGTCATGTAAATTCAAAAATATTTTGATTATGACGTCACGAACACCCTTATGATACTCACCACGGAATGGTGATTAGTCGCGCCAACTTTGATGCTTGTACCTCCAGCAGTCTCAGAGGAGTTAAAACAGACACACAGACAGAATTGCGCTTTATGTATTAGATTATCTCCAGTTTCTCAATTAATATTTATGAATTCATAGTCGCTTTAAAACAGTGCTCTTTAATTTTTCTAGCGTCGTGGAATCCTTGCCGTACTTTTGCAAATATCACAGAAACCCAATTACAAAGAATTTATCAGCACTGTTTTTTTTGCACGAAAACCTCAGTTTAAGAGTTTTCAAACTGGGGTTCGCGAGAGAAAGTTTTGGGGGATTAAACAAGTTTCTCGTACAGGTACATCAAAGACCTTCGACATTAGCATATGCAAAGTCTATTGCTTCCACCTATTCTATATTTCCAACATTTTTTTTGAGATCGTCTTTGCGAAATTGATTATTTTGCCAGTTTTGTAACAGAAAATCATTTATTTTTCAAGACCTTTTTTGGAAATCAACTTTTACCAAATCCAATTCTGCTTATGCTACATCATTTTATGATGATTCGTTATACATCCAGATTTAACTATAGGGTTTGTAGCAAAAAAAATTGAAAATCCTGCCTTTGTTCCGTGGCAGCATTAATTACAAGTCATTAAATCATAAATTGTTGCGCGAGTGAACAACTACAGTCAACTTCGGATAAAAGAGATCCGCCGAGACCAGCTTAATCAGTCTCTTATAACCGACTTATTAGTTTATATTGAAAATCATTTGGGACCTTTTGCGTAGTCCCTTATATCCGAAGTTGACTGTAGTTGTATCGCATTCTTCGGTCCTAACCCCTTGCTATTTTCAATCTTTCAATACAATGAACTTTTTGCTTTGCTGTGTATTGGTGACGCAATAACTTAACTGAAATTTCATCTGCGCTTGAAGTCGAACAAAATGCCAATTACGTTGATTAGGTCAGGAGTTTACATTAGAGTTGTTAAAACATTCTCGAAAATTAGAAAAAGAAACGTAATGTTATGCCAAATAAAAAAGGAGCCTTCAGTGCTTACGGAACCCTCTCATTGAACCCTAGTACTCCGCGGAACTCAAGTTGAAGAGCTCTGCTTTAAAGTAACAGCTAAATTTTGTTATTTACCGGTGGGTGAAAAAAATTGTATAATTAAGTTTAAATTATATACTTGAAGCTGTGCTACTCCCCAAGGTCTGGACTAGAGATCGTAGGTAGAACAGGAGTCGCCAAGAAGCGAACGGTGCAAAAAGCTTGTACCTGGACAAGACAAAATGTGATGAGAAGTGTCCAGCGTCGAATAACCGCGGGCGCTGCATAAAAGATTTTCAATTTTGCCAACTATACAACAATAAAAGTTTAAGGTTCCTCTCTGGTGAAAATAACATAAAATACCGAATTTTTCCAATTTTCTATTCTCCATCACTTTGACTATGCTGAATTCGATTTTGCTATCAGATTTGACAAAAAACAACCGGAAATATTGGTATTCTTACAGGCTGCATGCTTTTCTCCTTACAGTTGAAATACAGTACCGGTACCAGCACTTTGCCTTCATTTTTCTCGTAATTGGTCTCAGCGCCACAATGTTCTACAATTCAAATCATCAAAACTGCCACATTTCTGGTGCTATCATGCTGAAATTTTGTATACAGAATGTGGAACATATGTGCTTCATTCTCTAGTTATGATTTTGCTCTACCACAATTAGTTTTGTTGTTATACTGGATATGCATATTATTTAGGCGTAATATTCATAAATCATTAAATTGATATGCCTCTAGAAATGGCACTGGTGATTTTTTTCAAAAATGCTGACTACAGCTTGTCATATATGTTATTATGATGTGAATCGCAGAATTTGAATGCGTTCTATTGACAATTACAAGAGAAGTATGAATTTTTGCGAGCATACTCAATTTTTTCTCAATCCGCCATTTTGGATGCTAATTTGTGGAAATGACGCAAATGCTGCAAACAACTTCCTATCACCAACTATGTGGACATACAATCGATCTTTGAACATGTTTCAAAATTTTCATCACCCAGATCACCAGGGAGGAACCTTAACAGAAAGCTGTGTCTGTTGCAGCGAAGACGAGAAAAAGCTCAGCGAGGGTTTCAAGGTAACCGGCGCAATGATGTAGTGGTGAGAGCGTCCGCATTGCAGTCGGTAGACCTGGAGTTTATTCCCTAAGTCGAGTCATACCAAAAGACTTTAAAAACTGGTATTCACAGCTTTCATGCTTGGCGCTCAGCATAAAAAAAGGGATAGTGTCGAGAACAAGCCGGCAAGCTTGCTTGTTGTGTCCTTAGGCAAGGCACTTAACGGGACGCCTTCACCTTTATGTGGAAGACAGGTGGCCTTCCCGTACTTCATCGGATTACCATTGTGAAGTTGCTAACCCAGCATGTCGTAAAAAAGTCGACTCTTGGGTACCCACCAGTGGCAGTCCGCCTTGTTGGTGGTGGGGCTACCAGTCATTGAAGACTGGTTCGAAATGAGCTGCCATCTTTCCCCTAACCTAATTTCAATTAGGTTGACGGCATGAACCTGAATGGGCGTTCATGCCGTACCTCCATCCCGAGGAAGAGTAACCACAAACAAACAAGGGTGTCAAGGTAACACAAATTATTCATTAGATACTATGTCAAAAAACGAGACCGTAAGTCTACAATCTGAAAGAAGAGGTGAGTGAATACAAAAAGTAATAGGAGACAACAACGACCTGTTGATAGCTGCAGCCGCGCACATCGTCCGTGTCACTAAGCGCAAGAAATGAGTGGCTGGGAATCCATTGTAGTTTAATAGAAGAGAATGAATAGCTCCGGCCAGAGTATGTGAAAGAAAGACGAAGAGGAAAATTTAACAAAAACAGATTGGAGTTTGAGAGTAGAAAAAAAATGTGCCAGAGTTGTTGGTGCTGCTGAGACAAGCGAAGGGCTTGCAGAATGGCGCGGGTATCATCAAAATAGCTTGAACACACTGAGCCTGCCTAATGGAAAAGGGTGGTCTCAGCGCCACAAAGACAACATTAGGCAAGGAAGCCATAGCCTCCTTAGCTAGACAGAAAAGGAGGCAATTCTCAACTGATGGCTCTATCACAGAGTCACCAGTCTAGATCACGAAATTGTAAATACGGTGAGAGCAGCGGCATGTTGATGAGAAAGAAGAGGATAAGACCGAGAGGACGGAGTAAAAAGAATAAGCTTTACCATGAAAGCGGGGTTCAAAAACGAAAGAGCAGGCAAGAAGAGCCCCCTTTGAAAAGGAAGGAAAAAGCATAAGTGGTCGCGAAGTCTCTCCTAAAGAACCTGGAAAGCTTTGGCTTTATTTCGACTCTAAACAATCCTAAAATAAAAGAGGATGAAAGACACAAACCCCGTTCATGATATCATAGGGCAAAATGAGTTAAGGTAACTCCTAGAGAAAGCAGGAACAGCTCACAGACGAAAGATAGCCGGTGATGGCACAAGTGGCCGCTTGATAAAGGCGTTCCAACTTGTTTACGTAGAGAAAAGGATATTATTCAGGTAAAGCATAAGCGAGAATGGGCCAAAGAAAAGCTTTGTACAGAAGACGTAGGAACTTCTTGAAAAGGTTTTGTGAGGAAAAATTTTTTTCTATCCTCCAAATTTTTTGTATCCGATGAAGGAATGAAGAAATTTTGGCCGAAGACAGAAAAATAGCTACTTTCAAACAGCTGATCTCCGAAAAAATCAGTCTTCACCTTCACCTTGGATCGAAAATAGATACCTTCCAAAAGTTGATCTCGAAAAACATGTCATCCAACCAATTCCATATCTCTCCTCTCCCAAAAAAATTACTTCTGACTACGCCAGTACTCCGGAAGCAACTTAAAGAAATAACGTTCGAGTGCAAATCCGGCCATCTCCGCTAAGACGACAATACCGGATAAAAACTGAACTACAACTACTACTTCTTTGTGACCTTTCTTGTCTTAGCTGTTAAATTCATTTATTAAACCGAGTGTAGTGTATATTCACTAATAAATAAATTAATGACCGTGTCTGAAAAGTGCACATTTGCAATTTGAAAGCACTGCAGGGGTGTGGTGGTGTGGGAAACGGCGTTCACACTAACCTGACTAGAAGATGTATCTTTCTACTCTGTGCGTTCCCACACTAATTCTTCGCTCCCATTCTTCTTTTTAGCAGTACAGCCCTGAAACACCGGTTTAAAAAATAACTTTTTACCAGAAAAACAAAAAGCTAAAAAATTTCTGCCTGAGTTGAATGTGAAGCAATGCTATACATAGAAAGATATTGAAAGCACTGGGTAAAGAAACAACTTTTGCCGGGAAGCAAAACAGCTGAACATTATCTGCTTGAATAGTCTTCATATTATTAAACATAGACAATGTCTTCTCTAACGAGTTTAGATATATAAATATAATGCAAAAATCGTAAATGTCTTAATCATGGAAAGTTTTCGAAGGATCATGAGATTTCGCTTTAGAGCAAAGTGGGGTTGTTTTATTCACTTCTGTGACTCTTTTTGTTTTAACATAGGATTGTCATTCCATGATTGGTTGCATTTTTGACCAAGAGTAGAGAAATACTTGAGGGTTGATTCCTGAGCAGCTGGTCGGTAACGACGTTGCCTGAACAAAAAAAGCAACCAGACTAACTTATTGTTCTGATGCAAAAACGAATACAATATAAACATCTAACTGCAAATTTTTGTAAGTTTTGGTCTAGCAGCCAGAAGCAATCACCAACAGCAACAAAACAGTGGAATGCAGACCGTCTTCCAAGTGAAAGGCTGTGAGGTCAATGTTATGGGGTGCCAATTGTAATGTACGTGGTAAAGTAAAATTTTGAAGAGTTTAGGCCATATCGTGCTGCAACGAAGGGATTTTTCCTTTCCAAAGACAAATCATACAGCAAAGAAACTTTTTTTCCTTTCTCAAAGATAAATCATACAGCAACGAAATCATGGTAAAGTGCTGACTGTAAAATAGCGCTACTTGTAAAATAGTGCTTCGTGCAAAACATATTTGGAAACTTTCGCGATAATTCGGAAGCGGCGAGATTTGGTTGAAAGCAAAACAAAGCCTAGGCCTACTTATAGATAATCAGCACATTTTACTGTAAACCGAATCTCGCCGCTTCCGAGTCATCACAAACGTTTCCGAACATTATTTGCACGAAGCACTACTTTACCAGCAGCACTATTTTACAAACGGCACTTCACCGTGACTTAAGTTAGTTGCTGTATGACTTATCTTTGAGAAAGGAAAAATTGTTTCGTTTCTGTATGATTTGTTCGCTGCTATATGATTTGTATTTAGTAGTAGTAGTGATTCAGTTTCCATCCGGTGTTGTCCCTTTAGCAGAGATGGCCGGATTTACCCCATGCATGGGGATTTGTTGGAGCAAAATTTTTCTACAGAAAGCATGCCCTTGCTTACCCCCAACCTCAGTTTTCTGACATGAGTGGTCCAACCAAGCAATTAAGCTGGCAACCCCACCATTAACAGTCAGACTGCAATTGGTAGGTACCCAATAGTCGCCTCTTACGACATGCTGGGTAAACAGCTTTACTATTCTTTAACCGGTGAAGCACGGCAAAGTATTTGAAAAGGAAACGTATTTAAACGTATTTGAAAAGGAAAAAATGTTTTGTTGCTGTATGATTCGTCTTCGGAAAAAAAAGTTTTGTTGCTGTATGATTTGTCTTTAGCAAGGAAAAATTGCTTCGTTGCAGTACGATTGGTCCTAAACTCTGCAAAATTTTACTTCACCATTGGCACCCCACACAATATTTGCACAACGTTGCGCGTTAAAGTTTGTTCACTGTTGCAGTGCCATAAAGTGATTTCCTTGACCTCAACCTGGCTAAAATACGTAAGTTTTGCAGTAATTTCGCTTTGAGATGTCTGCAAAAAATGTATTATAATGTTCATCAAAAAGTTTTGAATCCCATAAGTAAGCAATCTCCTACCAACATTTTTTTCTTTTCGCATAGAGATAAGACTGGTACAAAACTTTAAAAGTTATGATTAGAAAGTGTAATTTACGTTAGACAAAAGAATACAGGGTGTTTGAAAAAAAAAAACCTATGCCGCATTATTTTCATTGTCCACAAATACACATTGCTTATTCGCTCCCTATAATCACAAGTTCAGTGGAATAATATAAGGGCTATGTGGATTCCACTTAAGAACAATCGAAAAGTTGTTTAACTGAGTAGGCCAAGATCACTTATCAGATTTAGTCACATCAGCTATTTTTAAATCGCAAAAAAAATTCACCTACATATCCTTGGCATTTACAAAAGATGGTAAAAACAATGTCCTCACAGTCATCTCCACAAATCCTTCATTAAGTTGCTCACCACTTTCAGACCGAGCAAACTTCTTTGCTTCATCTGTGTTACAGCACTGCCTTTGTTTGTTGATTTGGCATGTGCTAGTTTTGAACCTTATATCATAGTTCAGTTGTTTATTACGAACACGTTCCTACTTTAGTAATCATGTGCTCTCGGCTTAGTTGCATTGCAAAAAATCAGCATCTACGCCTTTAGTAATTGTTTGTGGTGCACTGAGCACTTGAGAATTAGATGTGGGAAAAAATTAAAATAGTCACTTGTATTTATGTTGGCTCAATGGGGACGCATGTTTTTCTGTTATCAAGTTTGATGTGAAATTGGGAAAATTTCTCAGTTATATTTTGCTGTCTCAAAATTTTGTTGATTTGTCGAATACAGTTGGACTTTATGTACATACTCTTTGAGCAGCAATGTCCAAGTGGTCCTCTTGGACAAATTTTGTAAATGTAGGAAGTTGCTGAAAGTCAAAACAGTCTGAAGCTTTTCCACTTTTAGCTCAGTCTTACTTTCCTTAGCTGTAAGCTCAGCTGCTTGATCTTTGCTCTTCAACTATAAGTTTTCTGTCCTCAGCTGTAAATTTCCTTTCTTCAGCTAATGCTTCAACTGCTAATCTCCACTGTTCAGCCACAATATATATTGTTTTTGCCTCAGCTGCTGCTTAACTGGCGCAATGGCTTATTGGCTAGAGCGTCCACTTCACAGTCGGTAGACCTGATGTTCATTCTCTAAGTCGAGTCATACCAAAAGACTTTAAAAAATGGTATTCACAGCTTCCCTGCTTGGCACTTAGCATAAAAAAGGGAGAGTGTGGAGAACAAGCCGGCAAGCTTGCTTGTTGTGTCCTTGGGCAAGGCACTTAACAAGATGCCTCGATCTTCATATGGCAGACAGGTGGTTGGGGCCAAGCAGTCTGCCCATCATGGTGGGCCAGTCTGACGAAAGACATTCAAACCGAGCATGAGTTCATATGCATGAATAAATGAGCTACTGGTTTTCTTTTTTCAAGCCTGGTTTGTCTTTGGGTTCCCTCATTCTAAGCCATTCAACCACTAAAATCGTATTCTTTTGCTTTTCTTCCAAATCCAACACTTCCACTTGTCTCTTGCAGTCCTCATTATACTTGTCAATATTAATTTCTTCAGCAGCCATGTTAATTGCCAACCCATAAGTGTACTCTCGCATGAGTATCCAGACATTGTGCAATAAAATTTTGGTTCTATCTCAGTTATAGTATTGGGTTGTCCAAAAAGTTCGTTCGGTTTTTTTAAATGGACACTGAAATGGAATAAACACTTAGAAGAATTTATTTAATCACTGCAATAGTCACCACGTGCATCTATTACCTTTCGCCATCTATTAGTTAAATTCATCATCCCACGTTGGAAGAAATCAGGCGTTTTTTCGGTGAAGAAGTTTTCCACAAAACGTTTTACCATTTCCTCAGAATCAAACTGCTTCCCATTTAATGAATTCTGCAGTGAACGAAACAAATGGAAATCGGTTGGTGCCAAGTCTGGGGAATATGGAGGGTGAGGCAAAACCTCCCACCCAAACTGCAGCAACTTTTCCCGAGTAACCAAAGCGGTATGTGGCCTTGCGTTGTCATGGTGAAAAACAACACCGTTGCGATTAACTAAACCCGGCCGTTTCTGATGAAGTGCTAATCTTAACTTTTCAAGTTGTGCACAGTAAACCTCAGAATTGATAGTCCTGTTTGAAGGAAGAATTTCAAAAAAGATAACACCTTTCCAATCCATAACAAGATAACACTAACGTAAACATTTTCGTAGCACCAAATACGAGATATGAAGTATTAGACTATAAAACTATTTTCAGTAAACCTGAAAGATAACATTCAAAAACCGAACGAACTTTTTGGACAACCCAATACTTTATAATTCAGCCAATGTTAAGTAATGGCTGATTGCAGCTTACTAAGACTTGATAATTCAATGTCAATATCTTCTCTACCAGCTATAGATGCACGCCTCTTCTTGTTTGAAATAAATAAAAATATATTTACAAACATATTTTATCCTTTACTACATAACAATAATTATCAGTTGCACTTGGCCTCTATGGCTTCCAACAACAACAACAATTACTCTCTGCACAAACAAACATAAATACTCATCTATTTTTTCTCTTTCTAGCTCTGAAGATTTTTGGTGTCACAAATTAATAAAAAACTTTTTTCTGAACGATTCCAGACAAACAGCAATGGGAAATGAACATGATGTCATAAGTTCAAACTTGCAACTTTTACCATACCCACTTTTATGAAACAAATCACGAACTTACAATCTAAATCTTACAAGCAACTGTGCTCAAATCCAAATGCAGCATACAAGTGGACTATCTTGTAAAAATGTTTGGCCAAATCAAAACATGATAAACAGCAAAGCAACAGTTTTCAAAGCTGACAAAAATTATCATTTGTAACAAATGTGGTAGCTAGATTTGTTTGCAATTGACTTCAACTCCCTGGCTTAACTCTTTAGCTCCTGCAAAGCAGTCCTCGAATTCTTTGTAGCAGATGCAAAAAACGGCTAATTTGCATAAAAAAACCATTAATTATGTTTACTTTTATAATTCACTGGTTTTAGGCCATTGGCTATTATCTCAATCATGTTATATTGCTGAAAAGAAAATTTCATTGATTTAAAATATGGTGACCTCCAAACAAAATTTTTTTGCCCATAAATATAATTTATGCAAATTAACCCCCTCCTTTTTGGGGGAGTAAATTACTTTCAAAATAAGGTACTGTAGCTTTAAAAAATTCTAGAGACTTCATTTTTCGATGTATTTTTTCAAAAATTTAGACACATCATGCTAAAGAATCATGCTTTCGAGGAAAAATAGCCAAAATGCACCAAGTTACTTAGTTTTCCTACAATTGTTACTTTTCTGAGACCCATAGCCACAGATATTTCAAGATCTTTTTGGGCTACAACAAAAAGATGCGTATTGGGACTGTGTTTTTGATTGATCAAAATGAAATCAAGATCAAATCAAACTATGTAGTGTAATATATTTTTGAAAAGGGAAATTTCATCCCAGTTAGCATGATGTGCATTCCAAAAACAATGCTTTGTGACTCAAAATGAAACAAAAACATCTTTACACTCTTCCTTTTTTTTGGTGGGGGAAACCAATGTTACCCCAAGTTCAAAAGGTATTACAAGCCTCGATGGGGAAGAATTTTTTTGAAAATGGCTGCTAGTTCATGTAAAAGAATCATACTTTTGAGGTAAAATGTCAAAAATTACCAAAGGACAAATTTTTTGTACCATTTTTAATTTTTTGGAAGCCCAGCAGCCAAATTTTCGGCGGTTTTGGGGGTCCTGGAATCTACTGCAACTACTCTTTCATCAATCGTTAAATAATAACTCTTTGCTTATACCACCTAATATTGCCTATCTTTGAAAAAAGTGGTTCTTTCTGATTCAAATGATATGCAGTTTAAATAGATTATTTTGTTGCTAAAGGTGAAACATAAGCTACTCTTTTCCACCCCCTTTTTGCTGGGAGAAATCTAATTTTGATTAATTATAGCCCGCCTGTCAAAGTAAATAAAAAGTGCTTTGTTTGCATTTTCTCCTTGGTAACTTGATACAACATGGTAAAAGAATTGCGCTATTTAATAAAAATGTTTGAAGATTTTTAAAAGGTGTACTTTTTTCACAATTTGCAATTTTATGAGGTGTAACACCAAAATTGGGGGGGGGGGGGGGGGTGGAGGGGGGTTTGGCCAGTACTGAAGATAATTTAGTTTATCATGTATGCTAGCCTATTTACCAATCAAAACTTAGCCTAAAATATGTATTATGATATATTTTTAAAAAGGAAATTTCTTCAACTTTCAGATAATATAAAACTTAAAACTAATATTTTATTGCTAAAGATGAAACAAGACCATTTTTTCACCCCTCCTTTTTTGTTGGAGGAACCAGATTATCACCCAGAGTACTCTCCCTTGCAAAGTCTATAAAAGGTGTTTGATATACACCAGCTCCGTGGAAACTTGATACCCGGTGCAAAAATGAGTTATGTAAACGCATAAACATGATTTCTAATTTGTAAAGGGAGTGCTTTTTGCGTGATTTGCATTTTCTGTGGTCCAGCTATCAAATTTTGAGTGCTTTGGGCTGGTACCAAAAATAACTATAAGTATCACGTTTCATCAATCATTATAGAATAACTCCTAGCCTAAACCATGCAACAATATATATTTTTGGAAAGGAAATTTCTCAAACTTTCAGATGATTTGTAGCTTGAGAAGAAAATTTCGTTGCTAAAGATGATACAGGACTATGTTGATTTCCCTACCTTTTTTGTAGGGAAACGCCAATTTTTTTGCTTTCAGTGTTTTTAGAGTCGGCTGTCTATCAAAAATTCTACAGACTTTATTTTTTGATTAATCTTGCTGAAAACTTAGATACAGACAGCTAAATAACCATGGATATCAGGAAAATAGCCAAAATGTACCAAAGGAATTAGTTTTTCTACAAATTGCATTTTTGTGAAGCTCAAAAATCCAAATTTTGAGTGTTTTCGACCAGTATTGAAAACAGATTAGGCCTACAAAATTTGCTAATTTTATCAGTCATTATTAGGGCCATTTTTTTTGACCTAAAAAAAATATATTTTTGACTTTATTTTAGCAAAATTTTGACTTTATTTTGACCTAATTGCTTTCGCCTATTATTTATGTCTTGTTGCACTTTTTTGATTAAAAATGTTTTATAATCTGCAATTTACATAAGTTCTTAAAAAAGAAGGTAGCCTACTTTAAACATTTTCTCAATCACTCAGTCTTGAAGCTAATGCAACAAAGCAACACATGACGTCAAAACCTAGGATAACGAGCCATTTTGTGTACCAGTATCAATTAGTGTGTCACACAAAAAATGCGTTGTTATCGCAACTGTACTCTACATTAACAGTCTGTCTATGATGTTTTTAACGAAAGCCACACAGTATAATTACCAGGACTTTTTATTGTAATACAGCATCATATATTTTTTTACGTTCTTAACATCAAAATTTCTGTCTTTTCTCAGTAATTTACTGAGCATAGAAAACAACCTCTCAACAGCAGCAGAGGTTGGCTGGGCTTTTTGCAATAGTGCATAGCTTGTTGGGTCAATTGTCAAGTTGGTACAGTTCATTATTGTTTCTAAATCAGAGTTGGATAGTCATTTTTTAATGTAATTTTTAATTGCACACGAATCATCATCGAATTGCATATTCTTCAGCAGTCCGTATGCTTCGATTATCGTGCAGGCACTTCCTTCTAAGAACTCTACGTTGGCTGCTAGAGTCCAGTATTGATTTATTTTAACCAAGTCCGCCACCAAATCTTCCACATTCATAGCGTCTTTTGCTCTGCTGACTTGTCCAATTGTTGACAATGGTACGAACAGCTGGAAGGTTCTCACTGTAATATAAGTCAGCTCTAAGCCAAGTTGCCCATCTTGTAATTACAGGGTCAGGAGGAGATGGCAGACCAGCATCATGAAAATCTTTCTTGCGATCTTTGTTTTTGATTGTTGCTGCCTTGATCGTTGCTATTATTTCATCAATAATTTTAAAATGAGCATGCACATGCATAGCGCAGTTATATAGTAAGTGCGCAACGCAGGTGACATACATCAAAGAAGGGCATAATTTCTTTAATGTCTTTCCAGCCAAAGACATGTACTGACCAGCATCAGTCAAGAACAATGAAAAATTCTCACGTTTTATGTCAAGTTGTCGCAATATGTCATCCACAGTGTGCAGTATAATACTGCTATTAACATTGCTACCGCTGTCAAGTGGATGGCAATCAATGAGGAATGGCTGATTTGGGGCATGTAAGCTGCCCACAAGCACACTAATATACTTTTGTTTAGCAATCTCTGCTTTATCCACAATTAAAAAAAACTTTTGTCATGAAGTAATTCTTGAATTTGTTCTTCCTTTTGGGATGTTAATTTAGCAACACATGCCCAGGCTGCAGTCTCTGAAGGCAATACTTTTTCCATTGTAGCAAACAGAGACTTTAAAGAAGGATGGTTCAGTTTATGAAGTGGGATATCTGCAGCTAAGAATGAAGAGACAACATGTTCCTTGAAGTTTACTTGATCGAGTCGTAAAAAGGTTTGCTTACTTTGGGATTTGCTCTTCGTCTCCAATTTTCTTTGGTGTTGCTTACTTTTTCAGTGGCTTTCCACAAAAAATTTTTTGCCAAAAGGTTGCATCGCAAGTCACAGGCAGGAGTTGCCGAAAACTCATCTGGATATTCCTGGCAAATTTGCCTAACTTTTGCTGTAGAAGATTTGGCTTGTTTAGGCATTCTTTGCTTTGCAAGCTACAACTTAAAAAGACCACGTGTAAAGAGCGCAAGGGTTTTATAGGAATAGCTTAATTGTCTAACAATTATATGTTTATGCATCAACAATGACGATTTCTTGCATAATAAGTGCTATTTCCTTCTCAATTACTGCACGCATTTTTACCATTGCAACTATTTGAGAAGTTTAAAATCAAATAAAACTGCACACAAAATTTTAATAGCAGCTGAAAAATCCAAAAAAATATAAAAAAATCTAAATTTGTTCGTTTTTGTAAGGAAATTTTTGATAAAGAGAATTTTGACAAGTTTTGACTTTATGCAAAATTTAGACTTTATTTTGACTTATAAAATCTACCAAAACAGACTCCTGAACACCTGAAACGAACATTAGTACACGTTTGATCATGTAACAAGGTCCTGAAAAAATTTTGACTTTATTGACATTAGCGAGCCCTAGTTGTTATAAAATAACTCTTAACCTGAACCATGCAACAATATACAGTTTTAGAAAGGAAATTTCTTCAAAATTCCGATAATATGTAGTTTGAGATAAAAATTTAGTTGCTAAAGATGATGCAGGACCATGTTGACTCCCCCTTTTTTTTGCAGAAAATTATCTATTTTTTACTTCGTGTCAGCTATCTATCAAAAATTCCACAGACTTCATTTTTTGATCAATCTTTCTGAAAACTTAGATACAGACAGCTAAATAACCATGAATATCCGGAAAAATAGCCAAATGTACTAAAGGAATTAGTTTTTCTACAAATTGCAATTTTCTGAAGTACCATTGAAAAATTTTTCAACAAAAAATGAAAAATTGTGTATGCCTATTATTTCTTTATTAGCCATTATAAAGTAATTCCAAACTTCAACTAGAATTATACATTGCTGAAAAGCTAATTTCCTGAGCTTTCTAAATATATTAACAGTTGTCAGGTTATTACATTGTTCATGTATCAAATTTATCTATTTATACTAGATTACCAAATTTTAGGGGGGTAAAAAAATTCAACTACAGGTAATATAGGTCAATTTTTTGGAATAAAAACAAATAGTTAAGACAAATGTAAAACATCATTAAAATTGCCTTAAAATAACCTTCAATTTAAAATAAAATTGTTGAAATCGGTTGAGACATAAAGCCACAAATCAATTTTAAAGTAAACTGATTTTTTCAGTTTGAGTGTAGTTTCAGTTTCAGGAGCGAAAGGGTGTAGACGCAAAAATTATCAATTGATGATTGCGGGAGCAAAAGAGTTAAGAATACACACCCCAGCATTACCTTAATGCTAGGCTATCAGAAGGGATAATGATACCAATAAAATATATTTTACTGCACTACAACACTGTAAAAAACAGCCTACAGCAGGACTCTTGTAATCTGGAAAACCCAGTAAGTCAAACTTTTATAAAAATCGAGTTTGACCCATATTTGGATTTACTAGGTTTTTTCCTTCTGTTGAGCAAGTTAAAGTGTGCAAACTCTTCTCGCTTGGCAGTTTTTCATCTGGAAAAACCTGTTGTTGTGTGGCATGGAGGTATGGCACAAATAGCAATCGAGGTTCATGCTGTCAACCTAATTGAATTAAGCTAGGGGAAAGGTGGCAGCCTATTTCAAACCAGTCATGAATGACTGGTAGCCCCACCACCAACAAGGCAGAATGCCATTGGTGGGTACCCAAGAGTCGCCTCTTATGACATGCTAAGTGAGCAGCTTTACAATTGTAACCCAGTGAAGCATGGGTACACCACCTGTCTGCCACATAAAGATGGAGGCATCCCGTTAAGTGCCTTGCCCAAAGACACAAGTAAGCTTGCCTTCTTGCTCTCCACACTATCACTTTTTTATGCTAAATGCCAAGCAAGTAAGCTGTGAATAACATTTTTTAAAGTCTTTTGGTATGACTTGACTTGGGGAATGAACTCCAGGCCTACCAACTGCGAAGCAGATGCTCTAACCACTACATCACTGCGCCAGTAGAAAAATCTGATGACCAGAGTCCTAAAAAGATAGTAAAAAAAAATAGATGCTCTAACCACTACACCACCGTGTTGATGGAAAAACCTAGTAACCAGAGTCCGAAAAAAGAATTGTGAAAAAAGAAATCAGAAAAACCAAGCAATTCAACTTGCAAAATTTTTCATGATCATTGTACATCAAATAGTAGGTTCTTCCAGATCAAAAACTGTTAACTAGGAAGAGTTACATAAACCATGATAAACTGAAGAGTATAGTCTTAGTAAATCCAAACATGGATCTGATATAAGCTAATCCAATGATGTTGGCTAATTCTGGTCATATGATTACAGTCGATATAGCAGGTAATTAGATCCAATCACATTTTTTGGTTTTGTTTATGTGATTATAATAAATAGGGCAGCTGAGTCAATCCAATCACTTTGCTGATTATGGTCGAGTAATCGCCATAAATATGACAGCCTCCACGATAGTAATCTTAAGCTAATATCTCTCAAGTTTTTTGCATATTCACTGGTAGTACAATGGCATCCCATGGGAAAATGCTTGTAGAGTTGGCATTGAAAAAAGGCTACGCAACAGCAAGATGACTAGATATTAGCAGTTGAAGCCAATAAAAGGGTGCAGAAGGACAACATACTTGGCTTGGACATAAGTATAACCATGTCTGTTAGTGTTACGTGACTCGGATTATAAGCACCGTATTATGTAGCAATGCTGATAAATCTAGGCCTGCTAAGGCTGCTATAGCCAATCTGAGAACAGACATATCTGCCATAACTTACGAGCAAGATTCCGAGATTGACATGAATATTGGCAGCTTTGACAGCAACATTGATGAAACTCTTTCCATGCCTACTGCTGAGACTGTCATGGTGAGTACCTTGAGCAACAGCTTTAGCAAATTTAGATCTGTTGATGCAAGGAGCAGTATGCCTGCTATAACCACCTGAGACTCTAACCACTTGAAGAATGGTTTTGGACACATGCTGCTAAATCCTCTGTTTTTTGTGCCACTGCGATAGTCGGTACGTGGGTCGTACTTCTCAAAGGCTACAACAGAGGATTAAGCAGCACATGCCCAAAACCATTCTTTAGAAGCATATTTCTCAGGACTGAAGCACATTGGCCCACTCTTGCAAGCAAATCAGAAGCTTTAAAGCTGAAACTTCCTTTTCTGCTATTGGACAACATCTTTTACAAAACCCTACATGTGCACTTGAATATAATGATAACAAAATTTTCTATTCCTGCACGTGGCCATACTTCTTTTCATCTTTCCACTCTTAAAGCCACATACATCAAAACATCCAAACCAAATTTATGCAAACAAAAGGAATTTGTTTATGGTCTAAAAATTAAACATTAGTTTCCGCTCCTTCCATTGGTCGCTTCTTTTACCAAATCATGATGTAGCTTTTTCCCTTTTTTCTTTTTCGTCAATTGTGTCTCTATATAAGTGACTCACTTCACCTTTTTACTCTATTTCTGACAGAAACTCTTGAAAAGTGTCAGATGAAAAGCTTCGAGAATGAATACTCTACTTTCTTAATAGTTTATTTTTTGATTCTAGAAAAAGATGTTAAATTGAAGATCAGGAGGCCCATAATAAAGAGAAGTACCCACTCCTCAATGGATGCAAGAAAACTCGCAGAAAGAAGTGCCAAACTAAGTTTACTTATGAACAGAGAATATTCATCAATGAATCGTTCTGGGATTTAGCCCTTTCCAAAAGATTGTGGCTTGACAGTCACATTCTTGTTAACCATGTAACGACCAGGAAAAATGCCCAAAATCAATACAAATGTTCTCATTCACTTTACTGCTTACTGCCTCTGTCAATGTCAAAGAAATATAAACAGATGAGATGATTATAGAGTGTGGGACACAAAGAAACCGGTGAAGTGGGGACTCTGTAAAACACAATTGTGGAAAGGCAGTTCCAAAAACCAAACTTGATAAAGATTTAATTCGGTAGCACATTATGTCCTATTATCCTAGGATTAGGCACTATACATCTCCTAATGCACCCAACAAGTAGTATCTTGACCCCCACTTGACAATCACCGCCATGTAGTAAGACTATAGATCAATGCATGGAGGTTACATAGTGCATCAGCAGGTGTTTCAATCTAACCATCACAGGACGAGTGTGGCATTTGTAAAAAGTACAGGACAAACTACAAAGACCTTGATGGAGCTCATTATGTTGATGCTTGAGCAACACAAAAAGGGCCAAGATCATATAAAAAATGCAAAAGAAGCTTGCACTCTTTACTGTGAAGACTGAAATAACGATGCAGATTACACTAGTATATTTACTGTTGATATGCAGAAGATCATCCTTCTTCCCAAAATGACTCTTAAAGAACACTTCTTTGTTAGCAGATTGGTTGTCTTCAACGATGCATTTGCATTAGTAAAAGAAGATAGCGACTTTGTTGCTAGTAATGATTCACCTTTTGACGGGGATGAATCTTCTGATATCGACGTCATAGGCAGATGACCAGGATCTTCCCTGTACTGTTGTCTATCCAACCAATTAAAATCAAACAGTAAAAGACAAATGAGTATAATGAAAGCAAATGATAAAAACTTTGCACAGACCTTCACAAAATAATTGACTAAACTTTTGTCCTCCAACTGAAAACAATTGAAGCAGCAAAATCAAATTAAAAAAATAACGATCAAATTGTCACTTCTTTTTCTTATATAATTATTAAAAGCCTGAAGCCACGGGTTTTTTTGTATTTAGGTCAGAGTGTAAAAAATAGATAACATAGTGAACAAAACGTGCAAAAAAGACTGTCGTTTCCAGGGTGGCAGTTCGACTCTGGGCAAATGCAGTCAAACAATTCTTGTTAAAAATGGGTGTAGGTGCAATAACAGTTACTTTGTGGCCTGAGGCTATCTCAGGTAGATTTGAAACAGATACTGTGATATTCTGGGCAGACAACTGCACAGGGCAAAACAAAAATTGGACCCTTTACACTGTGTTGTGTCGGTGTGTCAATCAAAACTGGAGCCCTCAAAGTATCACAACAAAATATTTTGAAAGGGGACATACATTTATGTGTGCAGACAATGACCATGGCAGCATTGGAAGAAAAATGAAGAAGTGTCCTAAAATTTGTACCTTTCAGGATTTTATAGATGTCTGCGACTAATCTGGGGCTAAGCCAATCATAATGCAATACCATAGTTTTTACAAATTTGAGGATGATCATTGCAACAGAAAATCCAGGAAAATTATGCTACCTCATTTCAACTCAATATCTTTGGTGGAATTTCAAAAAGATTCATACACAACATGGTTTTACCTTTTAACTCTTTTGCTCTCTCACAACTTGTGAAAAAAAAATGTCCGCAAGATGGCAGAGCAAAAAACTCATAATTTGTCATAAATATTCATCATAAAATACTCCCAAGTTTGTTTGTAAATTATTATTCATATCTTTACTTCTATAGCAATTGTTATACAACATTAAAATTGCTATTTCTTGAGGATTTGAAATATAATAAAAACAAAACAATGTTTGTTGATTATACTAATTACTTCCCTTGTAGGTACTGAGTTATAGTTGAAATTAGAGTACCCTCATTTTAAAGATCACTACAGATTTTATTTTTCTACCAATTTTTTTAGAAATGGTTGCTAGATGATGCCAAGGAAATAAGCTTTCAAGGTATAGCAGTCAAACTTACCTAAGAGCCTAGGTTTTCTACAATTTACAACTTTCTGAGGCCCATGAGCTTTTTGTTGACCACTACTAAATTTTGTTAGTTAGATTTAGACCTAAAATATGATCAGCCATTATCTGCAAGAGGTTAGCCTAAACCATGTAACATCATGCAATTTTGAAAAGGGAATTCCTTCAAGATCCAGATGATACCAAGTTTAAATATAATATTTTGTCACTAAAAATGATACAGAAGCTTTTTTTACACCCCTTTTATTTGCTGAGAAACAAGGGGATACAGCAAACTTTGATTTAGAGAAGCCAAACTTTTGCTTGCTTTTAAATCTGTATTTGAGACTCTATCTCCTTGGAAACTTGAAGCCAGACAATGACTTTAGTGGTGAAATATTTGCAATTTTTTTATCTTTTTAAAAGGTGTAGTTTTTCTAAAAATTATAATTTTGTGAAGGCAAGTCGAAAATTCTTTGGAGGTCTTGAACTGATATGATGCACAGTACCAATTTTTGATCAGTAAATATATACATCGCTTAGCCTAGGCTATTTAAAGTTATATATTCCTGGAAAGCAAATTTCCTAAGCTTTCAAATGAGACCGCTATTTAGAAACATATTATACTTCTTACAAACCAAATTCACATTTTTTTACCTACCATACAAATGTTTTCAGACCCCCAAGCAATTTGAAAATTTTAATAATTTTTTTACTATTGCTTGAAATTTTGTCAAAAGATACCACAAAAGAGTAGTTATCAGACTGCGTTAATGATAAAGACTTTGGTTTCCTGTTAAACATGATATCTCAATTTGATTTCCAAACAGTTGCATCTTGCTGAAAGTATGGCGATTTTTATTGTCTGAAACTGGGTTCTTGGTCTTTTTAACCCTTTGTGGGCAGGAAAATCCAAGAATTAGGGCACAAATTTTTCATCTTTAATTGCATAAGGAATTAAGTGTAATCTTTTGAATATTCTATGAAAATCGGTAGAGAAATAAAGTCACAAATCCATTTTTTAGTAAACTGGTTTGGTAACTTTAGGAAAAAATTTGAGGGAAACACTAAAAACACGCCGTCATCAATTGATGACCATGGGAGTGAAAGAGATAAGGATCAATATAACACATACGAGTTGCACATGTTACATTATTGTTAATTGTTTCGTCATTATAATGTAATAATTTTTTTGAAATCTACTACAATTTTGTTGCTACCAAACAATGATGGAATTGTTTTAAATGTAATGAATTAGAATCTCGTGATATTAAAAAGGTTAAGTAAGGCTTCGAAGGAGACTACCAGAAAGTAAACTTTCTGAAACCCAAGCTTAGACTGGACGTTACTCAACCTACAAAAAATCAATCAAGAGGTACTCCAGACGTGGAACAACAGAAAAATGGCAGATTCATTCACCCCTAAGAGAAAATTCTGGTTGGTAGTTCCAGTGAATGACAGAAATGATGATCTGGTTGAACACTCTGAGTGATAGTTTAGTAATTAACTACATTTCATGTTTTTTTTATATTTCTGCTGAATTTGTTCAATTTGTATGCAATAAAGTGAAGTGCTATTCACATATTAGGTCTTTGTGATGGAAATCTTTGGTTGTGTAATTGGTTGGATCTGAAAAAATCTAGTAAGTCGTTTTGCTACTAGGTTAAACTAGCTAAGGTTGAGCATTTATTTTTATAAATACATTGGAAAAGCTTTAATTATTTTCCTTCAAAACGCCAAAACAAAATTTATTTTGTATTCACTAGCTTTATTCTGTAACCAAACTCGTTTCTTTGGTTTTCTCAAATTTGCATTCAATAGACTTACTAGGGATTTCCAGATTACAGGAGAGGGGTTCTTAAATTTTTTTAAACGCAGATCACTAGAATAACTTTCTGGTTTGCCTGGACTCTTTTTAGGCCTAGTCTAAGAAAATTTTACCCTGAAAAAATTGGACAAAACTTCCACTTCCATTGAACTTTAATAAACCCCTTAAACCTTGCCCTCTGACCCCAATGCAATCTGTGAACCCCAGTTTAAGAACCTCTGGTCCACAGAAATACCAATAAACTGTCGTAAGCCTCTTATTTCTTTTTATCAAAATGATTAGACATATCAATTTGGGAAGCTCAGACAAGCTCATAATAAATTTTAAGGAACTTTATTTCATTTGTGCTGTAAGCTACATGTACTAAACTCATATTAGCCTAATTACTTACAATTCTCAATTGCACATAGAAGTTAAATAATATAGACATTGCTTCTCATTGACATTTTGCTCCTGAAGCAGCCCTGCCCCTCTGGTTATAGAATCAGCTACACAAAACAATTATCAGTGGTTGCTGAACCTGTTTCACACCTCTTAGTTCTATTTAATGCCTTGCTTTTATCACCTCATTTTGTATCTGGTAGTCGAGAGAAAGGAATGCAATTCTCCATTGCTTCACTAAAGCAGGGCAAGATTTGCAAGCAATTAGCTAGTCTCTAATTCCAAAAGGTGGTTAAAAAATTCTTTCTATTGTTTTCTGTTGCTGCAGGAAAGTTAGTTTAATCTGTTGCACAGCAAGTTTTGGTTTTACCTCATTTTAAGGAAAACCGTGGCTAAACTTAGCTCTTTCTATTTCATTTACTGAAGCTATTTTACCCAAGTTTATGGAATTCCATTTGTTAAACCAAATTTTTCTCACATTAACAGAAGTATACCTTTACTGTTATAATTGAACAAAGAGCAAAGGCTTTGGAGCTCCTCCCAGGCTATAGTTGACAGGCTTATGTTGTGAGGACTCTCCAGCACCCTCATATCATATAGTATTAAAACTGTCACTGATTTTAGTCTTTTGAACTACGATAATTTTTATTCATGACTCACAATCAAGAAATCAAACATTTTAAAACACTGTAAAAGCCAAAACTTTAACCTTGTAAAGAAATTGGCATTACAAACTTCCCTTGTTAACATGATCACTTTGCAAAATGTGTAAAAGTACAAGGTGTCCCAAAAGTCAGTACACATTTTTATTTAAGTCCTAAAAATTACACAATAAAGCTAATCATCCAAATGTTTGTATCAAGAAAGGAGACTTTGAAGTTTTATTTGCAAGGATTTTCTTCAATTTCTGAGGTTTGTTTGTGGCTACCCCTCCTCTTCCTTGGGATGAAGGTACGGCATGCCATCAACCTAATTGAAATTAGGTTAGGGGAAAGATGGCAGCCCATTTTGAACCAGTCTTGAGTGACCGGTAGCCCCATTACCAACAAGGCGGACTGCCACTGGTGGGTACCCAAGAGTTGACTTTTTTACGACATGCTGGGTTAGCAACTTCACAATTGTAATTCGGTGAAGTACGGTTGGGCCACCTGTCTTCCACATAAAGGTGGAGGCGTCCCGTTAAGTGCCTTACCCAAGGACACAACAAGCAAGCTTACTGGCTTGTTCTCGACACTATCCCTTTTTTATGCTGAGCATCAAGCAGGGAAGATGTGAATACCAGTTTTTAAAGTCTTTTGGTATGACTTGACTTAGGAAATGAACCCCAGGCCTACTGACTGTGATGTGGACGCTCTCACCACTACACCACCGTGCCAGTAATTTCTGAGGTTGTGCAGTCTAGTTGTATACCCCCAATGAGTACCTTAACTTTTGACAACTTTCAGCCATATTCTAATGCAAGCCTTACCTATGTTTTGCAACATCTCTTTTCTGACTTTGCTGCAGGCTCTGCGAATTCTCTCTTCTAACTTTGACATGTGTGAGATCTGGTGACTGCAGAGCCCATTTGAGAGGACCCCTTTAACCAACCCATTGATTAGGAAAATTGGTATTCAAAAAATTTTTCAACATCTGGCAAAGTGCGGAGGAGCCCCATCTAGTTGAACAAAATATTTGACAGGTCATTCCTTGCCCGAAATTTAGGCACAGTAAACTGTTGTAGCATCTGTAGGTAGTTTGCTCCTGAAACAGTGGTGGTGTTATTGACTTCATTGTGGAAAAAATGGTCTAATGAAATCAGTGCAAGACATAGCACACCAAACCACCAGCCGTGGAGAGTCTCGTAAATGCTCACTAGTTAGTTTTGGGCAAACAAAACTTTTAAACAAACGCTATTAATTGATACTGGCAATGCAATATACAATTGATCATAAGTTACTACAAACGATATTCAAAACAAAAAAGGAAAAACAGTGCATACTGACTTTTGGGACACCCTGTACTCTGCAAAATAATCACCACTGCCAGTTATCAAAGTGCAACAAAAAAATTTGAGAATAGGCTGACAGCCCAGCAGCTACAAAGATTCAAATTAAAAAAAAGTTCCAGAAATAAACTCGCAAAAATAAAAAAATAGAAACATCAATTAAGCTTACTTTAAATACAGAACATTGGTTTGGTGACACAATTTCAGGAGGGGGTTCAAAATATACTTGTGGCCCATCTTTAAAATACGATAGGGTTGCTCCTCTTCTGGCATGCCACTGCTTGCCACATAAAAAGTGCTACACCAGCTATAATCAGTGCTTTGCAAATTCTATTTTTAGTATTCCCTTTTTTGTCGTCTTGGACTGAAACCTTAATATCAATCTCCATTGATTTTACTTGAACAAATGAACAGGGCTGGAGTTTTATTTCAAAGTATCTGCTATTTGAATAAGTTGACTGAGTAAAAAAAACATCTAAAATTGATGACATCCTTTAACCTTCTAAAAAGGACAGTATTTGTGAAGCATGCAGCCTCAAAGTGCCTTAAAAGTTTCTTGAATGCTGTAACTGCTTAAACAAGTACTAAGTGAACTGTGAGAAATATGCTTGATTGACTTGCAGGCAACCTTATTTTCTTCAAAACTTCAACTCATTCAAATGCATAACCACAAAGAAAGTTGAAAAAACGAGAGGCAATAATCACAGATTTTCTTGAACAACAACCTCAAATTTCATCATTTCAAAAAGCAGGTAAAATCCTGAGTAATTGCTTTAAAAGATAACACCTCAAACAATTACTCCCAGTAAGATTACATGTAGGAGAAAATCCATGCTAGAGCAAGGAAGCATGGGATAGGCAACTGTGTCTGGGCCAGTGGCAGTGGACGAAGAGAGATTTGAGGCAGCTGCGAGAAATCAGGAAAGGAAGGGGGAGTAGAAAGACAAAGGAGACTCCTCATGGCATGTGGGTTGGTGGAGCTCGGAAAGGTAGCTTCTAGCTCTGCTATGCTAGGCTTTTGGCTGGAAAACAGAAACGTGAGATCTCAGGTAGTTGGCAAAGTTAGGAGAGGAGGAAGCACAGATTTAAGGTTAGATTTAGGAAGGAGTGAAGAGCATGTCACCTGCCATACCTCAGCCTTGGCAATGACAGATGATGCATGTTGGGAAGCGAAGATGTAAGCCTAATGATCTTCCTCACTTCTAAGAGTAGCAAGAAAAGTCTTATGTCTTTCACTAACTGCTTCTTCCACTTGAGCAGACTACCAGGCTTGAGGTAGGCTTTTGATGAGGCCAAAAGAAATGGAAAACTTGGCTGCATTCAGTGTCAGTAAAGTAAAGAGAGCAACAGCAGAGGAAAGAGAAAGAGATGAGTATTTCTCTGTAGAAGGACAGTGAAAGTTGAAATAAAAAGCAAAGTCATCCCAATGAGCTTTCTGAAAATTGAAGGGAGACGTTTGTTGGGACAAGAGCAGAGAAAGAGGAACAGATAGTAGAATCAGAAGTTGATCAGAACCAAAGTCTTGAAGCACCACCCAAGAGCAAAAAAGGGTGAGAGAGAGGAGGAAACAAAGGAGAGGAACGAACATTTTCAATCTTTCCTGGTCTTTGCATTCCTTTTCTTCCAACTGGAAGAGGTCTTCTATTATTACCATGCATAAGATAGATTCTAGCTAAAGCTAAAGCCAATAGTATGGGTATGTTTTGAGGGATAATCACAATGTGTTGAGAATACCATTGGATTTTGAAGTGGTTGAGGTGAGGCATGGGCAACCGAAGATGACCTGGAGAAGGCAGGTTGTTAAACAGGTTGAAGAGATTAAGCTAACAAAGGAAGATGCCACTGACAGACTAGAGTGGCACAATGGTGTAAATGAATTTTTGAAGATCGTTAGGTGAATTGGGCCACCTCTGTCAACAGAGACCAAACCAAATTTATAACATTGGATCTCTCTCCCTCTCTCTCTTGTGAGAAAATTACAATATGCTCAAAACTGTGTGGCTAGATTGATTTATCACAAAACAAATTAGGAACCTGTTAACCAGTCATTAAATTGCATTAATTATCCATCAAGTACCAAATTTTGTACAAAATTTATGGTCGTGTGTTTAAATCATGTAACTATATGTACTATGCATGTCATGACGAGTAACATTCTTCTACTTTCCAGTGCTCTAGGTTCATTCGATTTAAAACTAAATGTAATATTGTAAAAATAAGTGATTATAGATTTTCTATTTGCACACTAAAGCTTTGGAACCCATCACCTGCCACTTTAACCTTAAAAATCAGTTTATGCAAATTAAAATGTGACTTAAAAACATATTTATTTTGCTGTGCCTACCCATTTCTGGACTCTTCAAGCTAAAATTCTGAAATGACATTTGTAATAGTTGCTGTTATGGAGTTAACTTGTTATTTGTAACGTGTTTTTTATGCTATTATTGCCAACATAATTGCAGAGCATGGGGCCATTTATTGCTACACAGTAGCAGTCATTGAGCATTCATTATTATCATCATGTGCGATGTGCTCTCTATTATTTTGCTGCAAGTATTGTTTTACTTCTTGTGAACTTTTTATCAAGATAGGTAATTTTTATATCAAATGGGGATAAAGGTTTTGTAAAAAAGTCAGAAATAATGCAAGTGCGTCAAGAAACAATTGAAAAAACGCAATCTATCTGTTCAAGAGTGAATTATCAAACAATGTTAAAACTAAAATTAAAACAAAACATACCTGGCCACTTGCACAGCACTTGCTATTGGTTTTCTGCTATTGGGTGGTCGAGGAATGAAATGAAAAGAAAACTTTGTTTTATCAACAGAAGAATTTGCGTGCTCTTCAACATTGGTATTCAAGTCGCCTAAGTAAAACAAATGCTCAGCTTAATGACAGCTGATTGCACATTTTCTGCAGTTAGCATTAACCACTTGTGGACGGATGACATATATATACGCATTTTTAGTCTTGGCAAAAAGACGGATGCCGTTTATATATGCTAAGGTTCTAAATGGAATTTTACTTGATTTTGGGAAACACTAAAGCAATGGTTTTCAATTGGGAAGGGGGGGGATTTACGACTAAACGGAAAAGGGGAAAAGAATACCGTCCACAAGTGGTTAAAGGTCCTTTTTTGTTTTACACATTTTAGATGACCACATGTAATTTAATCTATCATTTTACTCCATGCTTTTTCTCTTTGTAAAACAGAGAAATTGTTCATTTCCTCCATAAACTGTGAAATTCAATGCAAAAAAATACACCACAGCTGCTTAAGATATAGACCAGGATGCAGCAAAGTACTACATACATGATTTTCTGGTCCACTTCCTGATTCCTGAAATCAATGTTGGGATCATGGAAACTAAATTGCAAGGTGTAAAATTGTGACAGTTTTGTGCCTACACTCATAAGTTAATTTTTAAGTTCTTCTCTTTCTGACCCACAGCACATTGATTTTAATCTGGCATTAGCTACCATAACATGCTAATGGACTAGAATGGTATGCCTTTAACTTGCATTTACCCCAACTTAAGAAGTGCTAAGTTTTCAATGAAACTGCTTGGCAGTGCTTTTACAAGTAATACTGCATAGTTTCAAAGACTACCCTTTTAAAATGTATGTTGTACATAGATGTATCATGTGATATTTTGTAGAGGTTATTTTAGCATCAGAGTCTAAGGATTTTAAAGTTACAGTGTTTACTTATGATATAAAAAAACAGTTAACATACTACTATATTTTGGTACAGAATTTAAATCTATTGATTAGGACCTTTAGTGAATTACTTTTTATAGACTATTTTTTGGACTATACTTGTGACTTTTGTGAAAATGGAATAGATAAAAGTAATGTTGAGAGAATACCACTTGAGTTTAATGATGAAAAGGAGATGTGCATGCCAAACACGTGGTTTCAGAAGGAGCAGAAAAAACATACAGTATGAATGAAAATGAAACTGATATTGATTTGGTGTTGGTTGGTATAAAGAACAGAAATTATTTAAAAGATGTGGAAGAAATTCCCAGGATAGTGCAACAACAATAGTGCAACAATGACAGGTGGTTACAGACAATGACAAAAGAAAGATAAAGTAGTAAAGAATTAAACTGTTAGGAGGGTTTGGAAATAGAAGAAACAATATGAAAGCAAGATTTCAAGACCAAGCTAAGAATCAGTTAATGTTGATGTGAGAATAAGGCCAGATATGAGAATATAAAATATCAAACCAAAAAAAGTGATTGCTATTTTTATAAGCTAAAAAAGTTAACAAAACTGAGCAAAAAAAACAAATAGTATTTTAAACTAGTGAAGTTGGAAAAGATATTGAAGGTGCATGACAGAAAAAAAAGGAAAGTGAGGTTTTAATGAAAAAAGACAGAAAACGAATAAGGAAAAATCACATGTAGGAGATAATGAACAAAGAGAATGGCTGTGATCACATGACAGAAGCTAACATGGGGGAGAGGCCCATTGAAAAGGCAGGTAGTTATAAATAGGCATAGTGATAACTTGAGCTTTTAATGTGAAATCTCATTGCACCCCCTCAATGCTTAAATCTAAACTCATAAAATTAATTTTTTTTTGAAAGGAGGTAAGGCTTCTTTATGTTGGTGCAGGTGGTTTTCAGTCGCACACCTCCCCTACTATTTTTGTACCAGTACTATGTCTACTATGCTTGTACTATGCCTGTACTTTGCGAACTATGCTTATTTATAACCACCTTTGAAAAGGCTATCTGGGAAGAAACAGTGAGAGTAATAAAAGTATTGAAACCAGAGGAGACATCTGCCAGTGGAGAGGCAGGAATCGATGCGATGATGGAACTTTCTCAAAGCATGTTGAATGGAAAAGGAATGCTGAATAAATAGCCAACAGGTGTGTTAGAGCCAGTTTTCAAGAAAAAAGGAGATGTAAGAAGTTGCAATGCTTTCAGGAAAGTAAAGCTATTAGAACATGCTATGAAAATCATTGAAAGAATGCTAAAAAGGATTTGAAAATTAGTGAATAGTGATGCAACGCAATTTTACTTTATACCAGGTAGAGAAATGACAAACACTCTGTTTGTTGTGAGAAGAAAGTAAGTGACATAAAGAGATAAATTGTATGTGTTTTGTGAATACTGTTTGGCCAAATTCCAAGAAAGTTGATGCAATGGGCGATATGGAAGAAAGGTTTACCAGAAATAATTACAACAGTGATGATGGGCCTCAATCACAGGGTAGAGGCAAAAGTTAAAAAGTGATCAGTTATCTGAAGAATTTTAGGGACAAGTTGGTGTACATCAAGAATCTGTGCTGTTGCAACTGATTTTTGCAACTGCAGAATGTAATCACAAGGTATGCAAGATAAGGCTTGATGAATAAAATTTCAATTGTGGATGACTTGGTTTTAATGGACAAAAGTGCAGAGAATTAGTGAAATATTTGTAATGAGAAGAAGCATTCCAGAGCAAAAGGCTGATAACTAATCTCCATAAGACCAAAGTGAGGGTGAATGGTTTAAATGGAGAAAAACTCAAAAGCAAAGTTAATCCATGCGCCAAGAGCAGCATGGGGGTAATGGCAATCTCAGTGCTTAGGACAAAATAGGGTAAATGGGTGCATGATAAATATGCATAAAAGAGGAGATCGTTGTTGTCAGCTATGGCAATATGATTTTGTTTGTAAAGGATGTGTACAGGCTATAAAAAGAATTGTGGAACCAGATAAAGAATTATCATTTTGTACAGGTGGAGCTAGCAAAGAGCCAAAGAGCTTTGCTACTTGGGGGACAGATTAAATGTCAGTGGTGGAAAAAAAGCAGCAGCAAAACAAGAATAAAATTTAGAGAAAGTGGGAAGTTGCTACATGAAAAAAAGCTTAAATTGTAAAAATAACATCAAGAATTGTCTGAATTGTGTCTTCAGATTGTTGATTGCCACAATTTCATGCATTTCTGTGTGTTGTCATTAAAAATACTCAAATTGTTACGAGAGCAAGATGTCTTGAGCAGTGGGCATTGCAGTAGGTGTTCCATCGTTTGTGTCTCTGTGCCACAATTATACGAGGGGTCGCCAGTATGCCATCCCCATTTGATTAAATTTGCCTTGGTACAACCTACACCAGATCTAAGTTGATTGAGTGTTTCCATGTTGGCCAGGGTGCATTGCTTCCTGGAGGGAGACTCTCAGATGGTTGCATTCCTATATCGACAGAGGGTGGGTTGGATTTTAACTTATCAATCCATTGTTCCATGTTTGTCTCTGCATTGGCTGGACAAGGGACTGGACATGGCTCAGAAAAGATCTTCTTGATTTCAGCCTCATCGGAGCTGGCACAGATCCAAATAGTGGGTGCCTTGGGCCGGTAGATTGGCATAGTCTTTCAGCTCTGCTGGCTGTCTCTCTTCTAATTTTGGGTGGTGCGATACCAGCAAGTAGATGTAGGTTGCTGGTGTTGGTAGGTTTGAGACAACCTGTGATGGTCTGACAAGCATTGTTTAGGGCTGGATCTAATTTGCTGGCATGTACGAATCTTGACCATACAGGACATGCATATTCAGCAGCTGTATAATAAATGATAAATAATGCACTATGATAAATAAAGAATTTATCTGAGTTGTATCAGATTGGAGATGTTGCACAAAAACAATACATTGCATTTGAGGGAGAATGAGATGTCAATTTAAATCAAGAGAACTGAAAAAGTAATGTATGGAGTTATATTGAAAAAAAAAGCAGCCAAGAATTTATGGATTTGCTGGGTTTTGAAAAACTTTAGACAGACTAGTCAAAGCAAATGAAGTGTGACGGTATGGATATATTTTTAAAAGGAATAATGATGATGTGCTAAGAAGAACATTAGCCTTTCAAGTGATTGGAAAAAAGGACGTGGACAACCAATGATTAAAGGATGTGGACAACCAATGATTATGTGGAGAAACAAGTAGAAGAACAGATTGGACTAAAAAAAGGAAGATGCTATCCACAGAGCAAAATGGTGCAATGCTGTGTATGAACTTTTGAGAAACACTAGATAAACATGGCCACCTCTGTTAACAGAGACAAAACAAACCTCAAAAACATTGGATTTCCTTGCCCCTCTCTCTGATTCGGTATTAAGTTGAATTGTAACTACTAATTACAATCCCGTGTTTATGGTGTGTTCTACCCAAGGTCATAAATTTGCTGAGTCATAGTGCAATCACAGTTTGTTTTTATTTTCCATGTAAACTCATATATGTTTCAGTCAACTCCACCCAAAATACACGTCATACAGCATTTTCACAATGTGTGGTAGTATGGAGATGGCGTGTTTAATAGCAATCTTCAATCTATATTTAGCAGTTCAGACATTGTACTTACTGAACCTACTGCTGCACTTAAGCATTATTTTCTGATGAAGTTCTTTTAACAGAAAAAGAATCCTTGGTCCAACAATTGCTCTAGTACAAAGTAAAAACCATTTGGTTATCGTTATGGCAAGCCTTGCTTACCATGCATAAGTCCAACATTAGAGTTATGAAATTTTTTCATATTGCTTTAAATCAACCCACTATTTCTGCATGTCCTAATTCTGGAACGAAATAGCTCTCCCAAGTACCTTCAAGCATTGTTTGTAGTCAAGAGCTTGAAGGTGGGTCAGTGACTATGCAAAGAGAGAGGTTAAATTTGCTAATGGCTTTCTTATTTCTTCCAGAAGTGAAAAACAATACAAAACATTCTGCAAGTTGATGAAAACAACCAAAAAAATCTTCTCCTAACAAAGGGGAAAAGCATCTTGGGACAAAGAGAGAGTAAGGTTTATGCATACAGACTGGCAGATTAACATTTCTAGTATGGTATCGAAGTGAAAGTAAATATATCTTAATGTTTAACTGAATCACATTGACACGTTTTCATGTTCAACCAAATTACATTAAATCTTTCCATGTTAATTTTCTGCTGCGAGAATTTAAAAATTTTTAACGAGTTAAATTATAATTTGTCATCTGAAAAACCGCATTTTACATGTAACTGCTTTTTTCCATCAAATAGAGTGAAACGTCTCCTGAAGTAGGCAGATACATAGAAACATCGACCTTCTAAATCATTTGGTAGAAAAATCACGTTCCTAGCTCCAGTAGTTAGAAAGTTATGGCAATTTTTTCATTTTTAGAATTTTCTCACTGTGCAGGGGCAGGGGGAAAAACAAGGTCCAATTAAAAAAAAATTTTACATCGGTCTTTTCTAGTTGAAATATTTTAACAGAGATGGAAGGAATATTTTGACGACCTACTCAACCAGGAAAACCCTAGAGAGAGAAGAGAAATGAAAACAGAAGAGACAAAAAGGGACGTGGAAGATATATCTGTAGAAGAAATCAGGACTGGGTTGAGGAAGATGAAGAAGGGAAAGGCGCAAGGACCTGATGACATACCAGTGGAAGTATGGATCGCTTTAGGGAATAAAGGTGTGGAGTTTCTAGTGAACTTTTTTAATAGACTCCTACGAGGGGAGAAGATGCCAGATGAATGGAGGAAGAGCGTCCTTGTACCTTTGTACAAAGGCAAAGGAGACATCAAAGAATGTGGAAACTACCGAGGAATCAAGTTGATGAGTCACTCTATGAAACTGTGGGAGAGGGTAATAGAAGCAAGGATAAGAAAGGAGGTGATGATTGGTGAGCAACAATTTGGGTTCATGCCAGGAAGAAGTACCACCGATGCAATCTTCTGTTTGAGGATGCTGTTGGAAAAGTGGAATGAAGGGCAGAAGGCGGTGCACTGTGCCTTTATTGACTTGGAGAAGGCATACGACAGGGTACCCAGAGAGGAACTGTGGGAATGCTTGAGGTTAGCTGAAACATCAGAGTGCTATGTAACGATTATTAAGGACATGTATGACGGAGCGACAACAACTGTGAGAAGTGCAGCAGGGTTGACTGAGGAATTCAAGGTAGGTGTTGGACTTCACCAAGGCTCAGCACTCAGCCCATTCCTTTTTGCCATCATCATGGACAAGCTGACGGAGGACATCAGGAAGGACGCACCATGGGATATGCTGTTTGCAGACGACATAGTGCTGTCTAGGCAAAATTGCAGGGAGCTAGAGGATGATCTGGAGATGTGGAGAAATGCGCTGGAGAGAAGAGGCCTAAAAGTGAGCCGAAGCAAGACCGAGTATTTGAAGGTTGGGGATGTGGATGATGGAGAAGAGTTGAAGCTGCAAGGAGAAAAGCTAAAGAGAGCAAAAAATTTCAAATATCTGGGTTCAACAATTAGTAGCGATGGACGATGTGAGGAAGAAGTGAGGAGAAGGATCCAAGCAGGCTGGATAAATTGGAAGAAGGTGTCTGGAGTTCTGTGCGACAGGAAATTATCAGCAAGAGTTAAGGGTAAAATGTACAAGAGTGTTGTCAGACCAGCCATGCTTTATGGAATGGAAACGGTGGCAATGACGGAAAGACAGGTAGGAAAAATGGAAGTTGCAGAGTTGAAAATGGTGAGATGGGCACTGGGAGTGACAAGAAAGGACAAAATAAGAAACGAATACGTGAGAGGGACTGCCAAGATCGCAAAGCTAGGAGACAAACTTCGTAATGCAAGGCTACGCTGGTATGGCCACGTGAAAAGGAGAGAAGAAGGCTACGTGGGAAAAACGATGATGGAGATGGCGGTGCCAGGTAGAAGGAAAAGAGGAAGGCCAAGGAGAAGGTGGATGGATTTGGCAAGAGAAGACATGGAAAGGGTTGGAGCTAAGGAAGGAGACGAAGTCGACCGGGAGAAGTGGAAAATACTTTCGCGCTGTGGCGACCCCGAATAGGGAGAAGCCGAAAGAAGAAGAAGAAGAAGAGGTCTTTTCTAGTTGAAAACGGGATACCAAACAAAGATTTAGCACAATAAGATGATGTCAGGGCAAGAGCCACACCCTAGCCATTAGTCGTTATACAAAAGTTTGATGGCAATCCCATTAATTAATAGCAATTCATGAGACAGTTCCAAGCTATGTCTTAGGAAAGATGAACAATTATGAACTGAACCCCTTGCTTTATTAGAACTTCGAGCCTAATGCATCACACGTTTCCAAGTATTTGTAGAAGCAATTACCATTTGCAAATTCTAAAGCTGTTTGGAATATTCTTTTTGATGAGTTATGATTATCCTTACAAAATGATTTGCTGTTGCAAAGAATGTCTAAAAAGTGCTCCTAAAGTACAAGATCTCTAATTAAGGCTAAAACCTTTGGCACATTTGTTTAAGAAATGTTGTGCTTCTTTAAGAGCATACTGAGAACGCAACTACTCTCCACTCTACTCACGTTATGGATGAACATGAAAAAATTGCCAGTGGACTTGAAATGTGCATGGATTGAATAAGCAATGAAAACTAAACATGAAAAAGGTCACAGAGCCAAGTTTGTGAACCATTCAAAATTCTTTTAAGAAAGTTGCTTGACTAATTCCATATTTAAAAGAGAAATATTTCCAGGAAAAAGCAATAAACTCTGTTGTGAATCCAAGTATGTCATTTCAGAAAACACTCTCTGGAGTAAAGATTCTGTTGCATCTATTGAGAGTCACTTTTGCCACGGCAATCACTGAAGCAACTTTTTATTGATCTAAAAACTAAAAAAATGGAATCAGGAATTCAAAAAAATTGACTTCATTGACCTAACAAAATTGTAATTCAGTAAATCAATCTTTCTCGAGTTTCCATAATAAGACAAACATTTAAGTAATAAAAACACACAAATCTTCAACAGAACTATATGCAATATGCACCCCTTATATAAGCAGTGAACTTTGTAATCACCTGGAATTGAAATTTTAAAATTATGTAGTATTTCACATTTTCAACAGTAAAGTTTTTGTCCATAGCTAACAGTTTTCACAGCATGGAAAACCTTCTTTCAATAAAAGCAGTTGTGGGCTGAGAATGTTGAAGTTAATGGTGAACAGGCAGTGAAATGTCTGGTCTTTCCACAATCATTGTATTAGAAATGTCATTGTTTTACATTTATTTTGAATACAACAATTAATGCTGCAAGTATTTTCTCTGAATCAACTACTTAAATTTCTTGCATTGGTTCTGTGATAATGTACTGGTCAATTGTCATCATTTCTACAAGCTCAACTAGGCATTTATATTGGTCTTAGATTTTTAAAAACTGAGTAGCTAAACCAATTGATCGCAAACTAACGTTTGTTTGAGTGGCTAAGATTCTAAACCCTTCAAAACTTTCCACAATTGCTTTCACCTTAGATAAATTTTTTGCATAACATAAGGTAGTATTAATCAGCTTCTTTATTTGCAACTACAGACTGAGGTGAGCAACCAATATGAGTGAATTTGGCTTGTCTTAACAGTGATATTAGACTTCATAGCACAATTGTGCTATAAATATGCTACACATTTCACATGAAACAGTTTAGGATACAGAGATTTCAATATTGCACCTGCAACCATCATATACTTGTTGTTGTTAACCGACCCCTTCTGAGAAATGGGGGCATGGCAGAAGACCATAGAGCCCCAGAAGCTGGACAATTACCCTCGGCCTGGACCAGAGATCACAGGGAGACAAAGAATCACCAAAGAGCGAGTGGCGCAAAGAGTCCATAGCTCGACAGTGCAGAATGAGATAAGAGGTGTCCTGGGACAGATGTCTGCAGACACTGCAGGAAGGATTATTGATTCTGGCAATTCTAGATAGATAAGAGCTTAACAGAAGGCTGTGTCTGTTGCAGTGAAAACGAGAGACGACACAGCGAGTGCGACAAGGGATTGCAAATTCCTCAGTGAAAACCAAGGAAACTTGTGTGTTGAAAAACTTGGATGAGACAGTACACTTCCAGTCAGAGAAAAGTGGATACAAGAAATATGGCGAGAAAGACCATAAGGCATTGCAAAGAGCACAAGTAGCCCTCCCCATCTGGCCAGCTCATCAGCTGCATTGTTCTCCAAGAGAAACGAGTATCCAAAGACCCATTGTCACATGATAATAAGGGAGGAGACAGTTCCTGCCATATCTGCCAGAGAGATTGAGGTAAAAGGAAAAATGGAGGAGAGAACAGAGTGGTGTGGACAAAACGAGTCAGATAGAAGAGAAATGGCAGACTTGTTGGTGCTGTCAAGACCAGCAAAGAGCTTGCAGAATGGCACAGGCTTCAGCAGAAAAACTTGAGCACACTGAGCCTGCTGAAAAGGAAAGAGTGGCCTCAGTGCCACAAAGAGAGCAGTTGGCAAGTACATCAAAGCTGCTTTTGCCAAAAGGAAATGGAACAGAGCTGTACCTTAGCAAGTGAAAGAGGGATCCGAGTGGAAGCATGGGGAGAAAAGGGTGGACTCCACAGTGAAGGTAGGCAGATTCCAAGGAAGAGAGAGAGGGCAAGCAAGAAGAGCATCCATAGGAGAAGTAGAAGAAAGCATGAGTGCACAAGTGGATGCAAAAGCTTTCCAGGAGGATCTGCAGAGTCTTGGTTTCACTCCAAGTATGGCCAAACCTGAAATGGGAAAGCAGGTTGGGAGACGAAGAGCCCACTCATAAGATGAAAAAGTAAAATGAATCAGGCTGACTCGTGAGGGAGGTAGAGAGGCCTAGGACAGAAGAAGTGGAATAGGGTAAGATGGGAGGCAGCCAGTGGTGGTACGACTAGCCACTTGGTCAAGACGTTCCAATTTGGCAATATTGGTAACACTTAAGAAAAGGAAACCATCTGGGTAAAGCATAAGTGAGAATGGGCCGAAGAAAAGATTTATACAAAAGAGGGACTCCTTAGAGGGGCCCCATGAGGATGCAGAGATACAGTGTACAACCTAGAGACAAGGGGAAAATTTGGCCTTCAGCAAAGATACATGCTTAGAAAAGGAAAGAGTGCGGTTGAAGATGACCCCAAGAAAAGTTGGAGTGGGATTGAAACGAATGTGGGAGTTGAGTAAGATGAGGTTGGGCTGGAGGTTAGCTTGGTGGGAATCCATTGTGAAGAAGGAGGCCTCACATTTGCTTGGATTGAGAGGAAAACACCAGTACTCAGACCAGCGCTCCAATCGAAACAGAGCTTCTTGTGTGGCCTCCGCTGCAGTAGGAACCGAGGGGAGGAGGACCAAACAGCCAAATCGTCAGCGTAAAGAGAGCAATTGATGGAAGAAGGCTGCAAGGCAGGGAGATCATTGATGAAGAGAGGGAAAAGTACAGGGCCAACAATAGATCCTTGTAGAACACCTCGATGGACTCAAAAGGAACAACTTTTGTAATTTTAATAAACCACCCAAACATGCCTATCAGAAAAGAAAGATTGAGTCCAACAAGCAAAGCAAGGAGGGAGGCAAGCTGAAATGAGTTTATTGAAAAGGGCAGGGTGCCAGACAGAGACAAAAGCTTTTGATAAATCAATAGTATTGAGGATTGTCCGAGAGCCCAATCTGGGTTTGTTAAGCCCATCCAAGATGGACTGAGAAAGAAACAGAATTTCATCTAGAGTAGACATCCACACATCCAAAGTGAAAACCGACCTGGTGGGGAGACAGAATGGAGTTAGACTCCAGAAAGAAGAGTAGACAGGATAATATGATGCGTTCAAAAAGCTTTGATTTGCAAGAGGTGAGAGAGATAAGTTGAAAAGAAGCAGTTGAGAAGCTTTCTCATCTTATGGATGGGAATATTGCAAGATGTCTTCCAGATGGAAGGAAAGGAATGCAAAGTCTAGGAAAAATTGAAAATGTGAAGAAAATCCATGCCAGAGCAAGAAAGGAGCTTTAGCATGAGATAGGCAACTTTGTCTGGGCCAGTGGCAGTGGACAAGGAGAGGTCAGAGGCAGCCATAAGAAATTCAGTGGGGGAGAAGGGAGAGCAAAAGGACAAGTGAGACTCCTCAGGGCATGGGCTTGGCGGAGCTCAGAGAGGTACCCTCTGGCTCTGCTACACAAGGTTTTTGCCTGGGAGACAGAAAAATGAGATCTCAGGCAATCAGCAAAAACTGAAGCTGACTCTTTGGGAGAGGAACAGTTGGGGAAGTTAGGAGAGGAGGAAGAAGAGCCAGCGACAGAATGAAAGATAGAGTACACCAATTTAGGGTTAAATTTGGGTGAAAGAGAAAAGTCACCTGCCATGCCTCAGCCTTTGTGATGACAGATGAAGCATGTCGGGAAGCAGAGGTGTAAGCCTGGTGATCTCCATCGCTTCTGTGAGCAGCATCGAAAGCCTTATGTCTTTCACTTACTGCTTCTTCCACTTTAGCAAACCACCATGCTTTAGGATGGTGTTTGATGCAGCCAAAAGAAATTAAAGATTAGGCTGCATTCAGTGTCAGAGAAGTAAAGAGAAAGATATGAGTATTCCTTTGCAGAAGGACAGTGACAGTTAAGGTAAAAGGCAAAGTCATCTTAGTGAGCTTTTTGAAAACTGAAGAATGGGGGGACATTTGTTGGGGCAAAAGACCAGAGAGGGACAGTTAGAAGAATTGGTAGGTAGTCAGAACTCAAGTCCTGAAGCATCTCTCAGGAACAAGATAGGGTGAGAGAGGACGGAGCAAAGGAGATGTCAGGGGAGGAGCGATGAAGAATGGTCACTCTGCTGGTGCTTCTTCAAAGTTTTACAGCCTTCTTGCATAATTTTTTCACAAAGATTCCAACTTTTATTTTATTATTATTTCCACACCATTACATTTACCATTACACTTTACATTTCCTTCGCTTGCTACCAGCAAATTGAAATCCTTGGCCTCTTGATCTCATTTCTTGCAGACAGTATACATTCACTTTCCTTTTTCTTATAAGGTCACAAATTTTACTTCCTCTGCTACAAAAACCTTCAAGATGCAAATTTGCACACTATACCTAAAATTGTTTTGCAGCCAGCATATTCTTTGCACCCCTGTCCATTTAACAGCTGCCAGAGATTAGATGCCAATTGTTTCACAGAGTTTCACATGAGACATTTTGGGAGCTTTTTTTGTGATCACACCCTTGTTTATCTTTAGTCTCAGTTTTTAGACATGGTGTCCCTAACTTTAGTTTGAAATATAAGTAGGTGTCGAAAAGTAGCCCCTTAAGACATGTCAGATGAGCAGCCTCACTATTTTATTTTATTGAAGCAGCAGTAAACTTGTTTAAGCATGCAAATGACAAAAAGCTACAAAGTTTCTGGTCTAACCTGGTTGATTCAGTGTCTACATGTGTTTCCATGGTCATCCATGCTAAAGCATGATGCATAATTTACTAAAACCATTGGATATGTTGTTCTTGCAGTGTAGAAATAAGCATTTGATTTATAAAAAATTTGTTGAATTGCCATCATTAATTTTCACACTAGTGTAGATGATTGAAAACAAACAAAACCATTTTTTCTTTTATGCTCTAATCTACAAATGCATGAAGTGGAAATATAATAATTTGTGCACAAAACTTATGAACATGAAAGCTCATCTAATAAATCAAAAACACTTACTTTTTTTTGCAAACTCCAAAGCAATTCTATGATCAGGCTTGACTTCTTGATGAACTGGAATAAGACTATAAAATAACTTAATTAAATACAATAGTGTTTGCAAGCAATTGGATTACTTTATAGCCTCAGCAAGATTTGCAATGATTGATCAACTACTTTTTAAAAATAGTTTGCACTAAAAAATTTAAAGCAGCATATATGCTTGTACCAAACATCACACAAAAATTTAGTAAAAACAACAAAAAATTTGCAGTCACATTAGCAATGTGTAAAATTAAATTTGTTCAAAAAATATCATCAAGTGCAGTAAAAGCAAAACATCAGATAAAACAAAGCTATAAAAATAATATGCACATTTTATAAAGGAAAGATTAGCATATACCACAGATCTTAAAAGTGGTTTACAACTAAACTAATGAAAATTATGCTAAAAAGATGTCATCAAGCTATTGTCGATTTATTGAGTCACAAAGACAATCTATGCACTTTATATGCATGTTCACATGAATGACGTGGTTATTTCACAAAGTAATAGTACAGCAAATATTAAAAACCTCCCTCCCATAATTTGACAAGACCATCCCTGGACACGTTTCATCCTTTTGGACTCATCAGCAGGGCCTGTCCCGTCATCATCAAAAACCAAAACCCCATATTTGCAATAATATGAAAAATGTATCATTCTATTACAAATTCCTTCACACACATCGCGTGGGTGGCACATGCCATCACTTTGGAATGGGGATCCCATCTGTATCGAAGATGCAGTGTATCACTCAAAGAGTTTATAGTAAGCGAGATCTATTTAAAACCCTTACCTCAATGAACATAGCACATGATCACCATAACCGCATCATATATCAATTTATTGAGTTACAAAGGCAATCTACATGCTTTATATGCATGTTCACACGAATGACACTGATACATTTTTTATATTGCTGCAAATATGGGGTTTTGGTTTTTGATGATGATGGGACAGGCCCTGCTGATGAGTCCAAACAAATAAAATGCATCAAGGGACGGTCTTGTCAAATTATGGGAGGGAGGTTTTTAATATTTGCAATGCTATTACTTTGTGAAATAACCATGTCATTTGTGTGAACATGCATATCAAGTGTGTAGATTGCCTTTGTAACTCAATAAATCGAAACATGATAAAGTTATGGTGATCATGTGCTATGTTCATAGAGATAAGGGTTTTAAATAGATCTCGCTTACTATAACTTTTTGAGTGGTACACTGCCTCAAGCTATTGTAATATCAAATTGGTAACAACAAGAAAAAGTTCCAGATATCCTAATTAAGTATATCACAACCAGAATGACCCAGTTTAAGATACTAGCAATATTTTGTCAATCATAATAAATAAATAAGTTTACAACATATAGTGTGGTAAAACTTTGAACGTTTTCATTATTCACAGTGCATCCTCATCTGGACCAAACTATTTTTTGAGTAATGAAATAAATAAACTACTATACATCAATGCATTCTCAAAAATAAAATTCATTTATCTGTACCATAAATTCAGTGATAGCATTGTAGAGTAAGCTACCGCCACCAATCAACAGCTGCTTCAATACAGTGGTGTAGTCCCTGGTATTGATGCGTTGAAATGACTGTTCGCTTTCCCAAGGGTCCCATATACCTGGAGTACTTATCTGCTGATCATTTTTTTCATAGTTCTGTCTTCCAAACAACTGCAAAAAGGCAGCACACATTTCTCTTGCATTGCTCTCTTTTGCCTTCTCATCCTTTTTTCTGAAGAGGGCCAATCTTCATACTAACCCTGATGTTGCATAATAGAACTTGGTTCTATGCTCAGTAATCATAATGTGAAATTGAGGCTATGTAATGTGTTGCCTAAGCAATATGTCTGTTAGCAAACTCAACTGAGACTCGGCTATTTCAATAGCAAATCACTAATCTATAAACGGCAGATTAACACCACTTTTTGTTCCAACAACAAGATCTATTCACAAGCAAACTTAAACCTCACCTACAGCACCTACCACTGTAACTAGCAATTCCACTTAGCCTCTATGGCTTCCCACAACACACACCTACTTGTCAAACAGAGAGATGTAGATTGGCATCAATCCAATTTATCTATTTCTTATTCTACTTAAAGATTTTTTGTCATACCTGCAGATGCGGGCACAAGTGTAGTCCATGAAGTTGAAGCAGATATTCAATTCTGTGTATAGCACCAGAATTGTTTTTTTGCCAAAGAGCAGTAGCACAGATACTATAATGATATTGGTTTACCACTACCGCTACTATGCTGATGTGAAATTATGTTATTCCCAAAAATTTCCACTTGGGAAAATTGTTAGAATATTTTTTGAGACCCAGGAATCAGTAATAATTGAGCAAATATAAAGCTTCTGGTAATAAAGCAGCGTAAAGTTTACAACAAACATTCGACATTTAAATTTTGACACAGGGTATTTGCATTTCAAATTACAACACTTCCAAAAAATTTTTCAAATGTTTTATCTGCAGTCAAAGTGTCTCAAATACACAGATAGTGAGGAGCAAAAAATTCTTTGCTAGTTTGCCTTGTATTTTGAGCAGTTGAAGATTGTATAATTTTGTTTAATGAAGTTATCCATCACATGTTGTCTGCAGAAGAGTTTGCAAACAAAAAACAGTGTGCTACAAAAGGGATTCAAGAGGCAATGACAATCGCAGTGATCAAGACTCAAAATGCTATTTGCAGTTCCATTGTTTATTTGGCACTACCTGTGCTATATTGATGTGGCAAACACAAAATTTTGTGTTTGCTGCCCTCACACATTTTTTATATGCCATGCTGCACCACACTACATCTGCAAAAATTTAGCCGCAACTTTCACTGCACTGCAATTGAACTACAGGTAAGCTTTTTTCCGAATGGATTGTTTTTATACTTCTACACAATATACACAGTATGGAATGAACTACGTTGACAGCTATGTCACTTTATCTTTTAACAGGGTTTCCACACAATTTTCAAAACTAAATTCTATTACCTTTTTTATGACTTTTCCATGAGCATTATTAAAGCATTTTTAAATACATTTATCAGTTCACATTGAAATAGCTCTTTTAGTAATGAGATCAAATTCTTGTTAATTGCTCCGTAAGACAATGTTTTGACTTGCCAACATTATTTAACTTGCATTGCTTTGTCATTCAATTTTAACATCTAGATATATCTCTGCTTAAACACACTTTACTACCACAATGGTACTCTCACAAGGCATTGATAAAACATAATATTTGATAAAAAAAAAAAACATAACATTTAATAACAAGACATTCAGTTAAATTTCTCATTTCTGGCATATTTAACTCAAACTATCTTAACTAAATTTGAATCTTTTAATGTTTTAGCTAACTTTCTAAGTCTTCTTCAATTATTCTTATGCTACTATTTGTTATAAAATGCAAACTAGCACATGCAACAACTCTTGACACTGCAATTAAATTCACAAACAACTACAGTGAGGCTATGAAAACAACACGACAATAACTATTTCTTCTAGCCAGAAAAAAGTCCTCTTTTGTGGTTTTTAACCCAGCAATCTCTGAGCTGAGCATTTTACCAAGAATAGCTTTGCTTCTAAGCTGGAATATTATTGTTATTAAAATAATGTAAAATCAACATGAGTTTGATTCCAATACAAGAGACCCTGACACTTTGGATTCTTTACTTCAAAATCTCGACTTTTAACAAACATCATTTGTTACAAGGGGTTAATAGAAGTATTCCTTCAACTTTAGGCTCTCATAACCATAACAACACTAATTTCCCCTTCACAAATAGGAATATGTAGCTTTTGTGCTCCCCGAACATTTGTAATGACAAAATCAAACACAAAATTCTGCAAGCATATACTATTTACAATTTATTTATTCACATGCGTCCAAAGTTATCCTCATGAAACATTGAGTATCCACTCTAATTTCAACAGTGGGCTCTTCCTCAAACGATCAATCAATGGTTGTTACACGGTATCAGGACAAATACCCACCGGACAAATACCCACCGGACATATACCCCCAGACAAATACCCACCGGACAATTACCCCCCTTGCCAAATACCCACCGGACAATTACCCACCAGTTTTTTTGTTTTGTTTAAGGGTTAGGGTTAGGGTTAAGGTTAGGGTTAGGGTTAGGGTTAGGATTAGGGTTAGGGTTAGGGTTAGGGTTAGGGTTTTTCCTCACATTTCATCTTGTGGTGGGTATATGTCCAGGGGGTATTTGTCTGGTGGGTATTTGGCAAGGGGGGTAATTGTCCGGTGGGTATTTGTCCGGGGGTATTTGTCCTAGAATCTTGTTACACAACCCATGCTACCTGTAAAACCTTCTTTACTAATGCACTTCTTGACAATAATGCCATTACAACCTGTGTACTGTAAAATTTCAAATGTATTGTCATTGGTATACAGTGCCTTGCATTTCTTATTTTCAGCATTCATACAGGTGGTGATAGAAATGACTTTAAATTTGCTCCAGACCCCCATTTCAAATAATAATCTCCCAACTTAACATTGAACTCATTTAACCTGTAAATCTCATGTGCAATTTGACGATTATTATGCAGGTTTACCAATGCTCCTTTAAGCCCAATGTTCAACTTGATGAGAAGTAAAGCTGCCAATTCTGCTATATCTCAAAACTGGTGAAATAATGTGAAAAGAATAAATGCAAGGTGCTTACTAACAACAAAATGAACACTGACATTGCAATATACTGATATTTAACTAAAAACTAAACTATAATAAAGACATAAGCAGGAAAAATGAGAAAAACTACAACCAGTAACTGGTAACTTGTTGCTGACGTCATCATTTGGTCAGGCACCCAAACTCAATCCAGGCCAGCACAAATCAAGGCCAGGGCCAAGAGTCTATCCTTTTACCACCTGGGCTGCCGCGCTGCCCAGATTAGATGCTGGCAGTGATGGTGCTAAGCCAACATTGAGTTGCATCATCCAAAACCTGCAGACCTCGTGTTCCTCTTGGTATATGATGCATGAGACATGAAGATATAATGTGATCTGCAGTTTGCTCAATGGTGCCACATTTACAATTCGGCGATGGAGCAAGACCCCATTTGTCCATGAACGAGTGAAAATGTCCTACACCAGTCTGCAGGCGATTGAGCATTACCCAAGATGTTCTGGGCAGACTCATTCCAAGTGGCCTTGAACTGATCCTGGGAATGAAAGCACAGACCCTTGAAGTACTCTCCAAGTAGTCCATGTTCTGTTTATGTTTCATCCACTGCTTCAATCGGATGTCCAGTTCAGACAAACTATCTAATAGTTTCCACACAGTAGATACAAATGAGTGTCTTGATCTAAGTCTCCCCTGGAGCACATCCTGCTGCCCAACTGTTTGTGCAGTATATGGTCGGGATCATGGATAGCATGACTTGCCAAGGAGAATGTTGCTTCTAATTGGTGGAGCTCAGCTGGCGGAATGCCTGTGAGGACAGGAAAGTTCTCTGTTGGTGTAAGATGCAAGCATCCAGTAACAACGTGCAAAGCATCATTGAAAATGCTGTCAATGAGGCGAGTATGTGTACTACGACACCAAACTGGTGTGCAGTATTCAGCAGTGGAGTACAGCAAGTAAAGAGCAGAGATGCACCATGTCTTGGCACCCGCACCCCATCTGGATCCCGCAAGTCACCTCAACAGCGTGACTTAGGTGGAGAGATTTTTGCACAAAGCCTTGGAGTGGTGATAAAAAGTGAGCGATCTATCCAGCTTTATCCCAAGATATGTTGGGACTGGACAGGGTGGCAATACATTGCCATTGTTGTACACATTAAGCTCACGTTTGGTCTCTCAGTTGCTAAGATGAAAGGCCGCTGTCATCGTTTTCGTATTGCTGAGCTTTAGCCTCCAAGTCCGGAGATAAGCTGAAAGTGTAGTCATGTCTTGGCTTAGAGTGTCCTCCACAGCCTTCTAATCTCAAGAAGCATACAGCAATGCTATGTCATCAACATATGCATACTTCTGGGAAGTCATCGAAAACAGATGGCATGTGTAGATGTTAAAAAGGAGGGGGGCCAAGACCGATCCCTGTGAAAGCTGTTTTGCAAATGTCTTAACTTGCTTTGCTTGCTGTCACCAATAGTGAGCATGAAGCTTCTATTTTGGACCATGATCATCCAGACCATGTGTTTATCTGGTAGAAGCCTAAGCAACTTGCAGGTGAGACCACAGTGTCATAAGCAGCTGTTAGATCAATAAACACGACACCAGCCTTCTTCTTGGCCTCAAACGAATCCTCAATGTTTTGAGTAAGCAAAATCATCTGATCCATGATTGACCTACCCCATCGGAACCCAGCCTGCTCTCTAGGGAGAAGTGGGTCAGCAATTGGCTCAACATGAGTGTGTATAAGCTACTCAAGGATCTTGTAGGAGACGCAAAGCAAGGAAATGGGACAATAGCTTTTTGGGTCCTCTACAGGCTTTTTGGGTTTAGGAATTGCCACTACCAGTGCTCTTCTCCAGACTTTTGGAATTTTGAGGTGGCACAGGCAGGAAGAAAGGAAGCCACACAACCCAGAACTTCAGTGCAGCTCCAGCATGGGTTATTAGCTCCAGGCAAACAGAATCTGGGCCTGGAGCTTTTCCTGGTTTCAGATGTTTGAGGGCAGCAGCAAACTCCTGAGAAGTAAAACTTTCAGAGATGTTCACTGGACTTGTTGGAGTGGCCCTCCAAAGATCTGACACCTCTCGTTAAATGAGTTGAGATGACTTATGATCAATACCCTCATATCTGCTATTTCTAATCAGCTGGGAGGCAATAGCATTAGCTGAGACAGCACAGCGATGGCAGGAGTGTCGTGATCTACCAATTAGGTTGTTCAATATACTCCATGCTTTTCAGCTAGAGTGCAAAAAGTCAATAGTCTAAGCTCCCTCAGACCATTGATCTCTGCATTTCTTGTTGAAACTGAGGAGCAGGGCAGTGGTAGCCTGGTTAGTCGCTTCCTTCAGGCAACTGCAGAAATGTCCAGTAGAGTTTCTTGCACTCAGCATCACAACATGGTATGTGGTTATTTTGACGACTGCATGGGATAGAATTTTTGGCTGCTGTTCTGATGACATTGCAGAAGTGCTGATAGACAAGATCTATACCCCATGAATCTGGTGGCAACAAACTCTTGGGAAGTTTGTAGATCAATGTATTGTAGTGGCTCCAGTTGGCCTTGTGGAAGTTAACAGGCTTGCTCAGAACAGGCAGAGCAAGTCTTGGTGGAACAATAAGTGAGGGTCGATGTTGTGACCTAGGGAACTTCTCTAAGATGCATCTATCAGATACATGGCTGTCTGGACCAACACTGACAAATGTCAGATCAGGATTGGTGCCAGTATTCCAGTGGCCAAAATGAAAGGTGGTCACGTCCTTTGGGTCATGGAGAGGGACAAGGTTGTTAAGGCTTGTCCAAGTTAAAAGGCACTCCCCATTGGCACTGTTGGTTCTATAACCCCAGTTGACATGTGGACAATTAAAATCGTCAGCATTAGAGAGCAGGATGAGGGAACACTGGGAGATCAGATGCTTGCAGTTGCATTGATGGAGGTTTGTAGACGTTGACAATTCGATAACCATCAACGTTCATGCACAACCACACAGTCTTTGATGTAGCTGGAGAATGATCAACAAGGGTCCGTTTTAGCCAGTCATGGACAAACGTGGCAAGGCCATGCTTCCTGCTTAAGAGAAGACCCAGCTAGTGCAAAGCCTGGTGTTCCTAGCTAATCTGCACAAGTGCAGTGAGTCTTCTGAAGAAGAATGACGAGTGCCTCAAACTGCACAACAAGATGATGAAGTACATTCATCTTGCTTGCAGTGAGGCCTTCGATGTTCAGCTGCAAGACTGCTGGCCTTGGGAACATGTTGGCAGTGTGCCCTGACAGGGGCACATTGCTTTGCACTGAAAAGGGCATTTGTGGAGTAGTAGGCCCAGGCTGAACATTAGGGTGAGGGATAACCCTTCCAGATTGGCAGGTTTGGTTTTAGTCTGACATTACTGAAAGATGTACTAACGATCCAGTATGCAAGAAAGCACCTGACATCTGGGCCAAAAAATGTGATGGCGTAGTGGTTAGAGTGTCTGCTTTGCAGTTGGTAGACCTGGGGTTCATTTCCCAAATCAAGTCATACCAAAAGACTTTAAAAAATGGTATGCACAGCTTCCTTGCTTGGTGCTTCGCATAAAAAAGAGATAGTGTGAACAAGCCGGCAAGCTTGCTTGTTATGTCCTTGGGCAAGACACTTAACAAGATGCCTTTGTCTTTATGTGGCAGACAGGTGGTGGGGCCAAGCAGTTTACCCATTGTGGTGGCCCCAGTCTAACTGAAGACTTGCAAACCGAGCGAGTGCTAACACAGTGTAACCAGCAAAATGGTGTAGTGGTTAGAGCATCTGCTTCACAGTTGGTAGACCTGGTGTCCATTTTCAGAACTGAGTCTTACCAAAACTTTAAAAAAACAGCTTCCCTCTTTGTGCTCAGCAAAATAGGAACAGTGTGAAGAACAAGCCAGAAAATTTGGTTGTTGTGTCCTTGGGCAAAACACTAAATGGGATGCCTCCATTCTTATGTGGCAGATAGGTGGTGGGGCCAAGCAGTCTACCTGTCGGGGTTGCTCCAATATAACTGAAGACTTGCAAAACGAGCATGAATGCTAACACAATGTGTATATCTTCCTGCATAATGCTCAGAACAAACTGGTAACAATGACGTAATAAAAGCAAAATATATAAAATAAACATAAGTGACTAAAAAATTATAAATCTCATTGTTACGTCATAACTAATGACGAAAAACATAGAAAATAAATCAGTCAACAGTTGGCAAAGGCATTTTTTGTGCATGTAACAAAATTTAAAGTTTACTAAACCATTTATCTTCTCATATATCTAACATGAATTAGTGGCTTTTCAACAAATAAAACAAAAAACACTTGTGACCAAACTAGGCTGATATTCCAACAAAAGATTATCAGAAATGCCACATAAGTTGATAAACTAGGTTAAAAATATTTTGCTGTTTATGAGTCAAGGTTTCAAACTTTGTTCATGCACTCACCAAGCATAAGCGGGGTCTTTTGATATAGCTCTGGCTTGTAGTAGTAGTAGTTATTCAGTTTCTATCCGGTGTTGTCCTCTTAACAGAAATGGCCAGATTTGCCCCATTCCTTCTGCAATTGATCGCACTCCGTCTCTCCACTCGTCTCATCTCAGGGCACCCTTCTTCTTCAAACCAATCTTCTCTGTCTCCTCTTCCACTTGCTTCTTCCAGATCTTCTTCGGTCGTCCTCGCTTTCTCTTGCCACTCACTTCAAGATTCAGAGCAACCCTCAAAACACTGTTGTTATCCCTCCTCAGCACATGTCCATACCATCTAACTCCATTTACTGTTTCTAACTGGTCTATAGTTTCCTTCAACCCCAACATGTCCATCTGTTCTTCAGTCGTCTTTCTGTCAACAACTTTCTGACTGCACATGACTCTCATCATAGCTCTCTTCATTTTCCTTAAATTTAAGTTTTTCATTTTCTTTTAAACACCATGCCTTGCTTTCGTACAGTATTGCTGATCTTATGCAACAACAGTGAACTCTACCTTTTATCCTCAGAGGAAACTTATTTCCAAGCAATAACTCTCTACATTTCCTGTACCTTACCCAACCAATACTTCCTCTTGCTGTAACTGCCACTTCACAACCACCACTAGCATTTATACTGTCTCCAAAATAACAAAATCCATTCACTGTCTCCACTTCATCACACAACTTCTCGATCGAATCCACCATTCCTTTCATTATTCCTTTACATTTCAAACAAACAAAATGCATTGCCAACCTAGTGGTAGCTCTATTTTTGCACATCTGCCATGAACCCAGCTTCCACATTTTGTGCACAACACTGAATTGGCCATGACTCTCCTCCAACAAACTCCACATGGATCTATCTTGCTTTTGTATAGTTCTCCTTCTGACCCGCTTACCATCACTTTTGTTTTTCTGGTGTTGACCTTCAAACCTTTACTTTACAGTGCATCCTTCCAATTCCAAAATCTTTCCTTTAAGTCTTCATGGTTTCCCTCATGAGAAAAAGGTCATCTGCATACAGTAATTTATTAACCACACCCCTTCTTGCATTTTCTGTAATAACGTCCACAACTATTACAAAGAATAGTGGTGACAGCACAGATCCTTGATGTACACCAACTCAAATTCCTCTGAGCATGCAGATTCCACCCTCACTCTTGTCTTTGCATCATCACACAGGCTCATAACTGCCCGTACTATTACTTCTGATAGACCCTTCTTTCTCATGGCCTACTCCATCACCTTTCTTGGCACTTTAACAAAAGCTTTGTGATTTTACAAAACACTTTTTATTGATGAGCTCAAGAAATTGTGGGAAGCTTGTAGACCATGGTATTGGATTTTTGTTTGTCGTTTTTTTTCCTGATTGGTTGGTCACAATCTTTCTGTCCAAATGCTTATTTTTTAAACTATGGTTTGCCGTTTTTCTATTAACATTATAACACAGAGCATAACTCTAATTTTATTTTGCATGGAAAGGTCTTCACCAAACTAGGAGTGGGATTTATATGCAAGGGAGCAAGGCTGAAAGCAAAAAGTTTGTTTTGCATTTCAAGACAGATTCAAGATCTATGCTAACAAATATGTGAGAGAGAATTTAGACAACATGTAAGCCTGCTTGCTTCAAAATACGTTTTAAAAATTTCGTACAATTCTCTTGTATCAAAAATAGAGAGTTATATGTTCATAATCATGGCAATTGAGTTCTTTGTGGTGAATTCGGTAGACATAACATTTAACGAAAGCATTTGTTGGAACTCGAGATTGGAAAGCTGAAATGCTTATTTAATGACAATAACTACTCGACTTGGCTTTTTGATAAAATTTACAGCAAATTTGCAGCAAAACTTAATGATACACCTGTTGATGAAATAGGTGTAGTAAATAATGCAGAGTATTCCCCCTTTTGTTCCGTATGTTGATGAAGCATCAATCCATTTGGTGGAAGCTCTTTTTCAATTATGTTGAAAACAATTTCATGTATGGCTGATTCCTTTGTATCATACAAATAAAGTAGGGCAGTGTTTTCAACTAAAATCAGCAACGCCTTTGCCTCTATGCTCAAATGTTGCTTACAAATTTACTTGCTTGTGCGATAAAACTTGACATCCATTGGTATGCCTTTCCCACACTTGATCACCAGAGTAAGGGAGCATCTGAATTTAGGAGATTCAAGAAAAAGCACAATTAAGAATCACATTTTGTCATGCCCACCTGCTCTAATCTACAATACAACATTAATTCTTTTACCCTATTGAGAAAATGTAATTCAGAAAGTAAAAATTCATGAAGCTTTGCTTACATAACATCACGGCCCAAGTCCTAATAAACAATGCTATGGAAGTGGAGCTTCATTTCCATTAAACATATATGAATTTTTTAACAACAGTTTTACTCACTACCACATTTAATGTTAGATTTTTTGCAGAATTTTGAAATGCTTGCTGGTTCTGTAATGCTGCTATCCTAATTTTAATGAGCTTAAGGTTCCTCACTGATGAAAAAAATGGAATGATCTAATTTTTTTTGGTTTTTCACTAACCACGGTTCTAGGTATTTTGAGATAATGCCAATCCGGCTGAGTAAACAGAATTTGTGAAAATAGCCTATAACTGCCCAAAATGAGAGGTCAAAGTTGCCATGTACTATTATCTGTTCCTAGCAATGGGCCTTAGCAACGCCTTTCACAACCTCTCAGGACTAAGTCTGCTGTCATTTCTATAAAATTTCGCGTTTTGTACCTGACCAGGATATCACCTTAGCGACCAGAAAAAAAGAAATGTTGAGTTTTCATGAAATAATTATGATTTTTCACAGTCATTATTTATAGATCTTGTTTGAGGTTGAAGAATGACAGTTTCTCCCTTTTTGCCATTTTTCTCAATTTCAGGATTTTCACGAAATTTCTATACTAAAATGCTGATAACTTTCTTAGTATTGGTAGGAGCTTCATAAAATTTTGGCTGTATATTCTCCAATGGATTATCTTGAAACGCTAGTCACGAATTTGGAAAATATTTGATAATTACAAAGTTATTGAAGATTTGCATAATTAATTAAGCGTTTAAACTGTGATTTTTCGAAAAAGTGCCACTATTTTTTTTCTGTAAAATCTTTTCAGATTCTCTGACTAGGAAATATTCATTAGTCTGTTGTCTATCGATTCTGTAAATTTATATAAATTTTGTTGTTATATGACAAAGTTATCAAAAATCTGTATTTGCTCTATTTTTTGGACAAAGTCGGCCATTTTGAATGCTAATTAGCATAATTTATGCAAATTTTTCAAAAAATTAAAACAACACTTCAAGGGTGTTCTGACACTAATAGAAACATTTCCCTGCATAGCATTGCTCAAATTTTAGATTTTTCATCAGTGAGGCACCTCAAAAATTTTTGCATCCAACCTCTCCTGGCTATTCATATATTTTAAAGTCGGCTGCATTTTTACTGCCTTTGAGGTGCTTCACTGGTTATAAAGAATAGTAAAGCTGTTTATCCAGCATGTTGTAAGAGGCGACTATTGGGTACCTACCAATTGCAGTCTGACTGTCAATGGTTGGGTTGCCAGCTTAATTGCTTGGTTGGACCACTCATGTCAGAAAACTGAGATTGGAGGAAAGCAAGGGCATGCTTTCTGTAGAAGAATTTTGTTACAACAAATTCCCATGACCAGAAAAAATACATAAATGGCCTCCAGTCCCTGGCAACTCTTAAATGGGGAGGGGGTATGAAGAATCTCCAGGTTTAAATCTGAATGTCATGGGATAAGATTTGGTACATTAAATGTGAGAAATATTTGTGGAAGGAAAACAGAAGTGTATGAAGAACTGAGGAAGAGAAAAGTTGATGTGTGCTGCATCCAAGAGGTAAGATGGAAAGGCCAAGGAGCTCGTTTTGTGAGTGCTTTGGAATGAAGGTATAAACTGTGATGGTCAGGAATTGATGCAGAATTTTGAGGGGTTGGAATCTTGGTGAAAGAAGAAATATCTGCAAATGCCTTGGAAGTTAGAAGAAAAAGTGACAGAATAATGGCAGTTGTACTAATTTTAGGTAAAAAAGTGATGCACATAATATGTGCGCATGGGCCAAAAAGTGAAAATCCAGCCACACAGAAAGTTCGTTTTTATGATGTAATGGGGAGTGAGTGGGACTTGAGAAGTTCTAATGAAATCATTGTTTCTTTACAGAATTTTAATGGACATGTGGGGAAATGTGCTGAGGGTTTTGAAGGTGTACATGGGGGAATGGTATTGGGGAAAAATGCAGAAGGAAGATTGCTGGAGTTTTGTGATGTAAGAGAGCTGTGTGTGGCAAACACTTGGTTTTATAAGGCAGACAAAAGGAAAATCACTTACAGTGCTGGTGGATGTGAAACAAATTGATTTTGTGCTGGAGGGGAAAAATACAGAAAGTATACAAGAAATCTGAAAGTGATTTCATGCTTCAGCACAGGTTGGTGGTCATAGATCTGAATAAAAAGGTTCTAAAAAAACTTGTGAGAAAGCAATGAATCATAAGAAGAAAGATTTGGAAGTTAAATGAAAACCGTACAAGAGTAAGATTTGATAACAAAAGTAAAAGAACTAGTAAGCACAGATGCACTTGATTTGTGGAAGACTTTCAAGGTTAGTGTTTTAAAGGCTTGTGATGAAGTGTGTGGAAATAAGAAGTCTAGGAGAGATCAAAGAGACATGTGGTGGTGGAATAAAGAGGTCAAGGATACCATAGCAGCAAAGAGGGCGATATTTAAAGAGCTGTGCATGTTCCCATCGTAAGAAAATAAGACTAATTACAAACATATAAGAAATCAAACGAGAAAAACTGTTGCTAAAGCTATGAAAATGGAAGCTAATCCAGAATTGAGTAATCTATATCAGAATCCTAATAGTGTTTTCTACTTCCTTAGAAGAATGAAAAAGGGAAGGATGTGGATGGAGGAAGGTGCTTGAGAGGAGGAGACGGGCGGTTGGATTTTATTGAAAAAGATAGGGCAAAAATTTGGAAGGAACACATGGAAAAGATCAAGAATGAAGAGAACGAATGGAACCACATGGTGGAAACTGATGTAGTAGAAGGACCAGTGGAAAAAGTGGCTCGCAATGAAATTGTGGAAGCAATGCAAAAGATGAAATCAGGAAAGGCAACTGGACCACCTAAAGTAAGTGTGAAGATCTCCTAAGCAAGCTCCTAAGTAAAGTAAGTAATCACCTAAAGTAAGTATGATAGTTGCAAGTGGTGAAATCAGGGTTTAGGTGATGATGGAACTGTCTCAGCATGTGTTGGATGGTAGAGAAATGCCTGATGAGTGAAAAACAAGTGTGATTGTACCAATTTTTAAAGGAAAGAGTGATGTGATGAGCTGTGGATCATACAGAGAAGTGAAACTGCTAGAACATGCCATGAAAATTTTTGAAAGGGTGCTAGAGAAGTGAATACGAACACTAGTCAATTTGAAGTAAATGCAGTTTGGATTTATGCCAGGACAAGGATTTGAAATTATCATGAATTGTTTTAATTTATCACTTCACAGTTACAGATTTTGATTCTTAAAAAGAGCTTTATGAAAGTCAGAAACGTTCCAAATTAGAGATTTTTTATGAATTAAAATGACTTTTAATTAATTGAAGTAGCCTACTGTAACAACAGTGTCAAACTTAACATGATAATATGGTAATATATGTCAATCGTACTAAATGTGAAAAAAGTAATAAGCCTATTAAACCTAAACAATCATGGAACTGAAGTAATTACAGAATCTATAGGGGTGCCCATAAGCAACCTTACACTTGTCACAATGATAAATTCATTTATTTATCACACAGTTACACAATGACAATGACAAAATATGGGAGATTTCCACTTGAAGGCTGGCTCGAACTTGCAATATGCTTAGATTTTCATGGTAAAATTGGGCCACTGTTTCTTTATTCTGCAGGCTTTTAACTGACACAAGTCGACTGCTTTTCTTAGCATCATAAACACTGCCAGTCACTCAAAATTTTTTTCTTCAATGCATGAATAGCCTGTTCTGATGGCAGTACCCTACCAGGAAATCTTTCTGTGAATTCTGTCAGTACAGATGGAGCAGCTCCTTGAAAACTCTTTTCCAAAATAAAAATTCGTTCTGCAATGGAATTGTGATATGCCATCAGTAGTTGACACTTAACTGAGATTAAATGACAAGAGTTGAGTTCACATTCATATTTACGTAGATAGCAGAGTGAAAAAAGTTTTCTAATATTGATTTATTGAAGTCAGCAATAACATTGCATTGTGCATTATGCTGAACTTTTACATGTGCAATTATTTACCTATTCAATAATAATTAATTATAAGTTATCAATTTTACTCTTTGGTGATATCAAGTGTAAGGTTACTTATGGGCACCCCTGTATATTTGACAAACAAGCAAAAATTTTCAGTTAGATGGAATAATCATAAACAAACACATACAGAAGAAATTTGAGACATTGGCTCATAATTACAGCACTGCTCTGCTGCACCACTATAAATATCATGATAATCTTTTTTTGGAATGTCAGCCTAGTTTGGCTACAAGTGTTCTTTGTTTTATTTGTTGAAAAGCCACTAATTCATGTTAGATATATGAGAAGATAAATGGCTCAATAAACTTAGAATTTCATTAGATGCACTTTAAAGGATTTATTTTCTATGTTTTTTGTCATTAGTTATGATGTAACAATGAGATTTATAATTTTTTGGTCACTTTTGTTTATTCTATATATTTTGCTTTTATTACGTCGTTAGTTACCAGTTACTAGTTGTAGTTTTTCTCGTTTTTCCTGCTTGTGTCTTTATTATAGTTTAGTTTTTAGTTAAATATCAGTGTATTGCAATGTCAGTGTTCATTTTGTTGTTAGTAAGCACCTTGCATTTATTCTTTTCACATTATTTCACCAGTTTTGAGATATAGCAGAATTTTTAGTACATTACTACTGCAGTAAGTTTATGTATGCATTTTGTTTTTTATTTTTTTCTATACAAATTGAAAATTGCATTTTCAAGGCAAAATCAATTTTTAATGCAGTAATTTAGCTCAGCTGGTCTTGTGTTTCTCTTAATTTATTCTATTATAAGATTAGTAACTTGAATTTCTGTATGCAAGCTACTCTATGGGCAGATACTTGATAGCAATTTTACTTTTGCTGTCGGCTGGAACTTTCCTAATTTTTGGCTTCACTTCAAGAAAATTGTATGTTATCAAATGTTCAGTGATATGATATATTATTAGTAGAGCTACTTTAAAACATGCATACTCCAATGCTTTTTCTGGCTTTCTACTGCTGAAAAGTAAATATTCTAGGATTTAACAGGTTGTTGTATTTATTTGAGACAAAACTTGTTTGAACCTGATTTCTGAATAGATGGTAGATTGCCAAACTTTAAAAGCTTCATTCTACAGCTTAAAAGCTGTAGAAAAACTACAGCTTCCAGATCAGGTATTCCATTGAGTGCTTTGTAATTGCAACACTCCAGAATGATGTGATCTGCAATTTACTGTTTTACACTGCACTTCCATGTTGAAGAGAAAGCTTGTCCCCATTTGTTCATGTTTACAAGAAAATATTCAATCCCCACTTGCAGTCGATTAAGTTTGACCCCCCAAGGTTTGCCAAAAGTAGTTCTGCAAGTCTCTAAACAAAGTTGATCATGAAATCACAAAGACTGGTGGTGGAATTGCTTCAAAAAATCGTATGGATTATTCAGTTTCCAAAACTACTGCCATCCAGCCAGATGGAAAAAATGTCTACAATCCAATGTAATGCTTGCATACAAGCACCCGCAGACACAAAGCAATTTTGTCATATGCTATTGGAAGCTTTCATTTGGTCCTCACAAGAGCATATCTAGGCCCTGTGGTAGATGTACACAATGTGGTAATCATGGCTCACATAATTCAATGGTTTCACATAATGAAACGTATCTGCACACCTAATGGAGAACATTGTTTGACACAGAAATTGAGCTGCATAGATTATGGTATTTTTGTGGCATGTTGTAAAAACTGTACAAATAACTATGTTGATCAAACAATGATATCTTTCTAACAACACTGGATTAAACATAAAGTGTTATGGAACAGATTTTGCTACTCTGAAAATAAGGACAACTTGGCCCTACCAAGACATTATGATAACCATTATAAAGCAATCTTTATTGGCAAGCCTGATATGGCTCAATGTTTTTTGTTGTCGTTATCATAAAACTTAAATTTGAAAATTTAAACTCCTATGAAGCCAAATGGGTGTGCAAACTCAATGCCAAAATAACTATAAATAAATTGATTTTACTGCATATATAACCTGGTACTATTTCCTCACTGACTTTAAATCATTTTTTACTAGATTGATATATCGTCTACAGTGTCTCTTTTTCTTTCTGTAACTTACATTACAAACATTACTACACTGCCACTATCAAAGTGCAGTAACTAGCTTGTCCACAGCCTGACTGAGATCCTAAAATTCTACAGTAGTTTTTAATTTTTTCTTCTAGTCAAATTAAAGTGTTGCCAATTCAGAATTGAGCAATGTTTGTAAAATATTTAAGTTCTTTTCAAAAAGTTTTTACAGCTTTTCTACAATTCTCACTTTTGTAATTTTCCAAGCTATTTCCCTCCATAAATTTCTCTGATTCTAAGGACCCCAAACACCTTAAAAAAACCCTGGTTTACCAAAAATTTATAACTATTATTCTCCGACTAATAATCACATTACTAATTGATTCATCTCACCTGCAGTGCTTGTTATGATTTGTTGTACATGGCTTGGAAAATGACAGATACATGCCATCTAGCAAATGAGGATTGTGAGTGTCCTTTTCAAATTCATATTTAGAATAAAATTCAGAATTTTCTAAAACAATAAAGTGTGTCAACAAAAATGTCACAAAATTTGATCACATCACAACTTACCATTTGAAAACTTATCTGTATCAACTACAGGCTGTTTCTCTGTTGAATTTGCCCCATCAGAGCCACTGCCACAACTAGATTTTTGCAATCTGAAACCAAAATTTTTGTGGAATAAAACTGTATGTATCATAAAGAAAATTATTCATTGTCTCTATGTACCATAACAAACTTATAAACAAGAGTCTTAGATTAAACATAGTTTCATGTTGGGAAAAGATTCGACTAAAATAAATAAAACAGGCATTAAACATTACATCACAAACGAGCACTTGCTGGTTGAGCATTGGTAAATCATACAACACAAGAGGCAATATATCAACTGCCTCCATAGAGTCATAGTTTGAGATTTTGCATTGAACACAATTGGCTGCTAGTTTAAACCTCAAAAAAATCTAACAAAGTTTTATTAAAAATGATATTCCCAGCATCCCCATTTTGTGCTCAACAAGTTTGCTTGTTATGCTTATAGAAAAAGCACTCAAGAAAAATCCTTCAAATTAGTAAGGCAGATAGGTCTACTTGGAACAGTGGCTTAGTCTGGCACAGTCTAGCAAACCAAGTAACGAGGTTATACACTCCTCCTTGCTCTTTTTTCTCAATGTGTACACCCCCCTATTTGCTCCTCCCTAACAAATGGCAGAACCAACTCCTTTTCTCCCTCCATCCTTCCCTCCTCCAGAAATCTCTTCATTCTTGGGGACTTCAAATGCCATCATCACCTCTGGGACTCAAGAGGTACCTCCGACCTCCGTAGGGAAGAAGTATTTGACTGGGTCATCTCCTCTGACCTCCTCCCCCTCAATGACCCTGACACACCCACCCTTCTCCATCGCTCCTCTGGCAGTCGCTCTTCCCCTGACATCTCCTTTGCTCCATCCTCTCTTGCTCTTTCTTGCTCCTTGGAGGTGCTACAGGATCTGGGTTCTGACCATCTACCAATTCTTCTATCTATTTCTCTCTCTCTCCAGTCTTTCGCCCCAACAACTGTCCCCCTTCCTTCAATTTTCAGAAAGCTCGCTCAGATGGCTGTGCCTCTTATTTTAACTCTCACTGTCCTTCAGCAGAGGAATACTCGTCTCTTTCCTTTGCTGCTGCTCTTTTTACCTCTCTGACTTTGAATGTGACCAAATCTTCCATTCCTCTTGGCTGCATCAAACGCCCTCCTAAAGCCTGGTGGTCTCCTGAGATGGAAGAAGCGGTTAGTGAAAGATGCAAGGCTTTCCCTGCTGCTAACAGAAGTGATGAAGATCACCAGGCTTACATCACCGCTTCTTCGCCTCATCAGTCATTGCCAAGGCCGCCTCACGCGCCTCATCAGTCATTGCCAAGGCCAAGACTGAGGCATGGCAGATGACTTGCTCTTCTCTCTCACCTAAATCTAACTCCAAATCTGTGCACTCTCTTCTTCGCTCTATTGCTGGCTCTTCTTCCTCGTCTTCCTCCTCTTCAAACTTTCCCAACTGTTCTTCTCCCTGGGAATCGGCTTCGGTCTATGCCGCTTACCTGAGATCCCACTTTTCCATTTCTCAGCCAAACGCTCTGTGCAGCAGAGCCAGAGGCTACCTCTCTGAGGTCCCCTAAGCCATGTGCTCGGAGGAGTCTCACTTGTCCTTTTGCTTTCCTTTCTCACTTGCTGAATTTCTTGCTGCTGCCTCCAACCTTTCCTCCTCCTCCACCACTGGTCCAGACAAAGTTGCCCATCCCATGCTAAAGCACCTTCCTCGCTCTGGCATGGATTTTCTTCTTCACATCTTCAATCTCTTCTGGTCTTTGTATTCCTTTCCTTCCATCTGGAAGACATCTTCCATTATTCCCATTCACAAGATGGGAAAGCCTCTGGACTCTCCTGCTTCCTTCCAGCCTATCTCTCTCACCTCCTGTGTATCAAAGCTGTTTGAACGCATCATTCTATCCCGTCTACTCTTCTTTCTGGAATCTAATTCCATTCTATCTCCCCGTCAGGCCGGTTTCTGCCCTGAACGATCTACCCTTGATGAAATTCTTTATCTTCTCCAGTTCGTTTCGGATGGATTATACAAACCCAGGCCGGGCTCTCGAACGATCCTGTCTACTATCGATTTCTCTAAAGCTTTCGACTCTGTCTGGCATCCTGCCCTTTTCCACAAACTGATTTCGGCTGGCGTCCGTCCTTGCTTTGCTCGATGAACTCAATCTTTTCTTTCTGATAGGCGCGCTTCTGTGGTCTATCAAAATCACAAAAGTCGTTGCTTTCGAGTCCGTCGAGGTGTTCCGCAAGGATCTGTTCTTGGCCTTGTACTTTTCTCTCTCTTCATTAATGATCTTCCGGTCTCTCTGCCTTCTTCCGTCAGCTGCTCTCTTTACGCTGATGATCTGGCCATTTGGTCCTCCTCCCCCTGAGTCCCTACTGCAGTGGAGGCCACACAAGGAGCTCTGTTTCGATTGGAGCGTTGGTCTGAGTACTGGTGTCTTCCTCTCAATCCGAGCAAATGTGAGGCCTCCTTTTTCTCAGTGGATCCCCACCAGGCTAGCCTCCAGCCCAACCTCCTCCTACTCGGCTCCCGCATCCATTTCAATCCCACTCCAACTTTTCTTGGGGTCACCTTCGACTGCACTCTTTCCTTTTCTAAGCATGTATCTTTGCTGAAGGCCAAGTTCTTCCCACGTCTCAAAGCCTTATGCTGTATCTCTGCATCATCATGGGGCCCTTCTAAGGAGTCCATCTCTCTTCTGTATAAATCTTTTCTTTGGTCCCTTCTCACTTATGCTCCACCCGAATAATTTACCTTTCCTAAGCGCTACCAATTTCACCAAATTGGAACACCTCCACCGAACGACCAGTCGCGCCATCACTGGATGCCTCTCATCCTCCCCTATCCCTCTTCTTCTCTCCGAGGGTTCTCTACCTCCCCTACGAGTCACCCTGACTCGTTTCACTTTTTTACTTTATGAGCGGGCTCTTCGTCTCCTAACCTCCTTTCCTATTTCAGGTTTGGCCAGACTTTGAGTGAAACCAAGACTCTGCAGATTGTCCTGGAGAGCTTTTGCGTCCACTCACTCGCTCATGCTTTCTTCTACTTGTTCTAGGGAGGCTCTTCTTGCTTGCCCTCCCTTTCCTCCTTGGAATCTGCTTTCCTTCATGGTGGAGTCCACCCTTTCCACTCCATGCTCTCGCTCTGATCCCCCTCTCTCTCGCCAAGGTGCAGCTCTCGCCCACCTTGGCTCTCTCCCTCCTCATGATCTGGTGCTCTGGACAGACGGCTCTGTTTCGTTTCCTTTTGGTAAAGGCGGCTCCGGTATACTTGCCAACTGCTCTCTCGGTGACACTGAGGCCACTCTTTCCTTTTTGGCAGGCCCAGTATGCTCAAGTTTTTCCGCTGAAGCCTGCACCATTCTGCACGCTCTTTGCTGGTCTTGGCAGGACCAACAAGCCTGCCATTTCTCTTGTCTTCTGCTATTATCTGACTCTCGTTCTGTCCTCACCACCCTGTCCTCTCCTCCATCTTTCCTCTTATCTCAAACTCTGTGGCAGATCTGGCAGGAACTGTCTTCTCTGCCCTCCTGTTCTATTAGGCTACAATGGGTCCCTGGACACTCGTTTCTCCCGGGGAACGACGCGGCTGATGAGCTGGCCAGACAGGGTGCACTACTTGTGCCCTCCGCTATTCCTTGTAGTCTCTCTCCTCTTACCTCTCGTATCCACTCTCGTCTTATCTCGGACTGGAGGCGTACTGTCTCATCTAAATTGCTTTGACACACAGGCTCCCTTGATTTCCACTGAGAAACTTGTACTTCCTCGTCATGCTCGCTGTGTCCTCTCTCGTCTTTGCTGCAATGGACACAGCCTGCTTTTAGGTTCTTATCCCTCTAGGATTGGCAGAATTGAGAATCGTTTCTGCAGCACCTGTGGACACTCGTCCCAGGACACCCCTAATCTCATTCTGCACTGTCCAGCTACGGACTCTTTGGTGACTCTCTGTCTCTTTACGCCCTCTGGTCCAAGCTCTGGGGAGTTGCTCAGCTTCTGGGGCTCCATAATCTTCTGCCATGCCCCCATCCCTCGGAAGGGGCCACGTAAACAACAACAACAACAACAACAACAGGTTATACACTTGAATCAGTCATATTCAAACTGAAACCTGTCATCTTACTTTAATAAATTCTTTTTGTTCAGGATATGCAATGGTTGGCTAATGATTTTCTTCTGCATTGAGTCACTGACAGAATCAGAAACATCGCTACAGTGCTGCAAAAGTCGCCGAGAAAGTGGAGTAATTCCAGACATTACAAGATTGCTAATAACTTTTTTCACAGACTCACTGAAATGCAACTTCAACAAATGAAAATTACTTAGTAAAAACCTATATCAATGCTGTGGCAAGTGTACTAATGGTAGTGCTTGTCATGGGTGATTCATTTTATTTAAGAAAATCATTATAGTTGTACAATAGTAACCACAAATCAGGGTAGCTTAAATTCCCTCCCTTCAAAAATTATCTGCAAAACAATTGCAGATTTATATTTTTACCACCACAGTCATGGCACCAGCTTCCTTTGGTAACATGTGTGATGAATACTGTATATACTTGTGTATTAAGTTGATTTTATGTAAAGTCAATGTGTATTTTAAGACCAAAAACTGCATCAATCTGTGCATAAGTCGACTAGGCACAGTCACTATTTTTAGACCAGTATGGAATTGTCATGAGGGCCTACTTTGTACGCCTCCTGTAACATACCATAATAACGTAAAAGTATGTATTGCATGAGCTATAGCCTAAACTTGTCATTTAATAGTTTCTCTTTAATGCAGTTTGCCTTAATGCATTATACAAATTTCAAGCTAATTCCACATATCCTAAAATAAGCTACGCTGATATTTGATAATTTTGTGAAGTAACGCAAAGATGTAAGCATTTTTTAGGGTGAAGCATCATAATATAAGCATTTATTAAGACCGGTATATTTATAAAAAATATAATAATGGAGTTTTCTTTTAACATTTACATTGCATACAACTCTACAGCAACATCTCTATCAACATTACCTATGTATAAGTAGTAGTAATAGTGATTCAGTTTTTATCCGGTGTTGTCCCTTTAACAGAGATGGCCAGATTTGCCCCATTCCTTCTGCAATTGATCGCACTCCGTCTCTCCACTTGTCTCGTCTCAGGGCACCCTCTTTCTTCAAACCAATCTTCTCTGTCTCCTCTTCCACTTGCTTCTTCCAGGTCTTCTTCGGTCGTCCTCGCTTTCTCTTGCCACTCACTTCAAGATTCAGAGCAACCCTCAAAACACTATCGTCATCCCTCCTCAGCACATGTCCATACTATCTAACTCCATTTGCTGTTGCTAACCGGTCTGTAGTTTCCTTCAACCCCAAACATGTCCATCTGTTCTTCAGTTGTCTTCCAGTCTACTACTTTCTGACCGCACATGGCTCTCACCATAGCTCTCTCCGTTCTTCTCAAAATTGCTTTTTCATTTTCTTTTAGACACCATGTCTCACTTCCATGCAGTATTGCTGATCTTATGCAACAACGATAGACTTTACCTTTCATCTTCAGAGGAAACCTATTTTCAAGCAACCATTCTCCACATTCTCTGAATCTTACTCAACTGATTTTTACTCTTGCTGTAACTGCCACTTCACAACCACCACTAGCATTTATTCTGTCTCCCAAATAACAAAATCCATTCACTGTCTCCACTTCATCACACAACTTCTTGATCGAATCCATCGTTCCTTCCATTATTCCTTTACATTTCAAACAAACAAAATGCATTGCCAACCTAGCGGTAGCCCTCTTTATTTTTGAACATTTGCCATGAACCCAGCTTCCACATTTTGTGCACAACACTGAATTGGCCATGACTCTCCTCCAACAAACTCCACATGGATCTATCTTTGGCCTATCCTCTTCAATAAAATCCAACCGCCCGTCTCTTCCTCTCAAGCACCTTCCTCCTTCCACATCCTTCCCTTTTTCATTCTTCTAAGGAAGTAGAAAACACTATTAGGATTCTGATATAAATTATTCATTTCCTGATTAGCTTCCATTTTCATAGCTCTAGCCACAGTTTTTCTCGTTTGATTTCTTATACGTTTGTATTGAGTAAGTTGACCCCAAAAATATTACCTTAAAATTATCTCCCAAAAATTTGACTTACACACAAGTACATACGATAAGTAAATTTGCTTTGTTGGAATAGATTATATATGTTTAGTTTCTGTAATTTGTTGCTTTTGTCCTGCTGTAATTATTATATTTGTGAATCTAGAATTATCATAAATCTAAACTTGCTTTTATATCCCGGTTTTTTTGCAACAATTTTTTTCCTTTGAGTTAAGATTTGTATTGTACATGCCAGCTTTATGATGCAATAATGGTAGATCATGCTTTTACGTTCAAGACTAATTTAGAACACATATTTCCTTTTCGAAAGTTTTTGATTGCTGATATGGCGTAATTTAGTAGTAGGTGGTTTTTTGTCATATGATGTCGTTCTTGAACTGGTGCAATGGCATAGTGATTAGAGTGTCTGCTTTGCAGTCGGTAAACCTGGGGTTCATTTCCCAAGTAGAGTCATACCAAAAGACTTTAAAAAATGGTATTTACAGCTTCCCTGCTTGGCGCTCAGCAAAAAAGGGATAGTGTGGACAAGTTGGCAAGCTTGCTTATTGTGTCCTTGGGTAAGACACTTAACGAGATGCCTTTGTCTTTATGTGGTGGACAGGTGGTAGGGCCAAGCAGTCTATTCGTTGTGGTGGCCCCAGTCTAACTGAAGACTTGCAAACCAAGCATAAGCGCTAATGCTGTGTGGCCTATATATAAATCTTCCTGCATAAAGTTCACAACAAATAGCTCAAATGACAAAGAAATTCTTGAATTTCCTAGATTGCGTCCCATTCACACATTTACAGCAACGAGATTTTTACACATGCAGAGGAAGAGAGAGAGAGAGAGAGAGAGAGAGAGAGAGAGAGAAAGTACACATAGTGAAGAAAGTGCAAAAAAGTGTAGAGAAATGGATTGTGTGTTATTCTGTGGTGGTTTGTTGGGAAATATTAGGTGACGAAAATCAAGCAGTTAATTGATTGATATAGTTTTTCTGATCGGTTGCTGATTGATATATATTAGAGCACGTTAATTTGTGTGATCAAAAAATGAAGGAATTTAAAGTCTCAAAGTATTTTGTGAATATATCTGTTCTGTTCTTCATCTAGAAGTGCGTGGTTCAAAGTATCGTGGTTAAGTATTTAATAAAAGCCAATCTTCACAGAGCTGTGAAATTGCAGTCAGAATTAATTACTGAATGATACTATAAGTCGTCTCAATTTTAAGAAAAAAATAAAGTTGAGATAGAATTAAAATTCTGTTTATGCAACACTGTGACATAGTCTACCACAGTCGCACAATGCCCAAACTTGTAAATGATCAACTTTTTAGCATCCTTTTTGAAAGACGTGTTGCCAACCACCACGTTAAAACTGTCTGCAAACTCTAGGACTCTTTTGCCATTCCTGTAGCATACTCCCCATTTAAAGCCACCATGAACTCCATCATATTAGTAGGTAGAGCTTATAACATGACCAATAAAATCTTTCAAAACAAAACGTTTCGCTTTTCTTGATTGCACTTTTGCTGTAAGATCGTAATAAAGCTTTTGTTTCTCTTCTTCATTCCTTCCGTTCTGAGGTCCATAGACCAAAATGATAGTTGCTACCTTCCCTTGCAGTACCATATTCATAGATATGATTTATGGACTTGCTCTTCTAACTTTCATCACAGATTGATTCAGCTCTTGTTTCACCATCAGGCCAAGACCACAAGGTTTCCATAACTTCTGCACTCCTTCCACCATTGTTTCAAAATTGACTGTTGCTGGTCTAAGCTTTGCCTGAGACTTTTGAGTTAAGTTTTCTTCATTCTTCTTAGTCTTCCAAAGGGTTTTCCCAGAGATAGTCATAAGTTTAACCTTATTTGTCTCCAAGTTCAACTTTTTCCTAGTAGCTCTATTTTCCTCAGTGCTCTAGGGGCCAGCAAAAAGGAACTTTGGTAACTACAATTCTTATTTTTTGTTGTCTGCATTCTATTTTGGAGCAGTGAGTTTTATGGCAGCATGCCCTTGTTGACACCATCCAGAGCTGTAAGGAGTGGGCCTAGCCTTTACCAAAAAAGGTATTACCCCAACAAGGCAGTAGGGTTGCCAGCATAGTTTGGCTGGCCCAATAAGATCGTTGTCTGCTCTGCAGTGCAAGAAACCATATGCTAGCAATTATTGAAGATAGCGAGATTACTGTAGCTGAGCCTCAATTTTTAACCAATTGGGCAGTGGTCAGAAAACAAAAGTGCTACCCATATATCTTACACTAACAGACACAACTATCACATATTGAGTACCAGTACTTATAACAGCTTTAAAGTTAACACATGAAATAATTAAAGCAATAAATTAAGTACTCTGTGACATGTGCATGCCTATCCACTTCAAGTCTTAATATACAAGATTGTTACCAATAAAATGCCAAGTTCTAGCCAAGCCCAAAATGATAGACAAACGGTTCCATGCCATGAAAATACTTTGATAGGCTGCATCAAAATTGGACCAGATTAGAAAAGGACATCCAAAAGCAGATAGTGAGGGTGTTTGCATCATGACTAATATGTTTATGAAGCACTTGCAACAGCAAGGAGATGCCTTGCATGCTCTTCCAAAGAAAACCCTTGGAAACATTGCCTATAACCAGAGGTAGGCACCTGCCACTTCAAAAGAGTACCACTACCTGCCGAAAATTGCAGCCACTTTACCAATACTTAACTCACATTGTTATATGCTACAGCTACTTTGCAGAGAGGAAGCAAATGCGATGTTTAGCCCAAAAAATCACACCTTTGACTTTACATGTGTGCAAAAGCATTGTTGGTGTATGATATCAAGCTACATTAAGCAATAGCATTCCACATTCTACTCAGCACCACCATATACAAAAATATGTTGCTTTTATATCTAAGACCTCATCAGAAATTAAAACTGATTATAGCATTAATACACAATTTGAAGTAAAAGTTGATGTAGCAACAACTTTCAATCCTCAGACATTTGGGCTGGGCCATTGGTTTCCCACATTTTTCTATGTTTCTCCATTACAAACCTCAAACACAGACACTTCCTCCTTCCTGTCAATTACAACAATATATGCATGAAAAACCTTTTTTGGAGACTCTGAAACGATGTAACTTCTATTCAAATTGAAGGCAAAGAGCCCTCTTTTTTGGAGATCATTACATGTCACAATAAATTTTAGTAACTGTTTATTGAAACACGAGAGTCTATAAATAAATCATACAATAAAATTCCTCTCTTGAACAAATTTCTTCCTAGCATTATCCATTTCTTTCTTGGTGAGCAAAGTATCACCTAGCTGAAAACCATTTGCACTAGGCTATATTAAGTAGTCCAACATGCAGGGTTGGACTATGTAAAATAAGAAATTACAGTATATATGCATTGAAACTTAGCATAATCTGCTGTCTATCTGACATACTAAAATCCACGCTATGCAGAGTAAAAATTGACATCATACTAAAATAGGTCAGAATTAAAATAGATCTAATACATGTATAGCCTATTTTTTTTCCCATTTTATTTGCAACTCCTTTTGTCTAAAAAGAACACTTCAAATAAACTAGTGACCCAGCAGGGTGTAAAAAGAAATACTGGAGGTTAGGAATCTTTGAACCAGTTTATGGCGATCTGTGATATTGAAAGCAGTGCTTTGTTCCAAAGAGGTACCAAATCTATTTGCAGCATTCTTGCAGTCGCAATCTTTTCTTTAACTAGTTTTACAACAGGATATGGGAGGCAATTGCAATTAAGTTTTGAGCAGAAAATAATGCCGTGATAAGCCACAACTGCATACCACTTACTTTTGCACACAAATTTTCAATACTTGACAATCCAGTTATTTCAAACTATGCAGGCAAAAATAAAAAGTTGTTTTCAATACATCAAGTCAATAAAAAGTAATTAGGAGCAACTATAGTGACTTTACATATTTTTCCAAGATAGCATCACTACAGCTACTTAGTGAAAAAGTAAATATCTTACTGCTACAATAATCTAAAACTAGCACCACTCTCATTTTGGCAACTAGAAAGTAGCATGCCAGTTTTGCAATGCACTACTACCCAGCTCAGCCTACAGCTTCATAATTGTGTAAAGCCACTCATACAATAAACAATCATCAATAGGCAGGACACCTTAAGACAATTTTGAAACATCAATTTATTGTTGCCTCTGATTGAAAGAAGTGGAGCATAAACTATAAGGTCTTGCACCAGAAGGGCAGACAACTGGATGATGATGAATGCGCTAAGATAGGTTTACAAATGAGCATCTTGATCAGATATGTTTTGCTTTAACAATATTTTAATTAATATGACTGGAACATAGGGTTTGCTGCAGAGAAGAAACATTTAGTAGAAACATTCAAAGAATGAAGGCAAGCAACTGTGAGATGAAGCTCAGCAGTAAGTGTGTTAAAAAAACTGGATGATATTTCATAAAGGTTGGAGACATCCTGTCACAATAAATAGGAAGCATTGGAGATGTCATTGCCTCTCTGAACTAGTGCACAGTAGGCGTATATATAATCAGTGAAATGATATCACTCGCATTTCACAGAAAAACTTGAGGTGAACTTCTTGAGCAGCAATTCTGAGTGATGTTTGAACATGAGATATCAGTCAAAAATTGCACTAAAAATAGAAAATACATGAGTTGCTAGTTGCTAGCCAGCAATTTTCAAGGTGATCTCCTATCAAGAGGGATCTACCTCCAGCATCAAAGTACAATAAAAAAAATTTTTTTTGTAAAAATAGAAAAGCATGAAATAAAGATTTTTCCATTGATCATAATCTGATTTCCCCCATATTTCTCAGTTGTTCAAGTGCACGGCTGTTTGACAAACTTTTGGTTGGTATAAGCTTTAGTGTTGATTTTAAAAGAAGCAAGAATGACACATCTTGCATTGCTCAGTTTAAGAGCATTGAACTCTGTTTAAGCTCAACACTGCTTTCTGAATGATCAGCATAAATGCTAGATAGAGCTTCAATGTTGGCAATAAATCATGGATGAAGCATTGACATGTAGTAAGACCAAAACTAATCCTTGAGCAAAAGACTAAGTTTGTGTTTTAGTAGTTTTTGTCAAGGCATATGTGTGTTTTAGTAGTCTTTGTCAAGGCATAGCAGGACATGGAATGGAAGACGGTATGGAATATCAAAAATATGGAGTGGGAAGATTTGCAACACGGAAAAAAATCAACTTTTATACTGCTCATGTATGTAAGATTTATTGACCTAATGCCTTCAGAATATTCACATAAATTAAATTTACGTCTTTGAAGTAGAATTCTAAAACTTTTATGTCCAATATGTAGTCTATGACATCATTGTTTTTACTTGAGCAGCAATGTTGGCTAGTAAATAACGACTTATTTTATTGTTTTACCAAGAGTAACAAACCTTTACTATAAATGTGAGCCTTTACTGTAATTTGCAAAGAAATTAACAAAATCCATCTCCAAAAACTCAGATAGAGCAGATTGTAGATTAAAAAAAAAGTTTAGAAAAGTATTGAAAATTGAGAAAAGCATTGCTAAATAAACTATAATTGCATTTAAGAAGAAGATTAGAGAGATGTACAGAATAGCGTTTTGGATATGTGCAGTTTTTCTTGGCTGCTTTTTGCCTTGCCAGCAATTAACACTAATCTATAGGGCAAGCTGAGCTTTACACTTTTTTTCAAGGTTGCCAACAAAAAGTAACCACTTTTTGCATTGTTGTCACTTACAAAATAACAAAGAATCCTAATGGATGTTCAAGGATAACATCATGAAGCACTGAAGTTCTATTCAAAAGAATTAAAAGAAATATACTAATGTAGAAAGAGTCAAAATTGGGAAAGCCTGTTTTGAATTAAAATGTCACTGATAGGTTGAGCTGGAATGTTGACAAATGCCTGAATGATTTTCTAGGTGATTCCTGAAAAAGTTGTCTCATGGTCTCAGTGTTGGAAACTTTCCTTGTAGGACTTGGCTGACCATTATGTCGTTTGCCTTTATCCACTTGTCCTGTTTCTTTGAACTTCTCCAAAAGATGCTTCATTGTAAGTCTGCATGGAGGATCTACTCCAGGAAAGTTAATCATGAATTGTCACTAAGTGTGAGTTAATGACTTCAGTAGAAAATATGCTTCACAATCCTCACTCTCTTCCACTTCATATTGCTGTGGACTCATAGGGAATAAAATTCAGTGTTTTATTAATGACAACACCAGAAAATGAAAAAGAAATTTTTGGCATTTTCAAAACTGGTATGGACCCCAAAAAAAGGTAACATTTTATTGGCCCACCCAGTATTAAAAACAGTGTATCTAAATGATATGTTTTAACATTTTGTAAACCTTATTATTTGCTTAAATACTACTCTCTAAAAAGTGTCAACCTAGTAACCACGCCATAGAGAAATTTGATAACCATCAACTTACCTTGGTGATGAAAAAAAATTTGGAGAAACATCATTTTGAATTTCAGCAACACTTCCTTCAGCACAGTATCCAGCATTGCTAACATCAGAACAAATACGACTTGGAGAACTGTTTTCAAAGTGAAAAGATAAACAACTTTCTTCTTTAACAAAAAAAGTAGGATGATTTGAAGTTTGACTGAAAGGATCTTTTTTAGTGGAAAGTGGTTTTACAGTAATTTTACCAGTTTGTAACTTCGGAAGTATTCGGGATTTAGCTGTAGCAGTATGAGATATGTCGCTAGCATGTTGATCAGGACTTGCCTTGAAGCTTGCATCATTTGAGTTTTGGTCAGTGCTACAATTACTTTTGTTCATAACAAAATTTGCAGACACATCAGCTTCGATAGCAGGTAGCTCATTGAACAGAAATGACTGTTTTAAACAATAGTTTAAAGATTTGTTTCCATCACCTTCTTTTGCATCACAATTGTTTTTAGTTTCACAAGTACTTTTACAGGAACTTCTAGGATCCTTGCTGCACTTGTTATTAGCTACAACAGAATTAGCAGGGTTGACCACCTGATTTGGCTGAGCTTCAAAAAAAACTGGAAGTCTGTTAATGCCTGGAAACTCCTGAAAAATTTTAATAATAATTCCAAGGCTACTTGTTTACAACATTATGATATGCAAATGGTTGATAGTATAATTCAAAATAATAGACTTTATGAAGGATGGCTAAGATCACAAAATCGCATCAATAAATCCAATGATGACTGCAATTATGCCCTTAGTAAAAGCAATTTATGTTAATAACACCAAAATATTTAAGTAAAATATGGAAACTTTTGAGCACATCAGAACAAAATATTTAATAAATAAAGCAACAATAAAAAAAATAAACTGATTAAACTGTTTTTAAATAGATGTAAGTAACAAGCACATGTGTCTTTGTGAGCCCCAAGACATTTACTAGTTGAAAACCAAATTAAGCTTGTCAATTGACATTCTGACTCATGTAAATTTAATGTTCCTTCACTTGAAAATGATAAAATATTTGAAAAACACAAGTAAATTAACTAAAACTTATCTTAAGAATCAAGCAAAGTGTCACTTGAATATCAAACCTTAAAAAATTATGTCCTTGCAAAATTAAACTGTTATAGTATTCAACATATATCTTTTACCTTGAAAAAAGATTCCTTCTTTCAGTAGTGTAAAAAAGATTAAAAGGTCTGAGATTATTGCATCAAACAAAGAGTACAAAGAAAAACAATCACATTGGGCAGTTTAAACTAGCAAAGACAAAAATTAAAAAGAACCTATCTGTTTTGGTAAGGACAAAAATTACACCTGCTAGCTGATCAACCAAACTGCACAACTAAATTTATCATTTGATATTTTAACATCAGGAAATAAAATCGTCCTTCTTTTGGCCTAAAGTGACGAAAAAACTCAAAATGTGTGAAACATATTGTACTTTATTGTTTTGTTTAGTTATTCTCATAAGTTGCTCTCAGGAACATGAGATTACAAAATGCAGTCTTTTTTTTTTGAAAGGATAAAAAACTGTTTTTGTGCAGCAAGATAGCGTTTAAACATGACAAACAAGAGTCAGAAGTATTTCTATGAATTAAATATTTTTTGTGAAGTGTCTTTTCATGGTTTTACTGTTTTTGTCAAATTATTTGTTCTAGTCTAACCAGACAATGATAAATAAATTTTAAAATGGTATGATACATTTTAATAATTTCAAAGATTGAACTAAATTTTAATTTTGGCATTTAAGCATATCTACTGAAGCAGATATTCACAGCTCAACAAATTGGTTGCTATACTATACATGGACAATTGCCAATGAGGGGTAAATTTTTTGGCAAGTTACTGCTGTAAAATGTAGTAGTTCTTACAAACGGGCTTACCAACTGTGTCATGAGCTGCAGCTGATAGTATTGGTAAAGTATGATACAATTTTTCTATCTAAACATTTTACATAAAAAATTAGCATTTTTGGTTTATAAGTCAGAGTTCTATTAAATTATAATTAAACTTGGTAAATGAACAAATCAGAACTTCACACAAAGCTTGCACTCAGCCAGGAATCATAGAGGATGATTTATATTTTGCTATTAGTTTTAGTAGAAACAAATGCAATTTTTTTTTGAGAACATTTCACATATATATTAGTTTACAAACTATAAAAGTTGCTAGCGGCTAATTAGCAATTTTTAAGGCGATCTTCTATTAAGAGGGATCTGCTTCCAGCATCACAGGAAGGTAAAATTGAAAATTTTGCTCAAAAATAGAAGATCATCTTGAAAATTGCTAAATTGGCAACTAGCAACTTCTATAGTTTGTAAAATGATAAAGTCTTAACAATGATCCTATGCCCCTATTAGGGCTTACCAATGTGACTTGTCCATGTCATGTGTGTGTGTCCTTAAATGAGACCCCCATAATATAGGTATTGCTATATCATATTGTCTTGTATTGCATCTTATTTTTTATTGCACCCAATGGCAAATTTGTTTTTTCAGCATGTTTATTATTGAGTGGTTTTTACACCTGCCTGAGGAGACCCAATAAGGTTGAAACCAGTTGTGGGTTATTGACATGATGTAATAGATTGCTGTACGGTACCACATGATGTTGGTGATCATTTTTGAGCAAAAAATTCTATTTTATCGTAGTGTGATGCTGGAAGCAGATCCCTCAATAGATGGCCTTGAAAATTGCTAATTAACACTTATAAATTTCTATAGTTTGTAAAATGATAAAGTCTCAACAACAAATCCTACGCCCCTATTAGGGCTTACCAATGTCACCTGTTTTCCATGTCATATGTGTGTGTCCTTAAATAAGACCCCCATAATATAGGTATTGCTATATCATATTGTTTTGTATTGCATCTTATTTTTTTATTGCACCCAATGGCAAATTTGTTTTTTCAGCATGCTCATTATTGAGTGTTTTTTACACCTGCCTGAGGAGACCCAATAAGGTTGAAACCAGTCGTGGGTTATTGACATGATGTAATAGATTGCTGCATGGTGCTGTGTGATGTTGGTGATCATCTTTGAGCAAAATTTTCTGTTTTACGTATGTAATTAGCATTTTTATTCATATAACAGTGCATTATTTTATCATAAATAAGCTTTGTCAATCAATAAGCTGGAACTTTATATGAAGCTTGCACCCAGCCTGGATTTAAAAAAAATGATGATTATATGTACAGTTGAATCTGGTTAATTGCATATCAGATAATCGCATAATCCGTTTTATTGCATTGAAATTGTAAATCCCAAACCACAGTCAATCATTTGTTTAAAAAATATTTTGGATAATCACATAGCGGGTTATTGCATAATCCGGTTATTTGAATGGAATTGAACATAATTATTCAATTCCTAAACAAACGATTGCAAAATTTTAGTGACAAAAACACGATTGTTTCAAAGTCTTAACAGAAACAAACTGAAAGGTACAAAACAATGCTGATTGCCAACATCACAAATAAAAAAGGTCACCCCTGATTAGAGATCAAAAACAATGCAACATGCGATGTGACTAATGTTCAGTGATGCAAATCTTGCACTTGTACAGGGTGGCCGAAAAGTCCCAGGACACTCTATTTTTAATATTTTAATGCTGTTAAATATGATTGTTTTAATATTCTAATGTTGTTAAAACAATTTATTTGATTTATTTTTTCAGGTTATTTAGGTTATTTCAGGTCATGACTGACATCAGTGTATTTACTGTTGAGGAGCGCTTAATTGCTGCTGTTTGGGTTCACGACCGCATCAGGAATGACATGACTATGGAAGATATTCGAAGTGCTTTCACAGAAAGATTTGGAAAGCCCGCGCCATCAAGAAGTAATCTGTATCTGTGGGAGAAGAAAGTTTTTGAAACAGGTAGTGTTCTGGATCAGGCAAGAAGTGGCAGGCCTGAAACACGAAAGGAAACGTGTGCTGGTGTTCAAGAATCACTGCAACAGTCCCCCAAGAAATCCACCAGAAAACGTTCTGCTGAACTTGGAATACCAAGGGCTACCATGATGGATCATATGAAAAAGGACTTGGATGTCAAAGCTTATAAGCCCATGTCGGTAAATCAGTTGTCAGATGAAGATATGGATCGAAGAAAAGAATTCCTTGAGAAATTTTTAAATCGCTTTCCTGATGGTCCAAGAAATCACATTAAAGGTCAAGTTTCTGGTATTAGATACGAAACCATTGATCAGCTAAAGCATGCGATTATTGCAGCTTTTGCTAGCGTATCAAGGAATTCTCTCCAAAAAATGGCACAAAGAACATGGAGGCGAATGGAATTGTGCAAGAACAATGAGGGCCAACATACTGATCCCCTAGACCACTAAATTACTCTAGTTGTTTTCTGCTTTGTTTCTAATAAAGTTCTCTTTTTTGTTGAATATATACGTTTCTGTGTGTTTCATTAAAAAATACTGTGTTTTATTAAAAATACATGTATAGTGTCCTGGGACTTTTCGGCCACCCAAAATACATGTATAGTGTCCTGGGACTTTTCGGTCACCCTGTATATCACATTTATGTGAAGAAGTTTTACAAAGCAATCAAATTGAGAACGACGACGCAAATGAAGAAAATTCTGCCGATGCAACTGTTGTGATTCCACCAAAAAATAAAGAAGTGCTTCATGCACTTGATATAATTAGACAACGACTGCAATTTGAAAGGGAGAATATGGATAATTTCTTCCACTAGAAAGAAAAATTTAAAATAGCATGCAAAATAAAATTAAACAAACAACAATTGTGCAGTATTTTGCTTGAAACAAATAAAATTCAATCAAACTTTTTATTTGCGAGTTTTTATTTACTTTTTAGGCAAGAATAAAACAATCGCATTGCGCTTGTTTTGAAGTATGACGTATAGACATTTTTATGTGAGACAACCATTGCATTTCAGTTCGACTTTGCACTATCACATAAACGCATCATTCGTTTAATTGCATAAAAAGGCTTGGGAAATTGACTATGCAATTAACCAAATTCGACTGTAGTGAGTATTGATAATGAAGATGAAGTGTTGATTGAAAAAGAAGATAATCTATTGGAATCAAAAGAGCATAAAAAGCTAACACTACTTACAAAAGAGGAGATATCAAAAACTTTGTTAACTGGTTTTGGCCCTTAATGGAGTTGGCAAAATTCACCCCATACATTCAGCAATTGTTTGTACACGATCATGCTGCATTGCTGGATTTAAAGCATCCTCTGTCTCAAAACCACTTTTTTCTGTCTCACCCTGCACTAGCTTCTTCTAGCTCTTTTTTGGTCATCCTCATTTTCTCTTGCCTCTTTCTTCAAGAACTGGGGCAACCTTCAAATTACTATCATCATTCCTTCTGTACACATGCCTATACCATCTAACTTCATTTGATATTGCCAGCTCATCAACAGTTTTCTTTAACCCCAGGACATGTTCATCTGTTCTTTGGTTGTCCTTTTGTTAACAACTTTTTGACCACACAGGTTTCTTTGTTATTTTTTGCATTATATTTTCTTTCTCACACCAAGTCTTGCTTCCATACAATATTGCCAATCTTAAGCAACAACGATAATTTTTACTTTTCATCTTCAGAAGAAAATCATTTCTTAGTAACTACTCTCATATTTCTTGAATTTCACCCAACTGATTCTTACTCTTGTGGTGACTGTGCGTTCATGACAACCACAAGCAATGAGCTTGTCTCCCAAATAACAAAATACGTTCACTGTTTGCATGTCATCAGACAACTTCTCAATCAAATCCACCATTCTTTTCATCAATCTCTTACATCTTTAACAAACAAAATGCATTGTTAAATTAGTGGTAACTCTCTTTATTTTCTCACATCTGCCATGAACCCAGTTTCCTTACTTTTTGCACAACCCTGAATTGCCCATCACTCTTCTCCCACAAACTTCACATGGATCTATCTTGCTATTGAACAGTTATCCTCCTGATCCACTAACCACCACTTTTGTTTTTCTGGCATTGACTTTCATACCCCTGGTTTCAAGCAATTTCTTCCAATTTCCAAACCCTTCTTTCTACTCTTTCACGGTGTTGCTTATGAGAACAAGAACATCTGTAGGGAGAGTCCGGTGTATCTGGGGCCCTTAGGAAGGCCAACAGTTACTTTAGCCCCACCCAGCAGGGTCTGGCACCACAGCACCACATTGAGGCAGTCATTTGTTGGTGCAGCTGATTGATTGCTGTTGATTCTCTCTCCCCACCAGTCTGGCTTCCACATTAATCAGTCTACTCTGAATAGTTTTAACAAAGCCAAGCCAGGCTTTCAGACCATCCTTGCTACTGAACTACTGACTTCCCACACTTTTGACTTATTTGGCATGCTGTTCTCTTTCACAAGCTTATTTCGGCTAGTCTCTCTCTTTTTGTTTGGTGGACTCAATCTTTCTTTTCTGATAAACACGCTCGTATAGTTTTTCAAAATCACAAAAGATGCTTCTTTTGAGTCAACTGAGGCATTCTGCAAAGATTGATTCTCGGCCCTGTTCTTTTTCTTCTATATATGATCTCCCTTCTTCTCCACCTTCTTCTGTCAGCTGCTCTCTTTACATTCATGATTTTGTAATCTGTTCCTCCTCCCCTTGGTATGTACTACAGCAAAGACTACAAAAGGATCCTTGATTTGCCTGGACCAATGGGGTCTTCTTGATTTGAGCCAACAAAAGGCTTCCTTTTTGGTTGATCCCTGCCAAGCTAGTTATCATCCCAACTTCTCTCTGCTCAACTCCCCCCACTTCAATCTTACTTCCACTTTTCTTGGGGTCATTTTTGACCACATTCTTTTCTTTTCTACATGTGTATCTTCAGCAAAGGTCAAGATCTTTCCTCATCTCAAAGCCTTATGCTGCATCTCTACTTCTTCATGCCCCCCCCCCCCAAGAAGTTCCTTTCTTCTCTGTACAAAGCTTTTCTTTGGCCTGTTTTCACTTATGCTTCAGCTAGATGGTGTTCTTTTTTCAACATTACCTTCTTCACTGAGCAGCTAATAATGCAATTACTGACTGCCTCTCACCCTCCTCTATCCCAATTCTCTCGAGGCAAACATACCTTCCCAGAGGTCACTCTGACTCATTTTGCTTTGCCATCTATGATCGAGCCTGTTGTTGTCCAACCTTCTTCAATTCAGATTTGGCAAGGCTTGGAGCGAAACCAACACTTTTCTAGGTTTTCTTGGAGAGCCTTTGCATCCACTTATCCCACTCATGCTTTCTCCTTTTCCAGAAAGACTCTTCTTGCTTTTTCTTTTGCTGCTCCTTGGACCACACCTTCTGTTAGTGCGGAGCTTACTTTTTCTACTTACTCCATGCTCTTGCTCTGATCCTCCTCTTTTTCTCTGATGTGTGGCTGTTGCCCATCTTGACTTTCTTCCATCTCATGACCTCATGATTTGGACTGATGAGCTCTGTCCTTTTCTGTTTGGCAAAGACAGCTGTGATGTCTTTGCCAACTGCACACTTTGTGATGCTATGACCATTGTTTCCTATTCAACAAGCCCAGTGTGTTCAAGCTTTTCCACTGAAGTCTGCACCATTCTGCAAGCTATGTGCTGTAGTTGGCAGTACTAACAAGTCTGTCACTTCTCTTCCCTTTTCTTCCTATCAACCACTTGGTCTATTCTTGCTACCTTTTTCTCTTTTCTGTTCTTTGTTTTATTTCACACTCTGTGGCACATCTTGTAGGAACTATCCTTTGTCTTATGCTACAATAGATTGCTGGTCACTCGTTTGTTCTTGGACTGACATGACTGATGAGTTAAACAAACAAGATGGCTGCTCCAGGCATCTACAGTCCTATGGCGTCTCTCTATTGTCATATCCACTCCTCTTTTCTATCAAACTCGAGGCCTACTGTCTCATCCACATTCTTTGACACACAGATAGTCAAAAACTTATGGATTGCTCAGTCAATTGAAAAACAGAGTAGGCAAGAACATATGGATTTGCTGGGTTTGGATGAAACTTTGAACAGACTAGCCAAAGTAAACAGAGCGCGGTGGTATAGGCCTTTCTTGCAGAGGACAATGAAGTAGTGTCAAGAAGAGCTATGAATTTTGATGTGGTTGGGAGAAGGAGGGCATGGACGACCGTAGGTGACTTGGGGAAGGCAGGAGGTTAAACAGTGAGATTTGACTTAAAAAGGAAGATCATTGACAGACTGAAGTGGTGCAATGCTGTTAAATAAACTTTTGAGGATCATACAGTAAATATGGCTATTTCTGTAAATAGAGGCCAATGCAGATATAAAACATTGGAGCTCTCTCACATATCCTCTCAGTATCTACACAAGAATTTGTACTTCTTCAAAGGGCTCCTTGTGTCCTCTCTCATCTTTGCTGCAACAGACACAGCCTTCTGCTAAAGTCTTATTTCTAAAATAAGCAGAATTGAGAATCCTTTGTGAGGTGCCTGCAGTCATCTGACCCAGGACACTCATTTCATTCTATATCATTCAGCAATGGATTCTTTGTGCCACTCACTTTTTTGCAATTTCTGTTCTATAAACAACGTCTGGTCCAGGCCTTGGAAAATCGCCCACCCTCTGGAACTTCATAGTTTTTTGCCTCCATGCCTAGAAAGGAATCAGGTAATAACAACATCAGGTCATCTGCATACAATACTGCAAACAACAGTGGCAACAGCACAGATCTTTGATGTACAGGGTCCACCAAAAAAACCAACTACATTTAAAATTGTTAAGATCATAATGGTCAGCAATTAGAATAGTGGCTAAAGTGACATTTTGTAGCTGATAACTTGCCATCTATTTTTTCATATTTAGATTTTAGAAATAACTTATAATTAATGCAAGATCGTAAAATTCTTAATTAGTGTTAAATTTCAAAACTGTGAATTTAATAGTCTAAAATATAAAGCACAATTCTGTCGGTGTCTGTTTCACCTCCTTTGAAACTGCTACAGGTACAAGCATCAAACTTGGCATGATTGACCACCACCCCATGGTGAGTGTCCCAAGGGGGTTCGTGATGTCATAATGATGTCAAATCAAAAATAACTTTTTTAGAATTTGAATTACTTGACAGAGGACAACTGCTTTTTGCTCAAGTGAAAACCAGTTTCCGACTTACCACATTTAAAAATATTTTGTTTTGGGTCTAAAATGATGTCACATTCAACAATTCATTGTACAATCTGTTCTTTGTTCTTTCTCAAAAAGTACTAATTGCACAAATGCGATTAAACGTTCTTTTAGACTCAAAATGCATTGTGAGTTCATGATGTTAAATGACATCAGAATGCTTGTCACTATTTGGTGAAAACAGCAGCAGGCAGCAAAATTATCCACTATCATTTTGATAGCAAACATAAATGGTAAAACCCAGTATTGATATTTGTAATTGCAACGATATTGGTACAAAACACTAATCTTCATTTAAAAGTACGGAGGTCTGGACTAGGGGTAAAGTTAAATCCAATAAAATCCCAAATTTAAGAAAAGATCAAAATTAAACAATAATAACATCAATCTGTACCACTGGAGAGGAAATGCTTTTGTTTGAAAAGAGCTTAATAGGTGCCTATCGCAATATGTTATATGACCTAAAGGAAAGCCATGGCTCATTTTCATGCTATAGCCGAATTAAAGCAAATAGTGCAAGCAAAAATCTTAATGTCACAAATATTAATACAAAAGCAAGCTCACCAAATTGTCAAACATGCCTACCACTAAATAGCTCATTTCATTAATTGTGAAAACAACCACCATCAATTTTGACTACATTTCGCCTCCTCCCTCCCCCTTACACTTTTAAAACATATGAATGGTAGTTTGTGTCATCATTTTTTCTTCTTGAATACTTTCAGTCTTGATTAATACACCAGCATGATCACCATTACATGTACAGGAACTATGGCCTATATTTACTAAAACATTTTGTTGTGGCTCTTATAAATGTTTGTACAGTGATACTGGTGCAGCTGCATTAATTGATACGTTTTAAATCTGCACGGGTGATAGTATGCCCTGCCAGGGTTAAGTCGCACCATACTTAGGAGAAACATTTTTTCTATTTTGCTTAATAATAGCTTTATAGAGCTACCGCAATCAAACTTGAAAATTTGGGAAAAGCAAGGACTTGTTTAACTTCCATGAGCATACCTAAGCAAAGAAAAACAAATATGAATCATAATGTGTAGCTAGCAAGAACTTGAGAAAGTTTGAGGCAAAATTAAAATTAACAACATCACTGTGTTAAATTGCACCACATGGAAGATATCATTGGAATTTTGCGTTATAGTAGCTTTACAGAGCAACTGGGTTCAAACCAAACATTTGAGGAAAAGCAAGGACTCTTTAAACTCCCCAGGGCACGCCAAGCAGAAAGAAAAGAACATGCTACATAATGTGTAGCCAGCGAGGACTTAAGAAAGTTTAAGGGGAAGTAAAAAAAAACAGTCCACTGTGACAAATCGCATCACACAAGACATTTTTACTATTTTGATTTAGAATAGCTTAATATCAGAAATGTGTTTCCTACTTTTAAAGTACAGGAAACGCAAGGCTCCCTTGAGTTTGTGTCAGCAATCAACAGAAGACATAGACCTAGGGCATAGCCAGGATCTTGAAATGAGATATTCTACTAGAAAAAGGACCACAAAAAGCCGTGAAAATCTATGTGCAAAAAACACATAAACTTTTGGTAACTCTTCATACTAGAGCCTGATAGGTGAAGCCGACTTGGCCAGCTAAACTGACACTCTCAATCTCGATGTTACTGACGAGGACTCTTCAGAAGATGCTGTTAGAAATACTATAAAGCAAAGATTTTGTCTTATGCTGATATGCTGCCTGTTATGGTATTTATGTCATTTAAGTCAATACTCTACAGCATTGTAATAAAATCCCAAGTTCAAGAAAAAAATTAACATAAAACCATAACCAAACAATTTGTAAAACTGAATATAGAGAGAATAGCCACTTTTGTCACTATGCCAGAAACAAGACCAATAGCGCAGCCAAATTAGGAACTTAATACTACAAATATAAATTGAAAAGAGGCAGCATCACATTGCAAAATAGGCTTACCAATAAATAATTTTTTTCTTTAATTGTGAAAGCAACCACCATTTTGCTGTGACGATCAGTTTTGATTATGTACAATCCATTTTCTCTCACAAGTACTAACAATAGTTTGTGGCAAGATTCTTTGTGAGCATTGCCAGTCATGATTAAGAGAATAAGATGATCACAATTTCGTGTACAAGAATTGTGAAAGTGTATAAAATTCATTAACTTTTTGCTACTGCTTACACAAGAGCCGGATGGGTAAAGCCAACACAGCTGGTTGAACCAAAATACTAAACCAGGACATTACTGATGGAGGGGCTCCTGCCAGATGATGCCAGCTGCTGGCGCCTAGTCAATATTTAAAAATGTCATGGTTAAGTGAACACCATGCATTTATTGTTGAAGATTTTTAAAAAATGGAGAATCATAAACTGCTGCTGTACAAAATTTTAAGAATCATTATAAACTAAGCAGACACGATTATGTGCCCACTCAAAAGTCTGTAATGCTGTGGATCAATAATTTCAGGGACACAGGGTCAGCGCTGAAGCAAAAGCTTTGGAAAACTTCCAAAATCACCTACAACAATGTATCACATTCCGAGGGTGCCATGTAGAGAATGTAATTTTTAAGGCATAGCAAAAAATAAATGGCAGTCATTGATCTTTAAGATTTTGCATTAAATGTTTTGATTTCGGATATTCTTGCTTTATTTTTCAGTGTTTCAAATGTGGTAGGTTTTTCTACCAGACCCTGTGCAACAACCTTTACTTAACACTCTTCTGAAAATGCAGATTCCACCCTCACTCTTATCTTTGCTCCATCATACAAGCTCATACCTGCTCAAACAATTGCTTCTAATAAACCTTCCTTTTTATGGCCCACTTTATCACCTTTTTAGGAACTCTAAGGATACAAATGGGTGGCTGGGCAATTAAAAGTGAGCCAATTGCATGGCTGAGTTGTTTACCCTAAGTAATGACTACAGCAGTAATATTTGTATTCATGATTACTGCCAGACAATGTTTCATCTAAAATTTTAATTAGTGTTGAATCGCTGGTGTGGGTGCAAAATTGCAGGTAAATGTTTCAAAACCGGCCAAAAAATTTTGGCAGTAGTGCTGAACAAAGCATTACACTAGCATAATTAATTTGTTTTGAAGTTGTAAAAAAACAATGTTTTTAATGCTGTTATTCATTCAATCTGAGGGCTAAGCTAACAAATATGCGATGTTGTTTTAATTTGATTCAATTCATGGATTCTTCTTTTGAAATTTTTTCTGGAACAGCTAAATGTTTCAGCAGGGTTCTTTGTCTAAAAATTTTTTGGAGGAGCTAAGTGGTTCATGTAAACATCATGTGGTGATGATGTAACAAGAATTTACAGCAATGCATGTTTTTTTGTGAACTAATCTTAGTTTTGAACAGCTTGATTTATACTGTCAATTTGCCTATAGAAATGTAGCCTTTTCCTCAGTCTTTGCAGAATGGCATATGTTTGCATACATTATGAAGTGTGTATATAACCTTTATTTGTGTATAATGACACCCTTTTATTTGTCTTTCAGGCATATTTTGTTGGTCTATTACAGCTCTTTTAGTTTAGATTAGTGTTTCTCAAACATTTTTGGCATGCGGTGCATTTTTAAACTGGATGAAGATATTTGGCTCGGCTATATATTTTTCCCAATTTTAAAGGTCACATTAAAGAAGTTATCAGGTAAACTATTCAAATTTCAGAGTTGATGTCAAAATAAAATGGAAATATAAATCATTGAGAAAAATTTTTAATTTCACTTGGACAGTAGGCTAAATAAAATACAGGCTACTGATTGAAAATCATTGGTCCAGGCCATCATTTGTCACAAAATAAAAGAAAAAATGAGTTTGTGAGTGTGAAAATTTTTGAGTTTGGTAAATACAGCTTTTTTGCCTCATAGAAAAGTTGAATAGCTAATGTTTACAACTAAACAAAAAAAACTACAAGGTCTCACTTAAAGGTGCTTACTGAAAAAACTGTAGGTCTTTTCTCCATTTTAGTAGGTTTTCTAGCCACTATAATATTGCTCTGGTCAGGTGGTATAGTGGTTGGAGAGTCCACGTTACAATTGGTAAGCCCGGGATTTATTTTCCTAGTCAAGTCATACCAAGACTTTAAGAAATCCATTTCTATGTGGCAGGGCCAAGCAGTCCACGTTTTGTGGCAGCCCAGGCTAACTGAAGACTAGCAAAAATGCTAATGATAAGCTCATAGTCTGAGAAGCTTCTACGAAAAAGAAAGATCTTGCCCACACGAAGATTACTATGAAGAATTGTAATGACCACAAACTTTAATAAAACAAAATTATAATTGTAAGAAAGCAGTACCTTTGCTGATGACAGTTTATTACCATGAACATTCATCGAATCATTAAATTTTTTTTTAAGTTTTGGTGACTGCTTTGGAACAGTAACAAACGCTGTATTTTCTTCATGCCACTCCGGATCTGTGTTAGCACTACCATTACCAGAGACAAGTTGTACCCTACACAACATAACCTGAAAAGTTCTTTTTAATTATTATGGAGGTATAGACTTTAGGTATGTCCACTGCAATGATTTTTTTGAATTTGCGGGGACAGATTTTGAACAGAATCAAAAGCTTAATTTTTCTTATGCCACTCAGGACCAGTGCTAGCAGTATCTTTACCAGAAAGAAGTTGTACCTTGCACCACAACATCATGAAAAATCATTTCTTTTTATCAGTAGGGTTTGACTTTGGGTATGTCTACAGCAACGATTTGAAAAGGAAGTTGCACCTGTTCTAATAATGTCTAGGTGTGCATGTCAGCACCCTGAAGTATGGCAGGGAAAAACCTGCATTGCATTAAAAGCTTGCCTTTCTGGTTCAAACTAAAGTTTGCCTTGACTATAACAGCATGTGTGGGTGACTAATTGACTGTAAGTATTGTATACAATTGCCACCTCTCCAAAATCCACCACATCAATCTACTCAAAAGCAGAAGATTTCTTTCTGAACAAAGTTATGAAATTCAAAAAAGCTTCAAAGATCTGGCAGACTGCAGATGTGAATTGCTTATTAGTAATGTCCACTTTCATGGCATTCAATAGTAACATGTAAGTACCATAAAAGAATTCCACATAATTTGCTTACCCGGCATGGACATTAGTTTGGTGATTGCGATATGGAGGAGTGGAGGTAGTTGTTGTAGTCAGTGAACCTTCTCCACATCCCTTTTCCCAATCAAATGGATCAGAATCAAGGATATTTTTGCGAAATATTGCTTTTTGAAATAAATCAAACACCAGCTATAACAAAAGAAAATATCAACCTTATCTTGATGCCTTGCAAACTGGTAGAAGTAAAAATAAAAAAAGCTCGCATGTACGAGGGGCATTCAAAAAGTAATGCACTCAAAAGCATTGCTCGTACAGGATTTTACCAATCTTGTTTATATTTGGCACAAACATGATAGGACACACCTTTTTGCGATTGTTGTATGTTTTTCTTTTATTTTCAGATTTTTAAAGCTTAAACTAGATTTAGAAATGGCTGCCCCTTTTGAAGCTCGTCAGAAGCAAAGAGCTGTAATCGAATGCCTTGTTGCAGAGGGAGAAACCTCTCTGAAGATTCACAACCGGCTGAAAAATGTCTACAAGGATAATATCATTGACTATAGTAATGTAAATAGATGGGTACAGTGATTTAAAAAAAGTACTGAAGACCATGAAGAGGTGGGTAAACAGCATAGTCGTTAAGCCACGTAGTGGTTGCCCATCAACCTCTGTCAATCCTGACAACAAAACTTATGCTGATAAGTTGATAAGAACTGACAGGTGCATTACTGTCGAGGAGCTGGCATCCAAGCTTGATGTAAACATAGGCAGTGCCCATTCAATCTTGGCATCCCTTGGGTATTCAAAAGTGTGTGCCCGCTGGGCACCCAGACAGCTGACGGAGGATCACAAGACTGAAAAAGTTTGCTGCTGCACTGAGCTTCTGGAACACCACCAGGGAAACCCTACCTTTCTGGAAAGAATCATTACTGGAGATGAAACATGGGTATACCATTTTAAACCTGAATCTAAAAGGAGATCAATACAATGGCGTCACCCAAATTCACCAAGGACCAAAAAGTTCAAGGCCCAAAAGTCTGCTGGCAAAATTATGGCCACTTGAATTGGCTTAGACATCAACCGGCTGAGTTCTACAACACTGGTATACATGCCCTCATTCATAGGTGGACTGTAGCTCTTGAAAGAGGTGGAGACTATGTGGAGAAGTAAAAATCTAATCCTCACACTTGTACCTTTCTTTTGATGTATAATACATGTTGCTACTATAATTTGTTTGTACATAATAAAGTTGGGTGCATTACTTTTTGAATACCCCTTGTAGTTTAAAGCTAAAGTCTTGTGCACACAGCAAGCATTAGCAGAAAATTTGCAATATCGAGTGTAAAGTGTAACAACTGGTCATACAAATTATAGTTTTCGTTGGGGGAAGAGCTCTGCCATGATATTAAAAAGCCTGAAAAGTACAAAAACCTTGTTTTTAAGAACACTGACTTTGTTGTCGTCTATTATAGATTAACAAAGGAAGAACTAAACCAATTTTTTTCAGCTTTTCCAAGATGCTTTGAATTGTACAAGGTGTGACAAAAGTAATGCAAAATAAATTGATAAAGCAAATTTGAAATTCAAATTATGCTATCTGGAAAAAAGAAAAGTTGAAATATAGAAATTGACTGAGAAATGAGTCAAATTATAGATTCCAAACGATCTTTAAAAGTATGATTGGAGCCATAAAATAATTGTTCCAAAATTTTGCGTTACTTTTATCACACCCTGCATGAACATCAATTATTTCTATGCATTTCTAGCCTTACTAGCTTCACATAAACAAAAAGAAATCAACGTTGTTTATGATATTTGAAATGTAGTTGCTAGGTTTTGCCATATCACAGCAGAGCTTAGTGGCAAAACTTTCCCTCTTTGAGGGAAAAAGTGAGTTGACATATTTCAACTTTTGTGCTTCCACTTTATTACATCGCTAATAGTATAGTCCTAACGTGCTAACAAAATGCACAACAATTACACATGTGCAGGCTGATTCAAAGAGCCTTTGAGCAGATAGAGATCAAAAAATATTTTAATTAAAAACGTTGCCTGGAGGAAGTATGCTTGGGTAAATTATCAGTTTTTTTATTTACATGCTAAAAAAACACTTTGAATGTAATTTAAGACAAAGAAAGCCCAGTTTATCAGTTTCAAAACCTCTAACTGTTTTGATGTAAAAATTCAACTACCTGGTTACAAGCAACATCCTGCTGCCCAACCAACTGTCCCTGCACTATATAGACATGGTCATGGATAGCATGATTCACCAAGGAGAATGTTGCTTCTAATTGGTGGAGCTCAGCTAGCAGAATGCTTGTGAGGACAGGAAAGTTCTCTGTTGGTGTGGGATGCAAGCATCCAGTGGCAATGTGCAAAGCATCATTGAAAATGCTGTCAATGAGGTGAGTATGTGTACTACGACACCAAACTGGTGCACAGTACTCAGCTGTGGAGTAGACCAAGTAAAGGGCAGAGATGCGCAGTGTCTTGGCACCTGCACCCCATCTGGATCCTGCAAGTCACCTCAACAGTGTGACTCAAGACCATAGTGCCAGACAGTGTCATAAGCAGCTGTTAGATCAATAAACACGACACCAGCCTTCTTCTTAGCCTCAAACGAATCCTCAATGTTTTGAGTAAGCAAAATCATCTGATCCATGATTGACCTACCCCATCGGAACCCAGCCTGCTCTCTAGGGAGAAGTGGGTCAGCAATTGGCTCAACATGGGTGTGTATAAGCCTCTCAAGGATCTTGTAGGAGACGCAAAGCAAGGAAATGGGACAATAGCTTTTTGGGTCCTCTACAGGCTTTTTGGGTTTAGGAATTGCCACTACCAGTGCTCTTCTCCAGACTTTTGGAATTTTGAGGTGGCACAGGCAGGAAGAAAGGAAGCCACACAACCCAGAACTTCAGTGCAGCTCCAGCATGGGTTATTAGCTCCAGGCAAACAGAATCTGGGCCTGGAGCTTTTCCTGGTTTCAGATGTTTGAGGGCAGCAGCAAACTCCTGAGAAGTAAAACTTTCAGAGATGTTCACTGGACTTGTTGGAGTGGCCCTCCAAAGATCTGACACCTCTTGTGAGATGAGTAAAGATGATTCACGATTAATACCCTCATATCTGCTATTTCTAATCAGCTGGGAGGCAATAGCATTAGCTGAGACAGCACAGCGATGGCAGGAGTGTCGTGATCTACCAATTAGGTTGTTCAATATACTCCATGCTTTTCAGCTAGAGTGCAAAAAGTCAATAGTCTAAGCTCCTTCAGACCATTGATCTCTGCATTTCTTGTTGAAACTGAGGAGCAGGGCAGTGGTAGCCTGGTTAGTCGCTTCCTTCAGGCAACTGCAGAAATGTCCAGTAGAGTTTCTTGCACTCAGCATCACAACATGGTATGTGGTTATTTTGACGACTGCATGGGATAGAATTTTTGGCTGCTGTTCTGATGACATTGCAGAAGTGCTGATAGACAAGATCTATACCCCATGAATCTGGTGGCAACAAACTCTTGGGAAGTTTGTAGATCAATGTATTGTAGTGGCTCCAGTTGGCCTTGTGGAAGTTAACAGGCTTGCTCAGAACAGGCAGAGCAAGTCTTGGTGGAACAATAAGTGAGGGTCGATGTTGTGACCTAGGGAACTTCTCTAAGATGCATCTATCAGATACATGGCTGTCTGGACCAACACTGACAAATGTCAGATCAGGATTGGTGCCAGTATTCCAGTGGCCAAAATGAAAGGTGGTCACGTCCTTTGGGTCATGGAGAGGGACAAGGTTGTTAAGGCTTGTCCAAGTTAAAAGGCACTCCCCATTGGCACTGTTGGTTCTATAACCCCAGTTGACATGTGGACAATTAAAATCGTCAGCATTAGAGAGCAGGATGAGGGAACACTGGGAGATCAGATGCTTGCAGTTGCATTGATGGAGGTTTGTAGACGTTGACAATTCGATAACCATCAACGTTCATGCACAACCACACAGTCTTTGATGTAGCTGGAGAATGATCAACAAGGGTCCGTTTTAGCCAGTCATGGACAAACGTGGCAAGGCCATGCTTCCTGCTTAAGAGAAGACCCAGCTAGTGCAAAGCCTGGTGTTGCTAGCTAATCTGCACAAGTGCAGTGAGTCTTCTAAAGAAGAATGATAAGTGCCTCAAACTGCACAACGAGATGATGAAGTACATTCATCTTGCTTGCAGTGAGACCTTTGATGTTCAGCTGCAAGACTGCTGGCCTTTGGAACTTGTTGACGGAGTGCCCTGGCAGGAGCACATCGACTCGCTCTGAAAAGGACATTTGTGGAGTAGTAGGTGTAACTGCTGCTATCCCAGTCACACGGTTTGGGGGAAGGTCTTAGCACACAGCACAAACTCAATCACGATATCAAAAGGTACTCTCGATGATAGAATCAATTGTAATTTCGAGACAAAAAAATCCAATCAATCTTATGTGAATGACGTCGATACTGCGACAGGTTTTTGACTGAATGCGACTTGATGAAACGATTCAACTTCATAGCAGAGATAACATTTCATCCATATTTTGACTTTGAGAAAAATGCCAAATGACTAGAGTGCCACAGTTATATAGTGCTACTAATTTAGAAATTCTCATGCGAGCACATGGAAAAAGACAAAAGAAAACTTCATAGAGAATGGCTGACCTAGATCTTTTTTCTTAGTATTGTTTACAACACAAAAGATGCTAATTATAACCGTAGGTCTCCAGCAGCTTATTCAAATAGAAAGAGGCCCTGCAGTTTAAACAGGGTGCAAAAACAGTTTTAATTAAAAGTTTTATGAATGGATTTTGTCTGCAACAGTAGGTCATGGCTAAACATTAGGGTGAGGGTAACCCTTCCAGATTGGCAGGTTTAGTTTCAGTCTGACATTTTTGAAAGACGTACTAACGGCCCAGGCTGGAAGAAAGCACCTGCCATGTGTGCTCAGATGATTTTATGTTACTAGATAAGATTGATGCTGTAGCTTTTTTCTCATTTCAGTTCTAAAATATATATAACTTTATGAAAACCTCTTCAATTTTTTTCTTGTGTATGTCATAATTATAGTTGTCATTGGGCTAACTAGTTCAGGATTGAACCCAAAAATACAACACTGTTCAAAATTATGAGACCACTTTAATTTGATAAGTTGATCACTGCAGTTGCCACAGCAGGAGGCTATCCAGAGACAAAAAGTCTCGTGTTTATGGTATTTTAATAAGTGCAAGCCCTAATTAAATCTGAAATTTGTATTAAACATAAGCCTAAACCCAACTTGAAAACCCCGGCCCAATCAACAACTCTGTATCGTATTTTAGTTGTAAAATTGTGCTTGGGCTTGACTTAAATTGTGTTTAATTGATAATAGCAGCAGGAGGTGCTAAATGAGCTTGCAACATGTAGTTCCAAATTTGGACATACTTGTAGGCAAACTCACAATTTACTTATATTCAAGACGATATGCACCAAATAGTGATTGTAAAAAGTTAAAATGCACGGTAAAAACATTGCTTTTCTAATTTTATGTCAAAATAACAAAGATATTCAAATGACTTAAAGCTCTTTTCGATGTGAGATTTGAATAAAAAATAAACTGTAGTTAAGTGTGAAGGATGTTTGTTCAACTAACTAAAATTTTTGTTTTTCACTTAAAATCAGTTACCTGCTGCATTCACATTGGAATGATATAGTGCCTGTTTTCTTTAGAGTGGAGGATGAAACACTCACTTTTATCATAATATCATGGTACAAGTGCATCAAAATTGTTTAAACATCAACACCACTATCTGTCCAGTAGTTATGGTTTTACATCAATTATGACAGTGATATTTTCAGCTCGTGATTACATTTTAAAGCATCATGATTACTGAATATCAATTATCATTGCAGATAATAAAACATCACTGAATTTCTAAAATGGATAGCCCTATAATTTCCTCCACTGTCACCCTTACTGCTTTGCTTGTATCAAGAATTTTGCTTTGATTAAATGCCAAAGCTGCATAAAGCTATACCGGTATGTATTTTTTGTTTGTAGGAATTGAGGACTCCACTAGATCACAATCAAAACAAAGAAATACTAGTGGAAAAAATGAACCGCTGGAACAAATAATAAAAATGGCACAACTCACTTTTGGCATCATGATTGTTCACTGTTATATCATTATGACGTGATAACCAATTGTCTGAAATTCATTATATTTCTGTTGTTACCAAACACTTGCGGCATTGTTTCAAATTTTATGAATTAAATTCTTATAATCCTTAAAGGGTTAAAGGAAACTTGGATTTTTTGAAGTGGCAAGGGATCATAGAAACGTCTGCTCATGGCTCTGTTGACATGGCCACATGTAATGAATAGGCTGTATGCTTAACAACAGTACTACCATGCTTTGTTTTAATGCTTTTCTTTATTTGGTTTGTTTGCTTTAATTTTCTTAGTTGTTTATTTTCTTTTTTAATTTTATTAACATACATGCAGGTAATGTAGAAACAATGTAAATTTCATTAAAAATTGATGGCAAAATAAGAGTAAATATTGTGATCCAAGTTTGTGGAAGTGCAAAAAATTACTGCAAACTTGCAGTTTTGCGATTGTGGAATTGAGTGTAAATTTGCAGTGCCCAGCACTGGTAGCAATTACCTAGACAACAGAATCAATAAACAGATTTGATCAATAGAGTGTTGTAACAATAATAATCTCTGGAATATTCATGTTATTATCCTGTGTCGACGTAGTTTTCTGTTTTGGTCATTATTTCCAGTATTTCCCCGTATACAAACCGTCACTTGTGTATTTTATTCTCAAAGCAATTTTATTGGTAGCTATTTCCCGTACTCCCCCCATAGACCAACCTTTCTTGATTGATTTCATATGCATTTTTATTGGTTATTCTTTGGGTAGCAGTTTCCGGTATTTCCCCGTCTTCAAACCTTTTCTTGTTAATTTTAGTTTCTAGATTTTTTTTGATTGGTTTAAATATTTGGGAACGTTGTTTCAGTTACGTTTGAATGGGAAGTATATATACGGGTGGGTCATTTTGAAAACTCATACAGAGAGAGACGAAAGCAAACAGATGACAGAACAGAGAAGAAAGAAAAGGGCGAAGAATTAGAAGGCAAGGGCCAAGTACTACTAGAAGGGGGACTATTGGCTGCTACAGCAGCGTGGTGTCGGTGATGGTTGGAGTGCAACCGCTTATGCATCAATATAAGTTGTGATGTTAAAGAGTGGGCTGTAACTTAGCTTCATAAGCGTAAGTCCTTAGGCTGAAGGATAGGGCATAGAAGGTAGTCTTGCACTCTACCGAGCTATCTTCTAGTCGTCAAATCGTCGCCTGCTGGTCACTAGGATACAGGGCGGGTGACTTAACCGTATTCAGCAACAAGTGTCAACAATGATGTACTAACAAAGGGAAAAAACATCCTGAGACAAGAGAATAAATATTTCAATAAACTGATGGACAAATAAAATGAAAAAGATTGAATGAAATGAAGAAAGTATCCCAAGAACAAAAAAACTAATAAGGAAAAAAAGTGCAATACAGAAGATAAAAATTGGAAAAAGCCATGGGTTCTGATGAAATATCAGTTGAGGTGTGGAAGCATTTTAGGTATTTGGCAATGGACTACAAATCAAGATGTTCAATAAACTGCTAAAAGGTAAAAAATGCCAGAAGAACAAAGAAAACGCATATTGATGCCAATTTTTAAAGTAAAGGTGGTGAGCAAAATTGAGACAGTTATGAAAGGACAAACCTGATCAGCCACAAAATAAAAAAAAGGAAAAGAGTTATAAAAAGACTAAAAAAGGAAGTAAACATGCGAGAGCAACAATATGGTTTCATACCAGAAAAAAGTACAATAGGTGCACTATTTGCTTAGAAAATGCTAGTGGAACAATACTTTAGACAGAAAAAGCTGCATTATGTGTTCATGGGCTCAAAAGAAACATAAAACACTCTGCCAAGAGAGGAGCTTTAGTGATGTACGAGGTGCATTCAATAAGTTTCCAGACTTTTTTGGTATGGACACTTTTATTAACCGTACACACAAAAAACTCTAGTCCCCTTCAAAGTATTCTCCTCCAACATCAATGCACTTGTTGTACCGTTCCAACAACTTCTGGAAAGCCCCCTGGAAGTCTTCTTGTGTGAGTGTGTTTAGGACCCTCGTCACAGCCTCTTTCATGTCCTCAATTGTGGAATAACGATTGCCTCTGAGGTTTTCCTTGAGCTTTGGGAATAGCCAAAAGTCGCAGGGAGCAAGGTACGGGCTGTAGGGAGGGTGGGAAACCGTCTTCATGCCCATCTGGGTCAAATAGTCTGTGACGAGGATGGAGTTGTGGACTGGGGCATTGTCCTGATGGAAATGCCACTGACCTGATTCGAAGAGTTCTGGCCTCTTCCGACAGAATCTCTTCCTGAACTCCCTTAAAACTTCAATATAGTACTCCTTGTTGACTGTGATTCTAGTGGGAACCCAGTGAATGTAGATTATGCCCATGCTGTCAAAAAAAGGGATCATCATGAGTTTCTGGGTGGACTTGCTCTGTCTGGCCTTCTTGGGTCTGGGAGATCCAGCATGCTTCCACTGGGAACTCTGTCTCTTGGTCTCTGGGTCATAACAATAGAGCCAGCTTTCATCGCAGGTTACCAGGGCGTCAAGAACTTGGGGATCTGAATTAATGACCTCGACCATCTCCTTGCTGTCATTGCAACGTCTTTCTCTCTGATCTTCCCAGAGCACTCTTGGGATGAACTTTGCACAAATCTTCCGCATCTTCAGTTCCTCACGAATGATTATGTGTACAGCTCCCACACTGACATTAAACTGTGCGCTTAGTGTCTCTATAGAAACATGATGGTCCCTATTCATGAAATCGTTTATTTGGCTAATCATCTCTGATGTTCTGACTTCCCTACTCCTCCCACATCTCTCATCATCCCTCAAGGACTCACTGCCTTCCTTGAATCTCTTGTGCCACTGAAAAACTGATGATCGATTCATGCAAGATGGTCCATAAGCAGTCTGAAGCATACCATATGTTTCCGTGGCAGTTTTTCCAAGTTTAAAACAGAACTTGATCGCATATCGTTCTTCTAATGTGTCCTCACGTCCAGATTGCATTTTTGAAATTCACCAGCTGTGATAATCAGGATTTAGTAAGGTGTACTCTAATTCCTACTGTAGCTATAAATTTGCACCTAAACAAGAAAAAATTGGTCAATCATCTCATAAGGAGTATAGTAACAACATACTGAAATATCTCGAGTTTACGGCAATTATAAATGCCTGTACAAAAAGTCTGGAAACTTATTGAATGCACCTCGTATAAGGAAAGTTGGAGTGACAAAAACCTATGTTAATGTGAAATAAGGCATGTATAAAGATAGTAGGACAACAGTGATGTAGAGTTAATGAAATAATTTGATGTGAAAGTTGGACTACACCATGGATCGACATTGAGCCTAATATTTTTGCAATAGTAAAGGGTAGGTTGACAAATGAGATCAGAGAAAAGTCTCCATAGAACACAATATATGCAGATGATAATGTTTTATGTCAAAAGAGCATGGAAAAAGCAGAAGTAAAACTTGAAAGCTGGAAAAATGAGAAATGAAAGTTAGCCAAAGCGAGACAGAATATTCGTGAATGAATGAAAATGACAATGGCAGTAAAGTATGGTTGCAAGGTGTAGAATAGATGGACATCAGGGTTAGTAATTGTGCAAAGCAATGGAGAACATGGTTATGAGGAAAAAAAGGATTTTAGCTGGGTGGAATTGATGGAAAAAAGTTGCATGAGTATTAAGTGCTACAAGGGCACCTGCCAATATAAAAGATCAGATTAACAAGTGCATAAAATAATATGAAGAGTGTATGAAACAGTGCCAAGACTAACAATGCTGCATGGCTAAGAAACGAAGTCACTGACTCAAAAGATGAAAGCAGAGCAGGAAATGACAGAATTAAAGATGTCATGCTTTCAATAGGAGTGACAAGGATGGACAAAACAAAAATGGGTATGTATGAGGAACACTGCATGTTGGCAGAATAATAGGCAAGATTGAGATGCTTTGGACATGAACTGAGGAGAAATAAATAACTACGTTGGCAGAGTGATGGAAATGAACCTACCAAATAAAAAGTAAAAAGAAAGACCAACAAGATAGTTTATGGATGCAATGAGGGATAATATAAAATACTTGAGTTGAGGAAGGAAAATCCAACAAACTGCAAAAAAAAACCAAAAACAAAGATCTGCAGTGGCAACTCCAAAAAGAAAAACAGCCAGAAGAAGAAATTTCAATAAATATTAAGGTAGAAGCTATGTCACCTTCTAGTCCAAAAGAAGACTCAAAATATCAAAATTATCATAACAGTTGTGAAGGGTAATTATTGATTAGTATTTGAGTACATAAAGAATATCTCTCACGATTTGTGGTTATGACATCATGTTGTCATTGATAATGCTCACAAGTTTTTCGCCATCTCTTGTTACCAAATTTACCCTGAACAAACAATAATGATCACATCTGCTTGTAAGAACCTGATGGATTGTAACCATACATAAACTTCACCTTAGATTTTATTAAATGTTTTTGTTTTGTGATGTTGGTCTAAGTTTAATATTAAAGCTAAACTTATGGCAAAGATGACCAAAGACTTGGAAGAAGCAAGCAAGAGGAGACAGAGAAGAATGGTTTAAAAAAGGAGGATGCTCTGAATTGAACAAAGTGGAGAGATGGGAGTGTGACCAAATTGCAGAAGGAAAGATGTAAATCTGGCCATCTCCACTATGGGGACAATATTACATAAGAACTGAGTAACTACTACTACTTATGGCCAAAACAAGTTTACAGAAATTGATATCGTCATTTTTGTGACAAGAATGTTAAAGCAAAATATTTATTTAAATGCCAAGTCAACCTGTGGTTTCACTGCCAATTGCACATCATCAAGCTCTGCATTTAAAGATTGCCATTTAGATGACCAATCAATACCCACCAATGACTGGTCACCTTGTTTTGTTTTGGAGCTAACTTTCACTTCAAATGATCCAAAATAACCAGTTCAATTCCCCTTGCCTGAGTAAGGTTGACAATTATAGCTTGATTGCTCATTTCTGGATGGAAAATACCGGGTTTGGCTTAAATAAAAGCCAGCAACCAACCGACCAAGTGAAACAAAATGTCAAGTTTTAACCTTAACCTTTTTTTTAACACAAAAAGCTGGTTGGTGCATTATTCCTTAAGCCATAGTATAAGTAATTGTCAGAACGAAACCATAAGTGTTGGACTCTATTTCCCAGGTTACTTTGCACACCCCTGAGTGCATTTATGCCTGAAGATATATATGCACAGCCAGGCGTTCTAAGTTTTATTACTAGGCCTACAAATATGAAAAAGTTGAAGTACACCAATTACTTCCTAGCCTGATTACTGCAAATGAATCAATCATATCAGCATCCATCCTTAACTTTGAATTGATGTCCCCATGCACTTAGTCAAAAGAATGCACAAGCTTTTGAAATCATTAGTTATTTGTAAGTACAGTCTTAATTTATGAGTAGAAAGGTTAGTAATACCGGCACAGTTTACAAAATTCAAAGACTGAGAGGAAGTGAATAGAAAAAGGGTAGTAGGTGTACACTACTGTGTGAAATCATAATCACTGAATGTATAATCATACCTATTGAGAAAAATTTTTTCTTGAAAATGGGTTATTAGCTCAACCAAGTGATTGAATGCAAGAGGTATAGCAGTAGCAAATCCAGAAAGTTTTGGTGAGGAGGGTATAAAGTTTGAATAGACGCATTATTGAAGGTCAAGATCTTTTAATGGAATCAAGTTTTCTGAAGTCCCGTTTTTTGTACACAGTTATTTTTCAACACAAATACAAACTTCAACAAACCAAGAATACAATGATGGGAGGAATATACACCCCACATCTCCATAGATCTTTTTGCACTTTCTGGGACCAATGCAAATGGAGGTTCAGCCAAGCAACTTGGTATTACAAATATCACTTCAAGGTGGGTTGCACCAATTCATGAAATAAATCTACCAACAGGCAACTTATTTTGTGTAATTACAAAACAAAAGCCTTTACAGCACCCACCACCAACTTTGACTTTGTGCCCCTTCACGTATTGGAAGGAATGGATACAATTTGTGGAACAATAAGAGTTTGTGAGTAGTCTGTCTTTATTCAAAGTGTCAGTACAACAATCAGCATTAGGGGCATAGTGGTGATCCCTCACCTGTATCAACTTAACAGTTACTGCTCTCAGAAATGAAAGTAAGATAAAGCTGACACAGCTGACAAATCCAAAATTTCCAACCAAACAAAACTGAATAATAGCCCTGCAGGACAACGCCAACTAGTTACTTGTAAGCTAAACGAGACAAGTGACTTTTAACCCCCAGAGTATCAAGTGCTACCAAAGTCAAAATTGATTAAACTTAGCTTAGAATGTGATTAAATGGGTAGACAAGTTGTTGAGGTATTTTTAAATGTGAGTTTTAGTTGCTTGCAATCAGTCAATTGCTACAATGAATCAAAAATGTGACTTGACAAAAATCTAATCCTCAGTGTATAACCCCTTTGTGTTCTATTAATTGTTTGTGTTTAATCAATTTCCATAACATATTAAAAACGTGACTTAATAAAAATTTAATCCTTAGTGTACAGTTCCTTATGTTTTATATACCCCACCCTACCCCCAGCATCCATTGTTGCTATGTGATTTGAAAAAAAACAAAAACTTTGCTGCTATACCTTCCTCTGGAGAATCCAACTCCAAATCCCCCAAAAAACATGCGAGGAATCAAATGTCTAACCACACAGCTCCAAAATAATTGTGCTAACCACTATGCTGTGGCAATGCCAACAAAGTGACTGCAAATGTGTCTGTACAAAAGGCACACTAATTGTATTCAGTTAAATAGCCTGAGGGCTTATTATGTCACTGCTGGTAAAATGGCGATGGTGATTCTTTAGCATAAAAAATTTTTGTATGTCCAATTTCTGCACTGTCTAATTGCTCTGCATCCAGAGTCAATCAGCATTTAGATACACAGATTCATAGTAAGCAGCTATGAGGTTTCAGTTACAATTTTGTGTTCATTACCTATATTTTTGTACCTCAAAATCATCATACAACTACCTCTGCAATTTATGTATGTTACCAGTACCACATGATTGTACATCTGCATCAGACTCATGAACTGAACCAAAGCACAGTAACGGCATTGTTCTTTTATCTTATATGCCTGGGCTAACTTGATTTTGTAATGCAATTAAAGCCGTAGAGCATTCAATCAAAGTGCAAAACAATCCTATATTTTAAAACTGCCAAAGCAAAATTTATGCTCTTGTTCTAACCGGACAGATAAAATCAAAAGCCTACTCTTTCTAGCCCATTGAAATTTAATGAACCTGGAAAACAAAACAGCAGCTTTGATGTCACACCTTGGCAATTGCAAAAATTTTAAAGATGAAAAAAAACATAGTTTAAAAAATTATATCTCCAAAACTTCAGAACTAAATTTGTAAAAGTTAGTATCATTTTTTTAGCTAAATATACTCTTTTCATTTATACACTAAACGAAATGCAAAGCTGCAGCACTTTACAATTGAACTTTTCAATTTGCACGTAGTGAAGAAAAAGTTTTCAAATAAGATCTACCAATTTTGTGCTGTGACTTTTGTCTGCCACTTAAACTGTTGGGGCCAAAAGCTGCAAATACAAACACTTTTTCACCATTGATACACCTTCAAGTGTTTTTGAATTAAGCATAATGTATAGTTCTTGCATTGACAACCAAAACTAAACAAAAAATTGAAGCAGTAGAAATGTGGTTCTACCGCAGAATTTTACATATCCCATTGACAGCATGTCAAACAAACGAGAAGGTTCTCCAGAAAATAAATCAAAAACAGAATTTGCTTTGATGTATAGAAAAAAGACAGCTGGAATTTGTTGGACACGTAATTCGTAAAGAAAAAATGGAGAATCTTGCACTAAGTGGAAGACTTTCGGGAAAACGTGCAAGGGGGTCACAACGATATACATTTACAAAAAACTTTAACAAAATTTTCAACCACCGTACTGAATTATGGGAAACTGCACGAAACCGAACTTTATGGCAATCCATTGTAGTACATCGAGGGCTGAAACAGCCATGACACAGAAAGAAGAAGATAGTTCTTGCATCTTCCCAAATTGGTCTGTTGCAATGACACTGCACACTATTTTGGAATTATTTCACGTGTATGAATGTTGCATCAGAATAGAACAACTAAAACAGTATAGGAAAATGAAGCATGCAGATATAAACAATGATTGAACAGAGCAAAGGTACCATTAAATTTTACTTACATGCAGTATTCAATTATTCCTTGTTATCAATTTTGTTTGAATCAATGGAACAGTGGTTTTTAACCAGCAGATCAAAGGCCTTTATTGCAGAGGTCACAATGAGGCATGGGCAACAGCTCAAGTTACAGTGCAACTCAAGATCTAGACCAGTGGTTTCCAACCTTTTTTGCTTCACAACCCCCTTTCAATATTTTCTAACATACCGCAACCCCCCTAACACAATATTTACTGAATTTATATTAAAAAAGCACAAAATCTATAGCTTAGCATACATATTTATTCACAATCAACTGTTTATATTCAATGTGATGGTTGGGCTTGTGTCTGTGCAGCCAACCTTGAAATTTCTGGTTGCATGTTAGACAGAGCCAGTCTCATGTCATGTTCTACTTTCATTCTGTTTCTTTCCTTAGTTTTGATATGTAAAAGAGTCGAAAATCTGCTCTCACACAGGTATGTTGTAGCAAAGGGCAGCAATGTTCGAAATGCCAGTTTCGATATTTGTGGATATGATTCAGACATATCACACCAAAACTGCAACAGTGACTTTTCATGGTAAACATCACATGCTGTTGAATCATTTTTAAGGTCGATAAATTGTTCTTGCATTTTGTCGGGAATGTCGCTTACATTCAAAGAAGTGGAGAACGGGTTTCGTGCAAGAATAGCTTCTTCTTGAGTTCAGGGAAGTAATGTTGGAACTCATACTCCATGGATTGAAGGTGTTCTACAATAAGTGCCTTTAATTGCTCGTCGATTTTATAACTGGACAATCTATTAAACATTGCAATGTTTCCATCAACTACTTTTTGGCACTAGTTTTGCAATTTTTTGACAAATGCTTTCAGGTTGTCACGTAGTTGAATAATATTTGTGTTCTTTCCTTGCAGTTTAAGATTTATTATGTTCAACTTTTTGAAAATATCTGCTAAATAAGCAAGACTGGCAATCCAATTGTTATCATTGAAGTAAGATAAAAACTCCTTATTTTTAAATTCCAAGAATAATTTTATTTCATCCTTCATTTCAAATACGCAGTTTAAAACGTTGCCCTTTGAAAGCCAACACACAGCTGTGTGGAAAAGTAAAATTTCGTGCATTGCATTCATATCCTTACAAAGTTCTTTAAACTGGCGTGTATGTAAGCTTCCTGCTTTAACGAAGTTCACAATTTTTACCATCAAATCCAATATACTTTTTAATGCAGTTGGTAAAGTTTTGCTGGGAAGTGCATATCTATGAATACAGCAGTGCATACCCTTTGCTTTTAGAGCAAGTTCCTTTACTTTTTTTGTAAAGCCTGACCGGGATCCCAACATAGCAGGAGCTCCATCGGTACAAACTCCGCAAACATTTTCCCATTGCAGTCCATGTGCTTTAAAAAGTTTTCATTTTCCCCATATCTGCACTGGTTGTGGTCGTGTTGAGTTCACTACAAAAGAGAAATTCCTCTTTGATGTCACCCGAATGAATGTACCTTACAAATACAAGCAGCTGAGCACATGAGCTAACGTCAGTTGACTCATCAACTTGAAACGAAAACATTGGAGACGCTTTAATTTCATTCACCACCTGTTTCTTAACATCTTCTGACATGTCCAAAATGTGCCTCTGGATAGTATTATTTGAAAGAGAAATCTGTTTAAGTTTTGCTACACTTGCATCCCCAAGAACTAATTTGGCAGTTTTCAACAAACACGGTTTCACAAGTGTTTCTCCAATACTATGTGTTTTTTTTGTTTAGTGATTTCCAGTGCGATAACATATGATGCTTCTATTGCTGACACATTGCTTTGATTGAAACTTTCAGTACAATCAAGTCTCTGACTTTCCAGCCAGCTTCATGACATTGGAAAAAAGCTACATCTTTCTCAACATGTTGAGGGTGCTCTGTGTTTAAGTGGCGCTTTAATTGAAATGGTTTCATAGAATCTGCACTGAGAACAACGTTGCAGAGAACAAATTGAGATTTTTCAACACCATTGCTGAGTAAAGAGGTAAATCCAAATTTAATATACTCATCCAAATATTTTCTTTTTTTCTCCATGGCAAAACTAACAAATTGTTTAAATGATTAATGTTTAAAAAAAAATTAAGATATTAAGCTTAAATGCGTTTTTATCTTAAATGCTGTTTGAATAGTACGAACAGTTATCTTGAAGTCATTGCAAATAGTAGTCGCAAACTGAAGTCCTAGTAATCTACATAAGATTCAAGGACGATACACGAGATGGTGCAGTAAATGCAGCAGATTAACACATTGAAACAACAATTGAAATACTAGGAATTATTTTATTTTATTATCTTGTCAACTCAAAAATTAACTTACACTTTCTATAACTGTCTTTGAGTGCACTATCACTACATATACTAATTAATGAAATACAAAACTCGTACCTTCATGTTACTTATTTCATTGTACATAGAAAGTTTGTCCTCTGCATTCTATGAACTTACAGATTAACGATTGAATTGAGATAAATTCTCATCCTGCTTGATTACACAAACGAGATGACCTAAGCACACTCACGCTTTTGCCAGCGAACAAACAAGTAAAAAGAATTTTAGAAAAACTTACATGAACGTTTAAAGTTTTTGCAGCTGCAAAAATTTACTGACGCGATTGGAAACTTTCTCTTCAAAGAAAAATCCGACACAGAAGTGTTAAAATTAATTAAAATGCCTGCAGTCAATAGTTCGCTTTAAGGACTGGCCAAACCAAAGGCTTGAAAATTGGTAATTAATCTTTCTCGTTTAATTTTTCCACTGATATATATTAATGTTGGATCGCAACCCCCTGAAAAGTGCTTCATGACCCCTTTGGGGGTCACAACCCCCAGGTTGGGAACCACTGATCTAGACCATGCCTACTCCAAATAGCTTTGCTAAAATTAGACAATAGGTCGTTTTTAAGGAATTTCTTTCTCATAATTTGATAATATATGACTATCTGAGCCATGCAATATTCATGAAACAATGTAGTAGAAGTTACTATTCAGTTTTTATCTGGTATTGCCTCTTAGTAGAGATAACCAGATTCATCCCATTCCTTCTGCATTTGTTTGCACTCCATCACTCCACTTTTGGACCAGGGCATCCTCCTTCTATAAACCAATCTTTCTGTCATCTGACTTGCTGGCAATAGATATAAAGTATGTTTTGTGTTTATCCTAACAGGATTTTCTATTAGATACAATATTGCCAGTGTGTCACAATAATCATACAGCTTTTTTTCAAAACTTATGCCACTAACAAATTGAACACTTTTCAGTAAATGGAATATGGGATAATGATTTCTTTGACATTGTTTAATATTTAAAGGTATAAGACATGATGTCAACAACAAATGATCTATGTTCCATTAATTTTGTTAACATAACTAATTCCTCTTAAACGAAATATCATGTAAAATAATTTTTTTACTACAGTTACCTGATAATTAGGTTTATCATAATATTGCAGAGTGGATATATATTTGTAGAAGTCATTCATCTCATGTGGAAGATGTTTTAATAAAGCTTTTTCATCATATTTGTCTTTCATCACCCCAACCTGCAAGAATCAGGAAACTAAAAACAAAAGCTGATACCTAAAATAATTTAGTTCACTTTTACACATAAAAAACGTTGAATGTAAACAACTGCATTGAAAGATTATTACCCATCTGTGGTTGAGGAGATTATATTTTTCACATTACTAAGAACAAAACCACTCCACTAAATTTAACTAGTAGCTGCAAAAGACCCATGGCATTATGGACTACGCATACAAATAAAAAAAGCATAATCTGTCAAGAATGTAAAAATGAGAAACTGTCAAGCCTTTACTCATAGTACATCAAACCCTGTGAAGGAAAAGTTGTGCATGGAGGGGCTTGTTGAAAAAATAAGCTACCTTTACCAATGCAGGTTATTTTTTCTCAGAACCCACCAATATGCTTGCTATGTATTTGAAATTTGAGCAAATGAGATTAGAGCAAAGTTGAATTAAGTAAGATATAATTTAAATAATATTCTGGGAATGCTTGAAACAGCCAAATAGAAATAGCTAATTGGAATGTAGTCACCTTTACTGCAAATGAAAAAAATGTCGGCCTGTCAAGTAAACCTAGTTGCTATAAGCTTTTCTATTCCAGTGTTAGTCCATTTAATTAGTCAGGTGTGGGTATTTGTGTCAGCTCACAACTTACAGCTTGTGTAGATTAATGCATCCACACGAGATAGAGTGGGTGTCTGGTGAAGCTACACTGAAAAAAAAGTTTAATGCTTCATTCAGGTATACACATCAAATGCAACAGCACCTTATGATAAATTTGTTGAGTAAAGCAAATGCTGCTTTACAGAAAGTGAAGCAAAACGGGACCATTGTGTTATTGGACAAGTTTATTTATGAATCGGTATGAATATCATGTAAAAAAGTGTGATTAGTAGGCATGGTAATTCTGGTCTTAATGCAAACAGAAGGCATTTACTATAACTTTGCTTCAATAATGGTCCATTTATTACAAGTGCTTTACTCAAATTCAAATGTTTCACATTTTACAAGTTTTGAAATCAAAAGTAGTTGGAATCTCATTACGTCAGATTTTGGTCACAAGCTAAAGAGAAAAAAATTTTTCAATTGGACATTGTTTAGATGGCACCCCACTCTTCAAATTTTGAGTATAATATTCTAAACAAATGGTTTGTCACTGTATCAGATGGCAATTATGAGTTGTTTTTGGTGTCAAATTGTGCAAAATGATCGATTTCACATTTTCTTCAAAAAGATCATAAGGTCCCATCTACTGCAGAAACTGAGATATTTTGAAACAATTATTTCTACACGCATTATCTGGTGTTTAGAGAGATCCAATTTTTTATATCCAGTTTTGTCTTCTTAAATGGATTTGGTCGAATTTACCTAAAGTTTCTCAAAAGTTTATGAATAGCATTGTGCTACTATGTTTGGTTGGTGACATCTTTTTTTTTTTAATCCAATCTGTTCTTTCACTGGCCTTCTCCATGTCACTTTTTGTCATCTACACTCTCTTCTTCCAATCACTTCAAAATGTAATGCCCTTAACATACCATATTTCTTTGATTGAAATGCACCCTTGTTCAGAGTGAGCCCTCATTTAGAATTTGCACAAATACCGCAAAAAAAAAATAGAATACACCCTCGAATACAGTGTGCATAAAGACACCTAGTGGATTGTGCAAAACTAGTGCTGCTTGCCTGATGGATAAGCACTTTTACAATTTCTTCGGTAATGAAAATACCCATTGTTTTAAATTTAAAGTAAATATTAAAAAGAATGTATGACAATACAACCAAAACAAAATATGCTTAATGTGTACGACTATTTTTAAATTTACACTTCAATTGCAATAGTTTCATCATCATTATCAATATGCTCATTTTTACTAGTAATTTCTTTGGTCGTGGAATCATTAGGAGCATTTTTTAAGTAGAGAATTTTTTCTAAATCATCCATTGTGATTCTGTAAATGTCAAATGAATCTATGACAATTTCTTTAGATACTTTTTTCCATGCATGTACAACGCAATGGATTTGTTGCAGCTAACTGGGTGCTTTCATTTTTCCATTGGATGTGTAAACAAATTCACCCTTTTGAAACCAATTGTCATAAAGTTTGCAAAAATATAACTTGAAAGGCTTGTTAATACAAACATCAAGCAGTTGCAAAAACTTCGTGCAACTGCCAGATATTATTGACATCACAGTATTGTATTGTTTCAATTGTTCTTTCCTTGCACCATAAATGTGACACTTAAAAATATCCCAAACAAGCATTTATTTAGTAAAACAAAAATTTGTCCAAATTTTTTCTATCCAATCAGCAGTAAGTTCTTCATTCATCCAACCATTGGGGCTTGCTGCCACTACAATTCCAGGGATAGCTTCAAGTTCCTTCTTGACTTTTTTGGCTGGAATTACTATGTACGATTTTAGTTTTGTTCTGTCTGCTTTAACACACAGTGAAGCATTTTTTTTCATCAACTGTTGTTCCAGGGTTCCCACACAATTTTCAAAACTAAATTCCATGACTTTTCATGATTTTCCATGAGCATTATTAAAGCATTTTTAAATACATTTATCAGTTCACATTGAAATAGCTCTTTTAGCAACACAATCAAATTCTTGTTAATTGCTTCTTGTGCCAACATTATTTAACTTGCATTGCTATATCAATTTTAACATCTAGAAATACACTATCTGCTTAAACACTCTTTACTATGGTACTCTCACAAGGCATTGATAAAACATAATACTTGATAAAAAAAAACATAATACTTGATTAGAAGACATTCAGTTAAATTTCTCATTTCTGGCATATTTAACTTAAACTATCTTAACTAAATTTGAATCTTTTAATGTTTTAGCTAACTTTCTAAGTCTTCTTCAATTATGCTTATGCTACTATTTGTTATAAAATGCAAACTAGCACATGCAACAACCCTTACATTGCAATTAAATTCACAAATAACTACAGTGAGGCTATGAAAACAACTCGACAACAATTATTTCTTCTAGCCAGAAAAAAATCTTCTTTTGTGGTCTTTAACCCTGCAATCTCTGAGCTGAGCATTTTACCAAGAATAGCTTTGTTTCTAAGCTGGAATATTATTGTTATTAGAATAATATCAAACCAACAATGATATAAAAGACTAGACTACAAAAAGTCCCTTTACAATTCTCATTTTACTGGATCAAGAAATAGTGAGCAATTTTGATGTTAACTATGTTATTCCATAAACTTCAACTTTTTTCAAAACACATACTTGTTTACAAAACTTTTTCTCATTTTCTACACTTTTACAAATCTTTAGTCTGAAAGCATTCGACTTTGCAAGCAAAGTAAAATTGTGCTTTACTTCCGCCTCTGTAGCTAGTTTGTCTGCTTCTAGGCTCATAGCTAGGGTGCTTTTATTCAATAACTTTCTTTTACAGTCAACTTCACAAATTTCATCTTCTACAGCTTTCCTCTTTTTAGTTTTATCACTTTTAACATGAAGTTTCCTTTGCTCTTCTTAATACAACTGATATCCCTTTCTTGCTGCCCAAACATTTTGTTTCAGTTTGGGGGTGAAAGAAAGCTCACTGAAATGATTAGCATCACTCTTGACACTACTGTACACAAAGCAACCTGCAACTAAGGTTTTCTCTAGCAAGTTTTCAACCAAAAGTTTGCTGTAGACTGAAAATCCTCTCTCATCTGCAGCTTGACCATGCGAAAGCATGAAGATAATTCTAAAAACTACCCACACCTTTGCAATGCTTTGCATCTTTCATGTAAGTCCAATAGAATTCATCCAATCTGTCTGTATTCATGTTGAAACTCAAAAACTCCGCAAAATGGTTTTATTTCATTTCCAATGCACAGCCTTTGAACTGAGTAAGAATTTCGTCACAAGCTTCTGCTGAACACCACTTTCCATTGAGCAAAATCTGCAGAAGTCACTCAAACTTAACCTGTGCTTCTGCAGAATCAAACACCAACTTCTGTGGTACAACACTCACCAAACTCGAACCCAAAGAACACTTTAAAGGACATCTTCCGAACAGTTTGATTACAATAGCAGATAAAAACTTAATGCAATTCTTCTTGAAAGATAAAATACATATTTCACTAGCAGCTTTTTTTTTGTTACTTTTTTCAAAGTACCTCGAGCAGCAAAGCCAATGTCAACATGCTTTAAGTTTTTTTGTTTCTTTTTGTCAGCAGGGTCAATAGTAGATAACTTCTTGAAAGTATCTGTTTTTTCTAAAACTTCTTTCTTTAAAAAATGACCCATGATAGTCATGATTCAAAGACCAATGACCCATAATTCAAAGACAAAGCCAAGAAAGGAGTCATTGGAGCTTCGGTTTAAAACTTCAACAAAAATTCTTTCAGCGATTTTGCCACAGCAACAAAAAATTCCAGCTTAGCTTCAATTAGGGTATCATTGCACGCAGATGCAATAAAAACAAAAAAAGCAGAAGCTGCAGCTCTTCTTTCACTCTTCATAGTTTGGGCTTATTTGTTGGCATGAGGCCAAATTTTCAAAGCTTGTTCAGCAACCTTGATATCTTTTACCCATTTATGCTAACAAAACCGAAAGGGAAACAAATCACTGGCTGTAATTTAAATAAAATCTTCCCTTCTGGAAGGAGTGTCATAAAAAATTTGTCACAGAGAATGCAGAGCATTGCAAAGATTCTATCCCGATTCTTTTGCTCCCTTTTCAAAACTGAAATGGACAACATGCAAACTAATATTTAGCAAGTCTGGGAGTCCTTCACCTTTGCGTTCTTGAAAAAGATTGTGATAGAACTTCCAGTTTACATTGGGACTATCCATAAATATTTGCACCAAACTGCTGGGGTTAAGTAAAGCTGTTCCATTTTTAAAATGAGTCAACATATCTGCTGTTGCAGCATGACCCATAAACTCTGAATTAAAGTATCTTTCTGCTACTTCATTGCTTTTATTGTCCCAGAATCTAAGTATCATATGCATTTGCTTTTTCTGGTTGATTTGATTCAAGCTTTCATCAAATGATAAAATATAGTACTTGACTGCACAAATTTTCTCTATAAGCAGCTCATGAAAATTAGGATAAATGCCAAAACATGCTAAATAAGCACACTTTGTAGCTCCACATGAAAATGACTGTGCAATCTAACTATCTGGAAACATTTTAGAAAAAAAACAGCTAAATAAAGAAAATTTTTAACAAATTTTCCATGCCTTTCCAGGACTGTGGGAACCCTGTGTTTGAATAGGGAAGAGGCAGGTTCCTCTTTGTTCAATTGTAGTTGTGCTAGGCATGTCTTCCCAAATTGGCGTTTCATCCATATTAGCTATCATTGATGGATGAAAGTTGTGAACAATTATTTGCTTTTGGTTAAAATCAACAAAGTAGCAAATTTTTTCTTTTCAGTTGCATGGCACCAATTGTCTGGTGGTTGTCCACTTTCTAATTGAAAGATTAAACCTCTTCATGAAGTTGCCAAACCAACCACAAGATGCCGCAAATTCACTTAAACCCTTTTCATCCGCTATTTCTTTAGCCCAAATGATTATCAATTTACAGGAGACAAGGTGCTGTTGTTCATGCTCTCAGGCAATTTTCTCCATCAATACATCTTTGATGGTTGATAGACATGGCTTTCTACCACCAAGTTCAAGCATCAACTTTTTTCTTAAAGCAATTGATTGCTCACAAAGTTTTTGTAACTCTGCTTTCTGCTGTTTCCATTTACGAGGTGTGTCCGAAAAGTAACAAGACTGATGTTATAAAAGCTGTATTGAAAAGTATTGAAATATACCAAAGTCAAATTCCTTCAAAGCAATCTCCTTCCACTTTGAAACACTTGTGCATTTGCCTTTTCGAGGATTCAATACCCCTTTGGAAGGCATTTTCTGGGATCTTTTTAAGCTCCGTCGTCGCAGCCATTTTGATGGAATCAATGTCAGAAAAATGGGTTCTCTTCAGAACAGATTTGATCTTGGTAAAGAGGAAAAGTCACACGGGGCCAGATCAGGAGAATATGGGGGGGGGGGGGGTATTCCAAAGTTGCAATGTTCCTTTCTGCAATAAACTGACCAATACTCAGGGATGCGTGATCAGGAGCATTATCGTGATGGAGCATCCATGCGTAGGCTTCCCAAAGGCTCCATCTCTTGTCATGCACTGTCTCATAAGGTGCCGAAGAATGTCTTTAAGACATCGTTCATTTCAAATTCCTACCCCAAGGCCAAACAGTGAACCAAACCGTCTATAAAGACATTCTTCAGAGCCTTATGAGACAGTGCATGACAAGAGGCAGACCTTTTTGGGAAGCCCACGCATAGACGCTCCATCACGATAACGCTCCTAATGACACAGCCCTGAGTATTGGTCAGTTTTTTCGAAACATTGTAATTTTGGAATACCCCCCCATATTCCCCTGATCTGGCCCCGTGTGACTTTTTCCTCTTCCCCAAGATCAAATCTGTTCTTAAGAGAACCCATTTTTCTGACATCGATTCCATCAAAATGGCTGCGACGACAGAGCTCAAAAAGATCCTAGAAAATGCCTTCCAAGAGTGTATTGAATCCTTGAAAAGGCGAATGCACAAGTTTGAAGGAAAATGACTTTGGTATATTTCAATACTTTTCAATACAGCTTTTATAGCACCAGTCTTGTTACTTTTCAGACAGACCTCGTATGTACCACTGATTCATTAATTTTATACTTTCTTCCTGTTTCTCAATTTGTTGGTGTTTCTGCAAATTTTACAACTTCCACTTTATATTCTATAGTATAAGCATGCAGTTTGCTCATGTTCAAGCAAATATTTCTATTAAATAAAAACACTGTGACTTGTATAAATGCCTAGTCAAAATGAAATTGTGTCGTTTGCAGATCAGTACAAAACAATTGGCTAAGTACACACAATCAACAAAATCGACTGGACCTTTTAATAGCAATGAGTGAGTCTAGCACATACTCACACACAGCAGAATTGCGCTAGGTATAATCTTTAAACAACTTTCTTTTGAAGATAAAACAGAGGTTTTAATGATTTAGTAAAACCAACTTTCTAATTAGTTTAAGGTAAATGCTGACCGAAAAGCAAACATTAAAAAATAATATGTGCCCTTGATTAGAATTTGCACAAAATTTGCAATAAAAAAATAGAATGCGTGCACTCCATTTGAAGAAATATGGTATCATCATCCCTCCTCAAAAGATGTCTACACCATTGAACTCTATTTCCTTTGGCTAGTCTGTCTAAACTTTATTTCAAACCCAGAAAATGCATAACTTCTTGGCAAGTTCTTTTCTCAATTAAAGCAACAACACATATTGCTCTCATCATTGCTTTTCCATTCTTCCAAAATTGCCATCTCATGTTCCCTCAGACACTGTCTCACTTCCACACAACATCACCACCCTATACAATTCTGATAAATCTTACTTTCATTTTCAACAACAGCTTTCTTCCATGAAGCAACTTCAAGTTTTTTTTACACCATATTCTTATTCTTGCTGTCACCACTGTTTCTCTTTCATGATTCGATTGAATCTGTCCTACAAGTGACAAAACCTCTTTGCAAACTCCACATGGTCATAGAATGATAATTCTGTATTTGGTTCCACAATTCCTTTTATTGTCTAAACGAATTCTTTACAAAGTTTGATCACCACACTAATCTCTACTTTTACACTAGCAAATAAAGCTAGTATAAAAATGCCTATCTTTTTTCAACAAATGATTTTTTTGACTCAAAGGCGATGTCATAATACTTAGGTTGCTTCAAGATTCTGACACATGTTGCAATATTTTTTTTAAGCTTGTGAGTGGAGATTTGAAAACAACTATAGTTTCCTTGCCTTACCACGTTAGCTATCTGATATGATGTCAATAAACCTCTTTTTAGGATATACAAATATAAATTTATGACCCAGTGACAAAAATGTCAATCTCTAGTAAAACTGTAAGAGCAATTAAAATGAGTCATGACTTATGAAAGAAATTACCAAGTTTCGGGGATGCGAAACAGCAATGCATGAGTGATGTAACTGGATTACAGCTAGTCTTTCCATTGCTGGTAAATTCCAGTTTTCATAAAAAAAAAATTACACAAATTTTTTTAAGTGATTTGATATAATTTGATTTAATAGAGATTATTTAATCCTTTTGGTGTTGTTTGCTCACCACTGGATTAATACAAAATACAGTAAAACACAACTCACTAAAAATCTTGTTGGTGGTACAGAATTTTAATATATCTTTCAAAAAAGCTGTTTGAGCATTAGCTTTTCGTGACACTCTCATCAGTGGCAGTATCACATCAAAAGAGAAGATCTAGAGTGAGTAAGTGTTTTATGTGGTTAATTTGGACATTAGGTAATCAAGACAAGCCAATGATAGCGCTAGTATTGTAAAGCGTGTCAAAGAAAGATTTTGCAATGGCAAAAGTTAGAGAAAGCACAGCAGGAAGCCAAATGCCACAATTATGGAAAGAGTTTAAGAGCATAAACAAACTCTTTTTGTTGGCATAAAACCGGGTGCCTGGTCTTGATATAAGCAGCCGCTAAGAGATTAAGGTGGAAAGAGCTGTGTGCTGTGACAAGGATTGAAAACTGCTTGCTATCATAGTTTAATGCACATTGATCATTTTCTAGAAGACGTTGACCAATGGCAGAGTCACAATCCGGTTTGGTGTCATTTCATTTGCACGATCTGTGTGGTCGAGATCGAGAACAAAATCAATTTCAACCAAGTCATCATTGGTTGTATGAAAAATAGCATTTTAACAATTGCAATTGAAAATTGAGTAATTATAATAATGACGTAATAAAATAGGCTTTGGTTGTATCAAACTACATAAAATGATTAACCTACCATATGAAAGGTACGTCTATATGAGAAAGAGGAGATTCATGAGTAGTAAAGTTACAAAAAAGGGTTAAAATTAAAGGTATGTACCAAGCCAAAAATGTCAAAGATAAGAGAGAAGGATGAGGCAATAAAGTAAATTGAGAATGAGAATATAAAAATGAGATAGGAAAATGGGCTGATGCAAAAATTCAATAGTTAGTGTTAGTAGTCCAGCAAATTCACGAATGTTTGGGTAAAATATAACTTTGTATGTAACTTTAAATCATTCTAAGAGTTTGAATAGCTTTTGAGTTTTTTGTCAGTGTGGACAATTAGTGCCGCTTTATTATTGTTTAAAATGTTGCGGTTCCAAGCATGCTGTTGTCTAGCCCAGCATACAGAGAAACAGTTTTTTGTTTGTTCCAATTAAGTGCTTGTCTGATATGATAATTCATACCCTTGTTCGATGTGACAGTTTAGGTGGAAAGAACCATTCTTAAGCTTCTTGACATTATCAGTGGCAACATTGAAATCGGGTTAAAAGTGTTACAGGATTTGGCTGGCACTAGGCTCAAATCGTCATTGACTATCTTCATGTGAAAGCAAGAACGTGGCATTTTTTGGTAAGTTGTTCTATTAGAGTTAGACTATGTAACTATCCGTAGTGAGTCTTGTCAAAATTTCTCAAACAAAAAGCTTCAGAAAAACACTATAGTTTTTAAAATATGTGGCGTGTAATGAGAAGATCTATGTAGAAATATGTGGTCTATGGGTGTGGGTTTGGTAAAGTTTTTAGTGTAGTAACTGTGTTTAATAAATATATCTTAGATCAGGGCATAGTAATTCATTCAATATTGATTAGGAATCGGAATCGTTAAAAAATTCGTTATTGTTTTATAATCAGTTTATGTTATCTGTATTAATCAGTTTATGTTATCTGTATATCTAGTTCACAATATTTACAGATTCTTTGTAAATATTTTTTAGATATTTAGGCGTTTTTAATTAAAGTTTTGGTAAGACAAACAAAAAACAAATCATATATCATAAAAATTCTAGATTTATTTTTTTCAATTTTACATTCCATTTACCCTTCATTATGGACAAGTTTCTCAAAAAGAAATGCAATGATGTCAAAAATAATTCTACAACATCATATAAAAAACCAAAATTTCACCAGTTGTATAGTGATGATTACCTGAAATTTAGGTTTCACTGGACTGAGGGTACACAGATACCTTTTCCACCATCTGTCATTGGCGGCCAAATGCTGTCTAATAAAGCAATGGTTCCAAGTAAATTGAAAAGACATCTTACTATTAATCATCCTAGCCTTCAAGATAAAAATGTAAGTTATTTTCAACGGTTATTAGAATCAAATGTAAAGCAAAGTCAACTATTTAAATAACATTTACTGAGTCTGACAAAGCCAATTAGCTTCATATGAAGTGGCAGAAATTATTGCTTTAAAATCAAAGCCTCCTGTTCTTGCAGAACCAGTGATCCTTCCAGCATTAAAAAAGATGGTGAAAATTATGCTTGGTGATAAGGTCGAACGAGAAGTTAGCAAAATTCCTTTTTTAAACAATACAATTCAGCAAAGGATTCTTGACTTGTCTGATAATATTGAGGAAAGTGTAATATCAAAATTTCAAAAAAGTCTGTTTGCTCTCCAAATTGGTGAATCCACTGACATCAGTAATCATGCACAGTTAATTGCATTTATACATGTCATCGATGAAAATGTCATAATTAATCAATTTCTATGCTGCAAACAGTTACTCACATCTACAAGAGGTCAAGATATTTTTGACACAATTACAATACGCCTTGAAAAATATGGCTTATCCTGGGATTCATGTGTGGGAATTTGTACTGATGGAGCTCCATCAATGGTTGGTTGTATAAAAAGTTTTGCATCTTTAGTAGAAAAACAGAATCCTTACATCTTACAAACTCATTGCTTTTTACACAGAGAAGTGTTAGTTTCAAAGGTAAAACAATATCAATTAAAAGAGGCAATGAATCAAGTTATTGAAATGGTAAATTTTATAAAAACTTGGCCCATGAAGTCAAAAATTTTTGAGTTGTTGTGCAAGGATATGAGTTCTCATCATGTTCGTTTACTACTTTACAGAAGTAAGAAGGTTATCAAAACGGAACGTACTAGTAATTGAGCTTCAGAAGAAACTTATTTTTTTTGAAAATGAAAAACTTGATAATTTTGTAAACACCTGAAAAATGAATTTTGGTTGTCTAAAATAGAGTACTTAAGTGAAATTCTTAGACATCTTAATAGTCTGAACAGCAATATGAAAGATAGAAATGAAAATATTCTTGTAGCAACAGATAAATTAGTTGCTTTTAAGAAAAAAGTTGCAATATGGAAGAAAAGAATGAGGGAAGATGATTTGGATATATTTCCCTTGGTTCAAAAACTTGTCTTTCCCATTATTGGTGAGCATTTGACACGTTTAGAAAATAAAATTAAACAATATTTTCCCTCAATCAGTATTGAAGAATTTGATTGGATTTGCAATCCATTTCTAGATTTATCAGTCATCAACCATTACAATTTTAAGTTATGTAGAGAAGAAGAATTAGCTAGAATTTCCAGTAATCGTACTCTCAAATTGAATTATGTGCAACTGCCAATGGACGCCTTTTGGATTTCTGTTATAAAAGAGTATCCTACTCTAAGTAAAAAAGCCATCAAATATTACTGTAATTCTCAACTTTGTACCTATGTGAACCGGGATTTTCCTATTTTCCTTAACAACAATAAAACTAAGAAACGTGAAAGATTTTAAATTATTGAAGAAGAGTTAAGAGGTTGTCTCTCTCACATTCGTCCAAATATTGCGGCAGTACAAGAAACACCAGGCACAACTGCCCCACTGACATTTACTCTTATCATTTTACACCAGATATGTTGATTCATGTAAATAAAAATTTTCTTTAAGTAATGTCCTTTGTTTTACATTATTTTATTGTAAAAAAGCCTTTATTAGTAGAAAATATTTATTTCTTTGTGATAGGGGTGCCATGAAAATTTAAAGAAATCAATACTGTGCCGCCATGTAAAAAAGGTTGGAAACCACTGAGCTACAGGAGTGCATCAAGCAACATGTTCTGCAATGATTAAGACAACAATTGACCTGTCCACGTCAATCTCAACCACACAGATCGTGCAAATGAAATGACACCAAACCGGATTGTGACTCTGCCATTGGTCAACGTCTTCTAGAAAATGATCAATGTGCATTAAACTATGATAGCAAGCAGTTTTCAATCCTTGTCACAGCACACAGCTCTTTCCACCTTAATCTCTTAGCGGCTGCTTATATCAAGACCAGGCACCCGGTTTTATGCCAACAAAAAGAGTTTGTTTATGCTCTTAAACTCTTTCCATAATTGTGGCATTTGGCTTCCTGCTGTGCTTTCTCTAACTTTTGCCATTGCAAAATCTTTCTTTGACACGCTTTACAATACTAGCGCTATCATTGGCTTGTCTTGATTACCTAATGTCCAAATTAACCACATAAAACACTTACTCACTCTAGAGCAGGGGTTCTTAACCGGCGGTATGAAGCACCAAAGCAGGGGGTACGAGATGAGGCTTCAGAATAATGGTTATTTTAAACTATTTGCTAAAAATTTATTTTCAATGTTGTTTGAAATAAGAAAACATTTTCTAAAACCTTTTTTAACACCTGCATTTCTGAATGATTTTTTGTCATAAGAAAGAGTTACTGTGACGTAATAAATAGCTTCTTGTTTGTTACAACAGAATTGGGAAATGCAACAACAAAAAAGCCATTAGCAATAAATATTTCAATGTGTAATTTCATTTTTTGTTGTAAACATTGTTGTATTATGGTTAATAAATATACACTGGTAACATGCTACATTGTGTTTTATTTCATTGTTAGATTGTATATTTACTGGTAATTTTGTAAGTGTTTGTTCAATAGGTCTAGGGGTACAAAAACATTTCACCAATTTTTAAGGGGCATGAGTGCCAAAAAGGTTAAGAAACACTGCTCTAGATCTTCCCTTTTCATGCGATTTTGCCACTGATGAGTGTGTCACAAAAAGCTTATGGCTCTAACAGCTCTTTTAAAAGCTATATTACAATTCACTGACTGAAAAAGTGAATATTGAATTTGCCAGCTCATTAAATTTTGCTAAAGTATCTTCTCTTCCAAGCAGTAGCCAATCCTTTGCACCCTTGCTCATGTCTTGCACTAGGAATATCATGATCAAACAATTGAATATAAGACTATAAGTCTCTCAAATCGTGATTACCTTGCAACTCAAAAAACAGTGCCATGAGCTGCTTGAAGCAGGCACATCATATCACAGTATGCCAATATCACCTTGAACAAAGGTAACAAATAAAAAACTACAAAACACTGGTTTGACTTCTCCTTTTTATACAAAATTAAAAATAGAAAAATAATGCATTCACAATATAACGCAGAACCATGAAAAATAAGAACAAGGGAGCATTTTTAAGAAAGAAAAGTAAAGTTGTCTGTTTATGAAATAAGAAGAAACAATTTTAATGTTGTGTGCTCAATTTGTTTGCTTGGTTAATGTCACAAAGCTTACAAATAGTTTGTTTTATTAACTCGCTCTTGACCTTCACAAGTATAGTGCATACTCTTCCATTACTGTCAGGGTAAGTGTCAACAATTATGCCCATATGCCATCATTTTGTGCTGCAAGTCATCCACGAGAAAGATCATGCAGCCTCTATGCGTGTTTAGTTGCAGTTTGAACAATTTTGGCTAAGAGTGAGATTAGAAAGAAACCCCTTGATCCATGTGAACCAGAACTGCTAAGCTAGGCATTGAGATTAGGCTTAGCATTGAGCGCCATAACAATCCTTGTCAAAAACACCTGGAGGAAGGTTTGAATTACCTTAAAGAAGCAGGAAATGGTTAGGGGTCAAAGATTTATCAAATCCAGTATCCACAGCAACTGAAACTAAAGATCTGGAGTTAATAACTTCTTCAACCTCCACCATCGAGGCAGTAAGTGTCTCATTAAGGTTTGGCCTTCTAACACAGCTTCAAATATGCATCAAATAAACCGTAATATTCTCTCCCAAGCTCCACCCATGTGATTAGCTGTGGGAGAAAAGAAACATCACTTAATATTTTTCTGCAAAAGGAAATTGTGAGTCTGTTGCTGATTTAACTCTGTCCAAGAATCTCACAACATGCGGACAGCTCAAATAAAGTTGGCACAGCTGTCACTTAAAATGCATCAATGTTTAACACATCTAGCAATAAACCTGTGCAACACACAAAAAGATGAGTCAATGGACAAAAAGTAGGCAATTTCTATAAGTATGGCTCATACACAAACACGCACCTCACCATCTGACAATACTGTGAGTAGGCCAAAACAATCAACACTCACATGACTAATGGCAGTTGTTACATTTAAAGCCAAATGGAATGTAAACCTGCCATCAACTGCTTCCTTAAACAGGCCTTCTGTTTTTAACAATGCAATGGTCAATAATTTGTTTAACAGCAGCTCATCCTTTTAATATCCAATAGTCTTGTCTTGGTATTGACCACATGTAACTGTGTCTGCAGTATCCCAATTGGCTATGACACTGATGTATAAAAGTTAAAGGAAAGGAGAATCGTTAGGGAGTATAATGGGATGCTTCTAATCAAATTTACCATCACTGCAATCAAGACACCCCACAACAAACAGTCTTTTCACAGAGTGGGGTAGGTGATGAAAACTTACTACAGATGAAGAGTAAGTCGCAATAAAGTGAATGAAATTTTTTGAATGTGTTTCAAAAGTTAAAGTTTTGCATTTTCAAGTTTAGTCACTAAAAACCAATTATCTTTATCAGTCCTCACAGAACAGCAAAATGTGCCAAATGCAATTTGTTTGTATCTCAGCAACCATGCCACTATTATTTTTAACTTCAGCATGGAAAATCATCGTTTTATTAATTCATTTATAGGATGATGATTAATAGTTTGAGTAGTCAATATACAGGGTGTGGACAAAGTTCTTGGACAAAATATAATACTTAATTTAATAACTCTTAAACATATGCATTAACTTCACATTGTTGAATATTAATAATTTCATCACTCCTCTTTCAGATTGTAACATATATTTGTCAAAATTTAGCTTTAATATCAAGTATGAGTGATAAACGTGCAGCCATCATTGAGCTCCATCGCGCGAAAAAGACAAATTCTGAGATTGTGAAACTTCTTAAAGCTCCAAGATCAACTGTTTACCACACGGTTAGCAGGTGTAAAGAACTTCAAAGTACCGAAGATCATCCTCAAAGTGGAAGACCATAATCTTCTTGGATGCCAAAGATGACTAATGCTGTCAGAGCCAGAATCCGATGCAATCCCAAAAGATCCATGAGGGCAATGGCCTGTGACATGAATGTCAGTGAGAAGACGATCAGAAACATTGTTAAAATCGATTTGAAGATGTCATCTCTTAAAATGCAAACTCGTCAGCACCTCACAGACCTCCAAAAAAAAAAAGACTGGCTCAAGCGAAGATTCTTCTTAACAAGTTGAAGGCTGGTACGGGCACGAGCAAGGCTTGAGCGAAGATTCTTCTTAACAAGTTGAAGGCTGGTATGGGTACGAGCGAGATCATTTTCTCTGACAAAAAATTGTTCACTGTTGAGGCAATCTGCAACCGACAAAATAACAGAGTCCTAGCAAAGTCCTCTGCAGACATTCCTGACTCTATGCAAAGCGTTTTCAGGTGATAGAAACTTTCTTCTGTCATGGTGTGGGCTACCATTTCAAAAACATGGAAGTCCCCCCTCATTTTTGTTCCACAAGGAGCAAAATTGAACAACAAATGCGTACATTGAAAGAATCTTGACTCCTGCACTTCAAGCAGCCAAAAAGCACCTCAAAGACATGCCGTTCATCTTCCAACAAGACGGTGCACCATCACACACGTCCAAGAAGAAACAGAAGTGGTGCCAAGACAATTTTCCAGGATTTTGGAGGAAGGAGGTTTGGCCACCCTCATCACCAGATCTCAACCCGATGGACTTTTGTGTTTGGTCCCTTTTGGAGACAGATGCCTGTGCTTCTTCTCATGTGTCAGTTGGAACCCTCAAGAGTTCTCTTGAGAAGGCATGGGCAAAAATACCCCAAGAAACCCTGCATAAAGCAGCAGAGGGCTTTTGTGGCAGACTTGAGCGTGTAATTCAGGCCAGAGGGGGACATATTGAATGACATTTTGTACTATTGTTCATGAAAGTCATGCCAAAAAAAAAATTAATTGTTTGTAGTTATATTCATGATTTACAGAATTACCAAATTTTTACGTTGTCCAAGGACTTTGTCCGCACCCTGTAGTAATGGAAAAGCTGCAAGTACTGTTTTGCTTAAAAAGATTGACCTTTGGCAAACATAATCCTACTGAGACTTCAGGTAAAACTCGAGATCCAGCTAGCCACAAATCATTGGTACTCCAAACAAATGAAGCTCCCTGTAGACAAGCATGAGAATGGCAAAACAACCCTGCTGAAATATTTCTAGTGTTGAAGTCAGCAGAATTTAGTCTCGATGGAACATATCTTAAGGCACTAGTTGAAGTTTGCTTGCATATGATTACAAGGCAATTGGCTAAAAAACAGGAAAGTGCTTGATATTGTTCTGTATGCATTGGAGAGCAGCTAAAGGGTATGTCCGAAGCATGTAATTGCTGTTTGGTGTGTTCAGCCTTTGGTCACAAGCATATACAGCCTGACTGATAAAACTGCCATACCACACAAAGCACAGCTTGCACCTTTTAAAGCTGCGGATAGAATCACAAAATGTAAAAAACTGCACACCATCATGAAAGAGCTAGTATTATCTGCTGCCACCAACTTAAGTCTTGATAAGGATTGGGAAATCATCTGCAAAGAAGCTCAAATCTGTTCCACTCTCCAACCATTCTGCTTGGAGGAGGATTGATAGAATCGCTGATGACATTAATCTGCTGAGTGTCTTTGGCAGGTTACGCTACTTTCCCTTTTTCCACTATTGCACTCAAATATTGAGTAAATATGAATATCTATGTCAAAATATACAATAAATTATTAAAAATATGAAAATGATAAAACAAAAGTAGATAAGTTCATAAAAAAATTAGTAGCAAAAAAAGACATCCTGAAGCTGAGGGAGGGTGACGCTCACAAAGTGCCAACAATCGCAGAAGTGTGATGCATAACAAGTAATGATCAGCTGGCATTAAAAATGGAATGGAAATGAGTTCACTTAACATTAGGATGAGGCAACAAACAGTAAAAGGCATTCACATAATATAAGTCATATGATTTATTGACATCAATGAAGACGTTGTCCAAGATATATTGTTGTTTTGTAAGTCCATTTCAACTTGTTGTAGAGCACACAGCTTGTCTGAAATACTGTGATTTTTTTAGCAATGCAGAACCTTGAACTGACGTGCTCATGCGAAGTCTGATTGTTTTGGTGGGCTATGAGCATCAATGCAGGGCATTGCACCCAATGCCATATGGACCCATTGTTTAATACATATTGAGGCACTGGTTTTACAACAACTCAGTGTTGACTTGCAAGTAATACTTGAAAATGTTATCAAAGTTTAAAATTACATTAAAACAGAATTGCTTAAAGCTTGACTCTTCCAAGGTCTTTGCAATAAGCTAGGCATGAAGCACAACAAAGCATTACTGTATTAATGTAATTTAAGATTGCTTTCCAAAGCAAAGGCATTTTTTCATGTTAATAAACTGAGAAAAGAAATTACCATGTACTTGATAAAGGAAAACCATGTACAAGGCGTGGCTAAAAAGAAACGGGACTATTGCATTTACAAGTTTATTTAGACACACACCATAACATCACCACTTTCATCAACCCATGCAATTCTTCCATGATCTCTAATTATTCCCTTCAAAGTTTTCGCCATTGGCTTTGACGCACTTTTCCATTCTTCTTGACCATGCTTTGAAGCACTGTGTAAATTCCTCTTTTTTGATGCTTTTGAGGAAGGCCGTCATGTTGGCCTTGATGTCATTGACTCCTTCAAAGCATGTCCCCTTCAGTTTTGGATAAAGGAAGAAATCACAAGGGGCTAAGTTTGGTGAATATGGTGAATGATCCAAAGGGGTGATTTCTTTTGAAACCAAGAACTGCTTCACGCTAAGAGCTGTGTGAGCAGGGGCATTGTCATGATGCAAAATCCAGTTTTGCCTGCCCAGGAGTCTTTTCGTTTTTGACGGATTTTATTCCAAGACGAGTCAGGACTTCCTTGTAAAACTGTTGATTAACTGTTTGTCCTTAAGACACAAACTCGTGATGCACCATTCCGTGATGATCAAATAAGGTGATCAACATCACCTTCACTTGCCAATGTTGCATGCAGGCCTTCTTTGGTCTCAGCAAAGACGCAATAAATTTTTTCAACCAGCAATTTGTCAGATTCCTTTATGGTTTAGTAAAAGCAAACACAATTGCATTGTTATGCCAAAACAGTGGTTATAAGGAGAAAACATGTTACGCCTGCTGTGAAAGCATCAACTCCAGACGGTTATTCACATTATGCAATCTGTGAAGTCAGTCCCATTTCTTTTTAGCCACACCTCGTACTTGCAGCAATATTTAAAGTGGAGTTTTTATGATCAAATTGGCATATCTATACAATATTTTTAGCAAATATAAATCAATTAAACAGCACACACCAAGAAAAGGATGAGCACATCTTGCAAATTTTGGACAAAATTATTGTTCTGTTGTTAAATTATTATGCAGTTATAGGAAAACTAGAAATGCAGAAAACTGACTTGTTAAAAATAACAGTTTTCCAATTTTAAAGTCACATTTAAGCAAACAATTTATAAATTAGACAAAATAGAAACAGTTTACTATGCAGGATACCAATAAGTGTGCGATTTATACAAGCTTGGATGCTTGCAAGCACCTGACCTTTTTCTTTTTCTGCGTTTTTGCTTTTAGAGGTCTGATCAAAAAGAAACAAGAGAACTACATTTTTAAATTTATAAAAACACATAACAAAGTTTATTTTGAATACTAAGTACAACTCTAATGTGACCTCTAACAGTCACCTTTAAAATATTTGCCTATACTTCCGTACATTTTGCCATCCTTCTTGATCACCTGAAGCAATCTTCAAATTCCCTTTTTTCTATATATTTGATGTGTGCTGTTACACTGGTCTTGATATCATGGACCCTTTCAAAGCATGTTCCCTTGATTATTCTTTTTAATTTTGGCAAAAGAAAGCAATTACAACGAGCAAGAGCTGGAGAATAATAAGGATGGTTCAATGTGGTGATCTGCTTGGAGAAAAAAATTGCTTAATGCTGAGGGATGTGTGAGTGAGTGTATTGTCATGATGCAAAATCCTGGTTTTACTTGCCCACAAGGGCTTTTGCTTTTAATGAATTTTATTCACAAGGCGAGTCAGGACTTCTGTATAAAAGTGCTCATGAACTGTTTGTGCCTGAAGTACAAATTCATAACACACCAAGCCTTGGTGTTCAAAAAAGTGATCAGCATAACCTTCACTCGTGACCACTGCATGCAAGCCTTTTTCAGCCTTGGTGAGTCCACAATTTTCTATTGATGGCTTTATCATTTTGTCTCAGGATTATATTGAAAAATCTGTGACTCGCTCTTGATGATTCTTTCTAAAATTTTGTTATCTGCTTTAAGTTGTTGAAGGATGTCTTGAAACACATTTAGACAAGCTTTTTGCTCAGGTGTCAGAAGCAAAGGAACCATTTTGGCCCACACTTTTTGCATGCCCAACTTTTCCACCAAAATGGTTCTGACCATTTCATAGGCAATTCCAAGTTCATCAGCCATAATATAAATGGTTAGCAGGTGGTCATTGTAAACCAATTGACAAACCTTATTGATGTTGGCATTGGTCTTGGAAGTGGGAGGCCTTTCAGTTTTTGAGTCAACCTCCACATCCTTTCTGCCTTCACAAATCACTTGTGCCATTCAAACACTCCTGCTCCTGATATGCATGAATCACCATTATCCTCATGCAGCATCTTTAAAGTCTCAGTTGCTGTTATTTCACATCCTACGCAAAATTTGATGTTGATTCTTTGCTTAGTTGCCATCTTGCAAATTAAAAAAAAACTATGCAATATTCAACAAAAGTATAAATATATCACCTACACTGAACTCTCTCTAAAACCCGACACAACAATATTGTGTCAACACAGCTGTTACACGTTGAACAGATATATCATGTTGTACAAGCATTGACTTGTGACAGTCTTTTGTATTATGCAATGTGTAAGGTCACTCTCATTTCTTTTTGGCCAGACCTTGTATAGGCCCTGCATTACCTTTTCCTTTTTTTCTGACATGTTGCTTTGGAAAGTCAGATGAAAAGCTTCAGGAAATGAACATACTATTTTCTGCCATTTGAAAACTTGGATGCCTTAACCTCACATTTTGAGAAATATTATCCTAGAAAAACAGATGAGTACAACTGGATAAAAAATCCCTTTGTTGGCATTGCGCCTCATGAGTTTTCAACTCTGGATGCAAAATAATTAATTGATCTTTTGTCTGACCTCACTGTAAAAGACATCTACAGTTTTACTTCACTAACCTCATTCTGGGTTAAGGATTAAAGCAACTCCTTGCCTGCAAGCTAAAAAGCTCTCAGTGCTCTATTACCGTTTGCAACATTGTACTAATGTGGAGCAGGATTATTGGCTGTAGACATGATCACATCTCTAGGTTTTGCTCTTAAATTATTGTTGAGTGAACAACACATATTGCAATATTGACCGTTCCACTGCAACTTGATAAAATGTGTTTGAAACAGCATGCTCCCACTTTAACCAGTTTATGGTCTTGGAATAAATTCAGTTAATTGTTCTTTGCTTTGTTAATTGTGATTTTAATACAACTGCTTAGTCATTAGAAACACCTCCCAATTTTGGTTAGGCTAGAGCACCACAAATGTTTCTAAATATTCAAAGTGTATCACAAGTAAAAAATGTTTGGAAAACGTTGTTCTAGATGAATCCTGCTTTTCAGTTAAACTCAATACTTCCAATAAGCAAGCATGACAATGCATTGATTTCTAAAATAATGTGTACACTTAAAGAAGAATGGCCTCTGCTCCTCAATCCTAAACCTAAATATCATGACAAGGTACAAAACAAGCAATTATTTATTGCAGATACTAGGAAGCACTACCAAAAAACTAACATCTCTTGCACAATGAATATTGCTTAGGCATTCAGCAGAATTCAGGTAAGAGAGGTTGCCGATTGCTGACACACTGAACTTAGCAGGATTGGCATTAGTTATTTCAGTGCCAAATATTACATACCTGTTTGATACTACAGTGCTCCCTGCTGAAAGATTAAAAGCTGGTTACAATAATAAGTATAAGATCAAAGCATGAGTGTAATATTTTAGCAAGTTGCTTTCATTCGTCTGTTATCTGACATTTCTTTTTCATCAGATTCTGACATTAAAATGATTGCTTGCAAACACAGCAGATGACTGCTTAAACAGTACCTCTTTGATGATCAAAAATGCATGTCCTTGCAAGCATTAATAAACAACATATCAATAGAAGGCCTAACTAAAGCAATTATCGAGGAAGATGTCATCTAAATACAGTACTTTCAAGATATCAAAACTGCCACCTTCAATGCTATTTCTAAGAATAAACAAGACTTATTTTTATGGAGAGCTACTTCTGTCAAAGAACTCTGGCTATCTAAAGCTGATTTGAAGTTCGAAAGTTTAACAATCAACTTTAGTAGCAAGATAAATTAATCTAAAAACAGAAAATTAGAGTAGTGTTTTTACAAAGGTCGGCCTACTATACAACATGATTCAATTGAATTTCACAATAAGCTTAAGCAGACAGTAGCGTTGAGTGGAGGTCCAGTGACACCTACAAATCCAGGATTTTCAGAGAGCCAAAAGTTATAAAAATAGTTGCATCTAGATTCTTTTTGGAAAAATTATTTAGTGACTTATGAAAAAGGTTTTTTACACAACTTTAAACCACAGCACTTTCATTTTCAGCAAAACTAAATGTTCTTCAAAAAAATTATTGCTCTGCTCCCATGGTGGAACAACTTGATTTGTCAACAATAATTGGCCCTGGATCAACCTTACAACACTCTCAAAAATGACTTATTTCATGAAAATAACACTTTGGTTTTGTACAAGCAGAGGAGGAATCAAAATGCTTTTGTCAAAAAACAAAGTTTAGGATCTTTTTCTAGTAACTTTTTCCCTATTGTCAGCACCAAACAAACACAAAAACCTTTTTTCCATATTAAAACACTTGGGGGGATTTGATGGCATTTTTTGTCTCAAAACGAAGTTAAAAACCTTTCTTTAGAAATCAAGTTTATCTGAGCAATTTATTTTCTTTTCAGCTCCAAACAAACCTAAAGACCTTTTTCCTCTTTTGCCCATTTTTCAAAGTTCAATGCAAATGAGGCTCAAAGCATTTTTGTATCAGAACAAAGTTGAAGACAATTTTTTGGGGGAAATAATGTTTTTTAATGATGTTTAGACTATTCTTGGCTTCAAACAAACCTAAAGACCTCTTTTCATGTATTATGTGCATTTTTTGATATTATGGGAGACCAAAGACATCTTTGTATCAAAACTAAATTGAAGACTTGTTTTTTTTAAAAGGAAGGTTTTCTTAAAGACATTTTCACTATTTTCTGCTCAACATGATGGAGAGGCCTAATGAAATTTTTGCCTTGATGCCAAGACGAGTATCTTTGTCCAGTGACTTTTCTGCTTTTTTTGACTATACACAAACAAAATTGAAAACTACTTTTTTTGGATATCAACGATTCAGAAGTAGTTTTGCCTATTTCAAAATTTTTTGGAGGGAGCTGACAACATTATGGAAAGATCCTTATTTCTCTATTAACTTTACACCGATGGCTTTCTAACAAAAGAAGAGTACAAACTGCACCAATCAACAGCTGCCTCAACGTGGTGGTGTGATCCCTGGCCCTGTTTGGGTTGGGTCAAAATGGCTGTTGGCCTTCCCGAGGGTCCCAGTTACCCCAGGCACTCCCCTTCATTTTTTTGCTATGCTGCCCCCTGAACAACCACAGAAGGGCAGCACACAGCTTCTTTAAAATCGGTCACTTGTTTTCTCTTTTTCTTTTCTCCTGCCCCTCTCTTGTCCTTCTTTGCCTCCTCATTCTTCTCCTTCTCTTGATGAGTGGTAATGTTCATCCCAACCCTGGCCCCATCTTTCTTTGCTCTGTGTGCACTGGAAATGTGACCTGGTGGGGCAAGTCAGTGCAATGCTTCGCTTGCTCCAAATGGGTCCATCTAAGATGCTCACAACTTTCCCTCTCCAAATTCAGTACTCTTGGCAGCTCTCACTCTTGGAGCAGTCCCCCTGCTGAATCACTGTGACTCCTCCTTGGACTCCTCTGACATGTATACCTCCACTGTGCAATCTAGCCCCACCTCTGCTAACGCTGCTCTCTCGCCCCACCCTCGTCTCCAAACTTCTTATCCCCCATCTACCCATTCTATATGTTCTCCCTCTGCCCTCCACCACTGTTCCTTGCTCCTGGCTTTCCTTCTGCGCCTCCTGCTTCCACTCTCCCCTGACTCTCTCAGGGTTCTTCAATGGAAAGCTGGAGGTCTTTGAGCCAAGAGCACTGAACTACTCCACTTTCTTTCGTCCCATCCTGTCAACCTCATCTGCATTCAGGAATCCAATCTTAACTCCTCTTCCTCTTTCTGGATTCTCTGCTCTGCGTTCTGATTGTACTCACTTCCGGTCTGGCATTTTCTCTTCTGATACCACACACACTAGCGATGGCATTGTCATTTTCGTCAGGCAGGGCCTATCCTTTTCTGAACTTTCTACCTCCTCTCTTTCTTCACTTCATCCTTACTCTGATTATGTAGGGATCAACATCTCTCTAAACTACCCCTCCTCGCTCTCTTTTCTTAATGCATATGCCCCCTATTTGCTCCTCTCCAATGGATGGCAGAACCGATTCCTTCTCTCCCCCATTTTTCCCTCCTCCAGAAATCTCTTCATTCTGGGGGGCTTCAATTGCCATCACCCCCTTTGGGACTCAAGAGTCACTTCCAACCCCTGCGGGGAAGATATATTTGACTGGGTCATCTCCTCTAACCTCCTCCCCCTCAATGACCCTGACACACCCACCCTTCTCCATCGCTCCTCTGGCAGTCGCTCCTCTCCTGGCATCTCCTTTGCCCCCTCTTCTCTTGCCCTTTCTTGCTCCTGGGAGGTGCTACAGTATCTTGGTTCTGACCACCTACCAATTCTTCTATCTGTCCTTCTCTCTTTGGTCTTTCATCCCAACGAGCGCCTCTCTTCCTTGACTCTCATGTCCTTCAGCAGAAGAATACTCATCTCTTTCCTCTGCTGCTGCTCTTTTTACCTCTCTGACTTTGAATGCGGCCAAATCTTGCATTCCTTTTGGCCGCATCAAACGCCCTCCTAAAGCCTGGTGGTATGGTGAGGTGGAAAGTGCAGTTAGTGAAAGATGCAAGGCTTTTGCTGCCGCTCACAGAAGTGATGAAGATCGCCAGGCTTACATCTCCGCTTCTCGATGTGCTTCGTCAGTCATTGCCAAGGCAAAGGTATGGCATACGACTTGCTCTTCTCTCTCACCTAAATCTAACCCTAAATCTGTGCACTCTCTTGTTCCCTCTATCGCTGGCTCTTCTTTCTCTCCTAACTTTCCCAACTGTTCTTCTCCCTGGGAATCGGCTTTGGTCTATGCCGCTTACCTGAGATCCCACTTTTCCGTTTCTCAGCCAGAGCCTACCTCTCTGAGCTCGGCTGAGCCACGTGCCATGTAGAGTCTCACTTGTCCTTTTGCTCTCCTTTCACTCTCGCTGAATTTCATGCGACTGCCTCCAACCTTTCCTCCTCCTCCACCACTGGTCCAAACAAAGTTGCCTATCCCATGCTAAAGCACCTTCCTCGCTATGACATGGATTTTCTTCTTCACATTTTCAATCTCTTCTGGACTTTGCATTCCTTTCCTTCCATCTGGAGGACATCTTCTATCATTGCCATACACAAGATGGGAAAGCCTCTCGACTCTCCTGCTTCCTTCCAGCCTATCTCTCTCACCTTCTGCGTATCAAAGCTGTTTGAACGCATCATTCTATCCCGTCTACTCTTCTTTCTGGAATCTAATTCCATTCTATCTCCTCATCAGGCTGGTTTCTGCCCTGAACGGTCTACACTTGATCAAATTCTGTACCTTTCGCAGTCCATTTCGGATGGGTTTAACAAACCCAGGCCGGGCTCTCAAACGATCCTGTCTACTATCGATTTTTCTAAAGCTTTTGACTCTGTCTGGCATCCTGCCCTTTTCCACAAACTTATTTCGACTGGCCTCCCTCCTTGCTTTGCTCATTGCACTCAATCTTTCCTTTCTGATAGGCACACTTCTGTGGTCTATCAAAATCACAAACGTCGTTGCTTTCGAGTCCATCGAGGTGTTGTACAAGGATCTGTTCTTGGCCTTGTACTTTTCTCTCTCTTCATTAATGATCTTCCGGCCTCTCTGCCTTCTACCGTCAGCTGCTCTCTTTATGCTGATGATCTGGCCATTTGGTCCTCATTCCCCTCGGTTCCTACTGCGGTGGAGGCCACACAAGGAGCTCTGTTTTGATTGGAGCGCTGGTCTGAGCACTGGTGTCTTCCTCTCAATCCGAGCAAATGTGAGGCCTCCTTTTTCTCAGTGGATCCCCACCAGGCTAACCTCCAGCCCAACCTCCTCCTACTTGGCTCCCGCATCTGTTTCAATCTCGCTCCAACTTTTCTTGGGGTCACCTTTGACCGCACTCTTTCCTTTTCTAAGCATGTATCTTCGCTGGAGGCCAAGTTCTTCCCACGTCTCAAAGCCTTATGCTGTATCTCTGCATCATCATGGGGCCCCTCTAAGGAGTCCATCTCTCTTCTGTATAAATCTTTTCTTTGGTTCCTTCTCACTTACGCTTCACCTGAATAATTTACCTTTCCTAAGCACTACCAATTTCACCAAATTGGAACGCCTCCACCGAGCAACCAGTCGCACCATCACCAGATGCCTCTCGTCCTCCCCTATCCCTCTTCTTCTCTCCATGGCTTCTTTGCCTACCCTACGAGTCATCCTGACTCATTTCACTCTTTTTATCTTATGAGCAGGCTCTTCGTCTCCTAACCTCTTTTCCCATCTCAGGTTTGGCCAGACTAGGAGTGAAACCAAGACTCTGCAAATTGTCCTGGAGAGCTTTTGCATCCACTCACCCGCTCATGCTTCCTTCTACTTGTTCTAGGGAGGCTTTTCTTGCTTGCCCTCCCTGGAATCTGCCTTCGTTCACAGTGGAGTCCACCCTTTCCACTCCATGCTCTCACTCTGATCCCCCTCTCTCTCGCCAAGGTGCAGCTCTCGCCCACCTTGACTCTCTCCCTCCTCATGATTTGGTGCTTTGGACAGACGGCTCTGTTCCATTTCCTTTTGGTAAAGGTGGCTGCGACGTTCTTGCCAACTGCTCTCTCGGTGACACTGAGGCCACTCTTTCCTTTTCAGCGGCCCAGTATGTTCCAGTTTTTCCGCTGAAGCCTGCGCCATTCTGCATGCTCTTTGCTGGTCTTGGCAGGACCAACAAGTCTGCCATTTTTCTTCTCTTCTTCTTCTATCTGACTCTCATTCTGTCCTCACCACCCTGTCCTCTCCTCCATCTTTCCTCTTATCTCAAACTCTGTGGCAGATCTGGCAGGAACTGTTTTCTCTGCCCTCCTGTTCTATCAGGCTACAATGGGTCCCTGGACACTCGTTTCTCCTGGGGAACGACGCGGCTGCTAAGCTGGCCAGACAGGGTGCGCTACTTGCACCTTCCACAATCCCTTGTAGTCTCTCTTCTCTTACCTCTCGTCTTATCTCAGACTGGAGGCATACTGTCTCATCTAAATTCCTTGACACACAGGCTCCCTCAATTTCCACCAAGGAACTTGTGCTCCCTCATCATGCTTGCTGTGTCCTCTCTCGTCTTTGCTGCAATGAATACAGCCTTCTCTTAGGTTCTTATCTCTCTAGGATCGGCAGAATCGAGAATCCTTCCTGCAGCACCTGTGGACACTCATCCCAGGACACCTCTCATCTCATTCTGCACTATCCAGCTATGGACTCTTTGCGTTGCTCACTCTTTGGTGACTCTATCTCTAAGCCCTCTGGTCCAGACCCAGGGGAGTTGCTTGGCTTCTGGGGCTCCATGGTCTTCTACCATGTCCCCATCTCTCAGAAGGGGTCGGGTAAACAACAACAACAGAAGAGTGCAAAAGGGGCATTGCCTCCTCCCAAATTTCTCCAAAACAAGACAGAAAACCAATTTTTTCAGATTGCCAGTAAATCTATTTGTAACTTGATGTGCTATTTCAACACAAAATCTGTTGCAACCTGCTATGTTTTTTTGCACAAATTTAGCAAAGGATCAAATATTGTAGTTTTTACTCTCTAAATTTTGTGGAGCATTACATCAATAACCCTAAAATTTAAAGTCCCTTTTGCAGTTTCCAAAACTCATCATTCATGAATTAGCTAGTTCTCATCGTTTGACACTTACTTTTTATGAAATGCAACTACACTTCTTTTAGGACTGCAGTGATAAAAGTATATTTCACTACTCTAGTAAGCATAGGCTACACAGCAAACATAGAACAATGTAATCATCAGGCCTAAAGCCAAATATTATGCATCTAAGTCATCTATAGGTGCGAAAATGGAGACCATTCTCGACTATCAAATGTCCTTAAACAACTTTATTGCAAGTTTTATGCTGTAGTCTATCCAGTCACCTCTTCTATGTATACTAAACTACGTTGGATACTTATATGTGTAGAAATAAAAAATCCATCAGGAGCATTTTTTTCACAACTTTACGAGAATAAGAATTCAATTTCATGCATGGAGCATTTTTATCCATAAAGCAATTTTAAATACACAAAGATTTTTTACACTATGCTGGCAATTGACACCCAATGGAAAACCAGTCTTAACACCATCACCAATTGTTGACTTGCATAATGTATCAAGATGCTTTCATCTTACACCAACAGAGTGCCATCCCAATTCTGCAGATATCTAATTTGCTGAACTTTGGCAAGAACAAGCCACTTTATCTCCTGCTCAATGAGACACTGCTAGAGCCAAACCACACGACCTATACATACTAATTGGAAATAGTTTTGCATTAGCATTTGCTGTGCCAACATTATTGACATAAACCAGCAGGCACTAATTTTTTTCAATATAACACCAGCAAAGCTTAGCTCGTTTTTCAAAAAGTAGTTGCCACGAGTGCTAAATCTGCCTTTTGTTAAAATAAAATATTACTGCTATAAAAATGCATTTTTTCCAATTTTTGTTTTGAATAGGAAGCTTGTGATTGTGGACAGTAGTTGGTTTTCCTTGTCTTGGCAATCAAAGTTGAACTTGTGGGCTCCACTGTACTTACAAAGTATGGTATATGGTTGCAGCTTCACCAATCGTTTGGACATGAGGATGTTGCAAGAGCACAGATTAAGCTGCAGCAAAAGATGGCGCTTGCTATCTGCATCAAGATTGACACTGATGCTTTCAGCAGAAGATACCAAAGTGTATCTTACAATGACAAATCTTTTAGAGCAGCGTTTGCGCCATGATTTTAAAAAGATAATTATAGTGAAAACCTGATAGACAACTTTCACAAAGAGAGATACGAGACTCAACATACAACAACTGCTACATTGCTCTTCAATGGGACATTTAAGAAGTTATTTGCAAAGTACAACAAAGCCATATCTTCCAATGCAGAAGTAATATGTCTACTTTATCACGAAAAGATGTGCTGAAACCAAAATAATCGAGCTCAGTGAAAAACATTTTGAGCTGCTTGTTTTTCTAAAATAGCTGTATTTCAATATTACTTTTAAATAGTTGATATTAAGGCATATTGGCTAACTGCAATCAGTTGAATAAAATACCACCTACACGACCGGTTTCGTTCCTATTAGAACTCATCAGGTGGACTCAGGTATTGAACCGATGATCGCATGAATTGCTTCATGCAGTTTATACCACTCCGCCATCAGTCCAATTCAACTGATGCTGTTAATTTTAAGCTTATATATGGTGCACGCTCACTGCAGTGAGCTTGATGCCATATATGCTTTAATTTTCAGCAAAGCCAGTGCCTTTATTACGTTATAATACGAATTATAGTACAGTGCAAAATCTCTACAACAAACTTTAGTGTATCAACTATCACAATGTAAATTACTTAGTGATTAAACAGAGCACAACTTCTGCAAGCAGAGTTTTCAAGTGTTTGAAGCTTAAGGGAACATGGGGAATTGCTTAGTACATGTAAGTATTACATAACTTATATTACAGTGGCTCCCACACTTTTTCAAATCACAACCCACTTTTCAAAACACAAATTTTTAAGTCACACATAATTTTACATGTACTTCAAAGTACTTGGAAAAAAGTACAGTCAAAACAAAATGCATATTCAAGAGGCTAATTTTCATTTAAATTAGTTGAGACAAAGCATCCATTAATCTAAATTTTGAATGACTTTTGTGACCCACTAAAATTGCGTCTACGACCCACCAGTGGGTCAAACCCAAAATTTGAAAACCACTGTTATATTATATCCTCATCATCAATTGCATTCTTTTAAAAGCAAAATTCAAAGTTAATGAATGCAGTTAATGAAGAAAAGCAAAACCTGATCTTTACTGCAACACACCCATAACAGTAATTTTGTTGTCTTTCAAAAATGCTTCCTGCTCAACTACAAGTGAAAGCTTATTTGTCATCTTTAATCATTACAAAACACTCAAAACTTTTTGAGGTCATAACGGCTATATAGAAGCTGGAAACAAGAAACAGGTCATTTCTGTAAACGTAGGGGCTTCATTTAAATTTCAGGAGAACCTGGAGCCAAGCCAGATTTTTCACATAATTTCACTTCAAACATTTTGTGAAGAATCTTTTGTTTTTTTGTAGACATGCACATAAATTCAAGCAAAGAAGCAGCACGATTTCTTTATGCAAATAGCTATTAAATGTTGTGTATCATGTGTACAATCAGAGTGAATTTATATTTTCAGTTGGTTCATTATGATGCAATATGACCAACTGAATTGCAAAGACCTCAAATGTATGGTTTGCCGAAAACACACAAAGAAAGCACTCTATTTTGCCCTATTAAGTCTATGGCAATTTTGCCCCATCACAAACTTGTCAGGTAAACTAGCTTATTACAGCCTGTGTTGGAGTGGTTTTTATTATATTGCAGATCAGATTTGTTTACGTGTGCTATGACCATGCAAAATCTTGACATCAACCATTATGTCTTCATGCGCTCCTTTGATGTGTCCAGCTTATTTACAAATGTTCCCCTTAATCAAACCATTGAAATCTGTTCAGAAGCCCTTTATGGTGAGTCTAAATCACAACCAGTCATTCCAAAGGACATGTTTGTTGAATTGATGAAGAGCACTACACCCTCAGTTGAGTTCAGCTTCGATAACACCATGTACAAGCAAATAGACAGAGTAGCTATGAGATCACCACTTGGTCTGGCTTTGTTAGATATTATGAAGAAAAGTTACTTTCTCAAATGCAGAAGCCTCCAACATATTTCAGATATGTTGACGACATGTTTTCCATCTTCAGTCATGAAGCTAAAGCAGATGCATTCCTGACCAAACTCAACTGCCTTCATCCATCCCTCAGATTCACCTTTAAAAAAGAAACAGACAAATGTCTACCGTTTCTTGATGTTCATGTCAAAAGAACAGATATTGGCTCTGACACCAGTGTATACCTGAAACCCATTTTCACTGGCCAGTATTTGAGTTGGGAGTCCTTTAGTCCTCTCAAATGTAAAATAGGTCTAATAGCTAGATTGGTGCATCAAGTCCTAATAATTTGTACCAAGCGTAGACTCAATGGAGAAATAGAATGGATCAAGAAAATATTACTGGACAATGGCTATCCTAAAAATGTCGTCAATGATCAGTTCACCAAGAAAATCAATCAGTTCTCCACTCTTAAGTGATTTGGCCCAGAAAAGTGCTCTGCATACTTGAGAATCCCTTGGATAGGTAAGCCATCCACAAACTTGGAAAAAAGAAGTCAAAACCACTGTGGAAAGCTGCTATGGTTCCATCACCACCCGCTTTGTCTTTATGTCAAAGCACATGCTGCCTGTGGCCTGCAAGGATGTTCTACCTACCACTCAGAAAAGCCTAGTTCTAAATGAATATAAGTGCCACTGTGATAATTGGTACAAAGGGCAAACATCTCAATGACTACAGAATTGCATCAAGCAACATGTTCTGCACTGGTTAAGACAACAATTGACCTGTCCATGCTGATCTCAACCACACAGATTGTGCAAATGAAATGACACTAAACCGGATTGTGACTCTGCCATTGATCAGCATTTTTTACAAAATGATTAATGTGCATTAAACTAAGATAAGCAGTTTTTAATCCTTGCCGCAGCATGCAGCTATTTCCATCTTAATCTCTTAGCGGCTGCTAATATCAAGACCAGGCACCCGGCTTTGTGCAAACAAAACGAGTTTGTTTACACTCTCAAACTCTTTCGATAATCGCAGTGTTCTCATTCGGCCACCTGCTGCACTTTCTTTGGCATTATACCGTTGCAAAATCTTTCTTGGTGCACTTTACAATACTAGCACTATCATTGGCTTGTCTTGATTTCCTTATGTCTAAATTATTCACATAAAACACTCACTCTAGATCAGTGGTCCCTTTAAATGCAAGAAAGTGGGAATTTGAGAAATTCTGTCTGGCAGATTCACAGTTAGAATTCAACAGTGTGCAAAAAAAGTCCAGCGGTTTTAGGTAACTTTTTCAGTTTGTTGAAATTTTTACAAGTTGGCTTGCAAAATATTCAACTAACTGTTTAATGCGTGGGAGACAGTGAATAGTAATCAAAGGTTGGATTGACCCTTTTTTAAGGCAGTGCAATGTCTTGTGTAAACATCGAGCAGCTGTGACACAGCAGCAAGTGACTGCGACTTAAAATATTGTGCACGCCATTACCACACTTCTTTTATATTACAATTCAACCCCGAAGCAATTAAGATAAAGTAGTCTGGTCAATTTCTATAGTAGCTAAATAGCAGTAATAGCAAGTAGCTCTTAAACTTCATTTTAACACAAGACATCCGTTTTCAAGGAAAGTTTGAAAATGGAATTGCCTAAAATTTTGAAGTTTTCTTTACATTTCAATCCTAATTTCAATCATGCTTGAAAAGATAAAAAATTGCATGGATCTTGGTTTCAGTTTAGCACAAACACTGTCATTTTTTGAAAGAATGGTTCAATTTTTGTAAATTACAAACAATTAATCTTCTCTCAGTGCCCATTTATAAAAACTGTGAGTAGAAAAGAATACGACTTCTGATCAAATTTAGTTTTGAATCCCCCCAGTGTTATTTTTTAAGTAAAATGCTGCTAACAGCTATGTGCTGCACAGCTTATTAGTCACAATTGAAATAAGCCTTGAAACAAGAGGAAAAAAATGTAAATTGCAGTTTTGATTTCTTTAAAAATGTTTTACGTTGAAATGTAGCCTTTTTTATTTTAATTGCTTGAAAAGTAATTTGTAATACAATAAAATTTGCTTATAACTTTATGGCATTTAAAAAAGAAATGCCATTTACTATATACCATTTCAAAATTGTCTTTTGATTCAACATTAAAATATATTATCTAATCTGTATACCAGTGCACAGAAAAATTATTAAATAGTAGAAAGTATTAGAAGGTTGTTCACTGCGAAAAAACTATTTCCAAAGTTTCATTGTGTGCACGCGCGGATATTGCAGTCTTTTACCTGTACACAGTAGTGCTAAGTAAAATAGGTAGAGTCACCAAAATCTTTTTTTGAGGGCAGCCCCTCGCGAACACAGTAAAACTATGTAGTTATACCTGAAGAATATACCAAAATATTTCTTGCAATCAGTGCCTCTCAGTGAAACTCTCTAGGTTTATGTGTGGTTACAAATATTAGCATATCAGTTTTTCTACTAGGCTTAAAAGCTGCGTTTATCAAACTTGCAAATATTTGTGTCCAAGAATTTTTCTGTTTCCTTCACTTTGGTCAAGTTTCGAATGCTTTTTAAAAGACTAAAATTTATCTATCAAATATTTTCGACCTGTCTTCATTCGATAAACAGTTTATGAAAACTTAATAAGAGCAAAAAAATATTTAGCTAGCTATGTAATTACAACTATCGTCAAAGGTTCACACACAAACTTCAGAAGTGTCTCAAACCTACCAATCACTTTCGCCATTATACCAGGTCAGGTAACAATGATGAGCTGTTTGTTAGCATCTGGGACAAAACTTCATGAAAATTAACTTTGTTGTTTTCCTGCATAGCTTGTGAAATTAGATGACAAGACTCAGGTAAAACTGTTATCGTTTGTCAATAACATTGCTTCCTGAGATATGTTTTATGAAGAAAGCAAGACACACATACAATGACTACTGCATCGGATAAAAAATCTTATTTTTCTTCTTTTAAGTTGTGCAACTTTGGCCATCAAATACTTTCCAATTTTAAACTGAAAGTTTACTTGAAATGCAAAACGTTGAGGTTAAACTAACTACAATTGAGAAATTTAAATTGTTAAATTATTCATCATAATCAAGCAGCGATTGAAGTTTGCTAGTAATTTTTGTTCTTGCGTCATAGTCATGGTAATCTGCTGAAAATCACATTATTTCATAAAAGTAATATTTCTCATGCTCATGTCGGGCTTTGGCAAAGGATTGATTTTATCTGCATGCACTGTTAACCAGACATTCAAAACACAAATTACTCTGCGTACTTGCATGGGTTGTAGTTTAAGTGATCTAATTTAACTTAAATTAACTCATTGAACAGAAATAGCAAGATGTTTCGCCGCTGCCTTTTAGAAACCGATAGGCTGCTTATTTGTAAACTTTTTTGGGCTCACTTGATTACCCTATCGATTATGTCACCGAAGTGCATCATTAGGGTTTTGCTTTTTCCCCTCGCAAATATTGAAAATTCAACACTTACGCCCAAACAATTGCTGTTCCGACTTGTTTTTGGGTCATCTTTGAAAATCTTTGATGTGCTGTTAACTCAAGTTCTTGCTGCGAAAGATGTAGCATAGTAAGTAAGATGCAAGTCGCAAGCTGGTGTCTTGATCGGATTAAAAAATGAAGATCATTCATGACGGAGATTATGGCCTACATCAGTGATTTTCAATTGGTGGACCATGATCTTCACTGGGCCAGTACTTTATTTTGCCTTCACATTGCGTGAAATTATAAAACTTTTTCTTGACTTTTTTATTTTAATTGAACAACACCCATGAAATTTACTTCTGATAACTTTTGGGGTCACTTATAAAAATGGGAAAAATATGTAACCAAGCCGCATGCCTCTGTGCATTTCAAAAATGGGCCAAATGCCAAAAACGGTTGAAAAGCACTAAACTAGATAAATGTGTCTTAATTGAACAAAATACGTCTGTTATATGCTTAGCAACGTTATCTGCAAACTGTAATGTATACAATGTTAGCTTAGCATATAAGCCAACACTGACTAAATAGCAGTAGGCTACTGCAAGTTTCTTTTTTTACACTTTTAAAATGTTACCAGTTTAGTGCAACAGTTTGTTCAGCAATGTTTGCCAAAATTTGTCTGGCAGTTTTCGTACATTTGTTAGAAATTTCGAACTTGCACTGGTGGTTATGCACTTAGTCCAATCTTAGAGGGAACACTGCTCTAGATCTTCCCTTTTGACGCAATACTAGCACTGATGAGAGTGCTATGAAAAGCTTATGGCTTAAACAGCTCTTTTAAAAGCTATATTAAAATTCTGTAGCACCAACAAGATTTTTGTGCTCAATAAATATCACGAACTTTATTTAATCTCCTTCAAAATACTCCCCTTGCAAGTGTACACACTTTTTCCAGTGCCTCTGCCACTTTTGGAAGCACCTCTTGAACTCCTTCTCTGGAGTGCTCCTAAGCTCTGCCCTTGTTTTTTCCATAATGTCCTTATGTAACTGAAATTGCATCCCTTTTAGCATAGTTTTTAACTTGGGTTCAGCGAGAAGTTGCATGGTGCCAAATCAGAAGAGTAAGGAGGCTGTTGCACAAGTGCCATATTGTTTTTGGTCAAAAAGCCTTTTATTACATGGGTGGAACAAGTGGGAGCATTGTCATAGTGAAGCTGCCACTTCTTCTCTGTCCACATGTCTGGCCGTTTTCTTTGCACAGCATCAAGGTAATGTAAAATCTTTTTTATTGATTGTTTGGCCTTCTAATGCATATTTCCAATGCACTATGCCACAGGAATTGAAGAAACAGGTCAGCATCATTTTTACATTCTTAATCACCTCCTTGTTTTGGCTTGTAGATTAACTGCCAGAGCGTGCCTCACTCTCCACTGACATTTGACCAGTTTTGAAGTGATTAAACCATTTCTTTATTTGGGTTTGATTAAAAGCCTCATCTCCAAAAGCTTGGTGAATCTTTTGAATTGTTTCAGTTTGACTATTACCTAGCTTTTGGCAGAACTTAATACAATACCTTTGTTGGATGCTTTCTGTCATAAGCATGCAAGCAAAAAATTGACAATCATGCACTAAATGGTTCAATAAAAGAGAACGACACCAACTATTGGTTTGAAATTTTTTATGCATGTGCAGTAATTGTGATGCTATAATCTGCCAAAACCACTTTGCTTGCATTATTTTTGGTGGGAGGAGATAGGGTTGGATACTTTTGGGACAGACCTCATATACCCACAAATCCTAAATGTTGGGGGTGCACTGCAACAGCTTTTGTAGCAAGTTATTATAGTAGAAATATTTTCAAAATGAAAATCAACCTGATACATGTTTCTTTGTCTTTAATTGATAAGCTGCTCATAAATTACACAATTTTTTTATTTATTGAACAATTTATTTAGAAGCAACATTCAATAATCAAAACAACCTGGTGAATGTCATAAAATACATACAAGAGTTGTAGACTCAACAAACCTGCTCTTTGTTTTTAATTTTTCTCCATGGAAGCTGGCCATTTACAAACTCCACAAGCATGTACAACAAAGACCACAGATCATCATGACAACCCATTTCTAGGTTATGATGAGCATTTATTGATGCATAACGTACTGTTCCTCGAAAACCAGCAACAGGGCGTGCCTAAAAATCTTTATAAGGTGACTAACTAAACAATAATAAATATGGCTGATTAAACCAAAGTGTCACTACATGGTGGAAAAGAACACATGGTCAATTCCTTTTTTTCTTGTTTTTGTGTCTTTTTTCCCAAGATTCAGACTCAGACATGCTGATTCAGTGTATGTCTGCCACTACACAATCGATTTTCAAACCAGACTTTTTGTTTGAGCTACGTAGCACTTTAATTTCCAGATGCCCTTCCTGACAAATACCAATGGGGTTTTTATTAAAGTTTTAACTCCAGATTTTTCATTCTGAAGCTTGCAACAATACAACACCACCACGATGATCAATTGCTCATGCATATAAACTTTGCAATAGGTATGTTGCTCACTAGGGAAAGGCAATATACAGCAACTTTCAGTTTCGTTGCATCATCTGAAGCAGAAACGAGCTGTGCTAGCAATATTTGTACCTCCAAATGAAATAAAATTATGAAAATTTGTTTAACTCAACAAACTTAAAATAAACAAAGAGTTTGGGAGACTACAAAGTGACCTTATGGTTTTCAATTGAGCAGTCACCCTTACATGTCAATGTGTCAGTACAAGCAATATCTTGAAGCTGAATTATGAGCTTAAATCAAAGGTCAGTTCTGTTTGGCCATGCTGCATGCAATGCAACACTCTGAACTCTCAACTTGCAATCTTTTGATCACAAGTTCAATGATCATTCCCCTTGTTGCCAATGTGAGTCTGAACACAAAATCCTCAAATACAACCTACAATAGATTTTCTTGTGACCACAGAACAAAAACTAAATAACTTATTCATTATTACTATAACCATCCCATCATAATAGGTGGCTGCAAACAGCATTCAAATTGCCACAACGTGGCTCATTGCTTAGCTTAAAGCAAGCCGATGGCAACTTACACTGCTGAGTCAACATGCAAAAAACAGAATACACAAAAGTACATAAGCACTTACATCAGAAATGCAGTCTGGCACAAAGCTTACACATTTGTGAACCCAAAGCAAGAGCATTGCCATCAGAGTTCAAACCGACAAAATCTAATCTTGACACTATTAGTTAACATCACGTAACCCAACTACACTCACAAAATCCAAATGCTTTCCTCTAGAACTAAACTTACAACCGGGTTATTGCGTGTCAGTTGATCCAAAAAAAATTAAAATAAAACTTACTACCTCACATTTCTACAAAATTTTGCAAGATGGTAGATCTTTTGCTCCAGATCACAAAGTACTATACTTTTTCAAAATCGAACACCAATAGGACAAGTTGTTGCCATTTGAAATTTGCTATTGTTTTGTTTTTTCAATGGAAAGAAACTACTTGATTTAAACAAATAACTCTTATGCCTCAAAACTTTGTGATACTGAGTCGTTTATGTCAATTTATGCACGCATGATACTTCAAAAACCATTCTGTCAATAAACGTAAAATGTTTCATGTGAAAGTGCACGTTGACCTTTGAGTCCACAATTACTGGTTATAGACCTTCAAAATCATTCAAGCAAAACACCATTTTTGATTGCTAATATCTGGATATCCCCAGGGTGTGTCTTTGCATATGATACCTCATTTGAAAGGCATTTATATGTAAAAGACAAATCAAATATATAGATAATGGCTTGTTCAGGGTTTCCTAAACAAAATCTACACTATGTAAAGAGTGCATGAAAATTGTTTTACATTGATGACTAATGGGATTTCACTATCTATTAGTCCAGCCAATCTGTGATTTGATCCAAAACAAACTGCAACAGAAGCAAAACCATGTGGATTAAGTAGTCTTTGCACCAATACATGACATACTAAAAGTTTACCAAAATATATTTAGTAAAATACTCCCAAACAACCCAGTTGAGTTGTGGTCTCTAGCACACATAGCAATCAAGACGTTAGATTTGAATATTACAAAGTTCTTACATTTTTTTGCATATCTTGTAAAAGCTTTGTTCAACATAACAAATTACACCTTCAATGACGTAACTGGTGTAATGCCAACATCATTGCATCATAATTTAACCAAAATTACGACACAAAAATCTTGTTGGTGGTACAGAATTTTAATATAGCTTTGAAAAAAGCTGTTTAAGCCATAAACTTTTTGTGATGCTCTCATCAGTGGCAGTATCATGTCAAAAGGGAAGATCTAGAGTGAATAAGTGTTTTATGTGAACAATTTGGACATTAGGCAATCAAGACAAGCCAATGATAGTGCTAGTATTGTAAAGCGCACCAAAGAAAGTGCAGCAAGAGGCCAACGTAGTTTAAAAATGCATATGGTGAAAACAGTGCAAATAAGACATTGCCAGAAACTCAATAAACTTGGAACACATGTAGTGGCAATGCACACCCACCCACAATGTTGTTTTCAATCAATTGCGTTGAAAAAAACGTTAAGTTTTGCTGAACGTAATTCTATAACATCTTATGCTGTATCAAGGTGCAACAAGTGATTATGTATTCAAATGCTTTAAAAGAATGCTTTTTTCTTTGGTCTTGAATCCTTTTAAAATGCATTGTTAGGACATAATCTTTAATAATATCACAATGCTTGCCATTATATAGTGAGAACACCAGCAGGTAGCAAAATTATCCACTATCATTTTGATAGCAAACATAAATAGTAAAGCCCATCACTGACATTTGTAACTGTTAGGATATTTGTATCCGTACAAAACACTAATTTTCGTTTAACAATAGGGAGGTTTGGATAAGAAGCAAAGTTAAATATTAATATAATAAAATCCCAAGTTTAAGAAATATCAAAATTACAAAATAATAGCATCAATTTGTAAAACTACATTAAGATTTTTTTTTTGAAAAAAGGTTAATAGGCTACATCTGTATAGGTTGTGTGACTTTAGGGAAAGGCATGGCCACTTTTTATGGCATGGACGAATTAAAGCAAACAGCACAGCCAACAAACTTATTGTCACATGTATAAACATGAAAGCAGGCCCAACAAATCGTCAAATAAGCCTACCACTAAATGGCTCACTTCTTTAATTGTCAAAACAATTGTTTTGGTACTGCCATTGATCTTGACCATGTTTCACCCTCCTCTCCTCAACCCCCTGACACTTTTAAAAAGTACAAATGGTAATTTGTAACATCATTCTTCCTTTTTGAATACTTCCAGTCTTGAAAAGATGAGAAGTGGTAGAAAATTTATATAAAGCTTTAGCTATCGACCATTTCATTGTACTCTTTTACAAAGAATAAGTGAAAACTCTAACGTTTTTGTCTAACTCTCTTCAGGAGTTATTGCTAGAATGAAGCCTTGTGTTAATGGCGAAGTATTTATAGCGAAAGAAGCTGGTGAAAGTGTTGGAACGTTCTGATTGGTAGACAACCACACTACCAATGAGAACATTCCGACATTTTCACCAGCTTCTTTCACTACAAATACCTTGCCATCAACACCAGGCTTCATTCTAGTGATAACTCCTGAAAAGAGCTAGACGAAAACGTTAGAACTTTCAGTCTTGATTAGTAGATGAAAATGATTACCATTACATGTAAAAAACTATGGCTTATATTTGCTCTCATAAATATTTGTTTGGTGAAACTGGCACAGCTGCATTAATTGATATGTAATAAATCGGCACAGATGATAGTATGCCCTGCTGAGATAAAATCACACCATACTTAGGAGAAACATTTTTCCATTTTGATTGATAATACCTTTATAGAGCTACAGAGGTCAAATTTAAAAGATTTCAGAAAAGCAAGAACTCTCATAACTTCTGAGCATACTAAGCAAGAAAAACAAACATGAATTCTAATGCATAGCCACCAGGGAGTTGAGAAAGTTTGAGTAAAAATAATAAAAAAAAAACGTCACGATGAGTAATTGCACCACATGGAGTATATTGTATTTTGCTTTATAATAGCTTTATAGAGCTACCAAAATCAAACCTAAACATTTGGGGAAAAGCAAGGACTCTTTTAACTTTCCTGGGCATGCCAAGCAGGGAGAAAAAACAAGCACCACACTGCAGAGCCAGCAAGGACTTGGAAAAGTTTAAGGAGAAATTAAAAGAAAATAATGTACCTTTATGGAATCGCACCATGTAATAGACATGTCTGCTATTTTGCTTTAGAATAGCTTACTAATTTCCTATTTACAAAGTAAGGGAAATGCAAGGCTCCCTTGGGTTTATATAACTAATCAACAGAACACATAGACCTAATGTAGAACCAGAGCCTTGAAAACAAAAATTCTATTAGGAAAAAGAGCACACAAAGTCTTGAAAATCAAAACTACAGAAAACACATAAACTTTTGATAACTGCTCACACAAGAGCACGATAGGTGAAGCAGGCTTGGCCAGCTGAACCAACATTCTCAATTCCAACATTACTAACAGAGCCCTACAAATGATGCTGTCCTACATATCATAAAGCAAGGATTTTTTCTTTCACTGATATGCTGCCTGTCAAGGTATTTGCAACTATATTATACAGCATTGGAAGAAAATTCCAAGTTTAAGAAAAATCACTATAAAATCATTGACCTAACAATTTGCAAAACTAAATTTGGACAGAACATTGGTTTGAAAATAACTCTGCCCAACAGGCTTCTACTAAAATATGATAAATGAGTTTGTGAAAGTCATAGCCGCTTTTGTTGCTATGCTGCAAACAAGACCAATAGCCCAGCCAAAGAACTTAATACCACAAATACAAAAAGGAAAGAGGCTGCATTGAATTGCAAAATAGGCTTACCACCAAACAGTTCATTTCAGCGATTGTGAAAGCAACCACCATTTGGCCACTATCATCATTTTTGACTGAATTTCAATCCCACTCCCCTCACAAGTATTAATTATAATTTGTGGCAAGATTCTGAGCATTACTAATCTATAAATAAATAAGATGATCGCAATTTCATAAACAAAAATTTCGGAAATGTATAAAATTCATTAACTTGTTGCTATTGCTCACACAAAAGCCTGATGGGTGGAGCCAGCAGAGCCAACTGAACTGAAATACTAAACCTTGATGCTACAGATGCAGGAGCCCTTGGAAGGTGATTCCGGCAAAGACCACTAGTGCAATAAGATACAGACTATACACTACTAGACTTGCATCTTGTATGAAACTTAATTGCTATGTTGCTATGGCTACCAGTTGTAAACAAAAGCACGGGGCTGGTTGGAATACCAGCCTTTGATGTACAGGGTCTGCCAAAAAGACCTGACACATTTTAAAATTTAATAGAAATCAAACGCGTTGACGAAAATAATTGATGTTTACATTTTTGGAAAGCGTATAGCATGCCATTTTGTGCGGTGTCCAAAAAACAATCTACAATGCATTTGTGACATCATAATGGTTGATTTTTAAAATAATGTAATTTTTTAAATTGTGCTTTATTTGCTAAAATGAAGTGGTTGGGCTCACACCGTTCTTTCGTTGTGGAAACTTTTTTTACGAACAGTGGATCAATAGCACTGGATCGTGTCTTCCAAGCTTGAAGTGCGTACGAAATAATCTTTAAGTTGCAGTTATTGATCCACTGATCGTAAAAAAAGTTTCCATAATGAAAGAACGGTGTGAGCCCAACCACTTCATTTTAGCAAATAAAGCACAATTTAAAAAATTACATTATTTTAAAAATCAACCATTATGACGTCACAAATGCATTGTAGATTGTTTTTTGGACACCGCACAAAATGGCATGCTATACGCTTTCCAAAAATGTAAACATCAATTATTTTCGTCAACGCGTTTGATTTCTATTAAATTTTCAAATGTGTCAGGTCTTTTTGGCGGACCCTGTATATATAGTTTTAAGCCGTAAAACCGGCCTTTCTACAAGTTAACGCTGAGTTACTTTTCAACCCTTCTTGCACAAAAAGTTGTCATGTTTAGATCAGTTTTGACCTAAACAATCTCTTGCAGTTTGCATCTAATAAGTTTTAGTAGCAACAAGATGTTATAGCTGTGTGTTAACACTAGAAGTACCATAGGGGTCATTTTGATCCTTAGCATCAAGTTATTTGCATATATATCCAAGGTTGATTTCAATAAAGAACTGAAACTTCCTGACTTTTCCAAAATTTAGTAGTTGAACATGCTAATGGAAGCATCAGAAAAAATATGTTTTGAATTAGCTCGTATGTGGTGATATACCTAAAAGTACCAGCAAAGGTCATTTTGACCCATATAATTTTTTATGGTTTCTGTCAACACAATTGTCTTGCAAAAACAATTTCTCAATCAACATTTCAGTTTAGACAGAATTTTTGAAATGATTCTACTGCAGTGATATCTGCAGAGGACTATTGTTTTTGTTTTGATCTTTGTTGAATTGCAAAGTGCATTTGCAAAAACAATAAGAGTGAACAAGTTGTTTTGCGACAAACTGAACCTTACAGAAAGACAGTTTGAAATGTGACCAATTTTTTACGTTGGTAAATCTCACTAAAACTTTGAAGCAGCATGGGATCAGCATTGTTGGAACTGCAAATCGCATCTAAAAAAAGATTACACAAGAAGTCAACAAAAAATGAAAGAGGATCTCTACACAACAAAAGTTTTCAAACACCATGGCTGCACCTTGACAGTTCATCAAGCCAAAACAACAAAAAACGTTTTCTTGCTTACTAGAATGCACTTTACCGTTGATACAAGTGACGACCAAAAATCTAAGCCTGAAATTGTAAAATCTTATAACTCCACAAAATTGGGAGCTGATGTGGTCAACCAAATGGCCAGAAAGTACACTGTAAATGCAGCTTCTCGCAGGTGGCCTGTGCATTTTTTTTACAACATATTAGATTTTGCTGCAATCAATAACCACATTTTATAAAAATTGGTTATCGGATCAAAAATCTTGTGGCGAAGGTATTTTTTGAAGTTATTTGAAGAGCTTTGTTTGAGGTTTGTTGAAGAAAGAAAAGCTAACTCACACCAGTCCAGTCACACCAATAGCAGTTTGCAGAAAAACCACAAACAAAAGCACTGCCAAAGCAAAAGCTGCACCAACAAAACACATGAAATGCAGCAGTTGCTCTAAGCTTGTCTGTGGTAAATGCATTGAAAAACAGGAAAAATTCATTTATTGTAAAATTTGCAGTGAATAAATAAATTTGACTCATTCAGGAATCGAACCTAAGTCTGATTTATTCATGAAATAGCTGGCCCATATCCACTGAGTCTACGATTGAGTTAATCTCTGGCACTTCTAGTGTTAATGAACAGGACTACAAAACGACAATAAAATTACATGACATAAAATTTAGAAAAGCAGGTAAGTTTATACATTTGTAATCAATCATTCCAGAAAATCAGGCTTATGTAAGTGAGATTAACAAGAAGAATTAAGCAATATGGTGTGAATGGGAAAAAAGATTACTGCAGAAATAGACGAAAAAAAGATATTAGATAAAACAAGCAGTAAAGTCTTCAAATATGCAGTTAGGTAGTGATATTAGCATTAAAAGCAGCCCAACGACTGAAAAATGCCTGAAGGAATTCAAAATAAATAAGCTCAAAATATTAAAGGTTTTTATTAAAAGTGACTACAAGAAATAAGCTGGATTACCTATTTACACAGAGAAAAATTGCTGGTAAAGCAGGAGATGCAAGATTTTTTTCAATATCAAATGATGTTGCCTCTGATCTATATAACTATTAAGTTTCATGAGCTTGAAAACAATGTTTGATGTTTTAGTAGTCAGCTCAAGCATTATAACTGATACAATTAAAGCATTTAATTGTGCTAATTAGCCTAAGTTAAATCATAGCATTAATAATCCAGTTGTAAAACCAATGATTAAAAATGTCACATCAAGTCTTTAAAGCTATTTTAATGGAAATTGGAAAAAGACATTAAATCCACATTACTTTTCTTCAAAACGCATTTTTAGATCACCCTTTGCAAACAGTGGCAATTGTTTTGTGCATAAACCAGCTTGGTGAAGAACACCAGCATGTGACAAGTGTTTTAAGGATTTCCCTAACCAGCTCACTGTGTGCATCATTCTCTTTGAAGAATAAGTTCAAATTGGTGACAACATAATCTTCTGCATATTATTATGTGATGATGTCTTACATGTTTTAATTCATTACGTATCAGCTTCAAACAGCTCATGCTATAAAAAATACCCTTTTGTGATGTCAGGCAACGCTACTATCTTTCGCAATCCCCTGTAATTCAACCACCATTTCCTTTATAGATTTTTGCTTATCTGTCATGTGGTTGCAAATATTGATAAATGACAAAGAACCATCCTTACTAGGAAAAATAGTCAAAATATATCAAGGAACTAACTTTTTCAAAGAATGTAAGTTTCTAAGGTCTAGCAAAAAAATTGTTTAACTAAAAATGGAACATGATGCATAGCAACCAACTCGATCAGTTATCACATACTAATCCTTAGGCTTTAAATTAATAAAGTAGTGTATTGCCGGAAAGCAAATTTCTTCATCTTTCAAACAACACTGATTGTTAGTATCTTATCCTAACCCTTACTTATTAAACTAACTTGTTTATACTCCACTTACCACTTTTATAAAAGAAAAAGGTTACACTACAGGTGTCAAAGTTCAGCTTGTTTTAGTATATAAACCAATAGTAAATGTATACGTTATATATTATAGCAATTGCCTTGAAATACCCTTTAATTTGTTTCGAAGTTTGAAAATCGGTTAAGAAATGAGGTCACAAATCAGTTTGTAAGCAAATTGATATTGTAAAAACGATGCAATTTTTGAAAAAATCATCAAATGATGATCTCTGGTAGCAAAAGAGTGTGTTAATTGTGCTGAGCAGCATTATGACATCATAGAACGATTTAAAGCATGCAAAGAAAAAGCAAGAAGCATGCTTGAGAATTTGTTGTTGCACTAACAATTGAACTTTTGTCTTTTACCAAAAGCAACTTGCTAGGATTTCCCAAAAAAGCTTTTAATTGCATTTCTATCATCAGTATTTTTTGAGTAAATTAAGAAAACAAATTTTACAATTTATTGTCAATTGTGACATCATGTGATATCCTAAAGTGGTAAAATTTGTTGAAGTTGTTCAGTTAGATACTGGCTTACATGCAAACCAAAAATTGCTTTCTTCAGTACAAAAATGCAATTTTCAAAAAATTATTTTTGATTGTGACATCATTGGCAAAAAATTTGCCGACACCACAGCTTTGGAGACGACTACTGCACCATACCCCAGCAAACAACTAACAAAAATTATGTAATTGTTGAGCAACAATAATCTAACATCAGGCCAGTCTAAATAATAGTTTATCATAAGTGGCAAGTATTGCACCCAAGCAAACACTTCAAAATATTATACAACCTAACAAAACCTAATGACATTTCTACCACATTAGGGCTAGGGTTAGAATTTAGCTCTCTTTTATGGTGTTAGCTTCCTCAGATCAAGGATTGGCTCCCACGGATTAGTGCTAGCTCCCTTGTAGAGACTTTGATTTAGCTTTTCCACATAAAATTAGGTCTTTAGACCTAGGGTTAGCCCCCTTACATAAAACTATGGTTAGAGTTAGCTCTCTCATATAAAATTAATGTCTTTAAACCTAGGGTTAGCCCCTTACATAGAACCATGAAGGGCAGTTCTGCCATCAACTCTGCCTTAGCACCACCACAATTCATTCCAAATGAATCACTTTATACTACTCATGCTCATAATAACTTTTAGTCCCTAAATATAAATCGATTAAGTTAACCTATGAGTTAAGTTGTACTCAGAAAATCCTCACCTTGTAACAAGGTTCACAGTCATACTTTGGGATCACATCTCATTGATGATTTGCTGGAAGTTACTTTGTCTATTACACTGGTCAACAAAAAATTTTTTTCAAAAGTCACTTAATGCGAAAATGATTTTAGGATATATCAAGGTCGCTGAACCCAAATATGCTCTTAGTTTTTTCAAATTGGCTCTAGTTTTTGAGATATAGCAAAATTATTTTTTTGCATTAGCGCTTACTGATAAACTACGTATTGCATTACAGATTACTGTAGATTGCATTAGATACAGCCGATCGTAATTTTGAGCGCACATAAGCTACTTAAGTAGATATTGTTGACAGAATAAACAATAAAGTTGATTTTACTCTAAAGTTACATTCCAAACAAGCCATGCATTGGACATGAACGGCACTGTAACTGTTCAAGGTAATGCTTATGAAATGTGTACACACAGTAGATGCTTGTTAACTTTAACAGAAGAGACAGTCTATTAAAATTCACTAACTAACGGCACTAAAATTTTATGTCAGCATAAACAAAACAAGGTTTACCCTCAACAGTCCATGTTAGGTCAATCCATTTGTTGAAAGGCACGTTTATATGATTTCCGCTTGTAATTTTGCTGGGTACTATCCTGCATAAGGCTCCAGCAATAATCTGACATCATACAAGAGTCCCATCAACCTTGGTACTTCATTTCCATATTCTTAATGACCCGATAAAACCTTTCACCCTGTTCTTTGCTTATTTCACCAAGGTTTTCTGGGAATCGACCAAGGTGGCTGAATAGGTAATGAATTTTTATGTTCAATCTGGCCCAAAGAGCTTGAAAGTTTGTCAGCATCTGTTTTGCTAGGTCCTGGTAACAGTCTACCTTTGTTTTCCCAAGAACTCTTTTGTCACGGAAACATATGAGTACCAGGCTGCAGATTCAACTACTGTCATGTGCAAAACAAAGGCTGGATCTCTTATTAGTGTTCGAATTTGTGGTTCGTCAAAGATTCCAGCTCTAACTTTCTCATAACTTGTACCAGGAAATCTGCTGTGGATGTACCTGAAGCAATCGCCATTCTTGTCTAATGCCTTGACGAATTGTTTCATAAAGCCTTAATATGCAAGGGTGAAAGAAGGATGCTATCACAGTCCACCAATGGCTCGTTTATCACATTGTTCTCCCCCACCATGAGCTCTTTACGTATGGGCCAATCCTTTCTCTGCCAGTGTTGATCGTCAGATCTACTGTCCCAGAGACAAAGAAAGCATGGGTACTTTATATAGCTGGCTTGCTGTCCCAATAAAATGTTGACCATTTTTAAGTCCACACATATTGCCCACTCATGCTCGTTGTAGCACAGCTTCTGCAAGACCATCTGTACAGTCAAGTGGCCCTCTTTCAAAGTTACCGAATGACCAATAAGGACACCAGCATAGGTACTTGCATTGTGTAGCAGAACACACTTTAAACTTTGTTTAGAGCTGCCCATAAACAGACGCCACTCACCCGGTTTGTATTGGGAAACACCCATTGCTGTAAGAGGGCCTTTGACGTTTTTGCAAAACACAAAGTTATCTTCTTTAGTAAAATAATCACTAAGTGCTTAAACCGACACGATGGCGTAGTGGTTAGAGCATCCACTTTACAGTCGGTAGACCTGGGGTTCATTCCCCTTGTTGAGTCATACCAAAAGACTTTAAAAATGGCATCCACAGCTTCCCTGTTTGGCGTTTGGCATTTAGGGGAGGTTGTGGAGAACAAGTCGGCAAGTTTGCTTGTTGTGTCCTTGGGCAGGGCACTTAACGGGATGCCCCCACCTTTATGTGGAAGACAGGTGGCCCATAAACCTCAAAAAAAGGCAACTCCCAAGCAAGTGCGGACTTCCCATCCAAAGTATAGCGATACAATTCGCTTTCTCATGAATGAAGGATAAATATGGCAAATAAAACAAATAAAACAAAAATCCCTGTGACAGTAGAACGTTATTTTGGTCTTGGAATCAAGAATGCCATGTTCACTGAGACAAGAAGCCAAAACTTCAGAAGCCTCTTTTGATAAAGCTAAGTCTCTGACTAGGTCATTGAGCTGGCTCTGGCTAAAAGGCTTTACCTTGCTTTGCCATTCTGCAGTTGTATCAGACATACTGTCGCTGTAATATCTGTCATTGCTGTTTACCTCTTCTGTTTCTGCAAACAAGTCATCATTTGAAACAAGCTTTGGCAAAGAAGAAAAAACTGGAATGGGTACTTCCTCGCAATGCGGCACTGGGCACCTTGCAGACTCTAGGTTAGTATAACACCACAAATTCTTTTGTGGTGGTTCCATCCTGACATGTTGACCATGCACAAATAGCAATCGTTATGGTGGTTCTTGGGACTTCTCCAAACCATAGGCACTCCAAATTGCATTGCTTTTACTTTACCTCGAGTCCAAAGACGAAGAGTATCAGTGCAATTTTTACACACTTTGTGAGGAGCCCATTGCTTGTCTTAATGCCCCAGCTTCATGCCAAATTCTGCTTTGTACACTCTTTTCGTAAAACCTCGCACATTGAAACCATGCTCTTTTTTCATATACTCTCCACAAATATAGCAGAATATATCTGGATCATTGACACAACTCCTACGCTTTGAAGTCATAGCACTATTTTAAATTTGATCTTAAATACAATTCCTAAGAAAAAAGTAGTTGACATCAGCAAACTGCTAAAACAAAAGTCTTACAAAACATTAGTTTGACAATTTTTTCAACACTGACGTATTAAACTATGTTCATACAAGTAGGCTATAGATTAAACCTGTATCTGTATAAACTGATCTTCGCACAACATAATTTACCTTGCATGTACAGTAGTACAGTACAGTAGGCTATTGATTAAATAAAAACAGCTATAGTAACTTTATTGTTTCACAACAATACAGACATTTCAATGAAACAATGCTGCAATTGTTTCATCATACTGTGAATTATATTCGTACTGCTGTTTGTTTTCTGTACACAAAAATTGTTCATAAAAATATTCGACGCTCCATATCTCAAAAACTAGAGCCAATTTGAAAAAAACTAAGTGCATATTTGGGTTCAGTGACCTTGATATATCCTAAAATCAATCTCACATACAGTGCTAAAATTTTTTTGTTGACCAGTGTTATTTGTCTTTTCCCTATTTATTTTGGATTGGTGCTGCCCCTACACAGTGAATCTCCTGGAGAAGGCTCCTGAGTAAGTCTGCACAATGTCTCGAACAATTCTGGAGGGGGATGACAAAGTTTCAAATGCGGCAACTAATCCATGAATAAGCAGTTGGGAAATTAACGTGCACTTCTTAGTTGAATATCTTCACAAAAGATTTTACGTACATTACCACAATTTGATCTTTTTTCCTTCAAATGAGTACTCACCATCAGACTTTTTTCTCAGTACGGCTACAAAGTGCTCAACTAGGTTTGTTTAATCACAGATATTAACTACTGGGTATGCTGTTACACCTGTGGAATTTTTTGCAGAGCCATTTTTTTGGTGAATGGGATTCATTGCAAGATTCGTATATCTAAAAACCTCCAAGGTATTTTGATTGCCTTGTGTCAGCTTGGCTTTCAAGACATTGTTGTGCCATTCACAGATCAACGATTCCTTTTAAGTAAAGGCTGCATTAATTTATAGACCTGTCTATGCCAGTTCAAAGCTTAAACAGGCTATTAACAGCACTTATAAATGATAGATCTACAAAAATTTTTAGCCTCTAGTGAACGCATATGTAGTCTTTATGGTTCACATGAAGCAATGTTCAATCACTAGGTCAATTGACATTGGCTGCCCAAAAGCGATCATAAAAGCTCGTCAGATACAGCATGTGTGCAAAAGCAGCAAAATATGAGAGCATATCACAAAGACCAGTCACATAACCATTCCACTGAAAAATTAGCACAGAAAGTCAATAGTGCTCGTACATTGAAACCACAACTTGTCTGATTGCAGGCAATTGGTCTTATTTTGCTCACTCATAACTTCTTTTCTACTTCTCTCCAAAAGAACTTTTTTTCAACTTCAGCAGGCATGATATTTTTGGACAAAAGCTGTCACATTAGTTTTCCAAATTTAGCACATTGGTACTGAAAAAATTATCTAGTTTTGTACGGCTTGCTGTAGTCATTGCTTCAGCAGTGCCATCTGGTCAAACAAAATTCAATTCAAGTTTACCAAGAGTATAACAAACAATAACCAATATGCAGTTCCCAATTTTACGTTGTTGCTGGTATGCAGCCTTTCTCAAAATTTTGGCATATTAATACTTTTTTCAAGTCACCAATTCTCACTGTTGTTTGTAATTGTATCATTGTACAAATGTAATGCTGCAATTAGCTTAAAAAAGCAAGTATAAATTCCAAAAAATATTGTCTTCACGCTTGTATAAGATAAACTGAAATAATATGCAAAAAATCATTTATTAATAGTGGAACAATGAATACCACCTTAAAACAAAAGATTATAAGTTATTTAGCCACATTATTCTTAACTTGGATGATATTTTACTTTAACTGAAATAATAAACTTTTTTACTCCCCAGTTTCTAGCACAACAAAATTTAATCCAATACAATCCAATAGTTTTTTACATTAGCAAAAACTATTCATATCTAACTGCACTTTGAACACCCCACAATAGATGCTAGAGTTGTGGTAGTAAATGTAAGAATCATGTACGATTGAACAACATAAATTTGTTTATCATCCCAGAGATGAATTTAAACTGTGAAGAATTAAAGCCTTTTTTGATAATTTTGATATTCTACATTTGGATATACACAAGATCTTGCATTGTAGAATTTATGCAAATGTAAAATAGTGTACAGCCATGTAGTATATACATATACAACATGACCAAGGTTCTAATTTTGGTTAAATTATAATGCAATGATGTTGGCATTACACCAGTTACGTCATTGAAGGTGTAATTTGTTATGTTGAACAAAGCTTTTACAAGATATGCAAAAAAATGTAAGAACTTTGTAATATTCAAATCTAACGTCTTGATTGCTATGTGTGCTAGAGACCACAACTCAACTGGGTTGTTTGGGAGTATTTTACTAAATATATTTTGGTAAACTTTTAGTATGTCATGTATTGGTGCAAAGACTACTTAATCCACATGGTTTTGCTTCTGTTGCAGTTTGTTTTGGATCAAATTACAGATTGGCTGGACTAATAGATAGTGAAATCCCATTAGTCATCAATGTAAAACAATTTTCATGCACTCTTTACATATTGTAGATTTTGTTTAGGAAACCCTGAACAAGCCATTATCTACAGTATATATTTGATTTGTCTTTTACATATAAATGCCTTTCAAATGAGGTATCATATGTGAAGATACACCCTGGGGATATCCAGATATTAGCAATCAAAAATGGTGTTTTGCTTGAATGATTTTGAAGGTCTATAACCAGTAATTGTGGAGTCAAAGAGTAAAGGATCTATCATCGTGACAAGTTTCATAAAAACCTGAGATAAAGGGTTTCTTTTTGCCTTCGTTTTTTTGGATCAACTGATGTTTAATCGAGGACTCAATATGAGTATTTTCAGTCCTACAACATCAGTTGACATGAGATATAAAACCCCCAAATCTCAAACGTTATGGCCAGGGACTAAATTTCCAAATTTTCTGTTTTACACAACACAGGTTAACATAACATAACATAATGCATAACACACAAATTTCAAGTGCTTCTGTTGGGGAATAAACTTTCAAATTCCAAGTAAGATACCATTAATGAGCACTAAGTACAGAACATGCAAATACATAGTTAATAAATATACGCCTCTTACAGTTTGTTGAGTGGATTACTTCAATTATTCAAACCCAGTCAAAGCAGATTGTGACTTAACTAACAAAATACCTGACGAATTTCACCCAAGGAATTAGTATATTGTCTTGCAAGTCCAAAATCCAGCATATATACAGTTCTGCTTGTTGCTGATGTTCTACCAATTGCAAAATTTGAAGGCTTTATATCTCTAAAATAGAAGTATCGTCACATTTTAAATTGTTTTATGATAACCATACACAACATCTATCCTGTCATACAATTAAAATTCAGTTTTAGACCAGTGCTTTTTGGTCTTTTTGGCATCTAGAAACGTTGGTTGAAAAGCTCTGTTTTAGACTCAATATTAGTATCATAAAATTAAAGTAACATAGCATATTGCTTGAACAGTTTGTCTGACTGCAAACTGTCTTACTACTATTTTTAGCAGCAAATAACAAACCTACTAACATTAGGCCAACATTATCTTTTGTTTCAAGAACAAGAAATGTATTCAAACAACCAAACCTCATTGGCACTACATGTTACAATAACCAGTAAATTAACTTAGCCACTCAGACTTTCAACATTTTATAAATAATGGGTATGAAATAACAAAATTAGGGACTTATAGTTTATGAAATTCTATAAAAAAAATCCAGCCAAAAAGGTGGATCTATCAAAGGCAAAATCAATAATTATCAAATAACCACCCCCAAACAATAATGTAGTATGCACAGCTCCAAATAAACTCATGACTAGAAGGTTTTGCTTTTATGGGGCTCACCAGCAAAAATCCATATATCATTCACTGACAACAAGCTATAAAATCCCTCCATCAAATGTTTTATAGGTGGCATACACTGAGAAAACATATGCCTACCCAATCTGTCCACCTCTTTCTCAAATCATAATGGCACTAGGATTTCAGTTGAAATTGTAAGAATGGCTTATGCCAGAGCTATGACTATCACAACAAATCATTAAAACCACGTTTTTGTTACAGACCACAACTAGGGTACTAGGGAGGTGATAACCACAAATATTTTGGGTGCAGTTTTTTTTTAATACATGAACACAGAAAAGCACCTCTATATACTTCATTTAAATTACAGTTAAAATCCATATGTACTGTGAAAATGATATTTTTGCATATCACTGAAAGACTGGTTTTTAACTATGATTAAAAATATACAGGGTGTCCCACAGTGACCCCCCTCCCAATGATATCTATCATATTTCATATGATAATATGTATGTTATGTGATCAAACGACCATTATCCCTTTATCAGAAAACTTTCAGTAATTTACACAAAACATAAACACACATATTAATTATACAATTTCGGTAGAGAGGTGACTTTTAGTATCCAAGTTGTTATTATTGCTACTAGCAATACACTGTTGAACAAAATAATGTCATATATTTAGCAAATTCAAACGTTTTCGGCACTACATATCGCCCTCATCAGGATCTATATACAAATATTTACAGCATTAAAACCTTCATTGAACAAAAACACAAAATAACTTGAAAATAGTTCTGATAAAAAACAGTAAAGCTTCATTCTGCAGTTTCTGTAATTGTCTGGTTACTGCTAACAAAGAATCTGATAATAGAAATGATTGCCTGCTAGGGTGCAATATGCAGCGCCAAAAACCTTTGAACTTGCTAAAAATATTAAATTATTATGTTCAATGGTGCATTGCTAGTAGCAATAATAACAACAACATATTAATTAAATTTAAAATTTATTTTTAATATGCTCACTATTTTCCAGTACACAGAGTCAAAATCTATTTTCAACAGCTTTGGAACATACTTTTCTACACAAGCGCTAGTCTATGCCATGAAAAGTAGTGCAAACACGTCTTCCAATTTATTCAAGATTACTGTCTTCCAGTTCATTCAAGGTTTGAGGATGACTCCTGTATACCATCTCTTTTACAGGTCCCAAAAGAAAAAAATCAAAAGGTATTAAATCTGGTGATCTTGGAGACCAATCCAAAAGGATACCTCAACATCCAATCCAGCGATAAGGAAAATTACTGTTTAAGTAATTTATGACAAGTTGGTAATAATGCGCTGGTACCTCATCCTGCATGAAAATGCTCCCAAGCTTGGTGATATTCAAGATGCTAATGATAGCATACACAGATATCTAACAATCCAAAATGTTCATATCTAGCTAAAATCATCAAACTTCAAGTAAGTAATTCTGATTTTGTGTTGGGGGATTTGGGGTTGGACACTTTGCATATTTACATCTTGACACTAAATGCCCTTAAACAGTACCACAAATTTATTGTTCTATGCACTTATCTTTTGGTATTTAAATGAAGAATCAGTACAGGAAACACAATAAAGAAGTAAACCGAACAGGCCTGATTTTGTCACATGTTTATAGCCTCTGTCCTGTGCAACAAACCAAAAGCCAAGATGAAATGAATTAATTACTCAAACACCAATTATGAAGTTTATGATGTTTACTAATATGTAGTAAGCATACTTAAGGTAGCTTTGTTATCATGCTAAGCTTTCAAAAGCATTGCTTCAGGAATCCAAGTTCCACCATATATAAAGCAGCTACAGAAAAACCAATGTTAGTTTTCATTTATCATATTTGGAAGTCTTAAGCTTAAGGAATGAGAGCCTTAAAAAAATATGCTCTTTAGCTTCAAATTTATCTTTTGTTGATGTAAACCCTCTATGGACTATCTGGACAAATTTGTGACGTTTCAACTTTTACCATCTTATTGGCCCAGCAAAAAATGTTTTGCTCTGATACCAATATCAACATCTTTGTTACGTTTAGTAGTGTAGCTTTTTGTTTGGAAACCCTCAAAATAGCAATGCATGGTGGCTTTTAGTTGACTTGAAGCTCTTTGTTTTAGTGAATTTGACTAAGGTGCAATAGTGATGTTTCACTGCTGAAGTTTCCAAACAAAACCATGTCAACTCTAAATTTTTTTGCGTCATACTCATGTATTTTACAGTTGTTTAAAAGATTCCAAAGAACATTTTTAAATTGCTTGTATCATAGGCTACTCTAGATCTAAACATATCAAATTTATCCACTTAGTCCATCTGTCAGTTGATAATGGAATGCTTGTATGTGCTAAGTAGCATATCTTGGTAAAAGAGAAAAAAGCCAGGATATATTCTACAATTTCTTACTACTTTGGTGCAGCAGCCACTTGGCGATTCTGGCTCTGCATCAGAGGTGGCAGATGGCAAAGGGTGGCAAAATGAGGCTGCACAGTGCACACAGCAAACAAAAATAAAAAAAGTAAAAGAAAATGATTTACAAAGAGGTAGCTAACACACCTTAAAAAACTTAAGGAAAGAGCAACAGATGAAAAGCTCGAGTTGCTTTTTGCTTGATGTTGGATAGCTGTACTCCGTTTGTTCAATTCTTAATAACATTTATCATGTCATAAATCTGTTGTTATAACCACAATTCATTTTTCAATCTCAGCAGTACTTTCTGTAGTCAGACCTCATGTGCAGTGAAGCTGAGATAATTGCAGAAAGTAAAGTATTCATTCTCGAAGCTTTTCGTCTGACACTTTTTAAGAGAATCCATCAGAAATAGAGTGAAAAGGTGAAGTGAGTCACTTATATAGAGACACAATTGACGAAAAAGAAAAAAGGACCAAAATTTCTATTGGTTGCTCTTTTACCAATCACGATATAGCTTTTTTCCTTTTTTCTTTTTCGTCAATTGTGTCTGTAGATAAGTGACTCACTTCATCTTTTCACTCTATTTCTAACGTATTTTATTGAAAAGTGTCAGACGAAAACCTTCAAGAATGAATACCCTACTTTCTGCAATTTTCAAATTCTGTACCACCAATCAACTCTTCAAAGCTGAGATACAAGGTGCATTTATACAAGTGTTTATTTAGACTCGAAAATGAAATGTGTCAAAGGGAGTGGAGCTTTTTTAGAAAAAAGAAGAAAGCAAAAGAAGCAGAATAAAAAAACATGAGGGAGCTATGCTAAATTTTTTAACCTCTTTTGGGTCAAATGTTTCTTTAATAATACCAGAGAATGATTTAAACGAAAACCCAGATAATAACGTTGAACTCCAGAAATATACTGAAGAGATCAGCTTATCAGCAAAAACGCAAGAAACAGGGTCTATCCAAAGTAATACCAATGAAATCAATCATGCAGTACCAGTTACGTATGTAGATGAAGATGAAAATAACGATGAAGCAGTTGCAGTAGTCAACAATTTGCCCAATGATGTTCCCTCTTGGCCTAAAGTCATATATTACCAATTGAGAGTTGAGGATCAAAGTAGGATCAGAAAAGTATCAAAACAAGGAAGGCCTATTTGCTTTCAAATACAGAACAATTAAAGTTGGAGATAGCACTAAGCTTGAGCAAACAAGTATTTCCAAACAATGACTCTATAAAATACTCAAAAACGATGACAAAATTTTGAGAAGATGATTATTATATTTGAAAAAAAATCTGGATTGTATTGCTTTTGTTGTAAGTTGTTCCACTTTACTGACAATGCTTTATTTGTCACAAATTGTTTTAATAATTTTTGGCATTTAAATCCACGTATATTTGAGCATGAGAATTCCGAAATCCACAAAGAATGCATAGAAAAATGGAAAGAGCTTGCAATGAGATTACAATTACAACAAACAATTGACAAGAACATGCAGAAACATATTGATGAAGAGCGAAAAAAGTGGAAAGCTATTTTAGAAAGCATTGTTGACGTCATATTATTTCTAAGTAAGCAAAACCTTCCTTTTCGAGGACATCATGAAGCTTTTAAATTGAACCATGGGAATTTTTTAGAGACCGTGTAGCTTCTGGCAAAATATATTCGTATTTCTAAGAAGATGACCACTACTTATCTTTCTCCAACTATTCAAAACAAGCTTGTTTTGCTTCTCAGTAAAAAGATAAACAACATCATTCTTCAAGAGGCGTGCAAAGCTAAATATTTTGTGATTATGTGCGACAGTACTCCAGACATATCACATACTGATCAAATGACTCTTATATTCAGATATGTAACAATCAAAAACAGTATTACCCAAGTGAAGGAATCGTTTTTGACTTTCTTTTGGTTGAGCAGAAAGATGCCAGCTGAAATTTCTCAATCTATTCTAGATGAACTTAAACTAAACAACTTAGATGTGATGATGTGTAGGGGACAAGGCAACGACAATGCATCTACTAGATCAGGAATTTATGCTGGAGTTTAGCAAACAAATACATAAATCCAAAAGCACTATTCATACCGTGCGGAAATTACACATTAAATCTTGCAGGTGTTGATGCCATTCAATTGTTGCAATTAAGTGACAGATTTTTTGCTGTTTTAGAAAGATTGTATGCTTTTTTTACTGCCTCTCCTCATAGATGGGATGTCCTTCTAAAGCATGTGCCAATTGCTCTGAAGTGATTGATTGATATGTGATGGAGCACTCATCATGCTGCTGTAAAGACCCTTCACACAGGTTTTGATTGGATAATGGATGCTTTAGAGCAGGGTTTCCAAAGTCTGGCCCATGGGCTGCATGCGGCCCGCAACCTCCTTCAATGCGGCCCGCTGCCTCTTCTAGAAAACTTTTAAAAATTAGTATTATTTAGACATCTATTGAGTTATTTCGAAAAAAGTTGTTTTTTACTAAACTTTATTTAAGTTTAAATTGGAATATTATTTATTCTTTATGAGCAAAATGGTTGGAACATTTAAATATTCTCAGCATAAAGCACACAGCCAATATTGCAGAAAACATTTTATTTACAAATGCCTGATGTTTCGAGATAAACTTTTCTCATTTTCAAAGGCTACATTGTACCGGTTAGGCTAAACTGTTGAAAACTAGCATAAAATGTACGAGGCAGAAATTTAAGTTACGTAATAAACAATAAAAGTGACATAACAACCAAGTATGAATACAATGGGATTTAAACATTAAACAGGTAAAGAGGTGTTGTTATTGTTTATTACGTAACTTAAATTTCTGCCTCGTATGTTTTATGCTAGTTTTCAACAGTTTAGCCTAACCGGTACAATGTAGCCTTTGAAAATGAGAAAAGTTTATCTCGAAACGTCAGGCATTTGTAAATAAAATGTTTTCTGCAATATTGGCTGTGTGCTTTATGCTGAGATTCTTTATAATTTCAGTTTTACTTAATCCTCCATTACATTCTGTTTTATTTTTTCTTTTCAGACTTAGTGCCACATTTTTTACGATGGCTCAGAAAAGAAAAATCTCTGATGAAAAGCGTCAATTCAAGGATAGTTGGGAATTGAGATTCCTGGTGAAAGAACAAAGTGGTCGAGTTTTATGTTTAATTTGTAATGAAATGATATCTGTTATGAAAGAGTACAATGTACAATGACACTACAGCACTCTTCATGTCACTGGCTATGATAAATACACTGGTGAGGCGCAGCGAGCCCTACTCAATGATCTCAAATCAAACCTGCGTAAGCGTCAAGAAAAGATGTTTCAATTAGTGAAGCCTTTGTCTTCTACAACCATTGCCTCTTATGATGTATCACTTTTGATGGCTAAATCCAAAAAGGCATTCTCTGACGGTGATCTCATTAAGCGATGTGCAATAGCTATGGGAAAGGCTATGGGCTTTAACGATGCAGCTCGTGGGTTTGAAAAAATTCCACTCTCGCATCAAACTGTTGCTAGATGTGTTGAAGAGCTTAGCAATTTCGTTCAGGAGAAGGTCATGAATCAAATTCAGCAGTGTGTTTATTTTTCTCTCGCTCTTGATGAAAGCACAGATATAAGGGATGTCAGCCAGTTGCTTGTCTTTGTTAGAAGTATTGACTCACAGTTTAATGTCAGTGAGGAGTTACTCGGCTTACTCCCACTTTTTACCACTACGAAAGGATCTGATATTTATGAAGCGCTGAATTCTTTAGTGAGCAAGTATGGTGGATTTCAGAAATGCTCTTGCATCGTTACAGATGGTGCCAAATCAATGACTGGAGCTAAAAGAGGGGTTATAGCGTACTTGAGAGATGCTGGAGTCGACTGCCCAATGTTTCATTGCATTATTCATCAAGAATCGTTATCTAGTCGCTGTATACGTTTATCTGATGTGATGCAGCATGTAATGAAAATTATTAATTTCATTAGAGGCGGTAATAAAGCGCTGAGACATCGTCTATTTGTTGATTTCTTGAAAGATTTGGATACAGAGTTTTCTGACGTTTCACTCCATTCTACTGTTTGTTGGCTTAGTGCTGGGAAATGTTTGCAGCAGTTCTTCAGTCTGCGTAATGAGATTCTAAACTTTTTAGAAGAACTGAATGCAGACACTGATGGGTTTAAAGGTTTATTGCAAGACGTCAACTTTCTGAAAGGTCTAGCATTCCTCACGGATATTACTCAGCATCTGAATAAGCTCAATTTAAGTTTACATGGTAGGAATCAAACAATTGCTTCTCTGTATGGTTTCATAGATGGCTTGCGCAAAAAATTATGTCTCTTCAAAAGTAATCTGCAAAGTAGCATTCTGATTCACTTTCCAAGTTATGATGTTATTTCTAAAGAAATAGAGAACAATAACTTCTGCTGCTTTGTTGAAACTCTTGCTACCCTGATTGAAGACTTCAACAAGCGATTTCAAGATTTCCGGCACCTTGAGAAAAACTTCAATGTATTCAATGCTCCGCTGACTATAACTATATCAGAAGCCGATGAAGATTTGCAGCTTGAATTGTGTGACTTGCAAAGTGACCAGTTTTTATTAAGCAAAGCTACACTGCCAATCACTCAATTTTGGCCTCTTCTTTCTGAAGAGCATTATCCTAATTTACGCCGTTTTGGATTGCACTTGCTGTCAATGTTTGGCAGTACCTACCTTTGTGAAGCAGCATTTTCCGCAATGAAGTCGATTAAATCCAAAGAGAGGAATCTACTTAAACAAACATCTCTCGAAGCCTGCCTTCGTTTAGCCTTAACCTCAGTTGACATTGACACAAAGGAGCTGGCTTCCAAAATACAGGCACACCCATCTCACTGAATTTTAAGTACACTGTACCGTTTTACGTACTTCCTTAAATATTTTTTACGAATAAATTTATGGTTTATTCTTATTCATACTTGTCAGTTATTTTTAAGGTTTCCTGGTCTACTGACGTTGCTCAAAATTTCCAAAACTCTCTTATTCATAGTATTCACATCTTAGCTTCTTTAATCTATTCCCCAGGAATATGTTTTTATGATAAATATAAAAATTCATTTACACATGTATGTGTTTTACTTTACATCTGGTACGGTGAGACAGTGCATAAGAGGAAAAATGTCAACCGCGGCCCGCAATCTAATTTCCTTTCTGAATGCGTCCCACGTCCCATAAAGTTTGGACAACCCTGCTTTAGAGGAACTATGTAATCCAAACAAAAATCTTAATACTTGAGGTGATGCTCATATTATCCTAGAAGAAATTCAAAATTTTTTTAAAGAATGATGTTAACGCAATGCTCTAACAAGACAAAAGTGTCTGTCAACTTTTTAGTGGATGAACAAGACAATCTGGTTAAAGGTTCTGTAAATGCAATGATCAAAAAATGCACAGAGCTAGAGATTCCAGTTGAAGATTGGAGAGTTAGTAGAAAAAAGAGAATGCCTGCCAAACATGCAGAAAATGCTGGCCTTTGTGTTGTTGAAGAAGAAAGACGATGCATGTTTCAAGCTTTGGACAGATTTAAACTTAAAGCTGAAACTAGGTTTACCAGCATACACCATTTGAATAATATGTTTGGATTTTTGAATCCTCATGTGCTGCTGCAAAGCAAAAATTTCAAAGGTTTCACCAATGCTTTTAAAAGCACTTATAACAACGAGGCGGACCTTTCAGAGTTAGCAGCAGAAATTGACAGATTTAAGATGCTGGTGCAAAGCAGTGAAACCACATTTAATCATAATGCAACAGCATTTGATGTTTTACAGTGGTTAGCAAAATCATGCTTACTTGATTCGACACCATATTTATGCTTGTGTCTAAAACTTTATCTTACCATTGGTGTTTTAGTTGCAAGCTGTGAGAGGAGTTTCCCAAAATGATAAAGTTGTATTTACATTCTACCATGAGTGATGATCGGTTATCAGCACTATCGATTCTTTCTATAGAAAGAGACTATGTTCAAAAACTTGCTTTTGAAGATATCATTGCTAATTTTGCTTCAGCAAAAGCTCAAAAAGTTCAATTTTGAGGCAGCTATTGATTTTTTATTTGCCTAATACATTTGTTTACCATTTTGTCTCTTTATTTTTGGCCTTAACCCTGAGCCAGTGAGGCTTCTTTCTCAAGCAATATAGAGCTTCTGAGACGTGGCACTTTCTTTGTAATATTTTTATTGAAAAGATTGCTTGAACGTGAAAATATTTCAAAATTTGCATTTTCAACAAAAGCCAGGGGCGGCAATGTATGCTCCTATGCCACTGGTTGCCTTTCAATCATCCCTGTGATTGTGGAAGGTAATTCACATCTAATCTTTGGCATTTACTTTGTGAGTTCATGGCATGCAAACTTTGGCACAAATGTGCGTACCATCCTGCTGCTAATGGCATGTGTGAAAGGTTTGACAAACAGTTAAAAACTTCTCTAAAACCCCATGCTAGTGATGATTGGACTTTACACTTTTCCTGGGTTCTGTTGAGAATTCAATCTTCATTAAAAGAAAATCTTGGTAGTTCATCTGTACAGTTAGTCCTTGGTTTAAGTGTGCATCTCCCTGGTCAATATTTCGAGTTTCAAAAATATCAATTCGATTCCCATTTTGAGTATTTTCATTGACTACACAAATTTATTCACTCACTTCGTGCAATCCTCTCCACTTAATCACTTCAAATATATCCTTCATTGACCTGCTACTAAATGATGCAGACTATGTTTTTGTGTGAAAAGATGGATCATGATTTCCCTTGGAAAGAACACATTTTGGACCCTCTGAGGTAATCTATAGAGCTGATAAGTACTTTACTTTGTTACAGAACGGAGTACGTAATAACATTTCTATCAACCACTTAAAAACCGCTCACTTGCTTCTTTTTCACACACACTCACAAATCCTTGCAATTTTCAACATGCAAGGCCACAGAATTTACAGAGAATGTTGATCTATCTTCTAATGACCAATCTTCTTCCCAATCATCTCAGCTTCCTGACTTGGATCCCGTTTTCTGACATAGTCGAGTGGGCTGTGTCATCAAGCCTCCTGCTTTCTTGATTTACTCTATATATCAGGCAAAGCTTTGGTCTAGTGCATTCATCTTTAAATAATCAACCAATTTCAGAGACCTTACTTGCTGTTTCATCCATCCGTTTTGTCTTACTTCACTCTTGCTAGCTGGCTCCTTCCAAGGGAATATTTGTGACCTGTGTACCTTGGCAATCTTGTTGAATTTTTAGTAATGGTTAGTGAGCTTTACTGACGTCATATTACATCTGCTCCTTCCTTGCTGATGATTATTTCCTTGGTAAGACAAGATCAATGTAATGGTTCATTAGTTACTTGTGTATTCATGTATTACAGGTCTTCTGGTTTGTTGCCTATACTTTCTATGGTGCTAGTGGTGGTGTCATGGCTATTATATCTTATATGCTCCCCTGATTGTAGGCGAGACAACTTATTAAACTGCCAAAGTTCTTTGTTTAGTTTTTTTAGTTTACTTTGTACTATGTATTCATATTTTTTTGAGTTTCAGATTATTATTCTCTCTGCCACTGAGTTGACCTTGTCAATGTCGATTTCCAATCGCCGCATCATTTCCTTTGAATTTTTTATTCATTAATTTATTGGATGTTTTGTTTTAATTTATTCATGGATTAATATTGTACTTTACCATTAAATTGCATAACATTGCCTCATCCTAATTTACTTTGTTAATTATTTTGCCTCTTTTTAATCACCTTTTAGTTTCTTGCCCATTCTTTGGCAAATTAGTAGGTGATGTAGTTTAGTTTTGCATTTTTTAAATTAATTAAAGATTTTCGTCAGTGAAGATTGGACATTCAAATTTTAAAGTTTATAGTTGGCAAAAGAGTTTTATAAAATAAATTTGTTTCAAACATTTCATGGTTTTTCTATCTAAAGTACAGAGTTATAAGATAGTGAACCATTACAACTTTTTCAATTTTAGCAAACATAAATGCACATTCTATGTTTAATGTCTTAAGTGCTGACAACTTTTCTATTTGAAACTTTATGAACTTAGAAAGCGTTAAAAAGGCTGTTTGTGAGATAGCACTAGTAATTTTTCCACAAGTTTTGAACAGCTTGATAAGGATGTTCAGTTGCTGGTCACTGTACCGTCTTTGAAAACATTTGAAGAGTAGATCACTGGTACAGAATTTGAAGATTGCAGAAAGTAAAGCATTCATATTGTCAAAGCTTTATGTCTGACGCTCTTCAAGAGAATCCATCAGAAATAGAGTGAAAAAGATAAAGTGAGTAACTTATATAGAGACATAGTTACCAAAAAAGAAAAGGCTCCCTAGTGGTTGGTAAAAAAAAGTAACCAATAAGAGCAGAAACTAATGTGGGATTTTTAGGCCATACATGAATTTCTTGTTTACATAAATTTGGTTAGAATTAAAAAATAAATAAACAGTTTTGATTTGGGTTTAGTTAAATGCCCTCCTAAAAACATTGAAGCAGTAACAAATGGAGTAATTCTACCAGTTATCATTTGCTTGTCTATAAACGTTGCAATCAAAGCCATCTCAGCCAACGTAAAAGACAAATTTTCCACAAAAATCTAGATTACAATATCCAGATTTCAGCAAAAATTTTCCAAAAATATCAAAATTTCCAGGCAGGTTTTGATCTGGCAACGACTCTGCTGTTGTATTAGTAGAAAGTATCATGACATTAAAACTAAACAGCATTCATTTTGCAACCCAAAAAAAGTTTTCTCCTATGCCTTTTCATATTAAATTGAATTTTTGGGTTGCAAGATTTTGCAAGCTTGATTTTTGAGAAAGTTTTGGGTGCTTTAAAAAGACTGAAAATCACTGGCTTAAGCTAGACTAATTAAAATGTTCAGCTAAGACAGTTGGTGATTTTTGAAATCTTATGGTATAGCATACCGCTGAACAATCCAACCCTTTGGAATCAAGTGCAGATTATGTTTTTGCTAAAGCACCAGCATTGTTTTGGGCAAGAGCTATTTGGCTGTAACAATATAGCCAGTAATGCAAAATGTGCGGTTCTAAGCTGTAGAGCAAGCATAAGTGAAAATGTTGATTGGAACTACGCTTGTCACAGGAATTAACGTTTAAATTTTATTTCAACTTTAACCAACTATACAACCCACTATAGTTGATGCTGAAACCTACTGAATCAACCCATCCAGTAAAACACCTAGTTTCATAGTAGATATTTATTTGGATTACATATTGCAGCATCAAGATAATTGAAACTGCAGGTCTTTCTGTCTCTAGAGCTTTTAACTGCCAACCTGTAAAAAACAAAGCTTGGAGTTGGTTCAAACCTGAACCCACACCAACTGTTTGAGCAATGGTCATTGATTTAGAGGTAAAAAGCATGATCTATACACTATAACATTCAATGATAAGTGGTAACGTCATTTACGGATCAGTTGTAATATGTCAATAGTTTTGACTGCTATTATAATAAAAATGCTGGTATTCATGGTTTTGTTCATCACTTCTCAAGCGATTTGAAAGGTTGGGGAGCTGGGATGCCTCAGAAGCATTTTGCAGAAAGAGAATACTTGTGGAGCAGAAACTTTATTTATCAGACATGCTATCATAAAGTGCTTTTTTGGGAACTTCTACAAGATATACAGGTTGATTGGCAACTAACACCCAATTTTAAATTCCACATAATGCAGTTATATGTCGGATTTTACATTCTAAGAAAGTTATACAATACAAAGACAAATAATACAAGGATGACCACAAGTGTATAATAATTAAAATTGTATTTAATGGTAACAAAGAATAAATAAAGTTTCAAGGCAAACCTCAGCTTGTTTGACTCAAATGCTAAACGTCTGGCCTTCAACTGCCAGGCATTGTCACAAACGATTAGTCACCAAGTGGCACACCGTTTGGCAAAGATCAATGCTGATTGCTAAAATATTTGTTGTGATTACGTTTTTCAATTCCTCAATGCTTCTTGGGTTTCTCCTGTAGACATGATCTTTCAAAAAGCCCTGTAAAAAGAAGTCACATGGACTAAGATCAGGATATCTGGGTGTCCATTTGACAAAGCCACAACACCCAATCCACGTTTTGCCAAACTTATTGTTTAACTATTCTCGCACCACTGTACCATAATGGGCCAGGGCACAACTTGCTGAAACATTATTTCTTGGTGTTGTACACAAGACCACAACTTTTCTTTTGGCATTGCCAGGTAAGATTGTTAAGTCACTGTAGTATCAAAACAGAAAGGACCAATGATTCCTGATGAAGAGATTGCACACCAGACAGTAACTCCTAAAATTTTAAGTTTCTTTTCTATGACAATGTTTGGATTGTCAGCAAACCAATAAACACAATTATGGCAATTAATGTGGCCATTCAGTTTGAAAATGGCCGTATCCAAACACCAAAGTCTATTGACATATGACGCATCTTCACTTACACTTTTTAAGAAACATTCCGCAAACTTCATTTGTTGATCTGGATCACACTCATTTAAAGCTTGCACTAATTGGGGGATGTATAGCTTTATGACAAGAGTTTTCAACAATTTGAGGACACTCCATTGGCTTATTTCAAGTTCCATTGTAAAATAAATCAGATGATTTTTAAGGACTTTGGTGTAGAGCTTTGGCCAATGCATTTTCTTTCTCTGCAGCTGTAGCAGTAAAAGGTCTTCCTGATCGTTGAATGTAGGCCACAAAACCAGTTTCTTCAAACTTCTTTACTAAACAAGAAATGTTTCATCTTTGAGGAGAACGTATGCCAAACTGGTTTGCCAGTCTTCAGCTGGCCTCAGCTCTGTTTTCACCTGATTGATAGTAATATTTTACTGCAGCAATACATTGTTCTTTAGCCAAACATGTAGCCATTTTAGATACAATTTCTGAATAAATAAAAATTCAAAGATTAAGCCTATGGTTAGATATTATGATATAAAGTTATCTGCTGTACATGTTTGCACAAACTAGCAATTGATGACCATGTAGTGGTGATTCAGTTTTTATCCAGTGTTGTCCCTTTAACAGAGATGGCCGAAATAACAACTAAATCCTTGATATTAACACTTGTCACTCCAGACATCAATGCAATCAATCAATACCCAACAACGCTAAATTAAAAATCATTAGTTGATCAAGCATTACTTTCTAATCATCCTGTACACTTTAGGCAGTCATAATAATAAAGTTTGTTAATTAACAATCATCTCAAAAAACGTGTGTTTTGGACAGTCTAAAAAATTTGCATTTTATTCACTTGCTTTACCTAGCATTTAGTTTATCTATCAGGCATTTACTGCTTGCAATTTGTGTATCCTTGTTTCATCCCTTTTCTGCTCAGTTGACAAACTATTGGTAAGTTGTTATTTAAGTGTTTTCAGTTTTTTTGTTACAATTGTGTTAATCGTTGTTGATTTTGCGGTTGTCATTGTTTGCATTTACTAATCTACATAATCTTTTGCATTGATTATTATGAATGTAACTTTGATTTTATTGAATAGAAAACTAATGCAAACGAAAAGCATTACAATTGTTCTGTTTAAGCTCCTTGTGCAGTTGCAGATGGTTCAAAGTTCTAATGGTAAACCTACTAAACGCTACCATAAGCCCAATAGTAAAATAAAAAGTCAAAACAGCTTATCTCACTAGCTGAATCGGCCAATTGGCTTGTAACCAGTAAATAAACTTGGACCTGTTGAACTTCCAAATAGATTTCTCAGGTTAGAGTGACATCATGACGCAAAATCTTAATTACAATGATCAAGTTCCAAAAAACCAAGATCATGTAAGTTTTAAAAAAATTTTAAAACCATTAGTTTTCTTTGCTGAAGACACAAAATTAATGCATCAAAACAATAAGTAATTTAATCTACCTCTAGGTGTAGTTTCACAGTTGCTAATGATTATTGCTGATGACTGCGTTCTGTGTAGATCCACCTCTAATTGGTGCTAATGTGGGTCAAAATCCCAGTACTGTTTTTAACATGCTGAAAGTAATAAGACCTAAATGTAAATTCCAAAACTTATTCTCTTGATAAATTAATATTCTCTTTTCGGTTTCTTTCACCTACTTTCTACCATCTTCCTTCTTTCTTTCACCACATCACCTAGTCCTTTTACCCTCTTTCCTGTTTGTACCCCTCATCATCACTTTTTTATCTACTCTCTCTCCCTTTTTTTCACCTTCTATTACCACTTTTTTCTTTTCATCTCTTCCCTTTCTTTAATTACATTCTTTCTCCCCACCTTCTTATCCTCTTCCCTCTTCCACCTTATTTTCAACTAACCTCCTTTCTTCCCTGTCTCTATCTTTTTACCCCTCCTAGTTAAACCTCTTTTTACTCCTATCCACTTTCTTTGTAACTATTAACTTACTATTTACAGCTTTACAACAGCTACTGACCTACTGGGGTTGAAGTATTCCAGTTAAACCTCATTCTAAAAACTGAAAAACAAACCAATGAAAACACTGACATAGAACCACTAAAACACAAAATAAAAAGATGTTTTTAATTAGTTTCTGGTTAATTTATTAGAAAGTCTATAATACTACTAACCAGGGCTGAGAAGACTGGACTCTAAACAAGTGAATCTGATTCCTATAATTTTCAAGAGCCAACTCCAGCTCCTACTCTAGAACCCAAAATGTTCCAGAATATTCAGTAACAGTGTCTTCATTTCTATTACTAGTGAACCTGAGAGTTAAAAATTTCTTTCTAGCTTATTCTTAAATTTTTCCTATTATGCAATACTGAAAAAGAGTGTGACAAAATAACACACCCACATATTAGCATTTTATTAGTATGGTTATTATCTTTTGAGGAGTCAGAATCAGAATCAGTGGAAAACTCAGATTCCTCTAGTCCATAAATTAGTCTCAACTTCAACTCTGCTTCCTCGACTCCACATGCTATCATTTAGGTCTCACTTTTCCATTTCTCAGCCAAAGGCCCTGCGCAGCAGAGCCAAAGGCTACCTCTCTGAGCTCCGCCGAGCTACGTGTTCTGTGAAGTTTCACTCATCCTTTTGCTCTCCCTTCTCTCCCACTGAATTTCTTGCGGCAGCCTCCAACCTCTCCTCATCCACTGCCACTGGTCCAGACAAAGTTGCCCATCCCATGCTAAAGCACCTTCCTCGCTCTGGCATGGATTTTCTTCTTCACATCTTCAATCTTTTCTGGTCTTTGCATTCCTTTCCTTCCATCTGGAAGACATCTTCTATCATCCCCATACATAAGATGGGAAAGCCTCTCGACTCTCCTGCTTCCTTCCAGCCTATCTCTCTCACCTCCTGCATATCAAAGCTTTTTGAATGCATCATTCTATCCCGTCTACTCTTCTTTCTGGAATCTAATTCTATTCTATCTCCCCGCCAAGCCAGTTTCCGCCCTGAACGATCTACCCTTGATGAAATTCTTTATCTTCTCCAGTTTGTTTCGGATGGATTATACAAACCCAGGCCGGGCTCTCGAACGATCCTGTCTACTATCGATTTCTCTAAAGCTTTCGACTCTGTCTGGCATCCTGCCCTTTTCCACAAACTGATTTTGGCTGGCATCCGTCCTTGCTTTGCTCGATGAACTCAATCTTTTCTTTCTGATAGGCGCGCTTCTGTGGTCTATCAAAATCACAAAAGTCGTTGCTTTCGAGTCTGTCGAGGTGTTCCGCAAGGATCTGTTCTTGGCCTTGTACTTTTCTCTCTCTTCATTAATGATCTTCCGGCCTCTCTGCCTTCTTCCGTCAGCTGCTCTCTTTACACTGACGTTCTGGCCATTTGGTCCTCATTCCCCTCGGTTCCTACTGCGGTGGAGGCCACACAAGGAGCTCTGTTTCGATCAGAGCGCTGGTCTGAATACTGATGTCTTCCTCTCAATCCGAGCAAATGTGAGGCCTCCTTTTTCTCAGTGGATCCCCACCAGGCTAACCTCCAGCCCAACCTCCTCCTACTTGGCTCCCGCATCCGTTTCAATCCCGCTCCAACTTTTCTTGGGGTCACCTTCGACCGCACTCTTTCCTTTTCTAAGCATGTATCTTCACTGAAGGCCAGGTTTTTCCCACGTCTCAAAACCTTACGCTGTATCTCTGCATCATCATGGGGCCCCTCTAAGGAGTCCATCTCTCTTCTGTATAAATCTTTTCTTTGGTCCCTTCTCACTTACGCTTCACCCGGATGGTTTCCTTTCCTAAGTGCTACCAATATCACCAAATTGGAACGCCTTCACCAAGCGGCTAGTCGCGCCATCACCGGATGCCTCTCGTCCTCCCCTATCCCTCTACTACTCACCGAGGCTTCTCTACCTCCCCTACGAGTCACTCTGACTCACTTCACTCTTTTTTCTCATGAGCAGGCTCTTTGTCTCCCAACCTCTTTTCCCATCTCAGGTTTGGCCAGACTTGGAGTGAAACCAAGACTCTGCAGATCGTCCTGGAGAGCTTTTGCGTCCACTCACCCGCTCATGCTTTCTTCTACTTGTTCTAGGGAGGCTCTTGTTGCTTGCCCTCCCTTTCCTCCTTGGCATCTGCCTTCCTTCACGATGGAGTCCACCCTTTCCACCCCATGCTCTCGCTCTGATCCGCCTTACTCTCACCAAGGTTTGGCTCTCGCCCACCTTGACTCTCTCTCCCCTCATGATCTGGTACTCTGGACAGGCGGCTCTGTTCCATTTCCTTTTGGCAAGGGCGGCTCCGGCGTTCTTGCCAACTGCTCTCTGTGTGGCACTGAGGCCACTCTTTCCTTTTCAGCAGGCCCAGTTTGTTCCAGTTTTTCCGCTGAAGCCTGCGCCATTCTGCACGCTCTTTGCTGGTCTCGGCAACACCATAAAGTTTGCCATTTTTCTTCTCTTCTTCTCCTGTCTGACTCTCGTTCTGTCCTCGCCACCCTGTCCTCTCCTCCATCTTTCCTCTTATCTCAAACTCTGTGGCAGATCTGGCAGGAACTGTTTTCTCTGCCCTCCTGTTCTATCAGGCTACAATGGGTTCCCGGACACTCGTTTCTCCTGGGGAACGACACAGCTGATGAGCTGGCCAGACGGGGAGTGCTGCTTGCACCCTCCGCTATCCCTTGTAGTCTCTCTCCTCTTATCTCTCGTATCCACTCTTGTCTTTTCTCGGACTGGAGGCGCACTGTCTCTTCAAAGTATTTTGACACTCAGGTTTCCTCGATTTCCACCAAGAAACTTGTGCTCCCTCGTCATGCTCGCTGTGTCCTCTCTCGTCTTTGCTGCAATGGACACAGCCTTCTTTTAGGTTCTTATCTCTCCAGGATTGGCAGAATCAAGAATTCTTCTTGCAGCACCTGTGGACACCCGTCCCAGGACATCTCTCATCTCATTCTGCACTGTCCAGCTTCAGACTCTTTGCGCCGCTCACTCTTTGGCGACTCTCTGTCTCTTTATGACCTCTGGTCCAGACCCTGGGGAGTTGCTCGGCTTCTGGGGCTCCATGGTCTTCTGCCATGCCCCCATTCCTCGGAAGGGGTCGGGTAAACAACAACAACAACCAACACTGCAACAAAAACTGCTGTTTCAAAACCAACCAATTCAGTAATGGAAGTAGATTGAAAGTTACCAAGCTAGAAACATGAATTGTGCAAGCATACACAAAAATAAAAGTTTACAATGCAAAAGTTGCAAGCTAGCAAACAAGGTTTGGAGTAGCCAAGACTGCTTATTATAAAAATGTTGCTTATTATAAAAAGTCAGGAAATCCCATGAACAACCAATAGTTAGAAGAGCCAATACACGAGCATCAATAACATCAGCAAAAACTGGTATCAGTACGTCTCCAGCATACAAAAACACTGACCTATAAATATAACCTACCCAACTGCAAAATGTCACATGGTTGCAATTTTGGTCAAAATAAGAATTTTCACCCTTTTTTATAATAATTGCTCTGTTTAAAACCCTAAATTTTGCACATCTCTTTTCTTAAAGATAGGAATGCTTTTACAAGTATCCAAAATATTGAAGAGTAAAGAACTAGTCTTAGTCTCTACAACATGTGAAATAAGACTAAATGTTGTGTTTATTCCTTGCTTACAATTCACTATTTCCTGACAGAAGTAAGTGTAAATGAATGTGCGACTTCTTCATGACCTCATATGAGCCACTGTACAAATTCATTCTTTACCCACAAAATGCAATCACAGAAGAGCAAATTAAAAAAAGCGTAACAAAAGTTAAAGGCTAGTGGGCAAAAAAGCACACACATATAATTACAACTTTCATGAGTTCTATGACATTATAAAGATCATTCTTAACCCAGTCACCTTGCTTCTCTGCATTAAAAAGATGGGAAATACCTAATAAGAATAACGACATTTTACATCGTTGTAAATGACATATCCAATCTTTTCTCAACACAAGTATGCTTATCAAGCTCTCAGAATTACTTGTTTTTTGTATATCCATTCTAAATGAATTGAGGGTTCAATGATTTTCTAGGAGCATAATTTCAAATGCACTTGTTTTTAAGTCAACAAAAAAATACTCTTGAGTGCCTACACATAGACAGGTAAAATGGTCTATGGTAAGCATTGATTGAAATGTCAGAAAACTATCACTGCAGGAAATTCTTGCGTTTTAATTACATACCAATAATGATAAACTGAAACAATTTTTTTGACTTACCGATGCAAAAATCCAACTTTATGTATATTTTGTATACCAGTTAATATTTGCTTTCCCAACCTCAATGTTGTACTAACAGAAAAAATTCCACGTGGTTGGCTGCGTCGCAGCTCAGCCAAATTTTGACCCTAAACATATTTGAAGAACCATTACATATATTTTAGCAGCTTTAAGTCTATATCACAAATATATCTTTAAAAAGTGGACTTTAGCTACATAGCATGTGGCTTGCTGTTGTAGTGGCACCAACATTGGCAACATGCTTAGGCTGTTCAAGCCCAATGCTTTTTTTTATTCATTACTGAGTAATCTGTTTCATATTTCACCCTGCATATCACTCCTATTGCTAAGCACTAAGCAGGAGATTTGCAAATACCATTTTTTAAATCTGTGGTATGACCCAAAGGAATCGAACACATGCCTACCACCAGTGGAACAGACGCTCTAACCATTACACCACCATACCAGTAACCTTGTGACTTCCTGACAACACAGCAATGCAAAAGTTTATTGGAGCTATTGTTGACTAATGAAGCTATGACTTTGGTTTAACCATACAGCATTGGCTCCGAAAACTTTTTTATATGTTCATGTGTTCTTCTAGAACTTTTCCAAAATTTCTTTCTACATTCACCCACTAACTAAAATTGTTACAACTACTGTTATGTAGCATTGAATTTGACACCATATCTCATAGCCCCCACTAAAATGCTTCCAACTCTAGGGCATACACATACCCTGATCAAAAATCATGACTCCAGAAACATCTCAGAAACCTGCAGTTTTTGTGATCTGCAAAAGAATTTTGCAATATCAATCCATACAGACTTTATATCAAAGTCGCAATGTCTCCAATTTCTAAAGGTTAATTCGTCAATTAGCTACCTTTTTATCTTTGCAAGCACTGTGCTCTAGTCCAGTGTTTCCCAAACTTTTTGTCTGCTGGCAGAGTAAAAAAGCTAAACAAAGTTTGCAGCACAATAGCCACATGAATTAATTCATGTTTATCGCCAGTAGGTTTACAGGTGACGACCTTTTTTTTGGAGATCACCACTTTTTCGAGCAACATAACACAATCTCCGTTGTTATTAACCATGATTCATGGCAGCATTTACTCAATTTTTGCTGATAAATATTAAATATTTTAAATATAGATGCTAAGTGCAAAAAAACCTGTGGCACACCTGCAAATCGTCCATGTCACAGTTTGGGAAACACTACCCTAGTCTATGTTTGCAAAACACATTAGTGCAATTCCTGCAGTTTTATTTTATTTGTGGAAGAGTTACTGCCAACATTGCACAAATGATGTGCCCCATTTGGAGATTAATATATGTGGCACTGCAAGATAATATGTCAGTGGCTTATCTTCTGCACCACATTTACAGATTGTAGAAAGTGTTTCTCCTCATTTTTAAGTGTTTGAGCAGAAACATCTGACAACAATGAGAAGCTGATTCAGCTATATCCAGGGTTGAACATGGCAGAAGTGTTTCAATAGTAAAGAATCAGGAAAAAAAAATAAAGTCTCTGGTAGCGGCAACTTTGCAATTCTGCATTCCATCTGTGGGCAGACCAACAAATCAGATTGATCTCTAAGTTGTTGGCTTTTTCTAACAGTAACTGTAAGGCACAGATAAATGGGTGTCTTGAAATGAGTCGCTGAGGCTGAAAGATTGCAGTGGCAATGAACTTGGGATGGAGTTGATGATTTAGCTCCAGCAATGCTCATCAACTGAAAGACAGAATAGTCTCTTCTCAATGAAGTTAGTGGGTTTGATGCCAGCAAAAACGGAAAGGTTATCTGTTGGTGAGGGACACAAGCATTCTGTTACAATATACAAGGTGGAGTTAATGATGGTATTAATCTGGCAAGGGAGATGCTGTCCTCCAAACAGGTGCACAACATTCAGCAGTGAAATAACCTTGTAACAAGGCAGCTGATGCATGATACCTAACCTGCTAGACATCTAAGGACTGTGAAGCAGGATGTTAATTTCAAGTGTAGTGTCGGCAATACGTGAGCAACTTAACTCTCCAGGATTACCCCATGATATGTAGGTGCAGGGCAGAGGTTAACTGATTGATAATAAAATCTAATTCACAATTTGCTTCACTGTTGAGACAGAGGACTGCCATGATTGTTTAGATTGTGCTAAGCTTTCAGCTCCCTACTGAAGATAAGATTATGTAGTAATATTCTGGCTTGGGATTTTCTCAAAGTTTTTTATAATTTTTAGGATGCATAGTAGCCAGATTGACTATATGTGTATTTTGCTTATTTAACCATCACCAAATTGTAGATGTAGCTCACAAAAAAAGGGGGGCCTAAAATTTATCCCTGTATGATGCTTTTGTTTTGGCATTGTAACCTGCTTTATTGTTAATTTCTGGTGGTAAGAGGGGAGGGGAGATTTTGCTTGTAAATAAGCTCAATGATCATGTGGTCATGAGCCTGCATGCAATCAGATGTAGTCATTTGCAGGTGAGGTCACAGAGCAATATGGTGTCACTGACAACAATCAGATCAAGAAGCAAAGCACTGTCCTTCATTTTTGCTTCAAAGCAATCTTTATGTCTTTAGTAAAAGAGTGACCTGCTATATGACGGATTTCCCACACTGCAACCTAGCCTGTTTCCAAGGAAGAAGTGGGTCTAAAAAATGTTCAACACAGATGCACATAAAACGTTCAAGAATTTAAAAGAGAACACAAGACATACTGGTCAATATCTTTTGGGGATTCTCTGGTGACTTATAGGGCTTCAAAATTTCCTCTGTTTTGGCTCCTCTCCAGTTTTGAAATTCTAGGTGATATAAGCAATAAGAAAGGAATCTATGCAGCTAAGAATAGAAAGCAGAACCAGCTTAGTGTGTAAGTTCTGAGCATAAATGTTCCAGTGATTTGTGTGGCTTTATGAACAAAGGGTAGCAGAGAATTTTTTCAGAGTTGTTGCTGATGCAGCACCAACCGTGGTTATATACTCAGACTAATTGCACTTTTTCTAATTATGACTGAGTTAACTAAAGTTTCATATAGGGATACCAAATCCAAAGGATTTGAATCCTAAACTATTTGAACCAAAACTGTCAATTCCAACAGGATAATAGGATTTGGTTTATATCCTGATTACAAGCTTTAACAGGTTGCTTGGTCACATAATTTCATTTTGTAAACACATCAATTGTACGTAACGATTGAAAAATTAACTCAGACATAAAGAGGTCTTACTGATCACATGCATGCATTACATTGTGATTTCACCTGTCAGGCAAACTTGTAGAAAGCTTAAATGTATTGCACTACAATAAACTCTATTCTGATTGGGCTTTAGTTGTTGTAAACTTGAAGTAAATAATTGCTTTTATGATAATTGTGATTGTCACAAATAAGGAAATTTGCCTCGTAAGAGTTGTTTTCATATTTGTGTAAAACGCTGCTTCATTTGTTCGCTTGGCTGCTGACTAAGAAAAGACCCTTTTTTCCTCACAAGTTAATTGTTGTGTATGCCTTTTTATTATGTCACGATCGTTATTATGACATAGTAAAATTCCAGATCGGTCTAGTGATTCTACCTTCTTCGAAGAAATTCAATAAATGATTAACATAACTCGTAATGCTTTTTCCCTTTTTCACGTGATTTTCATTCTAGCATTGTCTTGATTGTTTCGTCATTTATATATAAGGCGACGGGATTTTCTTTGGCCAGAGAGAGAGCCCGAGAGAGCGGGAGAGAGAAAAAAGATTGGTTTGGCGGATTAAGGAAAAGCCATTGTGTGTTTTGCGATAATTTATTGTGGATTTTGTTGACGTGGAGAGTTATTGAACAGTTATTAGTGGACTTATTTTGCGGTCTTCCCTGATTGTGTGGTAAAGTGATTAATTTTGGGATTGTTGAGCGAAGAAGTTTGAAGTCGTGAAGTACCATTTCTATGAATACATTATTCTGTTATTAAAGTGGTTTGAGGTGTTTTTAGTGGAAGCCAATCTTTTCCAAGTTTTTATTAAGTTGTAGCCAGACCTAATTATCCGAGCGATTATCACACGTCGCCTCAATTTTAAAAGAAATTTGAAATTGTGATAGAACCGAAAGTTCTATTAATATTATCATATATTAAAAATGCGACAGTGATAATTGCAGAAAAAAGGATTTGGTATTTTGAATTCAGTTTAACTATTCCAGAAGAGTATATTATTCTAAATTGCCCATCCCTAGTATCATATTTCTCTCTTCACATCACTCATTGATGAGCATCATAGCAGAAAATCTGTAGAGGTCATTTCTACAATCTTGAAAAAAGAACTGAACCAAGGCCTATTGACTGATTCCATAAAATAAAAATTTTGACATGGGAATCGAAGTCAGGTCAACTCACTGCAAAGCAGTTGCTCTAGCCACAATACCACTGCCCCAGCAATTTTTCATAAGTAAATCACTCACCAACTTCAAATATTTCTGTGATTATCTTTTTGAGAAAGTAACAGTAATAACTTGTACAACTCATTCTGTAATGCTTTTAAAGCAATAGAAGGAGCAAAGTTATGAAACATTATTGTGAGGCACATACTGACCTGCAAGGAAAATTTGTTAAGTGAATTCCATGCTCTACAGCTAAAAAGTGAAGCTTGTGGTGTAAATTGCTTAAGTACAAAGCTCCAGCTTCTTCTCGTCAAGAAACGGCTGCTGTATCAAAGGTAGTGCCTGACAAAGCACAAAGAAGGGATAAGGCTTTTGCCCTCAAAGTCTCAACATGGCTAGTAATTGTTACAGCAATCATATGGTATAGTTTTCTTCTTGTTGTTGATTACCCGACCCCTTCCGACAGATGGGGGCATGGCGGAAAACCATGGAGCCCCAAAAACTGAGCAACTCCCCAAGGTCTGGACCAGAGGTCGTACAGTTGCCAAATTGAGCAACACAAAGAGTTTGTAGCTGGACAGTGCAGAATGAGATGAGAGGTGTTGTGGGATAGGTGTTTGCAGGCACTGTACAAAGGATTCTCGATTCTGCTGATCCTAGAGGGATAAGAACCTAAAAGCAGGCTGTGTTCATTGCAGCATAGATGAGAGAGAACACAGCGAGCATGAGAGGGAGCACAAGTTCCTCGGTGGAAATTGAGGGAGCCTGTGTGTCAACGAACTTCGATGAGACAGTACACCTACAGTTCGAGAAAAGATGAAAGTGGTAATGAGAGATAGGAGGAGAGAGACTACAAGGGATTGCAGATCGTGCAAGTAGTGCTCCCTGTCTGGCCAGCTCATGAGCTGCATCGTTCCCCGGGACAAACAAGTGTTCGGTGACCCAATGTAGCCTGATAAAACAGGAGGACAGAGAAGACAGTTCATGCCAGATCTGCCACAGAGTTTGAGATAAGAGGAAAGATGGAAGAAAAACACAACAAGAGTCAGATAGTAGAAGACAAGAAAAATGGCAGACTTGTTGGTGCTGTCGAGACCAGCAAAGAGTGTGCAGAATGGCACAGGCTTCAACGGAAAAACTTGAACATACTGGGCCTGCTGAAAAAGTGGCCTCAGTGCCACTGAGAGAACAGTTGGCAAGTATACCGAAGCTGCCTTTACCAAAAGGAAACGGAACAGAACCGTCTGACCAGAGCACCAGATCATGAGGGGGAAGAGAGTCAAGGTGGGTGAGAGTTGCACCTTGGTGAGAGAAGGAAGGATCAGAGTAGGAGCAAGAAGAGGAAAGATTGGACTCAACAGTAAAGGAAGGCAGATTCTAAGAAAGAGAGGGCAAGCAAGAAGAACCTTCAAGGAGAGGTGGAAGAAAGCATGAGTGAGTGAGTGGACACAAAAGCTCTCCAGGACGATCTGCAGAGTCTTGGTTTCACTCCTACTCTGGCCAAACCTGAAATAGGAAAGAAGGTTGAGAAACAAAAAGCTTGCTCATAAATAGGGCCATTTTTTTTGACCTAAAAAAAATATATTTTTGACTTTATTTTGACCTAACTGCTTTCACCTATTATTTATGTCTTGTTGCACTTTTTTGATTAAAAATGTTTTATAATCCGCAATTTACATAAGTTCTTAAAAAAGAAGGTAGCCTACTTTAAACATTTTCTCAATCACTCAGTCTTGAAGCTAATGCAACAAAGCAACACATGACGTCAAAACCTAGGATAACGAGCCATTTTGTGTACCAGTATCAATTAGTGTGTCACACAAAAAATGCGTTGTTATCGCAACTGTACTCTACATTAACAGTCTGTCTATGATGTTTTTAACGAAAGCCACACAGCATAATTACCAGGACTTTTTATTGTAATACAGCATCATATATTTTTTTACGTTCTTAACATCAAAATTTCTGTCTTTTCTCAGTAATTTACTGAGCATAGAAAACAACCTCTCAACAGCAGCAGAGGTTGGCTGGGCTTGTTGCAATAGTGCATAGCTTGTTGGGTCAATTGTCAAGTTGGTACAGTTTATTATTGTTTCTAAATCAGAGTTGGATAGTCATTTTTTAATGTAATTTTTAATTGCACACGAATCATCATCGAATTGCATATTCTTCAGCAGTCCATATGCTTCGATCATCGTGCAGGCACTTCCTTCTAAGAACTCTACATTGGCTGCTAGAGTCCAGTATTGATTTATTTTAACCAAGTCCGCCACCAAATCTTCCACATTCATAGCGTCTTTTGCTCTGCTGACTTGTCCAATTGTTGACAATGGTACGAACAGCTGGAAGGTTCTCACTGTAATATAAGGCAGCTCTAAGCCAAGTTGCCCATCTTGTAATTACAGGGTCAGGAGGAGATGGCAGACCAGCATCATGAAAATCTTTCTTGCGATCTTTGTTTTTGATTGTTGCTGCCTTGATCGTTGCTATTATTTCATCAATATTTTTAAAATGAGCATGCACATGCATAGCGCAGTTATATAGTAAGTGCGCAACGCAGGTGACATACATCAAAGAAGGGCATAATTTCTTTAATGTCTTTCCAGCCAAAGACATGTACCGACCAGCATCAGTCAAGAACAATGAAAAATTCTCACGTTTTATGTCAAGTTGTCGCAATATGTCATCCACAGTGTGCAGAATAATACTGCTATTAACATTGCTACCGCTGTCAAGTGGATGGCAATCAATGAGGAATGTCTGATTTGGGGCATCTAAGCTGCCCACAAGCACACTAATATACTTTTGTTTAGCAATCTCTGCTTCATCCACAATTAAACAAATTTTTTTATCACAAAGTAATTCTTGAATTTGTTCTTCCTTTTGAGATGTTAATTTATCAACACATGCCCAGGCTGCAGTCTCCGAAGGCAATACTTTTCCGATTGTAGCAAACAGAGACTTTAAAGAAGGATGGTTCAGTTTATGAAGTGGGATATCTGCAGCTAAGAATGAAGAGACAACCTGTTCCTTGAAGTTTACTTGATCAAGTCGTAAAAAGGTTTGCTTACTTTGGGATTTGCTCTTCGTCTCCAATTTTCTTCGGTGTTGCTTACTTTTTCAGTGGCTTTCCACAAAAAACGTTTGTCGTATTTGACTAACATGTCGCAAAAGTTGCATCGCAAGTCACAGGCAGGAGTTGCTGAAAACTCATCTGGATATTCCTGGCAAATTTGCCTAACTTTTGCTGTAGAAGATTTGGCTTGTTTAGGCATTCTTTGCTTTGCAAGCTACAACTTAAAAAGACCACATGTAAAGAGCGCAAAGGTTTTATAGGAATAGCTTAATTGTCTAACAATTATGTGTTTATGCATCAACAATGACGATTTCATGCATAATAAGTGCTATTTCCTTCTCAATTACTGCACGCATTTTTACCATTGCAACTATTTGAGAAGTTTAAAATCAAATAAAACTGCGCATAAAATTTTAATAGCAGCTGAAAAATTCAAAAAAATATATAAAAAATCTAAATTTGTTTGTTTTTGTAAGGAAATTTTTGATGAAGAGAATTTTGACAAGTTTTGACTTTATGCAAAATTTAGACTTTATTTTGACTTATAAAATCTACCAAAACAGACTCCTGAACACCTGAAACAAACGTTAGTACACGTTTGATCATGTAACAAGGTCCTGAAAAATTTTTGACTTAATTGACATTAGTGGGCCCTACTCATAAGATAAAAGAGTGAAATGAGTCAGGGTGACTCATAGGGGAGGTAAAGAAGGCTCAGAGAGAAGAAGAGGGATAGGGGAGAACGAGAAGGCAGCTGATGATGGCATAATTGGCCACTCAATGGAGGTGTTCCAACTTAGTGAAATTGATAATGCTTAGAAATAAAAACTATCTAAGTGAAGCATAAGTGAAAATGGGCCGAAGAAAAGCTTTATGCAGAAGAGAGATGGACTCCTTAGAAGAGCCCCATGATGATGCAGAGATACAGCATAGGACCTTGAGACATGGGAAGAACTTGGCCTTCAGCAAAGATACATGTTTAGGAAAGGAAAGAGTGTGGTTGAAGGTGACTCCAAGAAAAGTTGAAGTGGGATCGAGATGGAGACAAAAGCTGAGTAAGAGGAGGTTGGGCTTAGTGGGGATCCATTGAGAAGAATGAGGCTTCGCATTTGCTCGGATTGAGAGGATGACACCAGTACTCAGACCAGTGCTCCAATCAAAACAGAGCTCCTTGTGTGGCCTCCATCACAGTAGGAACCAAGGGGGAGGAGGACCAAATGGCCAGATCGTCAGCATAAAGAGAGCAGCTGACAAAAGTAGACAGAGAGGCCGGAAGATTATTTATGAAATGAGAGAAAAGCACTGGCACAGAATGGATCCTTGCGGAACACCTCGACAGACTCGAAAGCAACAACTTTTGTGAATTTGAAAAACCACACAAATGCACCTGTCAGAAAGGAAAGATTGAGTGCAATGAGCAAAGCAAGGAGGGAGGCCAGCTGAAATCAGTTTGTGGAAAAGGGCAGGATGCCAGACAGAGTCAAAAGCTTTGGAAAAATTGATAGTGGAGAGGATCGTTTGAGAGCCCGGCCTGGGTTTGTTAAACTCATTTGAAATGGACTGAGAAAGGTACAGAATTTGATCTAGAGTAAACCGTCCAGGGCGGAAACCAGCCTGGCGAGGAGAGAGAATGGAATTAGATTCCAAAAAGAAGAGTAGACGGGATAGAATGATGCATTCAAAAAACTTTGAGATAGAGGAGGTGAGAGAGATAGGCCGGAAGGAAGCAGGAAAGTCAAGATGCTTTCCTATGTTGAAGATGGGAATAATAGAAGATGTCCTCCAGATGGAAGGAAAGGAATGCAAAGTCCAGGAGAGATTGAAGATGTGAAGAAGAAAATCCATGCCAGAGCAAGGAAGATGCTTTAGCATAGAATAGACAACTTTGTGGGCCAGTGGTGGTGGAGGAGGAAAGGATGGAAGCAGCTGCATGAAATTCAGCAGAAGAGAAAGGAGAGCACAAGGACAAGTGAGACTCCTCAGGGCACGTGGCTTGGCGGAACTCAGAGAGGTAGCCTCTGGCTCTGCTATGCAGGGCCTTTGGCTGAGAAACAAGAAAGTGGGATCTCAAGTAAGCAGCATAGACTGAAGCCGATTCCCTGGGAGAAGAACAGCTAGGGATATTAGGAGAGAAGGAAGTCGAGGAAGAAGAGCCAGCAATAGAGCAAACAAGAGGGTAAACAAATTTAGGGTTAGATTTAGGTGAAAGAGAAAAGCAAGTCGTCGGCCATGCCTCAGCCTTGGCGATGACTGACAAGGCGCATCAGGAAGCAAAGATGTAAGCCTGGCAATTTTCATCACTTCTGTGAGCGGAAGCAAAAGCCTTGCGTCTTACACTAACTGTACCTTCCAGCTCAGCAGACCACCAGGCTTTAGGAGGGCGTTTGATGCAGCCAAAAGGAATGAAAGATTTGGCCGCATTTAGTGCCAGAGAGGTAAAGAGAGCACTAGCAGAGAAAAGAGAAAGAGACGAGTATTTCTCTGCAGAAGGACAGTGGGAGTCAAAATCATCCCAGCAAGCTTTCTGAAAGTTGAAGGAAAGGAGATGCTCATTGGGGCGAAAGACTGAACAGAGAGAGACAGATAGAAGAGTTGGTAGGTGGTCAGAACCCAGGTCCTGAAGCACCTCCCAGGAGCAAGATAGGGCCAGAGAGGGAGCAAAGAAAATGTCAGGAGCGATGTAGAAGGGTGGGCATGTCAGGGTCATTGAGGGGAAGGAGACCAGAAGAGATGACCCAGGTGAATACTTCCTCTCTGTGGGGGTTGGAAGTACCTCTTGAGTCCCAGAAGGGGTGATGGCAATTGAAGTCCCCCAGAATGAAGAGATTTCTGGAAGAGGGAAGAATGGGGAGGAAGAAAAGGAATTGGTTCTGCCATGCATAGGAGAAAAGCAAATAGGGAGGTCATACACATTAAGAAACAAAAGCGAGGAGGAGTGGTTTAAAGAAGTGTTGACCCCTACATAATCAGAGTAGGGATCAAGTGAAGAAAGAGAGGAGGCAGAAAGCTCAGAGAAAGATAAGCCGTGCCTGATGAAAATGATTACACTGTCGCTAGCATGCGTGGCATCACAAGAGAGAATGCCAGACCAAAAGTGAGTACAATCAGAACACAGAGCAAAGAATCCAGAAAGAGGAAGAGGAGTTAAGATTGGATTCCTGGATACAGATAAGGTTGACAGGATGGGATAAAAGAAAGTGAAGTGGTTCAGTGCTCCTGGCTTAAAGACCTCCAGCATTCCATTGAAGAACCTTAAGAGAGTCAGGGGGGCAAAAGGAGGTAAGAGGCATAGAAGGACAGCCAGGAGCAAGGGACAGTGGTGAGGGAGCAGAGGAAGAAAATATTGAATGGGCAGATAGGGGATAAGAGGGTTGAAGACGAGGGTGGAGCAGGAGTGCAGCATTAGCAAAGGGGGCCAGATTGTACAGTGGAGGTATACATGTTGGGGGAGTCTGAAAAGGAAGTCACAGTGTTATGAGTAGGAACATGGCAGCGGGGGCAGCTCCAAGAGTGAGAGCTGCCAAGAGCTCTGAATTTGGGGAGGGAAAGTTGTGAGCGCCTTACATGGACCCATTTGGAGCAGGTGCAGTATTGCACTGACTTGCCCGCCAGGTCACATCTCCAGTGCACACTGAGCAAGGAAAGATGGGGCCAGGGTTGGGATGAACTTTACTGTTTATCAAGAGAAGAAGAAAAATGAGGAGATGAAGACGGGCAAGAGAAGGGTAGGAGAAAGGAGAAAGAGAAAACAGGTGACCGATTTTGAAGAAGCTGTGTGCTGCCCTTTTGCAGTCGTTCAGGGGGCAGCATAGCAAAAAAATGAAGGGGAGTGCTCGGAGCCACTGGGACTCCCAGGAAGGCCCACAGCCATTTTGACCCAACCCAAATGGAGTTGGAGACCACACCACCATGTTGAGGCAGCTGCTGATTGGTGCAGAGTGGTTTTCTTTGCTGCAGACATCAAAAAGTTGCGGAGGTCTTGACTAGCCTCATCCACATTGATGTATTAAAGATGTGTGGAGAATTCCTTACAAAAAAGGTGTAGGAAAATTCTAATCAGCTTTTCTGAAGTTAATAATTTCAAAGCTTATCTTTTTACTGATATGCTAGCAAGTTTTGGAGGAGTGAAAGTGAAGGTCAATGTGGTATTAATGGAAATTTATTTAATGTCTAGTGTTCAGTTGCCATCATTGGGACAAGCAAGAGCCATATCAGTTTGTCCCAGTATCCTAGCATCCAGAAAAAAATTTGCGATGCCCTTCAAATTGTGCAAACAGGAAAGGTTATAATAGGCTGACTTGGTAGCCAAATGTTCTGCAATGTTATTAGCTTTTCTATGCAAGCCCAGGCAATTTCTTGATGGCTTATATCGCCAGTAGACTTTTAGGAAAGAAAATATAAAAATTATAGACTGTAACTAAAATAGTGAGAACATGTAATCCTTAAATTATATTTATTTGCATTCATACACAAAAACTTAAGGGCACACACCTGTCCGAAAATGTGTTTTAAGTACATCGCAAAAAAAATTGTGTATTTAAAACCATACATACAACCCCTAATAAACTATATATTGCCAAAAAGGGCACAAAAAGCAGAATCTACTGGTCTAATCTATTTTTCTCTAAGTGGTATGCAACAAAAAATTCAACAGTTTAAAAAGAAGGTAAAAATTTCATGACGCGTTTACTAAAACCCTAAAAAGTACATAACCACAAGTGATACAAGATTCAAACTTTGTGTGATGCAAAAGACAACTTAACTACATACATTAATTGAGCCGTTTAAAAATAAAGCTCTTCTTTACAAAAAAATGACAACTTGAAAAAAAAAATTAAAGATAATGCAATTTGTTGATACACTTTCCTTCAAAACCTTCTGTAGACAAAATTTCTTGAAAGTGGTCAATTAATATGTAATCTAGTGTCTGCAGAACATTTTCTGCAAGTTTCAGACAAATCTGACAAGTAGAATTGTAGTAGTAGCATTTTTTGTAAAAAGTATCAGCTTCGCGTAAAAATCGCATTTAAACTTTAGCCACAAAAATTAATAAAAAATTATTAGTTTTTTAATAAACAAGTCTTCAAAAACGTTTACTAAGACACTTACAAAAATAACCCTTATATCAAAAATAACAACATAACATACTAGTTCAGATTATTAATAAAGTTACCAGCCACCAGGAATATAATCAGATTGACTAACTGGGGTACAGGTAGTTGCGGTTTTTTGTTTTTTTGGTTTTTGAGTGTATCGAACATAATCAATATTATTGAGGCATAATCAATATTATAAACACCAGCAAAAGTTTGAAAACTTAGATTACCAGTAAGATAGCCTACTAAAAGCTGACATAAACAACAAATATCTAATTGAAAAAGACAAGAATATATTATCAGCGCCTAGTAATTGCATTGCAGTTACAAACTCACTGAAATAGTAGAAAAAATCTAACCAAACTATTTTTAGCCTACACATCATCAGTTATCATTCATCTGCTGTGAATTTTAGATTGTAACCTCACTATTTCAGTGCAAGTTGCTGGTGAAAACTCCAAGCTAAATATATGATCAATAGATAGCGCTATTACAAAAACATTTTATACAAATAAAAGGAATTCCAATCAAAGCAACTAAGAGATTGTGAGAAGATTTTTTTTATTCGAGTTTTTTTGTAGAGAAGGTGGTGCAAATGGTCAAATAAATAAAAAACTATACATGTTACATAAAAAATGATTGCAGATTTGAAATCTACGATAAATTTTTGTTTAGAAAAGGTCATAACAAAAAAATCATTAAAAATTAAAAATTTTGACAGGTGTGTGCCCTTAAGCTAGACATCTGGCTGAGATTGCCCAACAAAAGTAGATTTCTGGCAGCAACAAGCTATTTTTTTCACCTAGCACCAAAAATTAATATTAATCACAGCAGCTGTCAAAACTAATAAACATTATTTTCTAAAAAGTACTTATAAAAACTGAATGGAGACCTCGGTGAGACCACCTGCAGAGGTAGAGATGAAGTAAAATGAAACATGGTTCCAAATTCACCAAAGTGAAAAAGCTTTAATGAAATTAAAAATATCACACAAATTGAAAAAATTCAACTTAAAACTTATAATCTCAAGAAGATAATATCACAAAAAGTTTAGCACTTTCCACAACAAGTTCCTGCCAAGACTTGTTACTTGGCTTCAGATCCCAAAAAATCCTGATCCTTGGATTTGTGTTTTTTTTTGGATTCCAATCCCAAGATTATTTTGATCATCATTTCAGAATTTTATTATACATCTATAAACATGAAAAAGCATAAACAATGCTTTAATGTGTGGCTTCTCATAATTTAAAGGAGTTTTATATCACAGGCCAGCAGTTTTTTGGCAATTACCAAACTTGTTTTGCCATTGGGATCTTCCAAAGTTGTAAATGCTTTCTGTACCTCGTCAAGCCCAAAAATTGTAGATTTTTTACTGAGAAATGGTGTATATTAAAATCTTTTGTTTATTTTATTTAACAACATAATGCATACATCACATATATACAGCATACCCGTTCTTACTAAATTAGAATTACATGCACAACAAAACAATAATTAGTACTATACATTTTGCCATTATATGCAAACTATTCAGTCCATCTTATTGACTATCAGATCGGCAGATAGGACAGCAGCCTTTTCAGCTACTTGCAATGCAAGCAAGCACTTGTAATTGACTGCATGCAAGAACTAACCAAAAACCAAGCAAGAACAATCTGCACACACCACCGTTACTCCAGCTCATCACCGTACATCAATTTAAGCAAATATAGAACAGTATTAAACCACACTCAATGCACTATCTCACAACTGACAAGCCACATTTTATCCACAACAATATTAAACAGTTTTGGGCAAGCAATCGCCCTGCTCCTTTAAAGACATTCTGCAGAACTGTGAATAAATGGGCATTATTGCAACTGAGAGTTTTGTTCCATATCAACTTTATTACAATATTTAAACTTGATCACAGCTACCACTAAAAACTTGGCTTTGCACTAACGAAACCTTGCAAATGGTACAACAATACAGCAGCTACCACTTACAAGTAGAAAATATAGAGAAGCTTCAGCCAAGAACGAAATAAGGGATGCGAGCCTGTAGATAATTTTTAAAGTGAGATCAGATGCTAGATCTATAAATTGTTCAGCTTCCAGAAATGTAAGCTCATGAGGTGCACCTGTATTGCCAAGAAAGAGGTTTCTGATATAGTTGTCCTCCTCCACGTCTTCAAAATAATATATAAGTTACCATGATTTGTTGTTAGGTAGCAATTTAATTTTCTTGGTAGCATCGTTCAACAGACAAATCTTTTCGGCCACTTACTGAGAATGCTCAACTTCTTTTTTCTGCACTACAGTAAAGCCAAAATTGAGATAACTGCTGTCACAATTTTTCTCTTTTCTTTAATAAACTTCTACCAGCCTCTTTTGATAAACAGCAACAATATTAAATTTTTCCATTCATATCATTGCACTGCATTTTGCATCAATGTACAATAGCATATGCAAACAAACAACCACCTATGGCAAACTTACTTTTGTGAAGCCAAAAAAAGTGACTGTTTATTATGGAAAGTGATTAAAGCGAAAAAAGTGATCAATACATAACAAAATAACATTTGTTTTTATTACAAATCAAGATCCATGTAATGCTAATATGAAATGCAATGCATAAAACCTGCAACTGATTACATTTTCATTCCTATATCTGAAAGAATACAAGACAAAATACAACTACTTCTGTACTATTTAAGCTATACTTCTGACAGAGTCTTGTAATGGCAAGTTGGTGAACTGCTGGCATAAACCAAAATGGTGTGATAAAATACAGTAGGCCTATAGAAATGTTGTAAACATGGTAGCAAATAATCTCCTCTATCTTAATTACGTTTTTCTTTTGGTTGTGCAAATAATAAGGTTTCACTAACATCACCAAACAGAATCAACAGTCAATTTTGAAAAATGTAAATGACTACAGGCAGACTTTTTACACTGAATTTTCTAGATATGAGAGATTTATGTAAATAAAACATTTAAAATAAACAGTAGTTGATTAGACAGGATATATGTATTATAAAGACATCATATGATGCTTTTGAATTCAAAGTAAATCAAGAAAGATTATAGCTGTCTTGGTACTGCTGGTAATTAGCGTAATTCAATATGCCCAAGTCTCTTTGTAGCCAGCTTCTGGTAGGGTTTCAGCTTTGATTACAATGTTTTATTTGCCTTATATAAGTAATTATGTGTACTTCTTACTTGATTTGTGTTGCTGCACTTCACCGGTTTTAAAGAATAGTGAAGCTATTTACCCAGCATCTCACAAGAGGCACCTATTGAGTACCTACCAATTGCAGTCTGACTGTTAATGGTTGGGTTGCCAGCTTAAGTACTTGGTTGGACCACTCATGTCAGAAAACTGAGATTGGAGGAAAGCAAGGGCATGCTCCCCATAAAAGAACTTTGCTCCAACAAATCCCCATGACCAGAAAAAATACATAAATGGCCTCCAGTCCCTGGCAGCTCTTAAATGGGGAGGGGGTATGAAGAATCTCCAGGTTTAAATCTGAATGTCATGGGATAAGATTTGGTACATTAATTGTGAGAAATCTTTGTGGAAGGAAAACAGAAGTGTATGAAGAACTGAGGAAGAGAAAAGTTGATGTGTGCTGCATCCAAGAGGTAAGATGGAAAGGCCAAGGAGCTCGTTTTGTGAGTGCTTTGGGATGAAGGTATAAACTGTGATGGTCAGGAATTGATACAGGATTTGTAGAGGATGGAACCTTGCTGAAAGAAGAAATATCTGCAAATGCCTTGGAAGTTAGAAGAAAAAGTGACAGAATAATGGCAGTTGTACTAATTTTAGGTAAAAAAGTGATGCACATAATATGTGTGTATGGGCCAAAAAGTGAAAATCCAGCCACACAGAAAGTTCGTTTTTATGATGTAATGGGGAGTGAGTGGGACTTGAGAAGTTCTAATGAAATCATTGTTTCTTTACAGAATTCTAATGGACATGTGGGGAAATGTGCTGAGGGTTTTGAAGATGTACATGGGGGAATGGTATTGGGGAAAAATGCAGAAGGAAGATTGCTGGAGTTTTGTGATGTAAGAGAGCTGTGTGTGGCAAACACTTGGTTTTATAAGGCAGACAAAAGGAAAATCACTTACAGTGCTGGTGGATGTGGAACAAATTGATTTTGTGCTTGTGGGGGAAAAATACAGAAAGTATATAAGAAATCTGAAAGTGATTTCATGCTTCAGCACAGGTTGGTGGTCATAGATCTGAATAAAAAGGTTCTAAAAAAAGTTGTGAGAAAGCAATGAATCATAAGAAGAAAGATTTGGAAGTTAAATGAAAACCGTACAAGAGTAAGATTTGATAACAAAAGTAAAAGAACTAGTAAGCACAGATGCACCTGATTTGTGGAAGACTTTCAAGGTTAGTGTTTTAAAGGCTTGTGATGAAGTGTGTGGAAATAAGAAGTCTAGGAGAGATCAAGGAGACATGTGGTGGTGGAATGAAGAGGTCAAGGATACCATAGCAACAAAGAGGGCGATATTTAAAGAGCTGTGCATGTTCCAATCATAAGAAAAAAGGACTAATTACAAACGTATAAGAAATCAAACGAGAAAAACTGTTGCAAGAGCTATGAAAATGGAAGCTAATCCGGAATTGAATAATTTATATCAGAACCCTAATAGTGTTTTCTACTTCCTTAGAATAACGAAAAAGAAAGGAAAGGATGTGGATGGAGGAAGGTGCTTGAGAGGAAGAGATGGACGATTGGGTTTTATTGAAAAAGATAGGGCAAAAATTTGGAAGGAACAGACGAAAAAGATTGTGAATGCACACAACGAATGGAACCACATGGTGGAAACTAATTTAGTAGAAGGACCAGTGGAAAAAGTGGCTCACAATGAAATTGTGAAAGCAATGCAAAAGATGAAATCAGGAAAGGCAACTGAACTATCTGAAGTAAGTGTGGGGATGATAGTTGCAAGTCGTGAAATCAGGATGAAAGTGATAATGAAACTGTGTTAGTGTGTATTGGATGGTAGAGAAATGCCTGATGAGTGGAAAACAAGTGTGATTGTGCCTATCTTCAAAGGAAAGGGTGATGCAATGAGCTGCGGATCATATAGAGGAGTGAAACTGCTAGAACATGCCATGAAAATTTTTGAAAGAGTGCTAGGGAGGCAAATATGAACACTAGTCAATTTGAATGAAATGCAGTTTGGATTTATCCCAAGAAAGGTAACAGTGGATACGATGTTCATTGTGAGAGAATACAGGAGGATTATCAGAAGAAGGACAAGAAGTTGTACATGTGTTTTGTTGACATTTGAAAAGCTTTTGATAGAGTGCCAAGAAAAGTGATGGAATGGGCCATGAGAAAGAAGGGTCTATCAGAAGTAATAGTTCGGGCAGTTATGAGCCTGTATGATGGTGCAAAGACAAGAGTGAGGGTGGGATCTGCATATTCAGAGGAATTTGAAATAAAAGCTGGTGTACATCAAGGATCTGTGCTGTCGCCCCTATTGTTTGCAGCACTTGTGGATGTTATTACAGAAAATGCAAGAAGGGGTGTGATTAATGAATTACTGTATGCAGATGACCTTGTTCTGATGAGCAAAGACATGGAAGACTTAAAGGAAAGATTTTGGAATTGGGAGGATGCACTGGAAAGTAAAGGTTTGAAGGTCAACACCAGAAAAACAAAAGTGATGGTTAGCACATTGGAAGGAGAACTATTCAAAAGCAAGATAGATCCATGTGGAGTTTGTGGCAGGAGAGTCATGGCCAATTCAGTGTTGTGCACAAAATGTGGTAACTGGGTTCATGGCAGATGTGTAAAAATAAGAAAGCTACCACTAGGTTGGCAATGCATTTTGTTTGCTTGAAATGTAAAGAAATAATGGAAGGAACAGTGGATTTGATTGAGAAGTTGTGCGATGAAGTGGAGACAGTAAATGGATTTTGTTATTTGGGAGACAGAATAAATGCTAGTGGTGGTTGTGAAACGGCAGTTACAGCAAGAGTAAGAATCGGTTGAGTAAGATTCAGAAAATGTGGAGAGTTATTGCTTGGAAATAAGTTTTCGCAGAAGAAAAAAGGTAAAGTCTATTGTTGTTGCGTAAAATTAGCAATACTGTATGTAAGCAAGACATGGTGTCTAAGAAAAATGAAAAACCAAATTTAAGGAGAACAAAGAGAGCTATGGTGAGAGCCATGTGCAGTCAGAAAGTTGTTGACAGAAAGACGACCAAAGAACAGATGGACATGTTGGGGTTGAGGGAAACTAAAGATTGGTTAGCAACAGCAAATGGAGTTAGATAGTATGGACATGTGCTGAGGAGGGATGACAATAGTGTTTTGAGGGTTGCTCTGCTCAGGATCTTGAAGCGAATAGCAAGAGAAAGCAAGGATGACCAAAGAAAACCTGGAAGAAGCAAGCAGAAGAGACAGAGAAGATTGGTTTGAAGAAGGATGATGCCCTAAATCAAGCAAAGTGGAGAGACGAAGTGCAAGCAATTGCAGAAGAAATGACATGAATCCAGCCATCTCTGCTGCGGAGAAACCACCAGAAAAAAAACTGAATAACTACTACTAATACTCTTCATTGTGTTGTTATCCAAAAAAATCCTTGAACATCCTAATCCTGAATTTCGAATATGATCCTAAATTCCAAACCCTACTTGTCACCTGGTCTAATTTCACACCTGTAATTTACACCTCCAAATAAAGGATAAGGCACAATGGCACATTAGATGCACTTTAAAAGAGCCAAAGGCTTATGGCGAGATTATATCTGCAAAACTTCTTGCTCGTAAAAGGAGCAACTTTCCAAAAACTGCAGTGATTTTTCAATATAAATATCAATCAAAATCATGAAATTTAAAAAGGCTTTTGTTTTCGTTTTTAAATAAAATTTGAATCCTAAAATGCATGAATATGGCTCTGCATTCAGCTAACATTGATTTTCTACAAATAAATCAGGAAATGTCATTAAAATTCGAAGATTGAAAAAATTGCAGAAAATGATTCTCAAGTGGCAAAAAACTTTTGCCATTTTGTAAAATATGGTATTGGGAAGCCCTGAAAGAATCATGAGAGTCCAGCTCTACATTTCACTCATATCTTTTGAGCTACAAGATGCATGCTAGATTGTAAGTGTCAAATATCTAAAGCAAGCACATTACTTTCACAACACAAACCTACATGCTAAACAGGCACTAACAGATGGCATTAAGTGAATGGCAAGATTTCTATAAACAGGCCAAATAGTTATAAATTTCAATGCAAGAGAAAAAATCACATAATTTATATTTTCTAAATCTTGTTCATCAGGGTTAACTTCTATGCCACGATGAGGCATGCACTACGAAATTTAATGTTTCAATTCAGCAAAATATTTGGACCAAGTAGCTTAGACTAGACTTACTAACATGTTTTGCTAAGATAAATGGTTATTTGTGCAATCTTTTAGTATAGCCTACCGCTAAACAATTAAACACTTGGAAAGCATCAATTATTTTTTCTGATAAACAGCCTCCAATGTCCTGGGCAAGGCCTGTTTGACTGCATCAGCACAGTCAGTCATACAATAAGTGCAATTATATGAGGCAAAGCAAACACAAGCTGATAAGTTGGTCAGGTCTAAGTTTGTAACAGGAATTTACATAACAACTTGCTTTAGCTTATGCATCCATCAGCAATTAGCCACTAAACCAACCATCCTAGCCACGTACAAAACTAGTAACCAAACATTAATGTGATCTCTAACTTTTTAAGCAGAAGAATTAGCACATTATTTTGATTTTCTGATAAAAGACATGTGATGAGCTAAAAATATTCAAGTTTGATATAAAATGTTAAATATAGCTCGTCTGCTGATTCTTGAAACTTTGTTGTATAACAAGAGTATCTCTTTACTACATTTTATAATATAAACTGTAATGTTTAAGATGCAAAACATTACATAATTTTTTAATTCTAGTACATGGTGAGCGCTGCTACAGATTGCGGACACAGTTGCTTATTGCAGAGGCAAGTGTATTGAATAATGTTGAAAATTTTAAGCTTTTGTTCATACAGTGTTTGTTTTTATTAAAATTTTTATAAAATAATACATTATTTATTTAAATTTTATTAAGCCCTTAAAATCAATTTTTCTTCAATCTTTAGGTCAACAAAAACTTTTCCCCATTTTGAATTAAACAATGCACTGAAACATAAACATTTATGTAACAACATTAGAGAAAAAATTATTGCATTTTCTTTTTTTGCTTTAAGTTTATGTTTTTCCAGTCAGCAAAATGTTTTAGGTGGTTTGGCACTTTACTTCACAGATCTCTTTCAAATATTGCAATGTACCAGGAAGCCACTGCAGCTTCCAACTTGTACTGTTTATAAATTTTTTGAATTGTTTTTGGGCCATTTAACGACTGCTTTGTCATGCAATCAATTAACTTGAATCTTCGCTATTAATATGCATAACAGTAGCAAAATAACAGGTCAGCTCGATAGTGAATATCTTAATTGTACTAAAAGAAATGATTGCTGTAGACAGAAATGATCGCCATTATAAATAAAAAAAGCTGTTTGAGCCAGAAGCTTTTTGTGATGCTCTCATCAGTGGTGGTATCACATCAAAAGGGAGATGCTAGAGTGAGTGTGCATTTCATGTGATTAATTTGGACGTTAGACAATCAAGACGCGCCAATGATAGTGCTAGTATTGTAAAGCATACCAAAGAAAGGTTTTGCAACAACAAAATACTAGAGAAAATCCAGCAAGAGGCCAAATACGAATACAGCAATTATCGAAAGAGTTTGAGAGTGTAAACAAACTCTTTCTGCCTGCATAACACTAGGTGCTAAGTCTTGATATAAGCAGCCTCTTATAAGATTGAGTTGAAAAGAGCTGTGTGCTGTGGTGAAAATTGAAAACCACTTGTTGTCACAGTTTAATGCACATTGATCATTTTCAAAAGATGCTGACCAATGGCAGAGTCACAGCCCACTTTGGTGGCGTTTTGTTTGCACGATCTGTGTGGTTGAGATCAGTATGAATGAGTCAATTGTTGTCTTAATATTGCGGTACATGTTGCTTGATGCGATTCTGTAGTCATTAAGATGTTTGCTCTACATACCAACTATCATAGCAACACTTGTATTCATATATGACAAAGCTTTTCTGAGTGGTAGGTAGAACATTCTTGCAAACTACTGGCAGCATATGCTTTGACATAAGGACCAAGCGGGTGCCGAAGGAACCACAGCAGCTTTCCACAGTGGTTTTGATTTCTTTTTCCAAGTCTGTGGATGGCTTACCTGTCCAAGGGACCCTTAAGTACACAGAGCACTTTTCTGGACCGAATCGCTTAAGGTTGAAAACTGTGCAATTTTCTTGGCTATCTGAATGTTGATGACGTTTTTAGGATAGCCATTGTCCAGCGATATTTTCTGTAATATTTGTTCTATTTCTTCATTGAGTCCACACTTGGTGCAAATTATTAGGGCTGAATGCACCAATGTAGATATTAAGACTTATTTTGTGTGAGAGGACTAAAGGACTCCCAACTCAAATGCTGGCCAGTGAAAATGGGTTTCAGGTATACACTGGTTTCAAAGCCAATATCTGTTCTTTTGACATGAACATCAAGAAACAATAGACAATTGTCTTTCTCTTTTTCAAAGGTGAATCTGAGGGATGGATGAAGGCAGTTGAGTTTGGCCTGGAATTCATCTGTTTCAGCTTCGAGATTGAAGATAGCAAACGTGTTGTCAACATAATCAGAAGTATATTAGAGGCTTCTGCGCTTGAGAAAATCACTTTTTTTCATAATATCCAACAAAGATGTTAGCCAAAGCCAGACCAAGTGGTGATCTCATAGCTACTCTGTCTGTTTGCTTGTACATGGTGTTATTGAAGCTGACTCAACTGAGGATGTAGTGCTCTTTATCAATTCAACAAACATGCTCTTTGGAATGACTGGTTGTGAATTAGACTCATCACAAAGGGCTTTCTAAACAGATTTCGATGGTTTCATTATGGAAAACGTTGGTAAATAAGCTGGACACATCAAAGGAGCGCATGAAGATATTATGATTGATGTCACGATTTTGCATGGTCATAGCAAATGTAAACAAATCTGATATGCAATATAATGTGATAACTCCAACACAGGTTGTAGTAAGCCAGTTTACCACCTGCCAAGTTTGTGATGGGATGAATCTATCATAGACTTAATAGGACAAAATAAAGTGCTTTCTTTGTGTGCTTCTGGCAAACCATACATTTGAGGTCTTTGCAATTCAGTTGGTCATATTGTGCCATATAACCACTTCAGCATAAGATCAGCTTTGACTAAGTCAAGCAACCACTTCTGAAGGCGCAAATTAATGTTCGCTGTGTTGTTATTGCTGGAGACTGGACCAAGCTTTCTAAATTTCCATTGATCATTAACAAGTTAACTGTATATGACGAGTTTTGATGTCACATAATTGTGATATTATATAACGTAACACAAATGTGTTACACCCTTACATAACATGTGACAATCATTCTGGTGCATGCCTAAAATTATCTTTGATGCTTTTTAGCGCTAGTAAAGCTATTGTACTTGCCAAAAAAATCAAATGAAATATATTTTCTTGAATACTGTTAAAATTACATTTTTGGTATCTAGCTAAATATTTTGGCCTGATCTTTTTCTTCTGATTTCACAAATTGTGGAATATTGAATAGTTCTTTTTTAGGTATTGCAGTAACATATTGATAAATAAGATTTACAAGTTTGTAAAGTCATTTTAGTTGATAAACCATATCAAACCACAAAACTACGGTCTAAAATATCTTGGCTACTAATGACATTCCATTTTTTGTACTATTTAGCCTTTTGATTGCACTTAAAAGTGAACTCTGCTTTTTTTATTTATTGGAACGCTAAACATTACATGTGTTAATGCAATCACATGCCAGTGCACTTCTGACTGCTTTCAGAACTGGTGACAAAGGCAAGGCAGGCTATGTAGAAACTAGCAGCTGGCAGGTACAAAGTAAACATTTTGATGCAGTCAATCTCTCTTACTGTTAGGCATTGCAGATAGACTAATAGAAAGGTGTTGCTGCATTTCAGAACTGCTAATAAAAGCAATCTATGCATAGGCTATATGGAAGCTACTATGTAAGAGCCTGTTTGCTAGCAGGTAAAAAGTTAGCGTTTAGATTAAGAATTTTGTAAAAAGTGAGAAAAAGGCTGCTATGAAATCATGCATGATGTAATTAACATGTCACAAAATAATTCTCAACTTTTTGTTTCAAATAATCATTCAATTATTTATAATGTTTAATATATTAATCTGCACTAAGAACAACAATATGTTAAATCTCTTGAAATATTGAAAATTATGCACTTTGGGATCGATTTTCTCAAAATAATTATGCAGTTAACTGGATAAATATCTACGTAGTCACTTTTCTTTAAAATGACAATGCCAGGGCCTTTGTCAGGTTTAATGATGATGGTTTCATCATTTTTTCATAACCTGTTTTTTACACGAAAGCATTCTTTGTGCATTGTGAAGTCACATGAACCTATCATGCTGTCATGGTACAAATGTGCGAGGACAGCAAATTAGGCTTTTAACACTTTGGGTGTGGATGAATGACTATTGTTGTCAGCAGAAAAAATGCATTGGGCGCTACATGACGACAATTGTTACTTTGGAGAAAAAATTTAGCAGTTGTGTGGGGGAAGCCATTTCAAAAAATCATCACTGTATTGACATTGAAATGGCTTCTGCACACATCCGCTAAATTTTTTCTCAAAAATGACTATTGTAGTGGCCAATGCATTTTTTCTCGTGACACCAATAGTCGTCTATCCATACCTAAAGTGCTAAAGCAGTGCATTGTTTAACAGAATTGGCACTGTGATGTAAAAGCTGTGCCCACAGTGACTCAAATTCGGCAAAAATTTCTTCTTTGCACAAATACTTGGGCAGCAACCCAAAGTTGAGACCATACAACAGCCTGAAAGTCTCAGTGTCAGATAAGTCATAATCTGTAAGATTCAAAACATGCCTTGTAGTATCACTGAAAGCATTGCTGAAATGGCCACGTCTAAATGAAACAAGCAATCGCTCATTTTTGATCTTGGATTTTAATTCTGTTCTTTTATCAAAGCCAGGTATCGGCAGAATCTGATTGTGTCAAAGAATGTTAGAAATTTGCAATGTGAAGTTATAACCAAAGCCATTGTAAACAAATTAATTCTATTGTGGTGACTAAGTGCACATTATTAGTAGCTACCGTTTTTGGTACAAAGATGCCAAAAGCATCAGGATTGCTCAATTGGTTGGTGACCAGTGACCGAAGACAACAAACAATTTAAGCAGCAAGATGAAGCAGTTTGAAAAAGTAATATCTAGTGTTGGCAAGTATCCAGTTGCTTAAGGCAGAGCAAGGAGTAACTAATATAAAGCTTCAAGTAATATCATGCAAACAACTTCAGTCAACTGAAGTTATTTTTGTAACCAGAGTCAATTCAAGTCTTTCCAACCTTACTTGCAAAAGAGCAAAGTGATTTTTTAATAACTGTTGGAGGAATGTATTTTTGCATCAAGCTTGGTACCAAACAAAAGATGCTGCTATCAAGAGTTGTTTCCAAGGACATACCACGCAGAATACATAAGGTTCACACTCACAACTTGTAGATTACAGCCCACACTTCATCACAGACTCATCACTGCTCTTGCAATTACTTCCAGTACATCTTTCTGACTCATCACTCACTCCATTGCCTTTCTTGAAACTCTATCAAACGTTTTCTCAATATCTGCAAAGCACATATCCAACTTTCCCTCTTTATCTCATATTTTGCTTACATTCTTCTCACAGCAAATAACATGTCTGTCACTACTTTGCAAGATGTAAAAGCAAAATGCATTGCATCTACATTCACTAATTTTTGAATCTTTTTTTCAGTACCCGTTTAATGTATTTCATAGCATGGTTTAACAACTTTACTACTCTGTACAAATTACAACTTCTTAATCTCCTTTCCCCTTAAAAATTGCCACTAACACAATCGTTTGCTATTCATCCAGCATTCCTTTCACATCCAACCCATGTTGGCAAAGTTCCATTATCACACTACTCCTCACTTCTTCAGTGGGAGATATTTCTGCACATATTTGAAAGGATCCAACTGCCTTTTCTAAGTTCATTACATTTATTGCTATTACTGTTTCTTCCTGAGTAACCTGTTCAATGATGCTCTCCACCATACTAGCTTCTGTCACTTGATTGCAATCATTCTCTTTGTTCATAATCTCCTACACGTGACTTTTCCTCATTCTTTTTCTGTCCTTTTCACCAAAACCTAACTTTTTGTCTTTTCCTTTCACTAAAACCTAACTTTACCCATGCTTCACTGAGCAAATAGTGAGGCTGTTCACCCAGCATATTGTAAGAGGTGGCTTTTGTGTACCAGCGTATGTTAACTAAGCTTGGGGACCCCTCATGTTTAAAAATTGAGGTTGGAGGTAAGCAAGGGCATGCTGCCATAAAAGACAAAAAGCTCCAAAAACTTAACTCATAAAGTTTCTTAAAGAATTGGCCCCGAGTCTCTGGCAGCTCTTTGATGAGCAGAGGGCGTGAAAAATCTCTGCATTACAGAAATTTGAGGTAAGATTTGGAAGTTGGAATGTTATAAGTTTTTGTGGAACAGGTATGGAAGTGTGTGAATAGTTAAGAAAGAAAAAAGTGAATATTTGTTCTCTACAGGAAGTAGGATGGAGGGGGCAGGGAGCTTGATTTGTTGGTATCAGAGGTAAGAGATATGAGCTGCGATGCTCTAGAAATAATCATGGAATAGGTGTTGAAATTTTAGTGAAAAAAGAACTTTGTGAAAAGATTGTAGAAATTCGAAGAAAAAGTGACAGAGTGATGGCAATGGTGCTGGTTTTTGAAGAGAAGTTATAAGAGTCATGTGTACGTACTCTCCCAAGGCTGGAAGATCAGAGTGTAAGAAAGATCAATTCTATAATGACATGGCAAGTGAGTGGGATTAGCAAAACCCTGGTGAAGTGGTTCTTGATCTAGGGGACCTCATCAGACATGTTGGGAGACAGATTGGTGGTTTTGAGGGTGTGTATGGTGAGAATGGAATTGGCAAATGAAATGTTGAGGGAAGAAAACTACTTGAGGTTCGTAATGAGAAGGAGTGGCAAGCACATTGCTTGAAAAGAAGGAACAGAAAAAAATAACATATAGAATGGGTGGAAATGAAACTGAGATTGATTTTGTATTGGTTGGTAAAAACAATAGAAAGGATTTAAAAAACGTGAAAGCTATCCCCTGGCAGTTGCAACATCGATTACTGATAACAAACATAAACAAAAGTAGATTGAAGAAACTAATGAAGAATAAACAAACTATTAGAAGGAGAGTTTGGAAATTGATGGAAAATAACATAAAAGCAAGATTTCAAGAAAGAGTTAAGGAATTGATTGATGCACCCATTCTATGGAATACTTTTAAAAATGGTATGCTGCAAGCTTGTGATGAAGTATGTGGAAACAAGAAAGACAAGAGGAACCATGGGAATACATGGTGGTGAAATGAAGAGGTGAATCAATCAAACGAAAACAAGGCTAAATATAAGAATATCAAAAATCGAACAAGAAAGTGGTTGCTAATTCTATAAAAAAAGAAGTGTAGAAAGAGTTAACAAAATTGAACAAAAAACCAAAAAACATTTCTACACTGGTGAAGTTCGTGAAAAAAGATGGAAAAGATGTTGAAGGAGGTAGATGCATGAGAGGAAAAGATGAAAGATTAGGTTTTAGTGAAATAGACAGAAAAAGATATGGCAGAGATCAAATAAAAAGAGATAATAGTCACATGGAGGAGATCATGAATAAAGAAAATGATTGAGACCACAAAGAGAGCAGCTAGTATGGTGGAGGGACCCATTAAAAATGTTACCCATAAAGAAATGGGCCATAGTAATAAAAGTAATAAAACCAGGAATGGCAGCTAGATCCTCTGTGTGATGATATTTGCTAGTAGAGAAGTAGAGGTTAATGTGATGGTGGAGCTTTGCCAACGTGTGTTAATAGGGAAAGAAATGCCAAATGAATGGCAAACAAGTTTGCTGGTACCAATTTTCAAGGGAAAGGGAGATGTAAGAAATTGCAATACTTAAAGGAGTAAAGGTGTTAGAGCATGCCTTGAAGATCGTTGAAAGAGTGCTGAAAAGAAGGATTCGAGAATTAGTAAATATTGATTCAATGCAGTTTGGTGTTATGCCTGGAAGAGGACGACAGACACATTGTTTGTAGCACAAAGAATGCAAGAAGAATATATAGGGATAAGAAGAAAAAATGGTACCTGTGTTTTGTGGATATTGAGAAGGCATTTGATAGAGTTCCAAGAAAGGTGATGGAGTAGGCAATGAGAAAAAAATGTTTACCATAAGTAATTGTAAGAGCAGTGATGAACCTCTATCATGAAGAAAAAACAAAAGTTTGAGTGGGATCTGAGTTATCTGAAGAGTTTTTAATACAAGCAAGAATACTGCACATCAAGGATCTGTGTTGTCGCCATTGCTCTTTGCAATTACAGTGAGTGTAATCTCGGAAAATGCAAGAGAAAAATTGATGAATTAAATTTTGTATGCAGAGGACTTGATTTTAATGAGTAAAAGTATAAAGAATTTAAAAGAAAAATTTTCTAAATGGAAAGAGACATTTAAAAGCAAGGGAATGAAGGTGAACCTCAAGAAAACCAAAGTAATGGCGAATGGTTTGAAAGGTGAGGTACTTTAGAGCAGGGGTGGGCAAACTGTGGCCTGTGACAAACTTTTGTATGCCCCACAAAAGCCTCAAGCAAATAATTAAAAAAATTAATTAATATAGAAGAACGTGATTGGGTGCATTTTTCTCACTAACAGACTTTGAAAATTGAATGTGCTAGCATTTTCAATTGAATAAAACTACTTTGATTTATTTGTCTAATAATTGTTTGTTTTTAATGTTATACCAAATTTAAAATGCGAATCAATTAGAATAATATACCAATTTGTTCATTAAAAAGTGCAACCCTCAGCTAGCTTCCGTGACCACAATGCTGCCCACAAGCCAAAACAATTGCTCACCCCCGCTCTAGAGTAAAGTTGATCCACGTGCCAAGTGCAGCAAGAGGGCGATGACAAATTTCTGATGCACACAAAGTGTGGTAAATGAGTGTATGGTAGATGCACAAAAATGAAGAGGGTGACTTCAACTATGGCAAAAGATTTTGCTTGTAAACTATGTGTTAATGCAATAAAAGAAATTGTGGAACCAGGTGAAGAAACATCATTTTTTGACTAGGTGGACTTGGTGAAGAGCTTTTGTTATTTGGAGGATAGGTTAAATGCCAGTGGTGGAAGTGAAGCAGCAGTAACAGCAAGAAAAAAAATTGGAAGGATAAAATTTAGAGAATGTGGGGAGTTGCTTTATGGGAGGTTTTTATTTAAAATGAACAGAAGGATTTATCAGAGTTGCACAAAATCAGCAATGCTATGTGGAAGTGAGACATGATGTCTGAGGGTGAATGAGATGGCAATTTTGAGAAGTACTGAAAAAGCAATGATGAGGCAATGTGTGGTAAGTTGATTAAGAAAAGAAGCCAAGAACTTATGAGTTTGCTGAGTTTAAAGAATACTTTGGATGGTCTAGCCAGGGCAAGTGGAGTACAATGCATCTGCATTAACATAGACAAAACCAGATTTAAAAGAGTGGATCTCTCCTCTTAGGCATCTTCCTTCTTTAATAGGTTTTTATTAATTTAACTAGTAAAAAATGATAATTGTTCTTTCTCAGTTTTGTTAATTCTTTTTCAGCTTCTTTCCACCAGAATTAGCAATCACTTTCTTGGTTTAATACTACATATTCTCATATCTGGCCTTTTCTCTAATGGATTTACACACAACTTTTTATAGGCCACTTTCTTTTGTCTATTCATTCTATTCTATTCTCATTCCACCACCACGTACCTCCATGATTGCTTCTGCTTTTCTTTTTTCCATATACTTCATCACAAGCTTTTTAAATACCACTTTCAAAACCATCCCATACATTGGACAAGTCAACATTAACAAAGTCCTGAAGTTTTTCTTGAAACCTTGCTATCATATTGCTTTCCTTCTATTTTCAAACCCTTCTTCTAGCAGTTTGTTTGTTTACTAATTTCTATTGTTCGAATGTGTTACCATCAGTTGATGTTACAATAAGCAGGAAATTTCTTTCACATCTTTCAAATACTTTTTCATTTTTACCAACCAATACAAAATCAATTTATTTTAATTTCCACACATCTTGTATGTTATTTTTCTCTGCCCCTTCTTTTCAAACCAAATGTTTGTCACACACAACTCCCTTTTACAGCAGAAGTCGAGCAGCCTTTTTTCCTCAACATTTCTTTTGCCAATACCATTTCTTCCATGTACACTCTCAACATCATCGATCTATCTCACAACACGTTTGTTAAAGTCACCCAGACCAAAAAGCATTCCACCAGGGTTTTGTAAATCACATACACAAACTATTTCATTACAAAATTGATCTTTCTTGCAGTCTGATCTATCACCCTCATAACTTCCTCCTAAAAAGCCAGCATTATTCCTATCACTCTGTTACTTTTTTTGAACTTCAACAACCTTCTTGCATAAATCTACTTTCACCACAATTTCAACAAATCCTATTCAATCATTATCTCCAGACCACCACAACTTACATTTCCTACCCTGGACACCAACAAATTGAGCTCCTTGTCCTCTCGATCTTACTTTTTGTAGGCAGCAGGCATCCCCTTTCTTGTAGGCAGCATGAATGCATTTTGGAATAGATGGGTATTCAAAAGTCATCTTTCACAATATGCTGCACGAACGGCCTCACTATTTTATGCTGATGGAGCACAAAAATTATAAAGTATAAGCATAATAGTGATAATGCCTGTTAATTCAGATTATGGAATGAGCTGGGGGGGTCGAATCAATTAAGACACTGACTCAGAAAAGTCATGCTAAACACTTTTAAGCCATGATCATTGTTTGACAGTTGGTGTAGATGTGGGTGGGCTCAAATCCCGACCCCAACATTGTTTTCAACAAAATGATAGCTATTAGATAGTAGATAGTTATTAGACCAAAGAGTACGTTCAATTATTAATTCTCTTGATACATTAAATACTTGAACAAAACCTGGTCTTATTCAACAAACCCTCTGGCATTTCACGAATTCTATCTGTCTGTTCCAATAAATATAATGGCTCAAAGGAAAAGTCAGGGGCTGGTGCCATAATGGTTGTCACTTCACGATTATAAAAACAAAAGTTATTTAGAGTAAGCATATCTTGCACCTTGCTGTGACCACTTTTGTAGTGGTATCAGTGATCTTAAGTTTCTTAGCTTCCCCAATGTGCCTTGGTCTCAGCACAGAAAAACCACCATATCTCCCCCAAATACCTTGCATTTGATTACCCAGTTGGCCTAATAACCTATTTTCAAGTGGTAAAAAAAAACTTCCTACCACAAGTGCAACTTCACATAGTAGTATTCACTTGATTATTTTTTATTTGCTCAAGCCAAAAAAAGTCAAAATATTATGATTGGGTCAAAATTTATAAAAAATGGTTAATTCTTTGAAGTACATTAAGTTTTTAAGTTAAATATAACACCTGGAAAAAGTGGAAGAGGAGACAAAGAAGATTGGATTGAAGAAGGAGGATGCCCTGAGATGAGACAAGTGGAGAGTCAGAGTGCAAGCAATTGCAGAAAGAATGGGGTAAATCCGGCCATTTCTGCTAAAGGGACAACACCGGATAAAAACTGAATAACTACTACTACTACTTGAAACATTACCATAATTGTTAATAATCGAATTACAACAAATTTCAATTAGATTACTACTATGTAATAATGGCAAAACAATTTAACTTGTTTATAGATAATCACTCGATAAGCAAACTTGATGTCTGGTAAATTTTGGTAAGATGTTATACAGTTTTGATGGGCAATTTTAAATTTTTATAGCTGTTTTTGAGATGCCAAAAATATTGACTACGTTTGGCAACCAACCTCAGATTTGCACTTAAAAGTTCCCATAGAGTTTCATTGAAACCTCAATGGCAAACTGCTTTGCATCTTGTGCTGCCAAATGGTACACTGTGATAACCGCTTTGGAGTGGAAAGCTAATGGTCATTAGTGAAGCACCAAATAATGCTTTCAACCAAAAAAATGTAAAAAATATCTTGAAATGGTTTCTTTAAATAATCTCGTTCTTGCTATGTCAGCATGTGTCAAAAACTTTTTTAGGTTAAAATTTGTCAAATTCTTTGTTTTTAGGTCAAAATTTTTCATTTAGTCAAAAAATAACTGTCCTAATTATAAAACATCTAAAATGAGCATTGGTAGCATCCTCAAAATACTTACAACTAAGGACATAACAACATAATTGAAGTTTTCATTACGTCCACAAGCTATAAATCTGCACACATGTTGCTGTCCTTGCAAAGCCTTCAATACTGCAACTTCCATCTTAAGAACCTAAAAACATATAAATATTATGTCAGAAAATAGCATTATACTACATCAAACACTAGTCTAATTTGATAAATAAAGTAATCACCCAACCTTACAGTAGCAAAAAAAAGTTTTGCCAGTATGGATTAAAACTTATCACAATTGTTTGAAAATTAGTTATGATTTCCTACTTTTTGAATTCCTCAAAGGAAAATTTCCAGCTGCCAATATATAGGGATAAAAAACAATATGCTCATTAACACTTTGTAACTTTAAAAAGACACAACCAGTATCATAAAGCCAGCCAATATTGATAGTTTGCTCATAAGAACATTTCTTATTGGTCACATTGGCTATCAGTTGCAATTGCAGCCTAAGATCAATAAATACATGGCTAGATATCTGGGTGTGACAAATAAGTAAATTTGCTTTGTTGCAATAGTATGTATATATATGTATAGTTTCTGTAATTTGTTGCTTTTGTTCTGCTGCAATTATTTTATTTGTAAATCTAGAATAGTCACAAGTCCAAACTTGCATTTATATCTGTCATTTTTTTGCAAAAAAAACAATCTCTTTTCTTTTGCATTAAGATTTGTTTGTACACACCTATTCTGACATCACAATGGTAGATGATGTGTTTATGTTCCAAGACTGATCCAGAATACACTTTTTCCTCTCAAGAGTTTTCAATTGCCAATATGACATAATTTATTAGTGGTGCCTTTTTTTGTCACAACATGTCATTTTTGGATTTTCCAGATAGTGTTCCATTCATATATACAGGGTGGGCCAATAAAATGTTACCACTTTTTGAATCCTTGCTATTTCCAAAATAGAATTTTTTTATTCTCAAAAATACTAACAACAAAACATTGAATTCTCACACCAATGGATCGAAAACAATATACTGTGAAGGAGAGAGTAAAGATCGTGGAAGCATATTTTGAATTAAAATTGGTAACCCAGACTCAGTGACGATTTGTCATTGACGTTCTGGAAAGAAATCCTCCATGTATACTCACAATCAGACATCTTCTTCGAAAATTCAGGAAAACAGGATATGCGACCAAAGTGAATAAAGGACATAGTGGTAGGCCAAGGTCTGCGAGAACAGCCATTAACACAGAGATCGTGAGACAGCGTCTGGAGAAATCACCAAGAAAATCAACCAGATGTTTGTCAGAGGGAGACTGCCCTCTCAAGGACCACTCTCAGACGCATACTGAACACAATCTTTATTTCTTTCCCTACAGAGTTCAGATTTTACAAATTCATTGATATTAAATGTTGGTTTAATGTTTCTTATCACAAATCTTTGAATAAAAATTTTGAAAAAACTCACATTTGAAAACTTGGGTATGATTGAAAAGTGGTAACATTTTATTGGCCCACCCTGTATATATAATGCAACAAGATTTTTACACATGCAGAGTGTAGAATGAAGAGAAAAAGAGTGAGAGTAACAAAGAGCAATGGATAGCGTGTTTTTCTGTGGTGGTTTGTTGTGGATTAAATTATTAGCGTGACAAGAATCAAGCAGTTAATTGATCAATTTAGCTTTCTGGTTGGTTTCTGATTGATATATTAGAGTGCATTGGTTTGCATGATTGATGAGTGAAGAAAATTTAAGTACCAAAGTATTTTGTAAATATATCTGTTCTATTCTTCATTAAAAAGTGCATGGATCAAAGTATTGCGGCTAAGTATTTAGTAAAAGCCAATCTTCATTTAGCTGTTAAGTTGCAGTCAGAATTAATTATTTGAGTGATACTATACGTCGCCTCAATTTTAAGAAAAAAATTAAGGTTGAGATAGAACCTAAATTCCAATTACACAACACTGGATGACTCAACAATTTCAAGTTGACACAATAGTTAAAAATTTATCAACTCACCCACATCAAATTTTATAGAAAAAATATTCTGCAGTTAAAAATCAAATTGAATTGATTGCATCAATTATTAGTGACTTCTTGAGGTTCCAAAGAGCGTTTTACAAAGCTGATTAGTAATTTTCATCCAAAGTATTGATGAAATATTTGTAGCTTTAGATATTAAAAGCATCAGATATTATACAATTTTATTAAACCATGTAGATTATACACTTGAAATCAGGGCTGAGAATTTGGACCCAATAAAAAGTCTTTTTTGCTGACCTCAAACTCAAAAAATAAAGAATCCTGAACTCAATTGAAACACCAAAATTTTGAAAAAAAAACAGTAAATCACATTTTGCAGTGAGGTATGTTTTGAGACAGTCTTGCTTTTGATGTGGTTATAACAAGAGATAACAGGCATAGTATGGGCATTGTACAGGCACAGTATACACAAAAAAACAGGTACTGTATACATAGTACAGGTATGGTGGAGACAGCACAAGCATGGTGGGCAGAGTACAGGCATATGAATATATTAAATTCTTTAGAGATAACAGTTAAAAAGTAGACTGTGTACATTGCAGCAAAGATGAGAAAAGACACAGTGAGCATGATGAACAAGCTCAAGCTCCACCACGGCTACTGAGGTAGCCTGTGTTAAAAATTTTGATGAGCCAACATTCTTCAGCAATGCAACCTAAAGTGGCATGTCAAAGCAGTATCCTTCCTGCTTCTAATAAGTTTTTCCAAAATGCATTTTCATTACCTTTCCAAAGTTGAACTCCCCCTCCCCTGTTGAGTTGTCTTTTTTGCTTGATTGCGGTTTCTCGTGAGAAATAAAGATTTATCTTCAAATTTTTCTTGTTTTGCCCCTCTACCTCAGAGAGCGAAGTGAAAAAAAATTTTTTTTCAAATCAAAAAACCAGGTTTATTGAAGTGGGTGGTTAGATCCAAAAACACCTTCCAAAGTTGTTTTGGGGTTCTGCCACTTACACCCAGTTGGCTAAACACCCCTAAAAATATTGTGCTCCCCCAAATTTATGAAAATCTCATAACTTAAAAACTAGTTAAGCTAGAAAGTTGGTTTCGAGCTTTAATGTTCAGAAGATTCAAGTTTATATCTGCTCCAATACAACTTTTTCTTCTAACTACATCACACAAGCTACAAATTGACAAAAATGATGTTTTTGCTAATGACAAAATAAAACTTTTATCTAAAACACAAATTGGCTTGTTTATTCACTTTGTGTTTTATATATACATCATTACTTTTGCAGTCCTTAGATAGTTTTGATCAACTACTGTATTATTAGTCAAAATTAATTAGGTAGCACAAGTTCAAAATGTTTTTTAGGACATCAATAAAATAGAAAAAATGTTTATTCTCAAAAATATCTTATAAACTTGGTACTCTTACTGTGTACAGTGTTATCATTTTGAAATGCTTACAAGAAAAGCTGTTACTAGAGTTTGCAAGCGTCAAGGAAAATATCTTTTTAAAAGCTGTGACTCCTTTCCAATTGGTGTTCTTCCAGCCAAAAGAGATGTTTTGCAAAGATTGCTTTATGAAAGAAATTGGCAAACAAGAGCTGCAGCTCTCATCTTTGCAAATAAACTATATGAACGTTGGATCCACTGTAATGTTTATTGCACAAGTGTAGATGGCATTTGGTTTAGGATTTTAACTCTTGTCAAAGATTTTCGACAGATTGAATCTCAGCCAAAAAAAGGGAAAAAAAGATTCATTCAACACCAGTGCGACATTTAATTATAATATGACAAAATTTCTACATGATATTCAAAAATTGTTTGATACTTTTTGTAATGACCGGAAACAGTGACAAAAACTTAAAGAAATTGATAAGTTGAAAATGAATGAAGATGACTTTGCATTTTATGAAGATCAAATAGGTCCTAGAAAAAGAAAATGTTTGGATGTTGTTGAACCAATCGATCAATCTGATACAAATTTTCTTCAAAAAATGTCTGAAAAGCAATCCAATTCTAATAATAAAGTTTGAACAAGCTCAGGAAATATTGATATTGCAATTGGTTTTGAATTTGATACAAGTACTAGTGAAATTTCAGAAATATCAGTATCATTTGATTCAGCATTACCTTGCTCTTCAAAATCTATTTTGCAGCGGAATCGAGTTATGTTAAAAGAACTTGCAATGGTTTGTGAGCGATATAAAGTGTCTGATAGAGCTGATACAGCTATAGCTTTGGCTACATTAAAAGCTTTTGGAATTGTTACTGAAGAGGATAAAAGACATGTAGTGGATAGAAGCAAGTTGCGAAGAGAAAGGCAAAAATACAGAGAAGAAATTAGAAACAAGGAGCAAGAATTATTTGAATCAGTGGATTCCATTTTTGTAGATGGAAGAAAGATGCAACAATGACAATGGTTGAAGTAAATAGAAATTATCATCGCCAAGCAGTCATTGAAGAACATTATGTAATTGAAGGAGTGCCTAATGATTTTTATCTTTCACATGTAATGCCAGAAGATAGGACTGGATATAAAATAGCACCATCAATTTATTCTGCAATCAAAGATACAGCTCTGGAACAAAAATTTAAGATTGTTGGACCTGATGAAATCGCCGTAATGACTGGCAAAAGCAAAGGATTTATTGCATCATTAGAAACTTTAATAGGAAGACCATTGCAATGGGTTATATGCTTACTCCATTTAAATGAGCTTCCTCTCAGACATGTTTTTCAAAACTTATGGTGTAACTTCCGGACCAGACTCTTTTTCAGGATCTATTGGTAGGCAGTTGAATGGTACTGTTTCTGAGTGGAAAGTAGTGAAGTTCAAATCTATCCCAAATCAAAAATTTCCTGTTATTCCAAACTCTTTGATGGATGATTTAAGCAGTGATCAATATTATGCTTAGAGGACTTACTCTGCTGTTGTGTTAGGATCAAGTGATGCTAACCTTGAGTTTCTCAAAGTAGGAGATTAAATCATTACGCTGGTTAACACTTGAATGTTGTATTTTTCAATTTTATGTTGCCCAAGAGAAGCTGACATCTAATTTAAGCACTTTGGCAAAATTTTTAATTAAAGTTTAATTTTATGGTTGGTTTCTAATCAAATTCAACAACATTACTGATGGACTGAAGAACTATCTCAATATCCTTACATAAGTAATGGGATTTCCAAACAAAATTATTCAAGATATTGCTGTAGCAGTTTTGCAATGAAATGCTTAATTTGCTCACCATGAAAATATATTAGTTGCGATGATGACTAATAATGACCACAATGTCTGTCTTCTTGCCATCAACAAAATACTTAGCATTGGAGTATCTAAGAAAAATTTGGATAATGTTGATTGCAATGAAAAAGTAGATGTAAGAAAATCCATAATACCCAAAATCAATACAAATGCAAAGCTTATTATTCGTTGTCAAGCTTGAGTTTAAAAGACATGCATGAACCACCTGCATTAAAGTACTGATTGAATAGAGAAATTCAGGCTTTTTAACAACATAAACTCAACCTGGAACATCCTTGCCACAATCAAGCTGTTGAAAGGCATATAAAACTGGTTTCTGAAGCTTAAGCAGCTGTTGCTGGATTCAAAAATAGAGATGGACTTATCAGACAGAAAATACGATCAAGAAAACTAATGAAAACTTTTAACACCAAACAGCAATTTAATGCCTAAAAAACTGGAAAATTAGTAAATTGGGCAACATTTTATTTTACATAGTGTGTAACTATTGTTGAGTATATAGTGTTGGTAGCATTTTTGTCAATTTTTCTTGCTTCAAAGACTGCTAGATTAAAATGCTAAGTGAAAATTTCTTTACTTGTGCAAGTAGCTGAAAAATGACTTTAGTTAAAACATGGACTCCACAATAATTTCTCAATAATAAATAATTTTTTTAACAATTTTCATCAAAAACATCATTTTTGCCAATTTGTGGCTTGTGTGATGTAGTTAGAAGAAAAAGTTGTGTTGGAGCAGATATAAACTTGAATCTTCTGAGCATTTTAAGCCCAAAATCAACGTTTTAGCTTAACTAGTTTTTAAGTTATGAGATTTTCATAAATTTGGGGGAGCACAATATTTTTAGGGGTGTTTAGCCAACTGGGTGTAAGTGGCAGAACCCCAAAACAACTTTGGAAGGTGTTTTTAGATCTAACCACCCACTTCAATAAACCTGGTTTTTTGATTTGAAAAAAAATTTTTCACTCCACCCTACTACCCAAACACGCATACCTTCAGCGTAGGCAATAACTCTACTAACCCATCTACTACTAGTGTGGTTCCCCTCCCTCACTCATTTTTGCTGACCTCCTATATTATCTGCCTCAAACTGCTCCTCCTGAATGTTCTCCTCTCCCTTGCAGTACATGTTGCTGCAAAGGCTATCTTTCTTTCTTTGAAAATCACTGAGGCCCAATATACCTGTACCATATTTGATGAAGTTGTTCAGCAGGCATTAAATAAAATTAAATCTTAACTTTAGTTTTACCAGTGAGTAATAATTATCACACAAATTTCTTTGGTGATGCCTTTGTTTAGGCTAACACTTCATTGGCCAGAACAGCTAACATCATCAGAGCAAACTGGCAACTTATTAGCTACAGCAACACATTAACAAAGTTTTAAAGTGATTGGGCACACAACATTTACAAGTTAGAATTGTCCAGTAATTTAATTTGTAAGAAGTACTGTAGTAATTGAAAAAACAAACTCAGTCCCGCACTAGCTATGTGGTGGTGTAGTGTGACATCACCATCTAAACAAAAAAAACTATGAAGTGGCAAATATGGCAGAGCTAGGCAATCCCAGAATAAACTGGCTAAAATAATGGTGCAGATTTGAATCAAAACAAGCAATAACCTAACAATAGAACACAAAAACACAGCAAGTAGTAGGAAATGCCACAACAACGATATTGGAGTAGCAGTAAATTCTATTGTCTTATTAATTTCTTGTAGACAGAAGGTAAGATTTTGCCATTGTTTCTGTTCATGATATGCTACTTTTCGTTGATCAGCCAACATTCTGCAACATTTCACTGCAACAATTCACTCTCAGTTTCCAAAAAGACAACCCATACAGATCATTACCTCCACTATGCATTATATCACCCTAAACATCAAAAACCTGCTATCTCAAAAACTGTACATAACAGAATTGATATGTGTGACACAAACAAATCTCATAAACATAAATTACACAAAAAGGTTCTACACACTTTATTGCTCAACAGGTTTTTACAGAGTTGTTCTCGCAACTGTGCTAAAAAATCTGAATCCTCAAGAATACTCCATTTATTTCATTCACTTACTTGCCCTATATTTGTGAAACTTCCAATAAAATTATATTCATTCTTAATGACATTGGAGTAAAGATAGCTATGAAACCTCATTTTACTATTGGTAAATTTCTTCCTTTCCCCAAATACCCCCTCAATGAAAAGAAAAATCAGGCAAAGTATACCAAGTTCCTTTCCATAACTGCAAGCTTACATACATTACACAAATAAAATGGGATTTGAAATCAGGATTAGACAAACATATAAGAGCTATTAAATTCCAAAGACCTGAGAAACCTGCTCTTTGCAAACACTTCAGTACTTTTAATCACAAAATAAATCGGAATCAAACTACACTCTTAAAGACTATTTGAAATGCCTTTTTGCAAAATGTTGGCTGATCAATGAAAAGTAGCATATCATGAACAGAAACAATGGCAAAACCTTGCCTTCTGTCTACAAGAAATTAATTTACAGCTGCTCCAATATCATTGTTGTTGTGGCGTTTCTAATTACTTGCTGTGTTTTTGTATTCTATAGTTAGGTTATTGCTTTTTTTATTCAAACCTGCACATTGTTTTAGCTTAACTTTGCCATTCCTGCCACTTCATTATCACTTTTTGTTTTATTCTTTCACTACCGCGAGATTATCAATTGATGATTTTTTTCAAAAGCTGAAAAAATCAGTTTACTTAAAAACTGATTTGCGACTGTATTTCTCAACCGATTTCAACAATTTGTTTAAGTTAAAGGTTATTTCAAGGCAATTCCAATAATGTTTTATTTGTGTCTTAACTATTTGTGCTTATTCTGAAAACATTGACCTAGATTACCTGTAGTCAACATTTTTACCCTCCGAAAATTTGATAACCTATTACAAACACTAAATTTAATGCATAAACAATGTAATAACCTGATAACTGTTAATATATTTAGAAAGTGCAGGAAATTAGCTTTCCAGAAATATATATCTTTAAATAGTTGAGGCTTAGAATTACTTTATAATAACTGATAAAAAATAGTAGGCATACACAATTTTTCATTTTTTGTTGAAAAAATTTTTGGCAGTATTTTAGAAAATTGTAATTTGTAGAAAAACTAATTCCTTTGGTACATTTTGGATATTTTTCCTGATATCCATGGATATTTAGCTGTCTGTATCTAAGTTTTCAGCAAGATTGATCAAAAAATAAAGTTTGTGAAAATTTTGATAGACAGCTGACTCTAAAAATATTGAAAGCAAAAAAATTGGTGATCCCCCTACAAAAAAGGTAGGGTGGTCAACATGGTCCTGTATCATCTTTAGCAACAAAATTTTCCTCTCAAGCCACATATCATTTAAAAAGTTTAAGAAATTTCCTTTCCAAAAATATATATTGTTGCATAATTTAGGCTAAGAGTTATTCTATAATGATTGATGAAACATGATATCTGGAGTTATCTTTAGTAGCAGCCCAAAACACTCAAAATTTAATAGCCGGACCATAGAAAATGCAAATCACACAAAAAGTACTCCCTTTCTAAATTTGAAATCATGTCTATTCGTTTACACAACTCTTTTTCTCGCCCTGTATCAAGTTTCCATGGCGCTGCTGTATATTAAACACTTTTTATAGATTTTGCAAGGTAGGGTACTTTGGGTGACAATCTGGTTCCCCCAACAATAAAGGAAAGGTATAAAAACGGTCCTGTTTCATCTTTAGCAATGAGATATTAGTTTTAAGCTTTATATCATCTGAAAGTTTCTTTTCAAAATATATTAAAAAAGCTAGCCTACATGATAAACCCTAAATTATTTTCAGTACCGGCCAACCCCCCCCCCCCCCCCAATTTTGGTGATCGACCTCAAAAAAAACTACAAATTGTAAAAAAAGTACATCTTTTAAAAATTTCAAAACATTTTTATTAAATAGGTCACTCTTTTACCACATTGTTTCAAGTTACCAAGGAGAAAATGCCAGCAAAGCACTTTTTATATACTTTGACAGGCATGCTAAAATCAATCAAAATTAGCTTTCTCCCGGCAAAAAGGCGATGGAAAAGAATAGCTTATGTTTCACCTTAAGCAAAAAAATAATCTATTTAAACTGCATATCATTTGAATCAGGAAGAACCATTCTATTAAAGATAGGCAGTGTTAGGTGGCATAGGCGGAGGGTTATTATATAACAATTGATGAAAAGGGTAGTTGCAGTAGCTTTCAGGACCCCCCAAAAGTGCTAAAAATTTGGCTGCTTGGCTTCAAAAAATTGAAAATAGTACAAAAATTTGCTCTTTGGTGATTTTTAATTGTTTTTTTTAAATATGATTCTTTTATATTATCTAGCAGTCATTTTCAAAAAAATTCATCTACACGCAAGGCCTGTAACACTTTTTGAACTTGGGGTAACATTGATTTCCCCCACCAAAAAAGAAAGGGATAAAGATGTGTTTGTTTCATTTTGAGTCACAAAACATTGTTTTTAGAATGCACATCATGCAATTTGGGATGAAATTTCCTTTCCAAAAATATATTACACTACATAGTTTGATTTAATCTTGACTTCATTTTGATCGACTAAAATCGCAATTCCAATACACATCCTTTTGTTTTGGCCCAAAAAAATCTTAAAAAGCTGTGGCCCTGGGTCTCAGAAAAGTAACAAATGTAAAAAAACTAAGTAACTTGGTACATTTTGGCTGTTTTTCCTGAAATCTATGGTTATTTAGCTGTCTGTATCTAAGTTTTCAGAAAAATATGAAGTCTGTGGAATTTTTTAAAGCTACAGTACCCTATTTTGAAAGCAATTTAAAAGTGATTTACTCCCCCAAAAAGGAGAACACTAATTTACACAAATTATATTCTTGGACAAAAACTTTTTTTGGAGGTCAGCATATTTTGAATCACAATGAAATTTCCTTTTCAGCGATATAACATGATCGATATAATAGCCAATGACCTAAAACCAGTAAATCATAAAAGTAAAGACAATTAATGGTTTTTTATGGTAAAAATAGAAAAATTTTGCTCAAAAATGATCACCAACATCATACTGTACCATACAGCAATCTAATACATCATGTCAATAACCCACAACTGGTTTCGACCTTATTGGGTCTCCTCAGGCAGGTGTAAAAACCACTCAATAATAAACATGCTGAAATAAAACAAATTTGCTATTGGGTGCAAAAAAAATGCAATAAAAACAATATGATACAGCAATACCTATATCATGGGGGTCTCATTTAAGGACACGCACACATGACATGGACAACAAGTCACATCGGTAAGCCCTAATATGGGTGGAGGATCATTGTCAAGACCTATCATTCCATAGAATATAGAGATTGCTAGTTGCTAATTAGCATTTTCAAGCAGATCTCCTATTAAGAGGGATCTGCATCCAGCATTACACTAAGGTAAAATAGAAAAATTTGCTCAAAAATGATCACCAACATCATACTGTACCATACAGCAATCTATTACATCATGTCAATAACCCACAACCGGTTTCGACCTTATTGGGTCTCATCAGGCAGGTGTAAAAAACACTTAATAATAACATGCTGAAATAAAACAAATTGACATGATGTTGGTTATTGACGGGTTATTGACATGATGTAATAGATTGCTGTATGGTACAGTATGATGTTGGTGATCATTTTTGAGCAAATTTTTCTATTTTACCTTAGTGTGATGCTGGATGCAGATCCCTCTTAATAGGAGATCTGCTTGAAAATGCTCATTAGCAACTAGCAACCTCTATATTCTATGGTTTTTTATGCAAATTAGTCGAGGACTGTTTTGCAGTAGTGAAAGAGTTAAATGGTGATGTCATGCTCTGCCTAATCTATCACAATCACCACTAAGCCAAATGCAAGACTGAGTTCGTTTTTTCAATTACCGTATTTTTGCAACCACAAGGCGCACTGAAGTATAAGGCGCAGTATCAAAAAACTGCTGCAAATGCATTTTTTTTCTTACATAAGACGCACCGGACTATATGGCGCAATAAATCAGACAAAATCCTAATTTGTTTTTTGCATGTTTTAAATTTAAAAGAAATGAATAGAGAAAAAGCACTAAGAAAACTTTCTTTACAAAGACAAGCTTAAAGAAAAAATAAATTCCTTTTTTCTAATAATTGTTTAATAGTTCATTACATAATACAACGTTCCAATAAACTTATTGCGTACATGCCGTTCTGTTAACAAAACAATTCCTGGCATGTGAAATGCTAATGCGAAAAAATACCGCTATTTGTAACATTAAAGATGGTTTGCAGTTTTCTTATAAAGCATAATTTTATCCACACATAAGACGCACTGGACGATAAGGCGCATGTTCAATTTCTGAAAAACTTTTTGGCTTTTAGGTGCACCTTATAGTCGCGAATATATGGTACTAAAGCACTTCTTACAAAATAAATTACTGGACAATCCTAATTTGTAAATCTTGTGTGCCCAATCATTTTGAAATTTTATTAATATGTTCCTATAGCAAATAAGTTACCAGTTTACTCTGATGATGTTGGCCGTTCTGGCCAATAAAGCGTTAGCTTAAAAACGAAGGCACCATCAAAAAAATTTGTGTGATAATTATTACTCACTGGTAGAACTAAAATTAAGATTTAATTATATGCTTTTACCATGCCTGCACTATGCTTATTGTGTCTGTGCTATGCTTGTACTAAGCCTACTACGTTTGTACTATGACTACTATGTCTGTAGTATGCCTGCTATGCATGTTTAGTGCTACCATTGGTCTTCAGACTGTTTTATTTAGATCTTGGCCTTGGGTTCAATGGTTTTGATCTTAAATCAGGGCTGCGTACTTAAACTTGAAAACTCTAAGTTTTGTCAAACTCAAAAAATTGAAAATGAAGAACTCATACTTGCAAATTTTTTGCAAATTCAAACTCAACACAAATAATAATCCATGGAGTTCATAGCCTCGCTTGAAACCACAGGCAAATCTAAAAATGGTCTACAAGGCAATTATTAACCAGTTATCAATTTAATAACAACTAAATCTAGCAACATAAAACCCTTGATATCTTTATTTTCTTGTAGATTTTCTCTTCATTAATAAAAAAAAATATGTAATACAACTATATTCTCTCATAGAAATATGTTAATAATCATTTGTTTTATGTGTATTCCAGCTTTTTTTAATTTCAGTTTAGTGAAATCACCAAAACCCCTTACAAAACTTAAGCTTTTTCAATTTTTCTTAGTCATCTCTAAATAATTCCACTGTACAGTACAGCCGATGGTAAAAAATTTACAAATCAATAAAAATTTACATTTTTCAACAGTCACCAATGTTTTAACACTTGTAATTGGCAGTACACAGTAGAGTTTAGACGTAAGCACACAAGTTTGTTTGCAATTGCAAGCAGTCCTTGTTTAATCCAGCATAAATGATGAGCAGCCCTGCTAGGTGACACTGGCTAGTGTCTAATATCATTTATCTTTTAGTCAGGAAAAAAGCATTCCAGCATAATCATCATAATTCCATTAAGAAAAATGTGAAAATTCTATAACCGACCAACATTACATCACAATTTTGCAATCGAATGTTGTAAATCTGTTCAAAAAATAACATTTGAAAGTCACCTACACAATTGTTGGCTTGCTATAAATCCCAATCATGAAATCAAAAGTTCAAAAAAGTAACAAAATCTTATTGATGCAATTCAATAGAATGCCAAAACTTCAAATGTCTAAATATGGTGATGCCTCACCAGCATTCTCAATTTCCCTTAATCCACACCAGCATCTCACATGCCAGCTATTCATGATCTTTCACACAAAACTAAATCTGTACTAGCCTATTGTAGGCTAGTCCATCCAACAGTGTTTCCGGCATAAAATTCAAATATGCCCCTCTGGGCAATTTCAGATCATGCCATCGATCCATTGCTGCATTACTGCATAGACCTCATACAAGGGCAACGGTTTTGACCTATATCACATAGGCGCTTCACATGTTTCAACCGCATTGCGCTAGAATCAACATGCAGGGATAGCATTTGAGTATAATGTCAGCCGTTACTGACCCTCATCAGCCGTTGTCCCATGTTGTCCCGTCAACAACGTTGTCCCGTGTTGTTATTTTGTGTTATACTGACTGTAATAGGCTGACATTATACTCAAATGCTATCCCTGCATCTTGATTCTAGTGCAATGCGGTTGAAACATGTGAAGCGCCTATGTGATATAGGTCAAAACCATTGCCCTTGTATGAGGTCTATGCAGTAATGCAGCAATGGATCGATGGCATGATCTGAAATTGCCCAGAGGGGCATATTTGAATTTTATGCCGGAAACACTGTTGGATGGACTAGCCTACAATAGGCTAGTACAGATTTAGTTTTGTGTGAAAGATCATGAATAGCTGGCATGTGAGATGCTGGTGTGGATTAAGGGAAATTGAGAATGCTGGTGAGGCATCACCATATTTAGACAAAATCTTATTGGTCACAGAAACAGTTTAAGTATAATTACCACATCACGTTTTGGCAACTGTTTGTCAAAACATGCAAATGTTGATCAAACTATTATCAGTGCAGCAAACCAAGTCAAACATTTCAAAAACTGTAAACAACTTAGAAATAAAAGATTTGTGCACAGAGTCAGATTTGTTTGAAATTACACTGATTGTACTAAAATATGCATTGGATACAATACTGATTGTTCTAAATTTTGCATGGTTTTTAGTACCAAAAAGCTTTTTCAAAAGACATTTAAACAGAATGAAACTCACTCAACAAATATAAGTGAAATATTAGTAAATTTTTGGCAGAAAAGCAATGTTCAAGTAAACAGTGTTTATCAACTCAAACCATTCTTCCTACTTCTTAATTTTTGATGAAGACGAAGTAGAATCATAGTCACCAGAATTTTCTCTAAAATAACTCAAAAATGTGAACTATGATTTACTGTCAAAAACATTTGGACACTTTGTTCACTGATGAAGCCCACTTTTGCACTAATGATACTGTGAATCACCTAAATTCAATTTTTGTTGAATTTCAAAACAATACTAGTTCTAAAGTTTTGTATTAGCCTGAAACAATGTGTTTTGACCTAGTTCTGAAAGGTTGCATTCAATGGCATTTATGCAATTGGGTCAAAGAATGTTATTGAAATTCAAATACATAATAAAAACTTGATATGTTACAAACCTAATGCTACAAAAGAACAATTTAGGTGTCAAAAGATTCAGAAATATCAAGTTTGTATGTCTCAAAAGTTTACAAAGTTAACAAAAAAATCTTGCAATGCAAAGAACTGCTACGTGGAATGTTCGCACTCTATATAAAAAAGGTCAACTTGAGAACATGATGCAAGAAATGCAACACCTGGAAATTGATGTTCTGGGCTTATTAAAAGTAAGATGGACTGACACAGGCTCATTTGACAAACGAGGATATCACATTATCTGGTCTGGTGGACAAAAGCATGAACATGGCATTGGTTTTATTCTTAATAGCACAAGCAAAAAATTGTACAAGGATTATTTGGCTTTTCAAATAGAATCATTTTACTCAAGCTAAAATCTCAAAAGATCGATGTTATTTTAATTCTAGTGTACGTGCCTACTATGGATTGAAATGAAAACACCATTCAAGAATTTTATAAAGATCTTAATGCAACCAAGAAAAAATGCAAACCTGGAAAAATGCTGTTAGTCATGGGTGACTGGAATGCAAAAATTGGTTGTGGTGTCGAGCAACCCATGGTTGGTGGTTATGGTCTGGGAAGTAGGAATGAAAGAGGAGATCTATTGGTTGACTGGTGTCATGAAAATAGTATGGTTGTAACAAATACTTGGTTCAAGAATCATCCGAGACGTTTATATACATGGAGATCTCCAGATGATTTAACCACAAAACAAATGAGCAATACAAATTCAGCAAACAATGTATCTTTGCAGGCAATCTACTTAAACAGAGGCAGTATACATTAAGGAGGGGATGGTAGTTTGTGGATATAAGTGGGAGTGTAAGCTAAAAGTTCCATTTTTTTCAAATCACTTTTTTGTCACTTTTTGTCAATTTTAATACATTGTAGAGGTTGACTAATCACAAATCACTTGAAGTCACATTTTTAATATGTCACTGCAATTGACCAATCACAAACATCCAATGGAAAATAGAGTGCAAGGGTAAAATGTCATTGGCGGCAAAATAGCCACTGCCCAAATAAAAACCAAAACAAAAATTTATTTTTTCTGTTACTGTTTTGAGCTGAAGGCTTTCCAGTTCTTTTGACAGAAACTGTTGTGACAATGTGGGTGTAACATAATTTCTAGGGTGGAACCTCATTTTGCTGATGTGATCAGAACAACTTATATTTTTAGCTGTTTGAGCAGACCAGACTTTGCCTGTGAACGGTGATAATTTATTAATGAAATTGCTCCAGTCTTCAGTTGTATCAAAATGTGAATTAATTAATTCATTTTTTCATGAGCAGTTTATTGATGTTGGTGAGATACTGGTGAAAGCGGAAATAAATTTGCTTTGAAAGAATAATTGGTCAGTTGTGTTTGTGGTGCAAAATAGTCGTAATGTTAGAGACATGCAACACAAAAAATTTTTGCAAGATTTAAAAATATTAAGTGTTAGTCGTTTGACATCTTTGTACTTGCTGTGTTCTGATCAAGCTAATGATTCAATGGCAAATTTGCTACATTTGTATATTTATCCTTTTAGAGAAAGTTGTGAAGGAGAATTAGTTAAGTCATTATTCATGATTGGTATTTGCCACTATTTTTGGTTATGATAGTAAAACAATAGAAGATTTTAGTGGCTTTAACGCTATATTTGTCTAGTGACTCATCCAAACATGAAGTCTACTACAATCATATTTATCACAAAGGTTTGTTTATTGAGATGTATTCATAAATTATCAGCTCAATTAAGATAGTAGTCCTTGATTTGCTGTATATCTTACCTCATACCAGACAGTTTTAAGTGCATCAGTTGAATAAAGAGTATGAAAGTATTGTATCAAAACAAAGGCAAAAGGAAGAAAGTAGGAACATTGATGATGCAAAAGTCTAATGGACAGATTTATTGTAATAAACAGCCCTACTACTACAGAACTGAGAGATAAAAAGTGCATTTTCAAGCATCCAGGTTATGTGTATTAATGAAACTGAAAATGATACCAGTAGCCCTATGTGATCAAGTGTCAGTCAATTCAAAGATAATAATATAGAGGATATTGTTGTTGGTGAATTGATTGCTGACCTGTGCTCAACAAAAAACAAGGCAACGACGATTGTAACTAAACTTCCTGGGTTTTTTTTAATAGACCTAACGCAATTAACCAGCGCCAGCATTTAAAATTTCAGATAACTGCTATCTCAATGCATCACGATTAAATTCAATGGTTTTTTTACTGACATAGCGTTTATAGGCATGTGAAGACTCATATTTTTAGAAAGTCTAAGCTTTGTCTGGCAGTACGCTAGCTAAGCATATTGTCAGCCCTTATCTCACAGTAGGCTGTGGCATTGTAAAAATTTTTAGTTTTTGATGCATTTATTGGCGTATTTGTTTGTCAATTTTTACCATCGCGGTGAGCTATACTTCATATAATCACAGCGCCATAGACCGATGTGGTTTCAGATGGTTTAACAAAAAAATGGCAAATGTTGCTGCCTAACATCTGAATATTCTGCACAATTCTGTTTTGCAGTGTGTTTCATGGCAATTAAGTCACCAGTGTTCCCTTTAAAAGCGAAAAAAGTGCAAAATTGCAAAATTATGTCCAGCGGATTTGCAGTTAAAATTCAACAGTGCGTAAAAAATGCCTGGCGGTTTTTGGTGACTTTATCACTTTGTTGAAATTTTTTATTTTGGCAAAATCTTTAATCAACTATTAAAAGCGTGGGAGACAGTAAAAAGAAATCCAAGTTATGATCGAAGCTTTTTTAGGGCAGTGCAACGTCTCACGCAACTTCACGCGGTTGTGACGCAACAATGAGTGATGGTAACTTAAAATATCATGCACGCCATTGTCACACTTTTTTGTGTTAAAAAATATCTCTTGAGCAATTAATTAACTTAGAGTAAAAAATTTTTGGTTTCTTTTTCCCAGCCAATATCAATCGTAGGTAAAGAGCAATAATAGCCAGCAGTTCTCACACTTCAGTATTAATACAAGGCATCATTTTTCGAGGGAAGTTTGAAACTGGACTTACTTAAAATCTTTATGTTTTCTTTACGTTTCAATGCCAATTTCAATCGTGCTTGTTAAGATAAAAAAGCACATAGTTCTCGGTTTCAGTTTAGCACAAAAACACCATTTTTTGAGGGAATGGTTCAGTTTTTGTACGTTACAAATAAATAGCCTTTTTTCACTTGCCTTTTATAAACACTAAACATAAAAAAGGATTTGACTTCTAATCAATTTTAGTTTTGAATTTCCTTCAGAAATTTTTTTCCAAAAAATGAAGCTGACAAATATGTGCTGCGACAACTTTCCAGTCATGATTGAAATAAGCCTTAAAGCGTGAAAAAATGTGAATTGTAGTTACGATCTTTTTAAAGAGATTTTATATTGAAATTTAGCCATTTTGATTTTAGTTGCTTGAAAGGTAATTTGTAAAACAGTATAATTTGCCTATGACATTATGGGATTTAAAAAAAAAAATACTGTTCTCGATTGACCATTCCAAAATTGTCTTTTGATTGAGCCTTAAGATGTATTATCCAATCTGGTTTACCAGTGTAAAGAAAAATTTCTAAGTTGTCAAACCTGACAGAAATTCGTGCAATGTGTAAAAAAACTTTTGCCAAAGCGTTATTGTGCACGCGCAGCTATTGCATCTACCTGTACACATTGGCGCCGGGTAAAATAGACGGGATTCCTGAAAAAATTTTTTCTGAGGAATGCGGCCCCCTCGTAAATGCAGTAAAACTACGTGATTCTAAATGAATAGACCTTAATATTTTTTGCAGTCAGCGTCTCTCAGTGAAACCCAGTAGTTTTATGTGTAAATGCAAATATTAGCATTTCAATTTTTTTACTAGACTTAAAAGCTGCGTTTATCAAACTTGCGAATATTTGCGTCTACGAATTTCTCTTTTTCCTTTGGTCAATTTTCGAATGCTTTTCACAAATGTAAAATTTTACCTATCAAATATTTGCGACCTCTTTTCACGGATTCGATAAATGGTTAATTAAAACTCAATAAGAATGAAAAAAATATTTTGCCAGCTATACTACCACGACTCTCAACAAGGGTTTTGTAAACAAGCTTTAGAAGTGCCTTAAACCTGCCATTACTTTCACCACAATATCTAGCAAATTAACCGCAATTTGCTGTTTTTTCGCATCTGGAACAAAACTTCCTAAAATTTTACCCATTTATTTTGTGAAATTAGTTGACAAAACTCAGGTGCATTTGTTATCGCTCATCAACATTGCTTTCTGAGATACGCTTTACAAAGAAAGCAAGACGCACATTCTACTTCCGCTACATCATACAAAAATCTTCGTTTTCTTCTTTCAAGTTGCGGGGCTTTGGCCATCAAATCCTTTCCCATTTGAGATAGAAAGTTTACGTGCAATTGCAAAACCCTGTTGTTTAAGTGATTACAATAGAGAAATGTAAGTTGCTTAATTATTTACTGTAATTAAGTCGTGCGTGGGCAAAGGATTAATTTTACTTGGGCACAATGTTAACCTGTCATTCCAAAGCGCTGACGAATCACTGTTGCAAAGACTGTAAAGTTTGAGAGATTAAATTTAACCACAATTAACCTACTGAAGAGAAAGAGCCAGGTATTTTGCCACCGCCTTTTAGTAATCGATAGTCTACCTGTTTGTTAACATTTTGGAGCTAACATAGTCATGCTAATTATTATGTCACCAAAGTACAATGTCACAGTTTTACTTTTGCTTTCTCTGCAAATTTCAAAAATTCGGCACTTATGCCCATGCCATTGTTGTTTGGACTCATTTTTATGTCTTCAAAGGTCTTTGACACGCAGTTAACTTGAGTCCATGCTGCGAAAGCTGTAGCAGAGAAAACAAGGATGCAACTCACAAGCTGGCGTCTTCAGCAAATTAAAAAATATAAATCATTTGTGACAGATGATTGTCAGATTAGTGATTTTTAATTGGTGGACAATGGTCTTCACTAAGCAAGTACTTTATTTAGCCTTCATATATAGTAAAATTGGAAAACTTTTTCTTGACGACTTGTTTTTATATAATATTTGGACAACACCCCTGAATTACTTCGACAACTTGTTTGTGATCGCTCATAAAAACGAGAAAAATATATAACTGGGGCACATGCTTCCTTGCTTTTCGATATTGGGTTACATGCCAAAAACGCTTAAAAAGCATAGATAAAGTGTCGTAATAAAACAAAATACGTCTGAAGGAAAAACAAAAGGTGCTGTTATATGCAAACAAACGTTATGGGTAAACTACAGTATGCAACAATAGCTTAGCATATACACTAAATGAATAGCAGTAGGTTACAGCAGAAATCTATTTTTACATCTTTGAAATATGTTACTAAGGCTGGTGTAACGGTTTGTTCAGTAATGTCTGTCAAAATTTGTCCAGCGGTTTTCATATATTTGCTAGCAATTTCGCACTTGCGCCGACGGTTACGCACTTACTAAAATATTAGAGGGAACACTGTAAGTCACACCAAGTTTTTAAGGCACTTGTGTTGCTGCAAATCATTTGAATATTCCCTACAGCTGTGCTGTTATTGTAATGCTTCAAGAGCAAATAACTCCAATTTTTTTGAAGGGTGATTAACTATAAAATACAGTAACTAGTTACTGCAAAAGAGCATTTCAACGTTTCTAACGTATGGTTTTGATTATAAATATATTCTAATGTATCTGCATCAATTTTTTTACAACAATCTAGAGTCTACTCAGTCGCATTTTAGGTGGTGTTGTTTAATTGCAATTATTTACAGCTACATCAATTTTTCGGGGCCCCTTATTACAATTTTGCCTCAGGCCCCCAATTTTGAGTATCCACCACTGTTTGTCGCATAGTAATAAAAATGAGTAAAGCAACATCTTCCTAAATTGACTCTTATATAGTGTTAATTTATGACAAAAAGCTTTTAACTTTAAGAGTACAAATCAAAGATGAGTAAAGTTTCATCTTGTACTCGTGGGTTGAAATCATTGAGATGCATAGTTAAATTGACTGAAAAAATGCTAATTTTCTGAGCAATCTACTGTCTTTGAGCAACACCAGTGAATGGTTTTTCTGGTTTAAAAATATCTAAATTTCAGTTTGAAGCTCAAAAAATCTAACCAGAATTTTTCCGCAGCTAAGCCATCTAGCTGAAGTTTGGTAAGATAGGTCTGGCAACTCAGCATTTAATTCTTCCAAGAAATCACAAAGTCGGCAATGTTTGAGTCCATGAGATGTTATGTAGTTAACAGTGGAAATCTCAGGGTATAAAAATTAAGATGCTTTCCCTACAGTGACTGTCAATAAAAAATGCAATGTAACACTAAAAGTTTCAATTTATTAGAATTCCTAACTGTGTTGGTAATTGGCCTAGAACTAAGCCCTTTTTGGTTCCACACAGGTTTCTCACCATCTGTTGTTATGCATATTAGTTTTTTTCATTACAAATTATACTCATTAACCGATTTTTCCACTTCTCTGAAAATATCCATGCCTGCTCTAGATCCATGTATGCTGTGAACAGATGCAAGTTTTTCTGTAATCTAAAAAATGACATTTATTTTTCTGATGAATATAACAGTTGGGATGTGTCTGAGAAATCAATTTACTTATCAAGTGCAACAGAAAAGCATCCAAACTTTCTGGCTTTATCTTTCACTGTGATTTATTAAAGCACTTTTTTTCATGATGTCTCCAAATGTTGTATTCTTGAAACACTGCAATTGTTTGGTTGCATATAACACAGAGTGTTTTACTGTTTGACACTACAACAATGCTATTTGATCAAGTGCCTGCTAAAAGCTAAAACACAATACATTTGTTTTATAATTATGAGAGCTTGGCAGGCCAGGTTAAAAACCTTGGTGCATCAGATTTGGCCTGCAAATGTACTTTTGGAGATCCCTGATATAGAGTACAGATAGTGCTAGCTGCTACTTAGCAAATTTCAAGTGATGTCCAATTTAAGAGAGATTTGCTTTCAGCACCACACCAAGATTAAAAGAAAAATTGCTTAAAAACAATCATGAACATCATACTGTACAATGCAACTATCTATTACATGTCAATCACCCGCAGCTGGTTTTAACCTTATTGGGCTCATCAGGCAAGTGCAAGGGACACACAACAATAAAAATGCTAAGCCCAAATCACAGCAAATTTGCCATCAGAGAAATGATGCAACACAAAGTAGTACAATGCAGCAATACCTATATCAAGAAGGTCTCATTTAAGAACACACTCACACACATGATATGGACAAATGGTGTTTTGTACTGCTTTGATATAGACAAAATTATATGCTATAATGGTATATTTTATAGTGTTTTTTTGCAATTAGCACTGTCCAGAGTGGTATAGACCAATACTGTTGCTCATGATTCTTCTTCCATTTGGGCCTAAGGACATAGGCCTTGTAGCATTTTGCAACAAGCCAGCTACAGCTGAACAGATAAACTAAAGAAAATCTAAATGCAATAAAGTTAGCATGGTGACATGGAGCCTTCATTCAGCCACTGTCAACATCTCTATACAGTTAACAAACAGTGACCAATACTACTTCTTTGCTTGAACTTTTGGTCTGTATTGGCTTATGCATCGATCAAGCAGATCCACGCCACCCGTGCCTTGTTTGTATTGGTAGAAACAGCATGGTTGAATACAATCAATTAATCTTCTTGTCATGCCGACTGCAGCATTTCACAATTTTGGTAGGTTCAATGTTGTTGCAATTTGAATCAATGTAAACAATTTTATTGTCCTTCCATTGCACTATGGGCAGGTAATCATTTAGAGATAGTCAATGAAGCCACAATCCTCTTTTTGCACAATTTTTGTAAATTGCAGAAAGCACTTCATGATGCAGCCATTACAAATGCTCTAAAATTCTTTTCATGAAATTTCCTCAGAAAATGATTAAATGTAAAAAAAATTGCCAAAATAAACTCAATAAGAAGCAGGGTTTTCTACCGTAGAAAGAAGTCACAACATGAAATCCAAGAGACTTGCTGCTGCCTTTTGCTTCACATGCTCCAACATGTCTCAAATTTGAGAGGTAGCCATCACATAACACTAAAACCCAATTTTAATAGCTCAATCTGATGTGTTTACCACATATAAACATCTTTGCAGAGTTTTTACCAACGTACTGTACCATTTGTTTATGAATGGAAAGATATTTTTTAAACAACCTAAACCGCTAAATTGAAGCATTGACTTTATCCTGAAAAAATCAAATTTTAGCAAGCTAGTATCACCAAATGCAGGTACTTCTTTATGTCTTCAAATCTTTTTCATGGAATTGACGTTGATACTATTGAGCAGCTACTACAATTATCTTTGCTCCAGTATAGAAACGTTTACACTAAAGCCTATCTTGGAGCGATCCTATCAAAAAAAGAATTTTGATTTTCTGCAGAGTCAGGTAAATGACCTCGTTCCTTTGAGATGCATATCACTCTGTTTCACAAGCAATTAAACTATAAATTTTGTCATTGAATAGTAATTGGAAAAGTGTTACTGGCTCACATAAATCAAGATGGAAATGGCCGTTAGCTAAGTGTATAGCAGTTACTACTGGTATTTCCTTTAAACCAATTTTTTCTTCCATGATATTGCATCTGCTTTCTTTCTCTTTTTGTTGAGCAGTTGTACATTTTTTCATTTTCTGAACTGTTTGAAAGTCAAAAAAGATTTTACATTCTTTGTTGTCATGTTTAAGTATCTCTAAAATTCCTGCAACATCATTTGGAAACCAATCAGTTCTGTGAAATATACCTACATCAGTTGTATGAGAATCACCTTGCTCTAGTGGTAAAATAACAATATCTTCCTCGACGCTTTTTGTTGACCCTAAAACATCATCAACTGTTTCCTGTCAAGTAAGGCATTACCTCCATAGCTGGTTACCCGTCATCTTCAATAACAAAGTAACTCACCATAAACTAAAGGAAACTATTCTGTAACAACTTTCTCTCAATAAATTTCCAGGAAAAGCAAACATTCATAATTGCTAATAAAACTTCTATTGAAATGCTTTCTGGTAATCTCCCCTGATAAAGCAAATTTTTGTTTTCTCAGGCAGGAAGGTATACTGCTTTGATGTCTAACCGATAGTCTCTTTTTCACAAACAAAATGCAAACAACCTCCACATGAATTATTTCAGCAGTGCTTTTGTATTGGACCATTGTTCCTATAAAGCATAGTTTTCCAAAGTGCTCCATATAAAGCCCCAGGGCTCTGCAAACGAAGCTCAGGGGCTCCACAAATGAAGAGTACAAACAAGAGGCTTTTTATCTGGCTTGTGGGGTCCTTTTCACAATGGCAATACAAATGTACAGTGCAGTGTTTTCAGTGAGTACAGAGCTACTTAGATCCAATGAAATCAATCTCAAAAAGCATAAATCACAAGAGCAAGAGAGGTGGTGACCTTTCTTTTTTTTTGGATCACCCAAATTTCGAGTAATATAACACGTTCTCAGGAGTTATTTACATAGAATTTCCTTCTTTTCAGCCCGACTTTGAGACATTTAATCATTTTCAAGTACCAAATAGAGCATGCATCCTAGCCATTAAATAACAATTGACAAGTGTTAATGTAATCTCTATATAATTTTTTGTGGACTCCGCAATCAATGTTTGACTTCTTCAAGGGCTCCAAACCATCAAAAGTTTGGGAAAAGGAAACCCTGCTCTAAGGGAACATTGCATTGTTATGCAATCAAAATTGTGTCACAAAAATCTTTTTATATTTTTTTGTAATTAGGTTAAGGACAACCAAATACTAAGAAATTACAAGAAAGAACTTGCAATTCTGGTAGTGATCATTGAAAGGTTAACTCAAGGGGAAGTACTTTAAAGGAGAATTTAATATTTATCTAAATATTTTGTATTAAAAGTTATATGATGTCAGAGTCATTTCTTTTTTGTCACATCTTGCAAGTACATGTGGTAAAAGATATCATTTATCAGCAGTCCCTGATCAATTTTTGCATTGTTTCAGCATACTAAATATGTCAGAAGAAAACATCAAGATTGGTGTCACAGAGAATTTATTGCAAATTTAAATCACACATTATCATATTACTTGTTTTACTCTTCAAAGTCGTCTCCTTTCACTTATTTAACATTCTTTGCCACACATCTACCTACCCCTAAAAGGATTCTTCTGAGATTAAGTTTAATTTCATAGTCATTGCATTTTGGTGGCTTGCCTGTCTCCAAAATAGGTTCTTTTGTTTTGTTCAGAGAAAAGAAAAACGTCACACAATGCTAGGTTTGGAAATATGGTGGTTCTTACAGCATACCGATGCTGTTCTAGGCCAGCTACTGAGGAATGCATAGAGCTGTGAACTGGTGCAATATCATAATGCAATCATGTGGCTTCACACATGGATTTGATGTTTTGGTGTTTTTGACCTTTACTTACCATAATCACTTGATCCAACTGCACACATTTTTTGGGGAACTTGATTTAATTTCTTTAGCTTGTGCTTTAAGTCAGTAAGTGCACATTTTAAGTTTCTGAGTGGGTTTTAAGCATTTTCTACAATAGTTTAAATCAGTTAACTTGGTTTCCCTTTTTTTAGTTTGTTTCAGTTTAACTTAATATCATTCAGTTTCATTAAGTTCAACTTAATTCTGTTGACCCGAGTTTTGTTAATTTTTGTTCAATTCACTTCAATTAATAAATAGATCTTTTATTAAATAATATTGATCAACATCAAAATTCAAACACATCTTGTATAAAGTACTTCTAAAAATATTTTTTACAGTGATTTAAAAAATGTTTTTGTTTTTTTCCTAGCACAACAATTTTTGAGTTATCTTCATTTTTCTAATTCAAGAATTAGAACAATTAAAATTGCATAATGAGCTTATATTGTAACATCGTAAAAAGCAATTTCTAATTTGTGAAACAAAGTGAAATGAATGCGATTAGTGGCCAGAGTAGTGATAGTAGGTTTGTACTGCATAAACAGGTTAAACCACTAGCCTATCAAAATACCAGCATATAGCAAAATACAAGTGAACATTAAGATGTTACTATAAAAAAACTAATTTTTGTAAATATGCATCAAATACACCGCCGTGTATTTCAGTAGCAGTTAATAGATCATTCATAATGCCCAGAAAGTGTATCAATCATCCAAGTTTGTTTTGCTATGTCTGTGGAAAATTTACAAGCTAAGAACAACAAAGAAATATCACCTGGGATATCAAAAAATATGTACCCAGTAAAACCTTTCCCAAGTCAAATTGGGCTAAAGTAAAAGATGAAATCTTCATTGCTCCACAGATTCAGTTTTTGAAGAACCTGATTTTGAAAAATCTTTGAATGCATTGGAGTGACATGCTAGGCATGCTTTCAAGTGAGTATGCTCAAATTTTCATGGCAATTTCAAAGCACTTCCATATCAAACAGAAGTCGAAGAATTGGTTGCAGCCTTAAAAGAGATGAGGGGTCAAATGCCTCTCAAAATGATCTTTCTTCACTCATATCTTGAGTTTTTTCCCAAAAATCTTTGTGCAGTGAGTGATCAACACTGTAAGAGGTTTCAGTAAGACATCTAAGCAACGAAAGAAAGATATCAAGAAGTTTGGAATGAGGATATGATAGATTATTGTTGGATGTCATACCAAGTTGATTCAACTCAAGCATACGAGCAGAAATTATATTGGAAGCATTCCAAGTCTTCATTTAACAGCATTGCAATATCAACAAGAAACCACGGAAAAATTGCTGAGAGCACTAGAACAGTCTTTTTCAAGGCTACCTATACACGAAAGAGTAATGATAAATTGGTCATTTTTCCAATTTATTCTGATGTTTCAGTAGCCAAAGTGACTGTTTAAAGCTAATTCAAGTGGTGTGTTTAAAGGGGTTGGAGTGTGGTGCCATGCTCCTCTTCTGGCCAAGTTGTCTGTATTAAATAGTTCAAATTTTATGCGTTTTGTCTGTATAATTGTTGACATTTTGTTAAATTGTTTAAAATTTGACTGTATAATCAAAATGTTCAAATTTTATGGGTACTTTCATTAAAATGTTTTTTTAAACTAATAGTCGAATGCTACATACAGATTTCCCATAAAGCATGTTAAATTTTTTCTCATGTCCCCACTGGCCTCTGGCCATTGAAGGCAGCCCCCTGACCCCTACGTTTGCCCTCCTTTTGTTGCTTCTAGATACACCATTGCCTACTTTAACATAACTAACACATTAATTCAGTTAATTAATTTGTCCAAACATCAAAATTGCAGTGCCAACAAAAGCTGAGATATTATTTTAATGTTTTGGTGTACCTGCACCCACCAAAAAAATAACCTCTCCCGTATCTCTTGATTCTTATGTGTTAGAAAAAAAATAACACTGGTTTAGAATCAGTATTACTCCACCATCAAGAAAGTTGCAATCTTACCTTTGTTTAGAAAAAATTTTTTTTGTTGACCAGTGTAATTTGTCCACATGGACCAACAGCATCAGTCATCAAACCATCTATATAACAAACAATCTCCTCATACACAAACTGATGATTGCTACAGCCAAGCCCATGACATTGCATTATCACTTTGTGCATTGAATGGTTGCTGGTTTGACCATGTGGCAGGAATTTAAAGTGAAACTAGTGTTTTCATCAAAGAACATAATCAGTATGTCTTTTTGAAAAACAGCACTTTTTGCATCGTCTTTCAGATTTTTATGCCTCTTTTTGAATCTCTAGTTGCACTCAAAAAAGCATGATCTGACACTGCATCAAGTTGTTAAACTTGCTCTAGCAATTTCAGTGCTTTAAATAGCTTTATTCAGTTAGTCAAAAATTTCACCTATACTCATTGCTCACTACTTGTTACTGAACAATTTTGTAATTTCACAAATTAAAAATAAAGAGTATACCTGTAAATAACACATCAAGAGTCACTCAAAAAATGCAAAGAGCTGAGACTCCAGTTTTTGGATTTTTAAACATTGAACCATTTTCTTAATTATAGCTCCAACAGCACATATAGCCTTGCTACTTTCTGGCACACCTTCTAAGTGTTTGCATGAGTGAGAGGTAACTAAGTCAAATAATGGGGTGAATTATGCAATTACTTCTCATACAATCACAGACCTATCAAAAAACAATTAAGCTCAACAAGATCAATAAAGGATCAACAAGGTTACTTTAAATGAGGAAAAGAAATTAAGTGGAGACGGCAGGTATTGTTTGACATTTTAGCATATTCTAACGCCCACATATAAAAACTGCAATAATGATTAATTTGAACACAAATTTACATTTATAACTAAAATTTTTCAAACAGTCAAATTTATTAAAGGAATAAATTAACAAAAACTTTAACAGTTTTCTACAGGCCATTTTTAGTTTAACTTATTAAAATAAATAAAGATTTACAGTACCTGAAGATGGTGTGTTTAATGCCAAAATTGACTAAACTAATTCAATTACAAATCTCATAAGTATGCAAGCAGATGTAAAGAACATCTAAGATTGTCAGAACCCTATCATATGCTACATATCTAGCAGAAAGTAACAACACTAAAGATGAGGCTATTAACCAAGTAATGAAGTAGCATCAATGTTCCCTTTTAAACACGGAAAAAGTGCGAAATTACAAAATTTGTCTGGTGGATTTGCAGTTAAAATTCAATGGTGCGTAAAACAGTCCAGCGGTTTTTGGTAACTTTTTCCGTTTGGTAAATTTTTTGTAATTTGGCTAGCAAAATCTTTATAACCAACTGTTTAATGCATGGGAGACAGTAAATAGGAATCAAAGGCTGAACTGACAGCTTTTTTAGAACACATCAACACAACAGTGAGTAATGGCGACTTAAAATATTGCACATGCCATTGTCACACTTTTTTTTATTACAAATCAACCCCAAAACAATTAACATAAAGAAACCTGGCCAATTTCTATTGTAGCTAAAAAGCAGTAATAGCAAATAGCTCTTAAACTTCTCTTTAAGATAAGACATTTGTTTTTGAGAAAATTTGAAACTAGAATTGCTTAACTTCTTTATGTTTTCTTTACGTTTCAACCCTAATTTGAATCATGCTTGTGAAGATAAAAAGCACCTAGCTCTTGATTTCAGTTTACCACAAAAACGCCGTTTTTTGAGGGAATGGTTCAGTTTTTGTAAACTAGAAATAAATAACCTCTCACTTGCTGTTAATAAAAACTAAAAGAAAGAGTATTAAAGTGATTCTTTAATTGCACGGCAAAAATAAAACAGTAAAAAATACCATGGGAACCGAGTGGTTGTGTTCCTTTTAGGCTAAAACTATTTTGCTTAAAACACTCCAAGATAGAAGAACATTTAGGAGTTGCACATGAGCAATGAAGTTTCTTACGAATAGCCACTTTGTTGACATCTGGGTCCCCCTCTTTATAGAGTATTACCTGCTCAAAGGCAGGGATATCATGGGTGTCATTCTACTTATTGTTGCCCAGTGAGTAGTGTACTCTTTTTATTGCCAGGAAAATCACACCTATGCTCTGTCGCAATCTGCATGAGGAACTGCAGCTGTTCTTCATCATGTGCTACAAGCCAGTTGTAGTGTTGAATAAGAGCCACTCCACACTCTGCAGTGTCATTCATGCTTGGATTCCATGATCCAACTTTCTGACCATCAGATAGCCTGGTTGATCATTCCATAAGCCTGGATCCTCTGTTAGAAACTTTTGATCAATTTTCATTTTTAGGAAGGAATGACGTGTGTTTTTTGTTACAAAATCAGCCAAGCAGTTGCTTGAAAAATTTTTTCTTTAGGCACGTCTGGGAGGATCTTCAATTCCCATCATTGTCAAGTGCTTTGACCATTCTTTGCTTCATGTCATCCAGCACCTCTAGGTCAAAAAAAGCCAAAGCCACTAGTTCCTCAGAGAGATACCAGGGCTGACCATAGAATTTGTTCAGTGCAGTTGCCCCAATTCTCATGTCATCTATTTTGCCTTTAACATCGAGTGAAATTTGAAAAAATTTTCTTGACTTTTTTTATTTTAGTTAGACAAAATCCCTGAAATTTACTTTCTTAACTTTTTTATATAACCAGGCAACGTGCCTCTGTTCATTTTAAAAATGGGCCAAATGCCAAAAACGATTGAAAAGCATTTAACCACTTGCGGACGAATGACGTATATATACGCGCATGTAAATTTTTGCAGCCCAAAAGATGGATGACGTATATACAGTGATCCCTTGCTATATTGCACTTCACCTATCGCAGCTTTGCTGCTTCGCGGAATTTTTTACAGTGCTTTTTTTTACAGTGAATCCTGATTGGCTCAGGGGCTTTACTGTTGTCTAGAAGTGAAAAAAGTTGATATATACGTTAATATTTCTATTTCTTAAACACATTTTGGGCCTGAAAAGAGGTTTTGTTTTTTGTTTCATTCTGCAGTACAGTATTGCATTGTAAAATAACAGTAAAAAATAAAGCTGACTACTTTGCGGATTTCACCTATTGCGGTTTATTTTTGGAACGTATCCCCCGCGATAAACGAGGGTTCACTGTACACGTGTTTTTAGTCTTGGCAAAAAGGCAGATGCTGTTTATATACGCTAAGGTTTTAAATGGAGTTTTACTTGATTTTGGGAAACACTAAAGCAGGGGTTTTCAACTGGGGGGAAGGAATATCCAACTAAAGGGAAAAAGAATACCATCTGCAAGTGGTTAACTACAGAAGAGTGTCATAATCCAATAAAATACGTCTGAGGGAAAAATGAAGGATGTCATTATACACCAACCAACATTATCAGCAAACTGCTAGGTATGCAAAGTTAGCATAGCATATACACTGAGTAAATAGCAGTAGGCTACCACAAGTATCTTTTTTTACATCTTCAAAATATGTTACTAAAGCTGGTGTAACTAGCTTGGACAAGTTTTGGCAGACATTGCTAAACAAACAGTTTTCGTACATTTGCTAGCAATTTCACACTTGCACTGGCGGTAATGCACTTACTAAACTCTTAGAGGGAACACTGAGCAGCATTTTACAGTAGATAAGCTCAATTTCAATTCACATACAAATCAATAGTAATCAAACTCAGATATCAAGAATGGTAAATTCTATCAATAAGCAGAAAATCATAGGTGCAGGAATCAGTTTGTGATAGACCTATACAGCTTCAAATGAAAAAATAAATGACTGCAGCTGAGTTTGAAAAGTTCTGCAATAAACCTTTGAAGTTGCATCCAATGGTCTACAATGTGACTAACCTGTTTCGCTTGTTGTGCAGATTCAGCTTTGATTGCAACAGCGTCACCATTGAGCGTGTCAACAGCTTCAAATATCTCTCCTAAATCAACAATTTGGTTTAATCTACATTTGAACCAGGTGGATCAAGTATTTTCCTGTAACTGTAGTTACAGTGCACATTATTATCTAAAGTAATTGCAATTCTACCGAAATGATCTTCATGTTGCAATGCTCTTGATGAAGGCATTTATAACAATGTTTCTAAATGATTGCACTGCTTGTGGTGAAAATGCCCTAAGTTAGTAGTACTGGTGACTCCAAATCAAGTATTGCATCATTTGCTGCTCTAAATTTAACCACAAAAGCAGTTCTACAACCAAAAGCTACAAATATATCATTATGTACAGATTCCTAACTCATTTTTCCTCTTAAGAAGATTATGGGGGGGCAGCATTTCTAGAATTTCCATACAAATCTCACAATATCAACTTTACCAATTCAATTCAAAACTTTGAAGAAGCAAAGTTGCTAATGTCACCCATCCAAGTATACCTTTTTAATTTCAAAATGAAAATAGTAAACTTGAAAATGGAATACTGAACTTCAAAATGGAATAGCAAAATAGAAAATTTTTCTCAAAAATGATCACCAGCATCACACGGTACCATACAGCAATCTATTACATCCTGTCAATAACCTGTGACCAGTTTTGACGTTATTGGTCTCATCAGGCAGGTATAAAAAAACACTCAAAAATAACCATGTTGAAAAAACAAATTTGCCATTGGGTGTGAAGAAAATGCAATACAAAACAATATGATACAGCTAAACCTATATCATGGGGGTCACATTCGTGGACACACGCATATGACATGGACAACAAGTCACATCGCTAAGCCCTAATAGGGGTGTAGGATCATTGTCAAGACTTATCATTAATACAGGAGTTGCTAGTTGCTAGTTAGCAATTTTCAAGGCGATCTCCTATTATGATGGATCTGCCTCCAGCATCAAAGTAAAATAGGTTGCGGGTTAGTGACATGATGTAATAGATTGCTGTATGGTACTGTGTGATGCTGGTAATCAATTTTGAGCAAATTTTTCTATTTTACTTAGATGTTGGACGCAGATCTCTCCAAATAGGAGATCAGATCACCTTGAAAATTGCTAACTAGCAACTAGCAACTCTTGTATCAAAATGGAATAGTAAACTTCAAAATGAGAATAGTAAACTTCAAAATGGAACAGTAAACTTCAAAATTAGAATAGCAAACTTCAAAATAAAATAGTAAACCTCAAAACAAGAATAGTAAATTTCAAATAAAGAATTACAAATAAAACAATACATGTATAAAACACAAATAAAATTAACAAAAGTTATGCAAAATATTTATTAAAATTCAACATAAATCATATCAAATGCATCTGCTACTTTATTGAATATTTGTGCTGCAAAATTTGAGCATATTCCACTTGCTACAGCACTCATACCCTCCTTCATCAACTCTTCTAAGGCTCTCAATCGATGCTGCTTTATCAATAATCCTTGTGGAACAATCCTAAAATGCTCAAAATAATGCACCATAACTGAATGTTTTTCTGGGTATATCAGTGGTTGCATCACAGTTCATTGTTTGATAATGAACTGTTTAGATCAGAGCCATTAATCTTCTGGCTCAAAAGCTCCACCATGAGGTCAATTGCAAGCAGTGGTGGCAATCCATCGTTGAATATAAACTTTGTTGATAGTCAGCAATTTATTATATATGGTAAGTAATTATTATGTACTCAGCCATTTTTTTAACATGAGTTTAACTCATCACCTGTAGGGTTTCTTATTGAGAATACAGAGAAGGCATTCAACACTTGTCGGATGGTTCAAATTTGCCACTCATAGATTCCATCATGATAGGATGCACTCAGAGGACAAATTCTCATTGTTCCTCCCATTTGGACACTTTACTTTTAAGCTTAAATGCAGTATAGATGTTATTGAGAACAGCTTTTCCCACTTTCTTCATGTTGATCACTTCCAGAAAATTGGTACAGTTATCAGTGCAAATGGACCTAGTTTAAAACCTATGAAACACAAAAACACTGAAAAATGTGAATGAATGCCAAAGCAATTTGGTTAGCAGCAATCTAGAGACACAGAGCCATCATGGTCATAGACACAAAAACACATAGTCAGTGATCAACCATCACCCTGCCAATTACCATAACAAATGGACCAAACTGGCCAGAAGCCACAAATATAAATACATGACACTTTAGTTTTAAGTGCACACTTAGTAATGGTGCCCTCAATGGTTTATTTCTAGGCTGTCTCCTAATCTTACATCAAAGACAGTCATTTACAAAAATCTTGTTGGTGGTACAGAATTTTAATATAGCTTTGAAAAAAGCTGTTTGAGCCATAAGCTTTTCGTGGCGCTCTCATCAGTGGCGGTATCGCATCAAAAGGGAAGATCTAGAGTGAATAAGTGTTTTGTGTGAATAATTTGGACATTAGGCAATCAAGACAAGCCAATGATAGCGCTAGTATTGCAAAGCGCACCCAAGAAAGATTTTGCAATTGCGAAAGTTAGAGAAGGCGCAGCAGGAGGCCAAATGCCACGATTATCGAAAGAGTTTGAGAGTGTAAACAAACCCTTTCTGTCTGCATAACACTAGGCGTCGGGTCTTGATATAAGTAGCCTCTAAAAGATTAAGATGGAAAGAGCTGCGCACTGAGGTGAGGATTGAAAACTGCTCATCATCATAGTTTAATGCACATCGATCATTATCTAAAAGATGCTGACCAATGGCAGAGTCACAATCTGGTTTGGTGTCAGTTCGTTTGCACGATCTGTGTGGTTGAGATCGACATGGACAAGTCAATTGCTGTCTTAACCATTGCGGAACATGTTGCTTGATGCAATCCTGTAGTCGTTGAGATGTTCACCCTACATACCGACTATCACAGTGGCACTTGTATTCATATATGACAAAACTTTTCTGAATGGCAGGTAGAACATCCTTGCGGGCCACAGGCAGCATGCGTTTAGACATAAAGACTAAGCGGGTGCTAACGGAACCATAGGAGTTTTCCACGGTGGTTTTGACTTCTTTTTCCAAGTTTGTAGATGGCTTACCTATCCAAGGGACCCTCAAGTACACAGGACACTTTTCAGAGCCAAATCGCCTAAGGGTGGAGAACTGAGCAATTTTCTTGGTGATCTGAGTGTTGATGATGTTTTTAGGATAGCCATTGTCCAGTAATATCTTCTTGATCTGTTCTATTTCTTCATTGAGTCTACGCTTGGTGCAAATCATTAGAGCTCGATGCACCAATGTAGATATTGGACTTATTTTGCGTTTGAGAAGACTAAAGGACTCCCAACGCAAATACTGGCCAGTAAAAGTGGGTTTCAGGTATACACTGGTCTCCAAGCCAACATCTGTTCTTTTGACGTAGACATCAAGAAACGGTAGACATTTCCCTTTCTCTTTTTCAAAGGTGAACTTGAGGGATGGATGAAGGCAGTTAAGTTTGGTCAGAAATTAATCTGCTTCAGCTTTGTGATCGCAGATGGCAAACGGGTTGTCAACATATCTGAAGTATGTTGGAGGCTTTTGCATTTGAGAAAATAACTTTTCTTCATAATATCCAATGAAGATGTTGGCCAAAGCCAGACCAAGTGGTGATCTCATAGCTACTCTGTCCATCTGTTTGGCTTGTCTTGATTGCCTAATGTCCAAATTATTCACATAAAACACTTATTTACTCTAGGTCTTCCCTTTTGACGCGATACCGCCACTGATGAGAGCGTCACAAAAAGCTTATGGCTCAAACAGCTTTTTTCAAAGCTATATTACAGTCATTTACGTAATGTCTTATGGAAACAACTGACCAATAAGCCATAACCTATCTTCTACTTGTAAGCTACCAAATTCACAATCTGCACTAAGATGACAGGAAATTGCACGTCTTCTCTTGACATAGAGCTTGGTAAGACAGTGTCTGTAGAGTAATAACAATTCTGAGTTCCGTAATCTTCCACCAATCCTTATCTCTTGAATGTAAAGCAATCATAAAAAAACATGTTTTTACTGTCATAAGAGATGGAAAATAAATGTCGCTAAAAACTAATTGAAATTCCAATTAGAGATACAATTTTTTAAATCCAGTCTGTTTCCATAAACAAATGTGGTCCAATTCAACTCATGCTTTAGAGAGTTCATACACACCGTTGTGCCACTTCAGTTTGTCAGTAGCTTCTTCCTTTTTTAGTACAATCTGATCAATATGTTCTTCCACTTGTCTTTTTCAAATCATCTTTGGTCTCCTGTGCCCTCTTCTCTCCACTATTTCAAAATCCATCACTCTTCTCCATATATCATTATTATCCGTTCTTCAAACATGCCCTTTCAACAGACTCTTTCTTTTGTCTTTAATGGGAACCATTTTAATTAAAGCAAGTCTCCACATTCTCTGCATTTTATCTATGCAGCTCCTGCCACCTCTTCACATTCATCATATCACCCAAATAGGAAAACCCTTTCACTGTTGTCAACTCATGATTTAACTCTTCAATGGATTCCACAGTCCCTCCATTCTTTTCCGACATTTTTTACAAACAAAGCATCTTGCCAAACTAAGAGTCACCTTCTCATTAACATATCTTTCATGGATCCAACAAATTTAAATTTGTAAGTGGTCCTTTACAGAAAACTCGTTCTTGCATGTATATATCTCAGATTGGTAGTCAAATTTCCTTGTTTTTAACTGATTCTAGAAATATAGTTTTTTGCAAAGAATAAGTGAAAACTCTAACGTTTTCGTCTAGCTCTCATCAGGAGTTATCGCTAGAATGAAGCCTGGTGTTGATGGCGAGGTATTTATAGCGAACGAAGCTGGTGAGAATGGCGGAACGTTCTGATTGGTAGACAACCAGACGTTTCGTCGAGTCCGAATCAATGACGTAATTTTAATGTGTAGACGAATTCTTTTTGGCGGCAAAGCTCCGGTTTAAGCATTTTGATGAAAGTCGCTTCCAAGGTAGATAAATGAAAAAGTGTTCTTCCTTTAGCCAAAATAGAAAATTGGTTGTCATCATAGTGAGTGGCGCATTTTTTATTGTTGAGGAGGTGTTGTCCAATTGCCGAAGTACAGGTACGGTTGGATTGAGATAAGTCACAATTTGTTTGAGCTTGATTTCTTATTGCTTTCGGTATATGCTGTTTTATTCTATCCTGCAGTCTTTGAGATGTGCAGCCTACGTACCGACAATCACAGCGGCACACGTATTGGTAAACGACCATACTTTGTTGCTTGGTAGGCACGACATCTTTGCGGACCGTTGGAAGCATCTTTCTTGTGGAAAACGCTACACGAAGCTTTACTGCACCAAAACATGAGCTGACAGCAGTTTTGCATTGATTTTCAAATTTTGTGGAGATATTGCCAATCCATGGTAGTTTAAGGTAAACTGGACATTGTTCCAGTCCTTCTTTTGGCGGTAATTTAAACTGTTCAATCTTCCTTTTTATTCTCGAATTAATTACATTTTCTGGATATCCATTGGAGTAGAGAATCGATCGAATGAAATCTATTTCCTGGGGTAATTTTGAAGGCGAACAGATTTCCAAAGCTCGGTGGACAAGAGTTCCAATAAGATTGTTTTTTCTGCTTTTGGGTCCAAACGAATCCCAGCGATTGTACTGGCCGGAAACAATCGCTGGGATTCGTTTGGTTTTCCGGCCAGTACAATCGCTGGGATTCGTTTGGACCCAAAAGCAGAAAAAACAATCTTATTGGAACTCTTGTCCACCGAGCTTTGGAAATCTGTTCGCCTTCAAAATTACCCCAGGAAATAGATTTCATTCGATCGATTCTCTACTCCAATGGATATCCAGAAAATGTAATTAATTCGAGAATAAAAAGGAAGATTGAACAGTTTAAATTACCGCCAAAAGAAGGACCGGAACAATGTCCAGTTTACCTTAAACTACCATGGATTGGCAATATCTCCACAAAATTTGAAAATCAATGCAAAACTGCTGTCAGCTCATGTTTTGGTGCAGTAAAGCTTCGTGTAGCGTTTTCCACAAGAAAGATGCTTCCAACGGTCCGCAAAGATGTCGTGCCTACCAAGCAACAAAGTATGGTCGTTTACCAATACGTGTGCCGCTGTGATTGTCGGTACGTAGGCCGCACATCTCAAAGACTGCAGGATAGAATAAAACAGCATATACCGAAAGCAATAAGAAATCAAGCTCAAACAAATTGTGACTTATCTCAATCCAACCGTACCTGTACTTCGGCAATTGGACAACACCTCCTCAACAATAAAAAATGCGCCACTCACTATGATGACAACCAATTTTCTATTTTGGCTAAAGGAAGAACACTTTTTCATTTATCTACCTTGGAAGCGACTTTCATCAAAATGCTTAAACCGGAGCTTTGCCGCCAAAAAGAATTCGTCTACACATTAAAATTACGTCATTGATTCGGACTCGACGAAACGTCTGGTTGTCTACCAATCAGAACGTTCCGCCATTCTCACCAGCTTCGTTCGCTATAAATACCTCGCCATCAACACCAGGCTTCATTCTAGCGATAACTCCTGATGAGAGCTAGACGAAAACGTTAGAGTTTTCACTTATTCTTTGCAAAAGAGTAATATGAAATGGTCGATAACTAAAGCTTTATTCAAATTTTGTACCACTTCTCATCTTTTAGATATATAGTTCACCTTTAAGAAGCCATTTACCATTTTAGGGCTGTTTTTTAGGGGTCAGCTTATAAGCAAGTATATATGATAACCAGCTCAATCATTTGCTATAATCAAGCAACAAATAAAGTTTACCAGCAGTTTTTTTCCTTGCATAAGAGTCATAGTAACCCACCAAACATTGCTTTATTTCATAACAGCTACATTGCTGATATATTCTAGAATGATTACAAATGACTTTTGTAAATGCTGTGAGGTTAAATGCAGCACATTTCAATTTTGCTAAAACATAAACTTACTTGGAATGACAATCAATAAAGTATTAACAAACTAAGACTTCCACATCTTTTGCTGCTACCAATAGGCCACTTGTTTATGAACCCTAAAACTGAGGTGATCACCCAAATTACTACGTCATCAAAGCATAAGGTAACAGTTTTGCCACCCTCCACCCAGGCCCAGTAAAAATATGCAAAAACTGGCTCCTAACGCAATGGATATCGCATGGCAACTGCTTCATGGTTCATCCTACAACTAAAAGATTTACTTACCAAAACCTCCGCCTCCAATCTTTTTTATCTGAAAACAAAAGCACAGTAATAATTACAACAGAAATGCTTCCAACTTAAATTCTTTCTATCAAAGTGTGATGTTTCTTGCAAGGTTATTTGCACAGTTACCCTAAATAAAAATATTCATTTAGGGAGCCTGTTTTGTGCTAGCTACTTGGTTTTTGTGCCAAAATATCTTTTGAGGTAAGAAATTTGATTCAGGGGTTAACTTTAGAATAATTATACAAAAAAGTTAGTACTGCGTGTATTGCAAACTTGGGATGAGAGATTTGAGAAATTAGTTGGATATAAAGAAATTCATTTAATTCAAACATAGAATAAGTCTTAATATCTTAAATGCAAGTAATTTATACCATGAAGCAAAATTGTTTTCAGTCTGTATTTACTCCTACCTTTCCGTGCTTCACCGGTTATCAGAATAGTGAAGCTGTTTACCCAGCATGTCGTAAGAGGCGACTATTGGGTACCTACCAATTGCAGTCTAACTGTTAATGGTGGGGTTGCCAGCTTAATTGCTTGGTTGGACCACTCATGTCAAAAAACTGAGGTTGGGGGTAAGCAAGGGCATGCTCCCTGTAGAAGAATTTTGCTCCAGTAAATCCCCATGACCAGAAAAAATATACAAATGGCCCCCAGTCCCCGGCAGCTCTTAAATGGGCAGGGGGTGCGAAGAATCTCCGGGTTAAAATCTGAATGTCATGGGATAAGATTTGGAACATTAAATGTGGGAAGTCTTTGTGGAAGGAAAACGGAAGTGTGTGAAGAACTGAGGAAGAGAAAAGTTGATGTGTGTTGCATCCAGGAAGTAAGATGGAAAGGCCAAGGAGCTCGTTTTGTGGGTGCTTCGGGACGAAGGTATAAAATGTGGTGGTCAGGAAATGATGCAGGATTTGGAGGGGTTGGAATTTTGGTGAAAGAGGAAATATCCGGAAACGTTGTGGAAGTTAGAAGAAAAAGTGACAGAGTAATCGTGATTGTGCTAACTCTAGGTAGGGAGGTGATGCGCGTAATATGTGCGTATGGGCCACAAAGTGGAAGACCAGATGCAGAGAAAGTTCGTTTTTATGATGAAATGGGGAGTGAGTGGGACTTGGGAAGTTGTAGTGAAATCATTGTTTCTTTGGGGGATTTCAATGGACATGTGGGGAAATGTGCTGAAGGTTTTGAAGGTGTTCACGGGGGGAATGGTGTTGGGAAAAGAAATGCAGAAGGAAGAAGATTGCTGGAGTTCTGTGATGAAAGAGAGCTGTGCGTGGCAAATACTTGGTTTAAAAAGACAGACAAAAGGAAAATTACTTATAGTGGAGGTGGGTGTGAAACAGAAATTGATTTTGTGCTTGTGGGGGAAAAATATAGAAAGTATATCAGGGATGTAAAAGTGATTCCATGGGAACTTCAGCACAGGCTGGTGGTCGCAGATCTAGATAAAAAGGTTCTAAAACAGGGTGTGAGAAAGGAACGAATCATAAGAAGAAAGATTTGGAAGTTGAATGAAAACCGAACAAGAGTGAGATTTGAAAAAAGAGTAAAAGAACTAGTGAATGCAGATGCACCTGATTTGTGGAAAACTTTTAAGGATGGTGTTCTAAAGGCTTGTGACGAAGTGTGTGGAAAGAAGAAGTCTAGGAGAGATCAAGGAGACATGTGGTGGTGGAATGAAGAGGTCAAGGATACCATTGCAAGAAAGAAGGCGGCATTTAAAGAGCTATGCAGGTTCCCATCAGAAGAAAATAAAACTCAATACAAACGTATAAGAAATCAAACAAGGAAAATTGTTGCTAGAGCTATGAGAAAGGAAGCTAATCAGGAGTTGAATAATTTATATCAGAATTCTAATAGTGTTTTCTACTTCCTTAGAAGAATAAAAAAGGAAGGGAAGGATGTGGAAGGAGGAAGGTGCTTGAGAGGAGGAGACGGACGATTGGGTTTTATTGAAGAAGACCGGGCAAAAATTTGGAAGGAACATATGGAAAAGATCATGAATGAAGAAAACGAATGGGACCACATGGTGGAAACTGATGTAGTAGAAGGACCAGTGGAAAAAGTGGCTCGTAATGAAATTGTGGAGGCAATGCAAAGGATGAAATCAGGAAAGGCAACCGGACCATCTGAAGTAAGTGTGGAGATGATAGTTGCAAGTGGCGAAATCGGGGTTAAAGTGATGATGGAACTGTGCCAGCGTGTATTGGATGGTAGAGGAATGCCTGATGAGTGGAAAACAAGTGTGATTGTACCTATCTTTAAAGGAAAGGGTGATGTGATGAGCTGCGGATCATACAGAGGAGTGAAACTGCTAGAACATGCCATGAAAATTGTTGAAAGAGTGCTAGAGAGGCGAATACAAACACTAGTCGATTTGAATGAAATGCAGTTTGGATTTATGCCAGGAAAAGGAACAGTGGATGCGGTATTTATTGTGAGACGAATGCAGGAAGAATATCAAAAGAAGGACAAGAAGTTGTATATGTGTTTTGTTGACTTGGAAAAAGCTTTTGATAGAGTGCCGAGAAAAGTGATGGAATGGGCCATGAGAAAGAAGGGTCTATCAGAAGTAATAGTTCGGGCAGTTATGAGCCTGTATGATGGTGCAAAGACAAGAGTGAGGGTGGGATCTGCATATTCAGAGGGATTCGAAGTAAATGTTGGTGTACATCAAGGATCTGTGCTGTCGCCACTATTGTTTGCAATAGTGGTGGACGTTGTTACTGAAAATGCAAGAAGGGGTGTGGTTAACGAATTACTATATGCAGATGACCTTGTTATCATGAGTGAAGACATGGAAGACTTGAAGGAAAGGTTTTGGAATTGGAAGAATGCACTGGAAAGTAAAGGTTTAAAGGTCAACACCAGAAAAACAAAAATGATGGTAAGCGGGTCAGAAGGCGAACTATACAAAAGCAAGATAGATCCATGTGGAGTTTGTGGAAGGAGAGTCATGGCTAACTCAGTGTTGTGCACAAAATGTGAAAACTGGGTTCATGGCAAATGTGCAAAAATGAAGAGAGTTACCGCTAGGTTGGCAATGCATTTTGTTTGCTTGAAATGTAAAGGAATAATGGAAGGGACGATGGATTCGATCGAGAAGTTGTGCGATGAAGTGGAGACAGTGAATGGATTTTGTTATTTGGGAGACAGACTGAATGCTAGTGGTGGTTGTGAAGCGGCAGTCACAGCAAGAGTAAGAATCGGTTGGGTAAGATTCAGGAAATGTGGAGAGTTGTTGCTTGGAAATAGGTTCCCTCTGAAGATGAAAGGTAAAGTTTATTGTTGTTGCGTAAGATCAGCAATACTGTATGGAAGTGAGACATGGTGTCTCAAAGAAAATGAAAAAACGATTTTGAGAAGAACAGAGAGAGCTATGGTGAGAGCCATGTGCGGTCAGAAAGTGGTAGACAGAAAGACGACTGAAGAACAGATGGATATGTTAGGGTTGAAGGAAACAATAGACCGGTTAGCAACAGCGAATGGAGTTAGATGGTATGGACATGTACTGAGGAGGGATGACGATAGTGTTTTGAGGGTTGCTCTGAATCTTGAAGTGACTGGCAAGAGAAAACGAGGACGACCGAAGAAGACCTGGAAGAAGCAAGTGGAAGAGGAGACAGAGAAGATTGGTTTGAAGAAGGAAGATGCCCTGAGACGAGACAAGTGGAGGGACGGAGTGCGTAAAATTGCAGAAGGAATGGGGTAAATCCGGCCATCTCTGCTAAAGGGAAAACACCGGATAAAAACTGAATAACTACTACACCACTAGGAGTACAAGCATCAAACTGGGAATGATTTGATCACCACTCAAGAGTGAGTATCATAAGGGGGTTGAGGACGCCATGATGATGTCAAATCTTAACATATCAAGTAGAGTCTTGTTTGTTCATACGTACATGCATATGAGTGCTTCAACTCCTCCATAACTACTAGATGCACAAACATGAAACTAGGCACCACTGATCAATAATACTGGGTATGCATTACATGGGATTAGTGATGTCATAACCAAAAATAACTTCTTACACAGGAAAACAATTTTTTGCTCAAACAAAAGCCAGCACCAAACTTATTAACTTTCAAAATTTTACTCCTTTAGAGTGCAAGATCACGTGACAAATAATGCTTGATTGCATGTTTTGTTCTCTTTATTTTCTCAAAAATTACAAGGCATATGCCAATACAAAACTTAGCACAATTGATTGCTGACACAAGTGAGTGGTATAAAAGTGTTGGTGATGTCATGATGACACCAGTACAAACCATTATTTTTTTAACATTTGAATTTACTGGCAGAGAAAAACTGTTTTTTGCCTAAGCCAAAGCCAGCCCCCAACATACAAAAACTTTACTTTTTCACAGCATATATTATGTAACACTAAATGCTTGATTGCAGAATTTGTTCACTTTGGATTTTATCAAAAAGTACTGATTGTAGAAAGGTGATTAAAATTTTTTTCAAAAGATATTAGCAAGGTGCTTTTGATAAAAAAAACTTAATTGAAAAAGCAATAACAGATTCTTTTTTTTATCTTGAACCCTTCAAACTGGCTGTGTGAAGTCATAATGCTGTCTGGAACCATTAAAAGTGAAAACAGCACCAGGCAGCAGCTGCACTTAAAATTTTTATATACTGTAGTTTCAAAAGCAAACAATCAATATGCTATTTGTTAAAGAATGATACACTACAGTATTAACATACCAGTAGGCCTAAAACAAATTTTTTATAATGTAATGGCAAGAAAAAATATTTAAGTAGAGTCAGCCTGACCAATCCTAACCTCTAAAACACATTAAAGTGTAACAAAGCAGAAGAAATTGGCAGTTTATCACATGAATTCTTGCAAGAATCACAAAAGTTATTTGCATCTTCAGTACAAAAACCTGATTGATGGATTATATTCTTCATCTATAACAGTGCTTCTCAACCTTTTTTTCTCGCGACCCAAATGTTGAGCGTGAATAAGTTGAAAAACTTTGGCGACCCAAAAGTTTTTTAGATTTTGTTTTGCAAACACAAAAAATTTAACTAAGCATATCACAATCACAAAAGGTGCAAAACTTAATCAATGTGAGCCTTGGACTTGAATCGATTCCACAACTCTGTCAAAATGTGGAACAATTTTGCTCAAGGCCAATCTCATGTCATTTTCAGGCTCAAGACAGTTTCTAGTTTTCGTTTTGATCTGTGTAAGCGTAGAAAACCCACTCTCACATAGACAAGTGGTAACAAACAGCAGAAGAGCTTTGACTGCGTGCATGCCAACAATATTCTTTTCGTTCTTGATTTTTGTCCAAAATTGACCAAGCTTTCCATTTTCAAAGACATTCTTTAACGAACTGTCACACTGAATGTCAATAAATGCCTCTTCGAATCCAGTAATACTTTGGCAACTCTCAGGCAATGCATCAACATCAACAGCAAATGGATTGCGTACCCATTCCAATTCTTTTGCTTTGTGGGGGATAATTAGATCAAATTCTTGTATTAATGCAGCTAAATGCCTTTTCATAACAATCTGGACATCATCAAGACACACCTCTTCCATATCTTCCAGAAATTGATTAAATACAGGAAATGATGCTGTTTTCTGAGACTCTATCTTTCTCTTCCACAAGTTCAACTTTTCTCTAAAAGCAAGCAGCTTTTCAGAGACGTCAACTAGCATTATATTTGGTCCTTGCAAAGATTGATTCAAAATATTCAATTGATAAAATATATCAGAAAGATATGCCACAAGCAATAGCCACTTTTGATCAACTAATTTATCTGCCAAGGTATGTTTCCTCTGTATCAAAAATTCTCTCACCTCCTTGCGTAGAGTGACAAATCTCTCCAGAACTTTGCCACGAGATAACCATCTCACATTAGAAAAGTATATCAGATGTTCGTGTTCAGCATTCAAATTTTCACATAGTTTTCCAAACAGTCGCGAGTTCAGAGACTTGGACTTGATGAAGTTGACGATGTGGATTACATCCTGCATGACATTTCTCAACTCAGTCGAAAGCCTGTGAGATGCCAAATTTTCTTGGTGTACGAAGCAGTGGCTGGTCATCACATTAGGATTAATTTCTTTCACTCTAGCAGTAAAACCTTTTCGGGATCCCAACATAGCTGGAGCTCCATCTGTGCAAATACTGGAGCAATTATTCCACTCCAATCCCTCCTCTTTCATAAATGAATCGACCAACGCAAAAATATCTTCGCCACGGGTGGTTGTTTCTAAAGCTCTGCAAAATAGAAACTCTTCTTCTAAAGTGTTTTCACCAAGATAACGGACGTAAACAAGTAACTGAGCATCATCACTTACGTCAGTACTTTCATCAATTTGCAGGCTATACTCTCCACCTTGTTTTATAGAAGAAACCAACTGTTCTTTGACATTCAACGACATGGAAGCAATGCGCCTTTGAACAGTGTCATTCGACAACGGGACTATATCTAACTTCTTTGCAACATCGTCACCACACATTAAGCGCACCATTTCAATGGCTGCTGGCTTGATTAATTTCTCTCCTATTGAATGAGGTTTCTTTGCACGCGCAATATGCCAGGCTACTACACAAGACGCTAATGTTGCTTGCTTTAACGTGCAGATATAATGGCTGCTGACAGAATCAATTCGTTGTTTTTTCAAGTTTTGTTCTTTTCTCTCAAAAAATTCACGATTTTTATCAGAAAGCTTACTGTGCTTAGTTTGCAAATGACGCTTCAGCTTATTGTCTTTGAATGATTCATTGCTCAGTACTTCATTGCAGATTACACATTGTGGTTTGACAATACCTTTGTCAACTAGATATGTAAATCCGTAATTTAAGTATTCCGGCTTATATTTTCTCTTAGTTGCCATTGCTAACAGAACTGTAAAACAAACTAAATAAATTTTTAGCCACTTGCCTAAAAAGAATCTTCTAGCTCTTTAGGCTACTAAAGTTGCACATTCAGTAAGATCATTTTTCAACCGTAGTGTCACAGCTGATAGATAGGTTATAACCGGCATCTAAACACAGCTACAGCTTTCAAGTTTCAACTACCTCCCGTAGAACTTTTACTGTGCTCCAACAATGCACTGCTAAACAGACTATGACGCAACAATAAAAACAGTCAATTTACAGGCAATTTATTATTCGAACCATCAACATCAACTCACAACAAAACAATAGATTTACAGATGTGAACAACTACGGTAATAGTCGACGACCCAACCAAATTAAGCCGCGACCCACTTTTGGGTCGCAACCCAGGGGTTGAGAAGCACTGATCTATAACCTAATCTATTGAAATAACTTATTATATATGCTTGACTTTAAGTTAATTTAGTCCTACCCTAGCTGGACTTGTGCCAGGACAAAGCAGCATATGTGCAGCCATAGGTTTTATATCTAAACACACAATTATAAAAGTTCAAAATACATCAAATATTTAATAACCTATTTCCGAAAATACACAACAATCACTTTAACACCTTCCCAAAACTTTGACTTCATGCTGCCATACAATTGGTAAAATAAATGATAAGATGTCAAATTATTAGCCGTTTTAAGAACAAGTCTGGTTCCCAAGTATGCCCATGCTCAAAACTGAGCAAACATTTTCAGAGACTTGCAAATTTTTGGGTAGAATATAGCAGGTATGCGCAGCACCCCATGTTTTCTACTCAATTTCCTCCAAGAAAATATACTTTTGATTTTGGAATGAAAATTACCTATGTCAAAAAAATTACACTTTATTCTCATAACAACCCATTGGGTAAAGCCACCAGAGCTGCCTGAACCAATGTTTTTGACCTTGACATTACTGATGGGGGCCCTACTATTGTAGTAGCTTAATTACAAGTGCCCGATTTCAAATTAGTTTGCTTTTTCCCTGGCTGCACTAATGACAGGACCAAGCAGCATATGCACAGGCACAAGCTTTTGGTCACACAACTAGCTCAACATTTTCAAAAAAGCTTCAACAAGTAAGTAACATTTAATAGCTTATTGTTGAAAATGCATATCAATCCCTTTGGCACTCTTCCCCAACTTTGAATCTATGCATTACATGTACTTCATGAAAATACCAGGTCAAAATTTGTGAGATCATTGGCTGTATTAGCATGAGCAAGTCCAGTTCCATAGTAAGCCCATGCTGAAAACTGTGCAAACAAGATCTATCCAGGGACTTAAAAAACTTTAAAGAAAATACAGTGGCTATGCACAGTCCTTCATAGTGCTTTTTTGATTTCTTTTTCAAAAAAAATCACTTTATTTTAGAACAAGAATTGGCTTTGTCAAAAAAACAGTACCTACTAGGTGAAGCCAGCACCGCCAGCTGAACTTGTCTTCTTAACCCAAACATTATTGATGAGGATCCTCTGGGCAATGCTGGTACAGCCTGCTAGTTTTTACTACAAAATTTACTACTGGCTTTGCTTCACCCAAATCATACAACTGACTACAGATGTAGTGATAGAATAAATTCCAGCTCTGGTTCCAATTCCAGCCATTGTAATGGGCTCTGGGCTGAAGTTGCAGTTGCTCTAGCCCAGTACCAGAGAGATGTGTGCTACATTACTCCAAACAGTTCATACTTTTGTTTGAAAAGAAAATTTATGGTGTTTCACAACTTCTAGTATGTGTATATGTACTTTTTACTTCTAGCCTTCTATTAGGTTGTATTTTTGATTTTTCTTAATTCAATCACCAGTCAGAAGTCAGTATTTTTCTTTGTCCAATTACCACTCACAAGTATAATAACTTAGCTGAAAGCTCTGGCCAAAGTTAACATTTTGTGGCTGAAACTTTCAACCTTAAGCCTCCAGTTTGCCTCTGGGGCATCACTATACAAATGTAGACCTCACATAAATGTCTAATTTGTCAGCAAAAGCACAGGCTTAAACTTGTATAGTCATTTTTGTATCGATGAAAAACAAACCTTTCAATTTAAAAATAACTATTTGCAAAAATTAAATAAAGCTATGCTATTATAGTTTTCTAAAGCCTTACATACACAGTTATTAGTTTACATCAAGGTGGGGAGGTATGTGTCAAAAAAACTACTGATGGTATGTGCTAAGTTTGCATCATGAATCAATTTAATTTTTAGGCTTTTTATATCAACCTATAACTTTTTTGATTTCAGTGTTGTCACAACCCAAAAAAATGTGTTTTTTCATTTTTATAGTAATGATCGCAATACATTGATTCCCACTTTCAGTTAAGCAGTTTTCCGACTCCATCTAAGAAATTCATAATTTTCAGAAAAAGTTAATTCTTGGTACATTTTGACTACTTTTCCTCCCAAGTATAGTTCTTTTGCATTAACTGTTCAAACTCACAAAAAGATTCAACAAAAATGAATTCTTCAAGCATTTTGAAATGTAGCCTACAGATTCAAATTTTTGGTGGCTGGGCTATACAAAATTGCAATTTTTAAAAACTGAGTCCTTTGGTATACTTTGACTATTTTTTCTCAAAAGCATGGTTCTTTGGCATTATCTACCACAATTTTCAAAAAAATTCATCAAAAATTGAACTCTTTATACATTATAAAAAGTACTCCGCTTCAAGCAAAAAAATTGATGATCTTCCAATGAAACATGAAGGTAAAGATGATCCTGTTTTATCGTTTGCAACAAAATACTAGTGGCAAGCTACATATCAAACATAACAATCATTGAAACAATATTCATTCCGATTGGGTGAAGTCAATCTAACTGGCTAATTTGATATCCTTAAACTTGATATTACTACTGGTGGGGACATTACAATCTAATAATTTAACTGTAGGTGCATTATCTCAAATTAGTTTGCTCTTTGTATGGCTTCATTTATGCCAAGACCAAGCAACATGCACACACCCAGAGGCATACAGTTACAAAGTGATAAACAGTGTTCCTAACATTAATAGCTTATTTCTGAAAATGCATATTAATTAATTTGGCACTTTCCCCCCAGAACTTTTAAAATTATGCCTTCTTACACTTCATCATATAAACAAATAAAACGTTTCAAAATTGTGGGCTATTTCAATTGTGAGCAAGTCCAGTTTCTAAGTGCCAAGCAGGACAAGCAAGACATAGCCAGGAACTCCACAAACTTTGAGAGAAATATAGCAGCTCTGTGCAACCCCCTACAATGATTTTTTAGACTCAATCAATTTTCTTTAAAAAAAATACTAATGATTTTGGAATGATAATTGGCAATGTCAACAACATATTAACTTTTTAATACTATTCTCACAAATATCAATTGGATGAAGCCAGGAATCTGGCTCAATAGAAATTCTTGACCTTGACATTACTGATAAGCATGTTAGCATTGTAATAACTTAACTGCGAATGCTTTGTTTTGAGTTAGTTTCCTCTTTGCCAAGCTGCATTTATACCAAAACCAAGTAACATGCACACAGCCTGCAGCATTGGCTTATACAAGTATGCCTACAGTTATGGTAGTAGGCCTTTATAGCTTACTCCTGAAATTACATAGCAATCACTTTGGTGTCCTTCAACAACTTTGATATGTTTACCATTCAAGCACTTGCTCAATTTAACAGATAAAAGTTAGTTAAATTTAAGGACGCCTATGGTGAAAACACAGCAAATAAGACATTGCCAAGGACTTAACAAACTTGGGAGTCATGTAGTGGCTATGCACAACCCCGATCTTTTTAATAAATTGTTTCAAGAAATGATAGTTTTGTTTCAGAATGAAATTCGGTTGTGTAAAAAAAGCATTAACTATTTATTAGTGTTATCACAATTATCTATAGGGTGAAGCCAGCTTGACTAGCTGAACCAATATTTTTAATCTCAGCACTACTGATAAGAGATTGTGTGAGCAATGTCGGCAGAGCCTGATAGTGTTACTGCAATATAAACACGATTATTAAATAATGCAATGACAAGCATGAAAATTATAATAACTAACGTGTAGGAATAAACATAATTACTAAATAATGCAATGGCAAGCATGAAAATTATAATAACTGATCTATAGAAATAAACATAATTATTTAATAATGCAATTGAACATAATTAAATTTAATAATGCTAATACTGGGTCCACTGTAGTGGATGGTCTGTCAATTAGGTCCCACAAGCCCCACAAGTGTAATGGTCTAAGCTATGCATTATTAAAAGTCTCTAGCTTCTTATTGGTCACCAACTGCACTGAAAAGACCCGATAAGTCAAAACGATGTCACTGTCTGCAGTTTGCTAAGTGCATTGCTAGCCTGTTGCATTACTATAATAAATAGTAAATGATGCAATATTCAAATAGTGAGTTATGTAAAATAGCAATATTATTTAATATTTAGTGTAGTGTGTGACCCTTTTGCCTTGATCACAGCCTTTATTCTTTCAGGCATTGAAATCACCAGTTTCTTTAATGTTTCTTCTGAAATATTCTGCCAGGAAGCTTGTAGTTGTTCCCACAACACATGTTGAGAAGAAGGACTTGATTTGTTAAGGTTTTGGTTCAAAATATCCCACAGGTGTTCAATTGGACTAAGATCTGGGCTTTGCAAAGGCCAATCCAGTTTCTGAAGCTTTCCTTCAGCTTTATTTTTCCCTTAATTCTGTTTAAGTCTCTATACTTTGGCCACTAAAGCAACCCCAAACAAGAACATTACATTTGCCATGCTTCACTGTTGGAACAATACACTCAGAATAATATCTCTCATTTAATCTACGCCTTACATATTGTCTCCTTTTAGATCAAAATATTTCAAATTTTGACTGATCTGTCTAAAGTACTTTCATCCACCGATCTACTGTCCAGTCCTTGTGTGTTTTTGCAAACTTTAAATGTTTCCTTTTGTTAGCTTTACGTAGTAATGGTTTCTTCACAGCTACTCTTCCATGCAATCCATTTTCACAAAGTCTTCTGAAAACTGTGAACCTAGACCTGCTCATTTTCAGGAAGACCTGTGTTCCATCTGTCCATAAAGTCACAGGCTATTTTTTCCAGTCTCTCAGGCTTTTAAACATAGAAGTCTTATAGCTCTATTAGAAAGTTTTCTTGGCCTCCCATTTCTTTTCCTTGTTTCAAAATTTCTAGTTTCTTTTACTCTATCAAGAGTATTTGAGGAACATTTTAATGTCTGTTGCAATCTTCTGAGTGTCCACCCAGCACCTCTTACAGCTTTTATTCTGCTTCTCTGTAAAATGGGTCTTTGTGAAAATTCTGTTTCTCTGATAATTCTGCTTTTTTTTGGCATTATGGGTTGCTCATATCAATAGTCCAGTGGGCATGTGCTTTGGAAAAACTTAGGCGTTTCTTCTTCATATCTTTAAGCCAGTTTGTGCAATTTCACTCCAAATTCAGTAAACAGGCGATGTTGGACAGTCCTTGTACTCACTTCACATCCACTTTCCTGTAGCCGAGACCGAATTTTTTCTCCAGAAGTCATAGGTGAACAAGTTGCTATCTTCCTCATTAAGCACTCATCTCAGTTGCTGAAAATCTTGGGACATCCTGTTTTTTACCTATCTGCAAAAGTTCCTTCACGTTTTAATTTTTTGATGGCATTATGGACAGCAGCCTTGCTTACTTTTAACTTTTTACAAATTTGATGCTCAGACAATTTCATTTTGCTGAGTGCAACAATCTGAGCTCTTTGTGCTATACTGGAAATGCTTTTTTACCCATATTTTGCTCCTAATATTTTCCTACTCTTTATTGATCAATTCAGCAATACTCGTTGATATTACAATTCTTGTACGCAACTTAGCAAATGAAATGCATTGCAGTGAATGCACAGGAGCTTGAGAAATGTTCTTAAGCAATATGACGACACAGAATGCACTGTCATGTGACTACTGAGTTTTAGAATACTAATATTGCTAGTTTTTCTGCGTGGTCCTAAGCTTTTGTCACAAGGTGTAGATGTGAATTGGCAGATTTTGGGTTCTAAGCTTTGCAAATTTATGGAGCATCATCAAAAAAATCTAACAAATGGAAACTTTCACATACATGTTTTAACATTAAGTAACTGTATTTCTTGTATTACCTTATAATGCTTATACAAACCTGGCAAAAAACTGCTAGAAACTGCAAAAATATAAACTGAAACGGCACCAAAAACTAAATTGTTTCTTCTTTTTTGTACCAAAATACACAACTTTGTATGTTTTCTTTGAAATCAACTAATTTAATCTGAATAAGTTTTCTCCCAAATCGAATAAATATGTAATTTTACTGTTCTATGCTTGTCTGTCTTTCAAAATTTAGACTTTTTGGACAAATTTCAGAAAAAATAGTTTGTCCTAATACTTTTGACCAGTACTGTATGTTACATAATTGTTAATTGTTATGTCATTATGACGTAATAAAAATTTTTTTGAAATTTATAGTAATTTTGTTGTTATTAAACAAATACAGAATTTTCACAAATTTTATGAATTAGAATTTTAAGATCCTTCAAGGGTTAAAAGTGCCACTGTGAGCTTATTCTAGACTTAGATTGTACTATGGCAGTTTTTAGTGATTTATCACACATGACTCACCTTCATATCAACATCTATGTTTATCTTAGTTTCTTGTCTTATAATGGTAGGTACTTGCTTTTATATGATCCATGAATTACACAAATTGCCTATTGACTTTTACCTCTATTGTTTGGATATTTTAATTTTTGATTTTTCCTATTGCAGTGAATACAATGGCCAATTTTTGCACACAGAACTGATGGATCATACTTGGAAATTACAGCCAGCACAATTTGTTGTTTACCTTTAACAACCATAATAGTTTCTGTTATTATCTCCAGCCAACAATTTATTTGCTAGACATAAGCTATTTTACAAAAAATATCAAAATGCCAGTAAAACATAATAACACAAAGAGGTAGTAAAATGCCTAAGATAATGCAGTTGTATAACGTCAACCACTGCTCAAGAGCACACATTTTAAAAATCAAAAAATAATTGAAACTGTGAATTAACTTAGGTTAAAAATTAGACTAATTACTTAATAAAACTAAATTTTGGAGAGATCTGAATAACGCTAAGAAGAAGCAACAATATGCCTCTACTATTTAAAATGTTTTTGACGCAGCAGAAATTTCAGATTTGTGGAAAGTAAATTATTCCAAATTCTTAAATCTGAATCAGTTTGAAAGAGAAAATGCATCATTTACTGACTCCATGGTACATGATTCATGTTTGCCTACATTTTTCTGCACCTTGCATGTTGATACCTTGTTACTAAAGCTCCCTCTGGGAAAATCATCTGGATTAGACCAAATATGCATTGAACATTTTTGATATGCCCATCCAGTAATTTGTAAACTGATAAGTGCACTTTTTAATATGTCTATTGTGCAGTTATTTGCACCATCACAATCTATTGGAACAGTACTTGTACCCATACTTAAATCATACAATAGTGATATATCAAATTCCATTAATTATAGACCAATTGCTCTCACATCTATTATTTCAAAGTTGTTTGAACTCTTTATTTTGCTTAAAATAAAGGCAGTGGCTATTTTGCCATCAATGACATTTTAACCTTGGAATATGTTTTGCTGAGAGACATTTGTGATTGGTCAATTTTAATGACATATTTAACATATGACTTTTGATCATATTTGACTGATCAATTTTAACGAAATCCCCCCCCCCCCAGTGTACATTGCCTTTGTCCAAGTGCTCTGCCTGCCAAGAATCCAACCCATAACCATTGCATTTCAAGACAGCTGCACTATGCACACACCACAGCCAGAATTATAGCAATTATGGCTATTTAAGCACACATGAATGGCGTCAGCAAAAGAGCCTCCAAGGGTAAAATGCTGGCAACAACAAAATAGCCACTTCCTAAAATTAAACCTTTGTTGAACACAAATGAAAACCAATTTGGTTTTAAACCATCACTCAGTACAGATCAATGTACATTCTTCCTTAAAGTATTTGCTTTTATGTCAGTAATGACACTCATGTGTTTACAGTCTTTCTAGATGCCTCAAAAGCTTTTGATAGAGTTAACATAAACATATTACTTGATAAGCTATCTAATAGCTCTGTTCCTTTATGTTTTGTTTGTATTCTATAATATTGGTATGCTAATTAGACCATGAAAGTAAGATGGTGCTGCAGTACCTTTCGGGAATTTCATGTAAGTAATAATGTGTGGCAAGGTGGGATTTTAAGTTCATATTAATTGTTAGGCAGTAACTATTTCGCCGTAGACAGCAACATGCCCTTGGAATCTATTTTGCCATAGTCATTCACGTGTGTTTATATAGCCGTATTTGCTACAATTACAGCAGTGACACTGTGGTGTAGTGGATAGTGCACTGATCTTGAAATACCATGGTTGCGGGTTCGAATCTCAGCTGGCATGGCATTAAAAGAAAGGCAGTGTACACCAAAGGGGCAGGCCCAGTATGTAAATGTACGGGGCAGTGTACTCTGGAAGGGAGTGTACAGGGTGGGGGGTAGAGACCTGGGGGTGCAAAGTTTTTTTAATTGGTTTTTAAAATTGACCAATCAGAAACGACCAAAAGTCACATGTTTAGTACGTCATTTAGATTGACCAATCACAAATAACTCGTGGCAAAATAGTCCCTGAGGGTAAATTGCTGTCGACAGCAAAATAGCCACTGCCTAATTGTTATCACCATACATGGTTGATTTACCAGATAGATTTAATGCAGCTCATGCTGGATGCTTCATCAGAAACAAACACATTAATTATTTGATGTATGCAGATGATCTTTGCTATTTTGATTCAAGTTTTGATGGTGTGCAAGATTTAGGAAGTGTATGTTCTAAGTATATGGAATTGCACTGTATTGCATTTAATGCTAGTAAATCTATGGGTATGATCTTTCATGTGGAATTTTCAAATATTCTTTGCCTAAATTGCATATTGCTGGTCATCCAAACTAACCTTGGTAATTCTGTAAAATATCTTGGTATTCATTTAAATTAGTCCCTTACTGATGACAATGACATCACAAAACAGGCAAAATTTTGTACAATGCAGGAAATAAGCTGCAAAGTGATTTTTTGAAGTGTTCTGTTCCATACTCGCCATTCTCATTTTTATGCTTCTCAACTGTGATGTAACTTTAAATCAGAAAGCTTTAAAAAATGATAGCAAATAATGACTCCTATCACATGCTGTATAAGATCTCTTGTTTTTGCAGTGCTCATCCCTTCCAAATTCAGGCTAACATTGAAACTTTAGTCTAACACTTTAATTCACAAACTGATATATCATTTTCGTGAATGCTGTTGCCAATCTAAAAACTCACTTGCATTGATACACTCTGCTAAACATTTTTGTTTCAAATACTATGCTCATTAACATGATTTTCTTAGGCAGTGGCTATTTTGCCGCCAACAACATTTAACACTCAGAGACTATTTTGCCGTGAATTATTTGTGATTGGTCAATCTTAATGACGTACTAAACATGTGACTTTTGGTTGTTTCTGATTGGACAATTTTAATAACCAATTAAAAAAATTTTGCACCCCCAGTGTCTACCCCCCACCCTGTACACTCCCTTCCAGAGTACACTGCCCCATACATTTACATATCGGGCCTGTCCCTCCGGTGTACACTGCCTTTCTTTTAATGCCCTGCCAGCTGAGATTCGAACCCGCAACCATGGTATCTCAAGACCAGCGCACCATCCACTACACCACAGTGTCACTGTCTGAAATGTAGTAAATATGGCAATATAAACACACGTGAATGATTACGGCAAAATAGTCTCCATGGGTAAAAGGTTGTTGACAGCAAAATAGCCACTGCCATTTTCTTACAGTAGATCTGTTTGTAAGTACACATAAGTTTAAAGTTTTGTGTGTTTTTATGTCATGCTAATGTTTTGTGTGTTCCTGCACTCTGCATCCCTTATGTGGAAGACAGTTGGCCCAGACACTTCAAAAATGGCAACTCCCAAGCGAGTGCAGACGTCCAGTCTAAAATATAGCGATACAATTTGCTTTCTTGTAAATGGAGGATAAATATGACAAAAAAATGTATGTTTGCTTTTATTCAAAATGGATCAAATTAACTTGGTCAAAGATGAATAAATACCAGTAATCAGGGGCAACATGGGGACCCTTCTACATAGCACACATTCCCTGTGTACTATGTCATAAATTACTCTAAACCTAACTCTTCACTGTCTGCATCGCAAACATGCACTAAACAGAATAGGCCTAACAAACAAACCAGTACTGAAAGCACAGCAACAACACTTACAATTTTCCATCTCTCTTTAATATATACTCCGGTATCTAATAGCAGTGCACCACGTTCTGAAGGCATTACAAACTACACACATTGCAGATATTGCTACTCCAGCTTCGCCATGTACATATAGGCCACATCAACACTAAGTATTTTTGCCTGATCGAAGTGCAGCCAAGCAAGAAGTACAAATACGCTGTACAGGACAACACTAAAATAAAAAATTTATGCAATCACAAAAATTAATCAACTATGGCTGAAAAATGGAAATTGCAAAAAAACACAAAAACCTATGAAAACAGGAAAATTACTAACAAATCTTTATTCAAATTATTAATAATCTTTATTAAAAATTTGACTGTGTCTTGTATCCTAAACATGCTGATAGTGGTACCGTATGTTTCTTTATGCTGGCGATGCCAGACTCTATAGCACTGACAGTAACTGAGTAATGACCTGCAACAGAGTTTAACTAGTGTTGTTTCTTGGATGGAATCTTATCAATTATTACTTGCCCCAGCAAAATGCCAGCATCTACCTATCATTTGCTACCCTGATACTGATAAAGCCAGTAATCAATGTTATGTTAGAAATCAAGAGATTTCTGGTCTGTTCGCAGTGTGTAATCTAGGTGTTATTATTTGCAGTTACCTTAAATGGCGCCAACATGTTTGTAGCATTGTCTCTAAAGTTTTTATTCCATGACACCAAATTTTACCCTGTTTCAGTAGCAACAATGTTTGGAATTTGCTCAAAGCATGTTCCTTATATCAGACCACTACTTAAATATAATACTGCAATTTGGTCCCTCTTTCTAAAAGGTAACAGTTCTATGATGGAATCTGTTTAGAAACGTTTTACCTAGAAAATTTGTTTTCGTTGTAATATTTCTGACACTTCATACTCTCATTGCCTGAACATGCTAAACCTAAAATCGTTGGAGTATAGGAGAGTTGAGTTTGATTTAATGCTTATGTACAAAATTATTCATGGGTACGTTGACTTGAATTTTAGCGATTTTTTCTCAGTATGTTATAGTGAATACAGTTTACAATTAAACCGTTAAGGAGACCGTGTACGAAGCACTTAAATAATTTCTTCACGCACAGAGCCTCACGAATTTGGAACAAATCACCCCAAAGTGTTGTTTCTGCTCCCACTTTTGCTGCCTTCAAAAATCGGTTGAAAAAGTTTGACTGTTGCAGTGTTTCTTCAATAATGTATTGCTGATTTTCTGCTGTGCTCTGGCTAGTTATTCTACCTCGCTGCTTATGCCCACGCTGTTGTTGTTGCTTTTATTGTGGTTTAGCGTAGTAGCCTACATTCTGTACATATTAAGCTTCCTTCCTTTAGTGTGAATTTTTTCCTCACACGTAAGTGTGCTCTTAAGATTCAACTTTGGCACCATTGTGTTGTATTTCTATAAATAAATAAATAAAATTAAATCAGTCATCTAATTTTCATCAACTAAGTGGCTACGCTTTTTGTGACAGATGCCGACCGGCCTATTTTGATCTACAAGGTTTCTTTAGGGCAACTACGTCATCAAAAGACCACAGACGCAAAGCTGCATTTGTCAAGGCTGATCGAACTGTCCCTCATGCCCCCGGCTGGAGGGGTCCGGCCTCACTTGGAAGCCTCACTCTAGGGGTTAAACGATAACTTTTTTAGAAATACCAATAGGCCTATACTGACCAAATTAAATCGCCAACACTGTAGGTTGACCACCAATTTAACAGTTTTCCTAAAGGTAGGATGGTGCTATAAAAATCATAATTGATCTGATCGCAATCTAAACGACAATGTTAAGATACAAAACGTTGCAACGTGAATGTGACCATACACATATTCGCCTTGTTTTAAATTATTTGATTAGTACACTTTATTTCGCAACAAGAGAGTGGTTTCTGCGTTAAGATCAACAACAACTGCAATTGCAGTGACTTAAGCCTACCTTTAAGTCTGTTTCACACTAAAGCGAGTTTCACACTGCATCCGATTACGGTTACGTCCACGTTACGGCAACAGTTACTGTTACACGCCATTTCTGTTAAACGAAACCAATGTGAACACGCAAATCAGCTTTCCACAGGCGTTGCTTCATGGTTTCTGTTTATTCGATGACTAGACAACTAGCGTACTAGTTTTATGGGCATCTATTCATGAACAAACTGGATGCTTTAATGTTGTTGCAGCAAGATTTGCAATTTCTGCTGTTGCTTTATCTTTTGCTGGAGGAAAATCATAGGTAGGCTTGCATTGACTAAATTAAACAAACAGATATTTTGTAAGCAGGCTAATAGTAGTTGACAATTTATTTCGCTTCTGTTTTCTCAACACAAAAAAACTCAACGACAGGATAAAAACAACGAGCAAAAAAGGAATGCTGGTGACAAAACGAATTGACGTTAAGCATACCCAAATTTTTAAAGATTACATTAGAAAGATTGTAGAAAGGGGCATGGTCACCGCACCTGACAAAAACATCAAGCAAAAAAATTGAAATAAAAAAAAAACCAACAAAAAAGAAACTAAAAAAACAGTCAGCCAAATAAACAAAATTTTACCCTATGTAAAAAAAAACAATAGCTAAAAGAAATACATTCCTCTCAGTGCCAAACTGTTGTTACCCTAACGAGGGGGGCTAGCAGGTACTACACCTTGCCCAAGGGTGACCTGAGAGCAACGACAGTTAAAGAGTTAGCTCCATTACACTCTAGGCAGGACCCTGTCGCCGGATGCAGTCATAGTCTTACTGCCAAGGACTATGCAATTTGCAGATAAATAGTAGCACCATAACAGAGTCTCGCTAATTTGATGAATTCGGAATTGTCGGAAATGTCGGAAAACTCACTAATTTGATGAAATGTCGGAACTGTCTGAAACGTCTGAAATGTTGCAAATCTAATTTAAGGAAGAGTCGGAATCGTCGGAATTGTCGGAATAAAAGTGAATTCTGATGAGTTAAACCTATTTGTAACGAAAACAAACTGCATGATTAATTGATTATATAAGACTGTCACAGTTATCTCAGTGCAAATATAAATACTTTGAACACTTTAAATATTTCTAAATCATAAAAAACAAACAAACGAGTACGGGGAAATGAAATTCATTTACAAGTCTTTTGAACAACAACAAAAACGTCGAAGGAATATATTAATATGTTTTTGAATGGAAATGGGATACTATGTGTCAAAAATTCATCAACAAGCCTCTGAATAAAACCAATAAACGTCGCAAACTCATTAAAATTCTTTTAAAACAACGCAATAAGTGCACAAAACTCATACAAAAGCATCTGAAACCAATGACTAACTATCGCTAATTTATTTACAAGCATTTTAAACACGGGAATAAGTCTAAGAATTTCATTTAGAAGCATCTGCAAGCAAATAACAAGTGACAGAATTTCATTAACAAGCATCTGAAACACGCCAACAACTCTTGGAATTTTATTTAGAAGCATCTGCAAGCGAGTAACAAGTGTCGAAATTTTATTTAGAAGCACCTGCAAGCCAGTAATAACTGTTGGAAACTCATTCACAAGCAACTGTAAACGAATATCAACTGTCGGAATTATGTTTAGAAGCATTTGTCAGCTAGTAATAAGTGTCGGAAATTTATTTAGAACCAACTGAAAGCGAATAAGAACTGTCGTAATTTTGTTTAGAAGCATCTGCAAGCGAGTAATAAGTGTCGGAATAATATTTAGAAGCATCTGCAAGCGAAAATCCACTGTCAGAATGATATTTAGAACCATCTGCAAGCCAGCAATAAGTGTCGGAATTTCATTTCGAAGCATCTGTAAGCGATCCACTACTGTCGGAATTATTTTTAGAAACACTTGTGAGCCAGTAATGGCTGTCGGAAATTTACTTGGAACCATCTGCAAGCCAGTAATAACTGTCGAAATTTAATTTAAAAGCATCTGAAAGTTAGTATTATGTGTCGGAATTATATTTAGAAGCATCTGCAAGCGAAAATCAACTGTCGGAAATTCATTTAGAACCATGTGCAAGCCAGTAATAAGTGTCGGAAATTCATTTACAAGCATCTGTATGCGAACAACTACTGTCGGAATGATATTTACAAGGATTTGTCAGCTAGTAATACGTGTCGGAAATTTATTTAGAACCATCTGCAAGCCAGGAATAGCTGTCGGAATTTTGTTTCGAAGCATCAGTAAGCGAAAATCAACTGTCGGAATTATATTTAGAAGCATCTGTAAGCGAAAATCAACTGTCGGAATTATATTTAGAAGCATCTGTAAGCGAAAATCAACTGTCGGAATTATATTTAGAAGCATGAGCAAGCCAGTAATACGTGTCGGAAATATATTTACAAGCATCTGTAAGCGAAAAACAACGGTCGGAAATTCATTTAGAACCATCAGCAAGCCAGTAATAGCTGTCGGAAATTCATTTACAAGCATCTGTAAGCGATCTACTACTGTCGGAATTTCGTTTAGAAGCATCAGCAAGCCAGTAATGAGTGTCGGAATTTTACTTAGAATCATCTGTAAGCAAATATCAACTGTCGGAAATTTTTTTAGAACCATTTGCAAGCCAGTAATAACTGTCGGAATTATATTTACAAGCATATGTAAGCGAACAACTACTGTCGGAATTATGTTTACAAGGATTTGTCAGCTAGTAATAAATGTCGGAAATTTATTTAGAACCATCTGAAAGCGAATAATAGCTGTCGGAATTTTGTTTACAAGCATCTGCAAGCCAGTAATAAGTGTCGGAATTATATTTAGAAGCATCAGTAAGCGAAAAACAACGGTCGGAATTTCATTTAGAACCATCATCAAGCCAGTAATAACTGTCGGAATTTTACTTAGAACCATCTGTAAGCGAAAATCGACTGTCGGAATTATGTTTAGAAGCATCAGCAAGCCAGTAACAAGTGTCGGAAATTTACTTAGAACCATCTGAAAGCGAATATCAACTGTCGGAATTTTGTTTAGAAGCATCAGCAAGCGAGTAACAAGTGTCGGAATTATATTTAGAAGCATCTATAAGCGAAAATCAACTGTCGGAATTTCATTTAAAAGCATCAGCAAGCCAGTAATAAGTGTCGGAATTTTACTTAGAACCATCTGTAAGCGAACAACTACTGTCGGAATTTTGTTTAGAAGCATCAGCAAGCCAGTAACAAGTGTCGGAATTTTACTTAGAACCATCTGAAAGCGAATATCAACTGTCGGAATTTTGTTTCGAAGCATCAGTAAGCGAAAATCAACTGTCGGAATTATATTTAGAAGCATCTGTAAGCGAAAATCAACTGTCGGAATTTTGTTTAGAAGCATCTGCAAGCGAGTAATAAGTGTCGGAATTTCATTAACAAGCAACTGTAAGCGAACAACTACTGTCGGAATTGTATTTGGAAGCATTTCCGACACATATATATTACTCGTTTGCAGATGCTTTTAAATGAAATTCCGACAGTTATCCCTGGCTCGCAGATGGTTCTAAGTAACGTACAGACACTTATTACTGGCTCACAAGTGCTTCTAAATATCATTCCGACAGTAGTAGATCCCTTACAGATGCTTCTAAGTAAATTTCCGACAGCTATTACTGGCTTGCTGATGCTTTTAAACAAAATTCCGACAGAAGTTGTTGGCTTACAGATACTTTCAAATAAATTTCCGACACTTATTACTCGCTTGTTGATGCTTCTAAACAAAATTCCGACAGTTGATATTCGCTTACTGATGGTTCTAAGTAAATTTCCGACACTTATAACTGGCTTGATGATGCTTTTAAATGAAATTCCGACAGTTGATTTTTGCTTATTGATGCTTCTAAGTATAATTCCGATACTTGTTACTCGCTTGCAGATGGTTCTAAATGAAATTCCAACAGTTGTTGTTCGCTTGCAGATGCTTGCAAATAAATTTCCGACACTAATTACAAGCTGACAAATGCTTGTAAACAAAATTCCGACAGTAGTTGTACGCGTACAGATGCTTGTAAATGAAATTCCGACACTTATTACTCGCTTGCAAATGGTTCTAAACAAAATTCCGACAGTTATTACTGGCTTGCAGATGGTTCTAAACAAAATTCCGACACTTATTTCGGGCTCACTAGTGTTTCTAAATAAAATTCCGACAGTAGTAGATCGCTTACAGATGCTTGTAATTAAATTCCCAAAACTTATTACTCGCTTACAGATGCTTCCAAATGAATTTCCGACAGTTATTACTCGCTTGCTGATGCTTCGAAACAAAATTCCGACAGTTGATTTTCGCTTATAGATGCTTCTAAATATTATTCCGACACTTGTTACTCGCTTGCAGATGCTTCTAAACAAAATTCCGACAGTTGATTTTCGCTTACAGATGCTTCTAAATATAATTCCGACAGTTGATTTTCGCTTACTGATGCTTCGAAACAAAATTCCGACAGTTGATATTCGCTTTCAGATGGTTCTAAGTAAAATTCCGACACTTGTTACTGGCTTGCTGATGCTTCTAAACAAAATTCCGACAGTAGTTGTTCGCTTACAGATGGTTCTAAGTAAAATTCCGACACTTATTACTGGCTTGCTGATGCTTTTAAATGAAATTCCGACAGTTGATTTTCGCTTATAGATGCTTCTAAATATAATTCCGACACTTGTTACTCGCTTGCTGATGCTTCTAAACAAAATTCCGACAGTTGATATTCGCTTTCAGATGGTTCTAAGTAAATTTCCGACACTTGTTACTGGCTTGCTGATGCTTCTAAACATAATTCCGACAGTCGATTTTCGCTTACAGATGGTTCTAAGTAAAATTCCGACAGTTATTACTGGCTTGATGATGGTTCTAAATGAAATTCCGACCGTTGTTTTTCGCTTACTGATGCTTCTAAATATAATTCCGACACTTATTACTCGCTTGCAGATGCTTGTAAACAAAATTCCGACAGCTATTATTCGCTTTCAGATGGTTCTAAATAAATTTCCGACACTTATTACTAGCTGACAAATCCTTGTAAACATAATTCCGACAGTAGTTGTTCGCTTACATATGCTTGTAAATATAATTCCGACAGTTATTACTGGCTTGCAAATGGTTCTAAAAAAATTTCCGACAGTTGATATTTGCTTACAGATGATTCTAAGTAAAATTCCGACACTCATTACTGGCTTGCTGATGCTTCTAAACGAAATTCCGACAGTAGTAGATCGCTTACAGATGCTTGTAAATGAATTTCCGACAGCTATTACTGGCTTGCTGATGGTTCTAAATGAATTTCCGACCGTTGTTTTTCGCTTACAGATGCTTGTAAATATATTTCCGACACGTATTACTGGCTTGCTCATGCTTCTAAATATAATTCCGACTGTTGATTTTCGCTTACAGATGCTTCTAAATATAATTCCGACAGTTGATTTTCGCTTACAGATGCTTCTAAATATAATTCCGACAGTTGATTTTCGCTTACTGATGCTTCGAAACAAAATTCCGACAGCTATTCCTGGCTTGCAGATGGTTCTAAATAAATTTCCGACACGTATTACTAGCTGACAAATCCTTGTAAATATCATTCCGACAGTAGTTGTTCGCATACAGATGCTTGTAAATGAATTTCCGACACTTATTACTGGCTTGCACATGGTTCTAAATGAATTTCCGACAGTTGATTTTCGCTTGCAGATGCTTCTAAATATAATTCCGACACATAATACTAACTTTCAGATGCTTTTAAATTAAATTCCGACAGTTATTACTGGCTTGCAGATGGTTCCAAGTAAATTTCCGACAGCCATTACTGGCTCACAAGTGTTTCTAAAAATAATTCCGACAGTAGTGGATCGCTTACAGATGCTTCGAAATGAAATTCCGACACTTATTGCTGGCTTGCAGATGGTTCTAAATATCATTCTGACAGTGGATTTTCGCTTGCAGATGCTTCTAAATATTATTCCGACACTTATTACTCGCTTGCAGATGCTTCTAAACAAAATTACGACAGTTCTTATTCGCTTTCAGTTGGTTCTAAATAAATTTCCGACACTTATTACTAGCTGACAAATGCTTCTAAACATAATTCCGACAGTTGATATTCGTTTACAGTTGCTTGTGAATGAGTTTCCAACAGTTATTACTGGCTTGCAGGTGCTTCTAAATAAAATTTCGACACTTGTTACTCGCTTGCAGATGCTTCTAAATAAAATTCCAAGAGTTGTTGGCGTGTTTCAGATGCTTGTTAATGAAATTCTGTCACTTGTTATTTGCTTGCAGATGCTTCTAAATGAAATTCTTAGACTTATTCCCGTGTTTAAAATGCTTGTAAATAAATTAGCGATAGTTAGTCATTGGTTTCAGATGCTTTTGTATGAGTTTTGTGCACTTATTGCGTTGTTTTAAAAGAATTTTAATGAGTTTGCGACGTTTATTGGTTTTATTCAGAGGCTTGTTGATGAATTTTTGACACATAGTATCCCATTTCCATTCAAAAACATATTAATATATTCCTTCGACGTTTTTGTTGTTGTTCAAAAGACTTGTAAATGAATTTCATTTCCCCGTACTCGTTTGTTTGTTTTTTATGATTTAGAAATATTTAAAGTGTTCAAAGTATTTATATTTGCACTGAGATAACTGTGACAGTCTTATATAATCAATTAATCATGCAGTTTGTTTTCGTTACAAATAGGTTTAACTCATCAGAATTCACTTTTATTCCGACAATTCCGACGATTCCGACTCTTCCTTAAATTAGATTTGCAACATTTCAGACGTTTCAGACAGTTCCGACATTTCATCAAATTAGTGAGTTTTCCGACATTTCCGACAATTCCGAATTCATCAAATTAGTGAGACTCACCATAACATTGCGTTTGATATTTTATGACCTGATTTTAACCACGTGATTGTGGATAATTTAAGTAAACCATTGGAAGTGTCCCTGTCTTTTTTCTGAAATAAAAGTTAATTATTTATTCTAATGAACAGACTGAAGTTTCATGGACCTATTTTCCTTATTTTTCTTCTTCATTCGAAAATATTTCGAGGAGCAGTTGTCGCCTGAAGTTGGGGATGGAGTAAAAGATAATCATTCGCTCTTTTTTAATTGGTAGTTCGAAAGTGATTGGCAGATTCTAAAAAAGAAAGAAAACCATCAAATACCTATTCTTTCACTTTTTATCCTACTTTGCAAGCTCGTTTTACAATTATATCTTTAAGCAATCAAAAGAAGTAGGTTTCCAGTCTTAAAACATAATACGTATTAATCTACTGATTTATAATATATTCTTTAAAGCATTTGATGAACATGGGAAGTGATTTAATATCTCTGAGTGCTACAGGTAGTTTATTCCATAACATTAGGCCTCTAAATTTTAGTGTTTGTTGTGTGAGTTTTATTCTGCAATATTGAGGACACAATTTGGACTTGGATCGAGTACGAAGAGTGGCATTCTCGCTAAGAAAGTAGAAATCAGAGATGTTTGAAAAAGCAGGAAGGAGAGATTTATTAAATTTGTGCATAAATTTGGCAATTTCAAGTCGTTTAGACTGTTGTATTGTTAGCAGATTGTGTTGTTGAAAAACGTTACTGTTTTTTTGCTTCTTGGTATTAATCAAATTAATTGCTTTAGTTGAAATTTTTTGCAACTTTTGAATCATAGATACGTTGCCATGGCACCAGGATATTGCACAATACTGCACATAGCTATTAATAAGAGAGTGATATAAGGTTAGCAATGAACCTTTATCAAGATACTGTTTTACTTTGTTAATTACATGGTAACTACATCTGAGTTTTTGCAGCAACCACTGCATATGTGGCTTCCATAAAAGATGTTCATTGATGGTTAAACCCAAAAACTTGCAACTGTTTACTCGTTTTAGATGCTTGTATTTGAATTAAATTCACAACGCAGCAGATGGAGGAAGACTATTTGGAGTTTTAAACGCAACATATAGGGTTTTATCAGTATTAAGTGTTAATTTATTTGCAGAAAGCCAGGCCTTGACATGTTTCAATTGAGTATTTACAATCTCATAAAATGCTTTATATGAACTGCTGTTAAAACATGAATTGGTGTTGTCCGCAAACATTATCGCTTTGCCCGATGTTAACCATTTAGAAAAATTATTTGTGTAAATTAAAAATAGAAGGGGGCCAAGAATTGATCCCTGTGGTACCCCTACCTCGATTGGCTTGGAATTTCAAATTTTTCCATTAACTTCCGTTTGCATCAAACGACCGCTTAAATAGCTTCTGAACCATTCGTTTGCTACCCCCCTAACACCAAAGTGATTTAGTTTAGCCAAACGTATACTGTCATCAATGGTGTCAACAGTCCCGTAGCACTCCAACTTCGGGCCCCCCCAAAGTAAGCGCAAGAGCCCCTGCACACAGGTCATATCACTTTAGAGGTGTAAAATTGAAAAGCTGCATTAAGAAAATACACCACAATTTGTACATAAGTAAACAGGCTAATGTCAGAATAAAGCATGCCGATACCGAAGGTGCAAGTCATAAAAAATTCGGCACCGATGCCAGAGTTCAGTAGGACATTTATGCAGACACTGCGAAACGAAAGCAATGACACTGAAAAACATGAAAAAGTTATAAAAACACAGTATCATTTAAATAGTCTGGAGCGAACCTTTTTGTTCGCAAATGCTGTTATGACATTGTCATAATCAAGAGATCGGGCGCAGTCATTTTCGATTGACAACATGGCTAATGAAGATAGTCTACTGTCTGTCATAGACGTTCTATTAAAAGTTTTGATCAGTTTCAATTTGCTGAAGCTTCTTTCAGCGCTGGCAACAGTCACGGGGCAAGTTAGTAGGATTCGAAGTGCGATGTACACATTCGGATACAATTCAAATAAATGAGTCTTTAGAAGATAGTTCAGAAAGTCTTGAGCCGTATTGAGATTGCGTTTTTTTTGTAAAATTAAAACAAACCGCTGTAGCTCAGCGCTCATTTCATCAGAATCAATGTCACCGAACTTTTTTTGGAACTCTTTACAGCAAGTAAGAAGAGCATTTTCTTGTTGCACAAGCAAAAGTTTGTCTCGTGTGTACAAAAACGAAAAGGCGGAAGAAACCTCACGTAACAAATTAAAGCGCTCCTTTATTGACATAATAGCCTGGTCTACTAATGGATAGAAAAAGTTGCTTTTAAATTTCAGTTCAGGAGTAGCTCGTTGTTCCTCTTCACCTTGGTAATCAAACAATCTTCTTTTCTTTCCACTTCTTGACGGAGGAAAAGAAGGATCAATATCCAATTCCTGTGCTATTTCAACAGCAGATGTTGCGGCACTGTCATAACCCGTTGTGCGATAGTTTTGCAAAAACTTTTCAGTTGCCTGGATTTCCGTTTCCATTGTATGAAGGGAGACTCCATACGATTGAAGAATGTTGCTTGCTTTATTGACTTGGAATAGGATATCATACCAAATAAACACCGACAAAAGAAAACTCCATTTTGATAAATGAGCTATCAACGATTTTGTTTCTGAGGCAGCTCTTCCATCTTTTCTTTCTATGGAAATGGCTTCCAAGTCTTTCAGTGCCAGCAACACCTCTTTTAAATTGTATCGAAGAGGTTTGATGCATTTAATTCTGCTTTCCCAACGAGTATCAGATTGTGACTTTATGGACAGCTCCATATGTTTCTTCAAAATTTTCCAACGCTGAGCAGAGGAAGAAAACAGCACATACAACCTTGTAAGTACTCCAAAAAATGTCAATGCTTCCGTCGATGAATTAGCACTGTCAACAACAACTAAGTTAAGGGTATGGTTTGCACAGGACACGTAAACAGCTTTGGGATTGATGTCTAGCATTCTTGCTTGGACCCCAGAATGTTTTCCTTTCATGTTAGCACCATTATCATATGACTGACCTCGACAATCAGACAATTCGAGTTGCAGTTCGGTCGCTTTTTCTAAGAAAGCGTCCAACAAGCCTTTCCCAGTACTGTCACTTATTCTCAAGTAGCCAAAAAATGTTTCTTTAACAATAGCAGCTTCTTCATTACATAGTACATAACGGAGAATGACAGACATTTGTTCATGATGTGACATATCTGGAGTGCAGTCCAAAATTATAGAAAAATATTTTGCCAATTTCAATTGCTGTAAATTTTCTTTTTCAACTTCTGTCGCTAGCAATTCAATTAGTTCATTTTGTATGGTAGGACTCAAATAGTGATCTTTAGTGTTTTTATTCTTGATTCTGTCTTGAAGCTCTTTTAGGATCGGATCTCTTCTTGCCAAAAGCTCAAATATACCCAGAAAATTTCCATTGTGAGGAGATCCTAAGACTTCTTCAGATCCTCTAAAAGCAAGATTCCTTTCCGATAGAAACAAGGCAATGTCGATAAGTCTCTCTAAAACATTTCTCCAAAAACGTCTTTCATTGAAAAAAATATTCATCTCGCGTTTGTCGATAGTGGATGAATTTCTTATCCCTTCAGCTAGCAACATCCATTGACTGCAGCATTCTTGGTGGGAAATGCCGTTTTCATGGTCTTTCAGTTTTTTCGAAAAACCCTCCCATGTATTTATACCACTACAAAAGGGGCTTAGTGTTTTTCTAAATAGCTTACAACAAAAGCAAAAAACTTGATCTGATTCCCCAGAATAAACTAGCCACGACCGTGAAACACTTTCACCATTAGGTAACACACGTTTACAATGGTTGGAGGAAAAACGTCGCCTTGGAGTTGTGTTATTATATGGAAAATTCATTATTAGTTGATGTGGTCCACGCTTTACTATATCACATCGTTGAGCATCAGAAATACTTTCAGGCCATTTACATGGGTCATCAGGGATAGGGGTAAATTGAGATTCAGTTATTTTTGATATTGAAGGTTGTGTATTGGCAGGTAAATCACAACTTACATTTTCTGGAAATTCACAATCACTTTGATGCTGATCGTCATAGTCTTCTTTTTCTTGTACACTATAGTTTTCTTCATCCCTCTCGGTACTAGTGCCAGGTCTACTCTGCTCAGTAATCTTGAAAAAATCTGTCATCTTGGGCAATTTCGCTACAGCATCTCGAGCAGTGGCTGCTTCTTTTCTCTTTTGAGCACCACTTTTTGAACGTTTCATTCTATACAATGTCAATAAAATACTTTATCTGCACTCTGCAGTGTATCTATATTGTCCCGGTATTTATAGCCAAACAGAATTCCAGACCATTCTATGATTGTTGCGTAACAACGGCATTGTTACGTCAATCGAATATTCAAGATTCTACCAGAAAATCAATCGAAATATTCTAGATTGTGCGAGATAAAATGACGTCGCATTCACTTATGATGTCACAAGCCAATTTCTTCCTACAGTTTAAATCGGTTGTAAACAAGTCTGCTGAACTGAAAATAGTCACGTAGCCAAAAAGCAATTTCAGACTAACTTGGGCCCCCAAAGTTGGCCTGGACCCCCCCAATTGGGGGTTTGGGGGGCGGCTGCTACGTCTCTGGGTGTCAAAAGCTTTGGAAAGATCTAAAAGTACACCAAGAGTATATTCTTTATCTTCAAAAGATTTGATGATATTTTCAACCATTACAGCAGCGGCATGACTAGTGGAGTGATTTTTTCTAAATCCAAACTGTAAATCATAGAAAAGGTTTGATTGTGACAAAAATGAATACAGTCGATTATATACAATCTTTTCTAATATCTTAGACAGTACTGGGAGCAGACTAATTGGCCGATAATCATTTACATTTGTTTTTTGCCCTTTTTTGTGTACAGGAATCATTTTAGCTTTTTAAAGTCTGTGATAAATTGACCTTGAGATAAAGATAAGTTAAAAACATGACACACACCAAAAAGAATGTAATCAAAACTTGATTTTACAACTGATATTGGAATTTCATCAATTCCAGTGCTGTTTTTGGGTTGCATTTTGGAGATAATTTTTTTGATTTCAGTTACCGATGTAGGGTTCAAGAACATTGAGTTGCATATTGGAGAGCCCAAAAATTCGCTAAATTGTTTTTGTGGGGTTGCTAGTTTGTTTACTAATTTTTCACCAATACTAGAAAAATAATCGTTAAAGTAGTTAGCTAATAGATCCGAGTCAGTACACAATTTACCATCTATCAAAGAGGGGCATTGAGTGATTTTACTTTTTTTCCTTCCTAGTAGTTTATTTAGGGTTTGCCAAGTTAACTACAAATTATTTTTTTGTTTATCAAAAAGAGATGAATAATGCAATTTCTTTTTCTGTTGAATTGTATGATAGTAAAGATTTCTAGCTTTGTTATACTTCACTTTTGCTGTCAGTGCTTTCTTATTTATATACTTTTCAAAAATTTTTTCTTTCTCATACATAAGTACTTGAAGATCTTTATCAAACCAATTATTACAGTGTGTTTTTGGCCTCGAACTGGTTAGGGGAAAACATGCATCAAAAACTTTATAGTAATGGTTCATGAATAATTCATATACTAAATTAGGGTCTGATTCCGTTAAAACTACGTCAATGTCAAAAGTAGAATCTAATGTATTGTGAAAGTTGTTAATATTTTCTGGGTTAAAGATTCTGATCTTTGAATTGTGAATATTTTTATGCTGGTATGCTTCAAAACATGTGAACAGAGGTCAGAGGTGGGGTGAAGAAAAACTTTTGCTTTTATGACATAAGAATATATGTTTGTCCAGACATGGTCTAAAACGGTTGCACTGGAACTGGTAATGCGTGTTGGTTTATTTATCATTGAGTAAAAACAGTGGTCAAACATTGTTTCAATAAATTTACTAGTGTATTTGTTTTCTGCTTGTAAAAGGTCATAATTAAAATCTCCATATATAAAGCATTTAGTATTTGGTTTGAGATGACTTAACACACTACTAAAATTAGAAATAAATTGTTGGTTGGAGGTGCAGTCTGTCGTTGGTGATCTGTATATAGTCCCACATGTGATAGTATCATGTTTCAATTCAATTTTCACAAAAATAGACTCAAAAACTTTTTCATTCATAATTGAGAGTTCATCAATTACTGTAAATTATTTTTTATATAAAAAGTTACACCTCCAGCTTTCAAATTTTTTTTTGGATCTCGTACAAGAATATAATTATCAAGATTATTGTATGGACCTGAATTAAGTGATGTAACCCACGTTTCAGTAATGGCTATTATATCTGATTTTCTTGGTAGGGAAAAAATTAATGCTTCAAGTTTAGTGAAATTTGCAGTATTTACAAGTGCTCTCATGTTTACACTCATGCCAAGAAATTGGTTGGTGAAGTTGTGATTAATAGCAATGTCATGTATGTTTGAAGTATTAATGTACTGGCTACAGCTATCAAATAAACTGCCATCTACATTGTTATTACCAGTTTGAGGAGTATCAAATAAGAAATTCATGTAATCAGCTGAGATATCTAGATCATATGAGAGGTTTGGATAGCATTTATTTTCATTTAGGGGCATAATAGGGTAATGTTGCAAATGTAAATTTGGCTCAAAAATTGAATTACAATTAGACTACTGGCAGAGTTGAAAAAAATGCACAATAGCCTTTTGTATTGTGTTGTTTATTGTGCTGCTAGAAATAGTGATGGCTTGCGACATGTAATTAGCAATTAGTACATCAAAAAACAGTAAGAGACTATTTTTCAGGAAATCTAATTCTAGCAATGTTAGCAAAATCATCGATTCTATGTCGTTTACCTTCAAAACTGCAAAATATATTACCTTTTTGTGTCCAAACGTTTTGAAACCCAAAAACTTTTTTAGATTGTTCCAGCAATTTAGATCTGCGCCTTGTCAAAGATTCTGTTATGGCAAGTTTGGGATCTGATTCCTTAGTTGCTCTCAATAATGATTTACTGTTAAATACTTGATTTCTGACAGACCTTCTGACAAATTTAATGATTATTGGATTTTTTCCTTTTCGAGAAGGCAATACATGACAAATATCAATGTCGCTATTGTGAATAGGATGAGCAAATTTTAGTCTAGAATTCAGAGTATCTAGCACAAAATTTTCAAAAGTTACATAACCTGCAATTTCTTTGGGAAGGTCAACACATCCATGTAGAATAAGGCAGTTGCTCCTTCCATACTGCTCAAGATCATCCATTCTTTTTTCTTTTTCTTCAATTTGTTTAGCCAAATCCTTAATTTTAGCTTTGATTGCAGTTATTGATTGCGACAGTTCTTCCAGCAGTTCTTTTTGACATTTGCCACTACTGGTACCTGAAACAAAGGCAGAAGCATCAGCGTTCTCATTTACACTTGATGAGTTCAAAAAATTTGACTGATACTCATCTTGTTTGTGTTCAATTTTAGCCAGCTTTTCCAGAACTACAGCCAATTCCCAAGATGTCATTTTAGATGCAATATCACAACTAGCAGTTCCCAAAAAATTTGCAGATAGAAATGAAATTGCAAGTGTTGAATATCAATAATAATTTATACCATTTTACCAAACACTACAAAACACCTTACCAACACATAACCTTATTCAAACAGAATCTAGTTTACCTTACGTTGTACCAATATGTTTGCTGGTCACGTACTTTAGCTCTAATTTTAATAAACAAGAGTGTCTCAAGGTCTGCAACTCAAAGTCTAGGCAGCTAGCCACTCCCTGCATAGTAATGCTACAGTTATACCTATAACTTTCTCTTCAATGCTAGTTGATTCCTAGTTAAAGTTTACCAGTAGCATATAAGGTTTTTGATTTACCAAACCGCTGGAATACCTTAAATTTACTGGCCTGCTAGCAATAGTAGAGCAAGCTACTATTTTGTAACAATTTGTTTATTGACATGTAGAGAGTACTGGGTGAGGCCAATATTACAAAAAAAGAGAAGTTGGGAGAGTTTAAGCTGGTTGGGTCAATGTACGATTTTGATGAGGGGAGCTTTAAACAGTACTTCCACATGAATAGAGATACCTCTAATGCTCTCTTGAAAGAAATTTCGCCCATGATAAAAAAAAATGAACACCAATTGGAGGAATGCAATATCGCCAGCTGAAAGGTTTTTGATTACTCTCAGGTATCAATCGGGTATATTTTCGATTACTCTCAGGTTTTTCGATTACTCTCTTGAATATTTAGTTCAAATGTACGGGATATTACCTAATTTCTGTAAGTTAGCGTTTGCAGGCGTTATGTCGGCCAGGCCTCAGAACCTTTTGGTAAATAGGCTTACAAAAAATAATATTCGGTCCCTCTGTAACACATTTAGTTGGCCTACATGTAAGTCAAAAAGAGTTTTTGTTAAAAGTTTTTAAAGTCTAAGTACGGTTGCGTTTATCAAAAATTTTATGGACTAGCCACGCAGGCTACATTCTGTAACTGGCATCGGGCCCGGACTTAAAAGAGCGAGATGTGCTTAACCCAGAATAATCGATGGCTACACACCTTACACTGATATATTAATAAAATACAAAATAGATGTTGATAATTGCTAGGTAGCAATTTTTAGGTGATCTCCTATTAATATGGATCTGCCTCCAGCATCACACTGAGATAAAATAGAAAATTTTACTCGTCATCGTCGTCGTCGTTCGTATGAAGATTTAAAACGAAGGGAGTTCTTTCAGCCATCTTCGGGTTGGTTCATCTAATTGCATGAGGCCCTTTTTGCCACTTGGAGCTGGGTTTAAGGGACAGACTATGACGTGGTTCGCAGTTTGGTCAATTGGACCACAACTGCAACTAGATGATGATCTTAAACCCCACTTAGATAAGCAGTAGTTGAAACGTCCGACTCCTGTTCGAAGACGATTCAGGGTAGACCACTCCTTGCGGGAGAGATCTGACCCTGGGGGGAGTTTGTTTGCAGGTGACAAACCAAATTCGACAAGGCGGGAACGCGCAGAGCTCCAGATGTTCATCCAGGATTCCATGATGTTGAACTGTGGTATACCATGTTATAGCGCTGCATGACGGGTGAAAGGTTGTTGGGATAGGAGCCGTTGCCTGGGTAAAAAATTTCCTGGGGTAGAGGGAATGCGGGGGTGCAGAGGATGGTGTTCAGAAGCAACAACTTTGTTAACGAACTTGGAGGTAAGCTCCACTCTGCGCAGGTTAGGTGGAGGTATACCTGCCAACACTGGGAGACACTCTGTTGGAGTGGGTTGGAGGCATCCAGTAATGATGCGCATTGTATCATTAAGGGCAACGTCCAATTTCCTTGTATGCTTGCTTCGACACCAAGCGGGAACTGCGTATTCTGCCGCACTGTATGCTACCGCCAAAGCGCTAATGCGGAGTGTCCATGTTTTAGCACCCCATGAGGTTCCTGCCAAGCATCTAATCAGACTATTTCTAGCAGAAACTTTGGAGCGTAGGCCTTCCAAGCGTTGCCGATAAGTGAGTTGCCGGTCAAGTTTAATTCCCAGATATGTGTGATGGCTCTGGTGTGGCAGCAGTGATCCCCTGACAAAGATCTTTAGATGTCTGTTAGCTTCCCTATTGTTGAGATGGAAGGCGGTTGTTGTAGTCTTTGCTGTGCTGAGTTTCAGTCTCCATTTATCCAAGGATATGCTGATGACCTGGCCCTACTATATGTGGATAAAGACTGGAAGAAAATAGAGAAAACGCTGGAGTCAGATATGATGAACATCTCTACCTACTTGGATAAATGGAGAAAATTTTACTCAAAAATGATCACCACTATCATACGAAACCATACAGCAATCTGTTACGTCATGTCAATAGCCTGCGACTGCTTTCAACCTTATTGGGTCTCATCAGGCGGGTGTAAAAACACTTCATAATAAAAATGCTGAATAAGAACAAATTTGCCTTTGGGTGCAAACTTTTCTATTTTGTGATTGTCGCGTTTTGATAGAGATTCTTTAAATTCTATTTCTACTTTAATTTACTTCTTGAAATTGAGGCAACTTTTGCAAAAAATAATCTCGGTAAAGTCCAGGTAAAATGTAGGGTATTATGGCCGATTCCTGGTAAAATCCAAGTTTATACTAGTAATAGTATAATTCCCGGTAACTTTAAATTACCGATACAAACTTGAATTCTATGGGGATTTGGTGCCTGTAATTTTATATTTACCGGGGAAATACCAGAAATTTATGGGGATTTAATTGTAAAACATCAAAGCAAACTTGAAATTATCAGTAAAAACTTGGATTATATCGGGACTGAAATCAATGATGTAAAATAAACCAGGCAATACCAGGATTTTATTTGGCTGTAGTCGCAATCCATTCAGGTATAAGTTATACAGTTACTGGTATATACTTGGATTTTACCAGGAATCGGCCATAATACCCTACATTTTACCTGGATTTATGTGGATTTTACCGGGATTTTTTGTAAGGGGTCTTGTAGTATCGCTCGAATAATTAAGTCTGGTTGCAACTTAATAGCTAGGAAAAGATTGGCTTCTATTAGATACTTTAATTCACACACTTCTTAATCACGAACAGAACAAATATATTCACAATACCAATTTAAAACTTTGAATTCCTTCACTTGTCAAACACAGAAACTAAAGCATCTCAATATATAAATATCAGAGACTAACCATAACTAAATCCGCCAATTAATCGTTTGTAACGGCTAATAGAAATCCACAATAAAATCACCACAGATCAATGTCCTTTTTATCACGTTATACTCTCTCTGTCTAAATTGTAAAAATCTCGCCGCCTTATATACAAAAGATGATCTTCTAGAAAAATGCTAGAACATCGCGTGACACAAAAAATACCGTTAATAAATTGCATAATCGGCAAATAAAAAATCAAAAGAAATCTTCGAGAAGAAACAAGATTCACTAGAATACACTGGAACTTAAGTTACGTAGTCAACCGTTGTGACGTCAGAAAAGGTGTGTGAGTTACAAATCTATTAATAAATACGAAAGAAAAAAAGGTGTTTTTTCGAAAACAGTTTAGCAAGTTTAGGGATTCCAATTCAGATTTCAAGCAATTCAAATTCACAAATAAACTAATCACTGCAAAATAAAACAACAAATTACAGCAACTATACATATATAAAAACTATTCTTTCATCGCAAATTTACTTATTCGTGACAGTGATGATTTTGAGAAAATTTTCTGTTTTACCTTAGTGTGATGTTGGAGACCGATCCTCTTAATAGATGTCTGAAAATTGCTACCTAGCAACTAGCAACCTCTATTTTGTAAAACGATAGTCCTAACAATGATCCTACATTCCTATTACGGCTTATTAATGTGACTTGTTGTTTATGTCATGTGTGTGTTCCCTTAAATGAGATCCCCATGATATGAGTATTGCTGTATTATATTATTTTGTATTGCATTTTTTTGCACCCAATGGGAAATTTGTTCTTATTCAACATTTTTATTATTGAGCGTTTTCTACCCCTGCCTGATGAGATCCAATAAGGTCAAAACTGGTCGCGGATTATTGACATGATGTAATAGATTGCTATATGATACCGCATGATGTTGGTGATTATTTTCGATCAAAATTTTCTATTTTACCTTATATAGATATAGTGTAATATTGGTTGTAGATATCTGGTCACCAAAGGCAGTCAATCATCAATCACTTTCAACTATCACGTGGGAAAGTCAACAGTATCTAATATCATAAATGAAACCTGTTCAGCCATATGGAAAGCTTTTATGCCGAAGGTTTTGAAGCCACTAGCCGTTTATTCTGATTGGAGAGAATTAGCTGCAGATTTCCATCGCTTGTGGGACGTTCTTATGTGCATTGGTGCCACGGATGGTAAGCATATCATGATCCAGGCCCCCCCCCCCCCCCCCCCCCTTCAAACGCACGATCTGAATATATATTACAGTGCAATTACAAAGGCTTTCACAGCATCGTTCTACTAGCTGTATGTGACGCACAATACTGCTTCCGTTTTGTAGACACAGGAGACACTAGGCGGCATAGCGACGGTGGAGTCTTTGCAAATTCAAATTTTGGGAAGCAGTTATTGTCAAATCAGCTTGAAATTCCACCACCTGAATGCTTAGCTTCTGTTGAAGAACTGCCATTTTGCTTTGTAGCAGATGCAGCTTTTCCATTAAAACCTAATGTAATGCGCCCTTACCCAAGCAAAAACATTACCGAGGAGCAATGAATTTTCAATTACCGACTGTCTAGAGCCAGAAGAGTATTTTTTTTGTTTTATTTGCCATATTTATCCTCCATTCACGAGAAAGCGAATTGTATCGCTATACTTTGAACGGGAAGTCCGCACTCGCTTGGGAGTTGCCTTTTTCGAGGTTTATGGGCCACCTGTCTTCCACATAAAGGTGGGGAGTCCCGTTAAGTGCCTTGCCCAAGGACACAACAAGCGAACTTGCCGGCTTGTTCTCCACAACCTCCCCTAAATGCCGAACGCCAAGCTGGGAAGCTGTGGATGCCATTTTTTAAAGTCTTTTGGTATGACTCGACAAGGGGAATGAACCCCAGGTCTACTGACTGTGAAGCGGACGCTCTAACCACTACGCCATCGCAAGTAATTGAAAACAACTTTGGCATTTTTTAAGTCGCTGGCGAATTTTTAGAAAACCGATAATAATCGGTCGCCCTGAAAAGGCTTTTGCTATTACCAAGGCAGCTTGTTGCTTACACAACCACCTTTAACTGCAAAACAAGTTACTTCTACCGCAAGAACGATATTATTGTCCACCACATTACATCGGCGGTGAAGATCAACGAGGAAATCTTATTCCTGGAAGATGGCGCTTCACTGCGGAAACTGCATCGAGCTCAGGATTTCAAGATCTTGGCCTCGCTGGAACCAACACACACACGAGAAGCAGCATTTATCTGCAAGCAATTCACAAGTTGCTCTATGTCAGTCGCGGGACAACTGCCGTGGCAGTTTTCGGTAATTCATTGCACTTAATTTGCCTTCAGATCAACACGTGGTCATTAAAGTTGTTTTTTTTGTTGACTCAGATCGGTATTGGGTTGACTCTTTTGTTTTATGACTCGCGGTCTGGTGTATTCAAGTGGGGAGAAGAAATAAACGACAATATTTCCCTCAACGGTTTATTACAGTTTCAAAAAATGTGAAAAGGTTACTATGCTGGTTTGGACACAAAGTTGGGCAAAGTTATTGGTTTTAAAAAGTTGATCATTAAGAGGAAAACTTTCTTTACCTTTATAGAATGATCTGCCTACCCTCCTTTTACCTGCTATAATGTCCGTGAATACATTTCCGAATTCTTGCTCTTAAAATAGGTGTATATTGGTTAGACACGATACACAGAAATTTGCAGCTTACTTCTTACAACCTTATTATTAGAATGCTGATGATTACTTGCAGCCAGTAGTATATTTATGTAGGCTTTTATACGTTTTCTTTTAATCTTCTTAGGCCTAATATTTTGTTTCTTGTAGCTGTGTTTATAAAATAGTTTATACCACTGCTATTTGATGTCCAGCATGAAGCCGAAGACTACAAAATCCTTAAGGTATTGCTGTAGCAGTAGTAGTAGTAGTTCAGTTTTTATTCGGTGTTTTCCGCTCAGCAGAGATTGCCGGACTAAACCCATTCCTTCCGCATTTGCTCGCACTCCATCTCTCCACTTGGCTCGATTCAAGGCATCCTCTTTCTTCAAAACAACCTCAGTCTATTTTTCTACTTGCTTCCTCCAGGCCTTTGGTCGTCCTCGCTTTCTCTTGCCACGCACTTCAAAATCTAGAGCAACTCTCAAAACACTATCGTTATCCTTCCTCTGCTCAGGTCCATCTATTTTTCAGCCGTCTTTCTGTCTACAACTTTCCGACCGCACATGGCTCTCTCCGTAGCTCATATGTACATATTATTTGTATCATTTCTCCATTGTTTTACCTAAAGTTAACACGATTGCCGTCATCACTCTGTTGCTTTTTCTTCTAACTTCCACAACATTTCCACATACTTCCTCTTTCACCACGATTCCAACCCCTTCAGGTTCTGCATCATTTTCTGATCACAGTTTATACCTTTGTCCCAAAGTACCCACAAAACGAGCTCCTTGGTCTTTCCAACTTCCCAGAGAAGAGTTAGTTCTTCACATACTTCTGTTTTCCTTTGACAAAGACTTCCCACATTTAAAGTACCAAATCTTATCCGGTGACATTCAGGTTCAAACCCAGAAATTCTTCACACCCCCTGCCTATTCAAGAGCTGCCGAAAACTGGGGGCTATTTGTTTATTTTTTCTCGTCATGGAAATGTGTCGGAGCAAAATATTTTACGGAGAGCATGCCCATGCTTACCCCCAACTTCAGTTTTTCTATGTGAGTGCTCCAATCAAGCTGGCAACCCACCATTAACAGTCAGACTGCAACTGGTAGGTACCCAATAGCCGCCTATTACGACATGCTGGGTAAAAAGCTTCACTATCCTTAAAAACTGGTGAAGCTTTGATAAATCACAGGACAGTAAACCTAATAGAATAGCTTGATGAGGCAATACTGGGGAGGCCTACAATCCTTCGTCTAAACCTACTTTTCCATTTAACCCTTTAAGGACCGTAAGATTCTAATTCATAAAATTTGAGACAATTCCTTTATTGTTTGGTAACAACAAAATTACAATGAATTTCAGAAAAATGGTTTTTACTTCATAATGATATATAACAATTAACAATCATGTAACATATGTGTTACATTATTTCTCAAAGGGTTAAGGGCTTCATGGAGGCAGTAAGTGTGTGAGTTCCTAATAATCTCCTCAACCTACAGCTTTACGCGCTAACTCTACAAGTTTATGTTGAGTATTAACCAAACCAAGGCGCTTATGTACCCAAAGAACTAAAATTTTTAAAAATGCCAGGAAATTTTCTGTTGCACACTTTGATGAATATAAACAAAATATAATTCGATTTTATTAGATTGACCTCCACGATTAGATTTTTTTACTAAACGTAAAGAAGTTTTTAACACCTTGTCTAAAAATACAAAAGGGCAGTGAAAGTGCACAACATCCCCCTCCAAACTTTGATACCGGATCGGACCAGTCTTTTTGACGTGTCTGCCTGCATTCACTTACTTCTTGGATGGCCAAGAGGTCTATTTCAATTGGGAGGGTAGGAGAATTTGACAAATAAGTCTTTCTCGGGCATTTTTCATACATGGCGAAAGCCCAGCTTTATCCACCTCAAAAATGGCATCTATTGGAGGAGCTAGGAAGTGACATTACTTGAAAACGTGACACTCGGGAAAGCTTTGCGCGACCACCCCGGTAATATTACCTGCAAAATAAAACAGAGTTTCCCTCAAATTTTTTTCAAAATGAATTACAAAATCAGTTTACTAAAAAATGGATTTGTGACTTTATTTCTTATCTGATTTTCATAAAATTTTTAAAAGATCATGCTTAATTCTTTACGCATTGGAAGATGTACAATTTGTTTCCTAATTCTTGGATTTTCATACCCAAAAAGGGTTAAAAAGACCAAGAACTCAGTTGCAGACAACAAAAGTTGCAAAATTTTCAGCAGACACGTGCAAGAGCCAACTACCTTAAATTCAAATCAAGATACCATGTTTACCACAAAACCAAAACGTTTATCATTAACACAGTCTGATAACTACTCTTTTGGGGCATTATTTGACAAAATTCCAAGCAGTAATAATAAAATTTATCTATTAAAATTTTCAAATTTCTTAGGGGTCTCAAAACCCACCCAAACAAATTTGTACGGTAAGTAAAAAAAGTAGATTTAGTGCGTAAAAAATATGATATGTTGCTAAATACTGGTCTCATTTGAAAGCTTAGGAAATTTGCTTTCCACCAATGTATAACTTTAAACAGTTTAGGCTAAGCGATATATGATATTTACTGATCAAAAATGGGTACTGTACATCATGTCAGTTCAAAACCCCCCAAAACTTTCGACTTACCTTCACTAAATTATAGTTTTTAAAAAAACTACACCCTTTAAAAACATAAAATGAATTACAAATAACGACCACTAAATTCGTCATTTTGTATCAAGTTTCCAAGGAGACAGAAACTGAAATACAAGTTTAAAAGCTAGCAGAAGTTTGGCTTCTCTAAATCAAAGTTTGCTGTATTCCCCTTGTTTCTCAACAAATGGGAAGGGTGTAAATAAGCTGCTGTTTCATTGTTAGTGACAGCATATTCTATTTAAACTTGATATTTTCTGAATCTTGATTTCCTGTTTAAAAATACTTGTTACATGGTTTAGGCTAACCTCTAGCAGATAATAACTGATCATATTTTAGATACTACATTTTAGTAACAAAATTTGGTACCGGTCAGTAGCGGTCAAGAAAAAGGTCACGGGCCTCAGAAAGTTGCAAATTGTAGAAAACCTAGGCTTTTTGGTAAGTTTTGACTGATGTACCTTGAAAGCTTAGTTCCTTAGCATCATCTAGCGACTATTTCTAAAAAAATTGGTAGAAAAATAAAATCTGTTGTGATCTTTGAGGCAAGGGTACTTTAACTTTGAAGACAACTCAGCACCTGTTGGGGGGGGGGGGGCTAGTTTGCATATTCAAAAAAATTTTTTTTCCGTTTTTATTATATTTGAAATTCTCAAGAAATAAAGACTTCAACAATATATTACACTTGATGTAGAAGTAAACAGATGAGTAATGATTTACAAACAAACTTGGGTATTTTATGATGGTTAATTATGATTGATTATGACTAGGCTTACCATATTTTTGTGATTAAAAACGGGACGCTTGATGAAACCACAACTAACTACGGGTGACGGGGCAAGGTTCCGACACACTTTGCCTCGGAAATTCAGGTCTTGACCTTTATTTTTGGAGATCACCTCCATTCCGGGTGCATTTAGCTTTGGTTCCACCCAAAGTGGGGGTGGTCTCCAAAAAAAAAAAAAAGGTCATCACCTCCTTGGCTGCACCTTTTGTGTCATTTTCGGCCGAAATTGTCATTGAGGTAGAGTTCGTTGTCGTAATGCCTTTCCTTATCGGGACAAACGTTTAAATACCGTAGTTCGAGCTATGCTGGCTCACTGAATGAAAAACCGGGACTTTCGATGGTTTGACCAGGACAAGGCCTGAAAAGTGGGACTGTCCCGCCTAAAACGGGAGGTATGGTAAGCCTAATTGTGACAGCTTTTTGCTCTGCCACCTCGCGAACATTTTTTTCGCAATGCACGCGGGAGCGAAAGTGTTAAAGAGTATGTCCTCACGAAGTGTAGCCAATATTGGCTTAAAATGAGGCCGGACTGGGCAATAGGGCCATTAACTTAGTAGTCTCAAGAAGTCGTTTACTGCGAAACAGATCGGAAGTCTAGTGTTATGAGTGTTCGTTTAGCAGACATTACTTGGGTTTAATTTGCTTGAAGAGTCTTGCTACGTAATTAAAACATAATATAACCTGATCTTCCACGCATCGCTCAGCATAGTGAAGAATGAAATATACAACCGAATTTACTCAGCAATAATCAAAGAGTGTAAAGAGCTTTTTTGGCCTGATCACGTTGCCGTGAAACTATGTCCCAAAAGGGGAGCCATGAGCGGTTGCTGATGTCTGAAGTCACTGCGGAGTATTACCTGCTAAAACAATGTGACTGCCCTTTTTATAATGTTATCAAAAAATGAGTTACAGCCAATTGCGTCACTGGGGGTGCAGAAGCCTGTGCAGGATTTTTGTTGGAAAACCCTCCTAAATCAGGAATCAGTTTTTGGGTGACACGTTTTGAAGCTGTCCGGAACGTTTTCAGGTTATTGCAGTATAGTTCGGTACATAAAGCACCAGTTTATCCTAAAAACATGGGTTTAATCCTTCGTGAATGACAGTGAAAGTGCAATGCTCATGAAAAAGGCACCTTGAGGCAATTTTCTTGCATTACAAGCTTGTGGTAGAATTGCACTGTGCCGGCAATGGCCCACTGATAAATTTAACGTACGTTAGTACGCAAATTGTTCTGTACATCGCCGCAAAGATTTTTTACATGATGGGAAAAAGAAGGGGGTGTGCCAAAGCTTCGATCAAAGTCGGGGGCAATTTTGGTCGAATCTTTAGCTTCGGAAAGTTACCTTCTGTTACCATAACAAACGCTGTCACGCCCCAATAAAAATTACTGCTATTAAATGGGAATAAATTTTCTTTGTTTTGCTTTGGAATTGCGGTTTAGCGTTTTTGGATCTTGTATTGTCCGAGAATGAATGCCCCCTATAGATGGGATGAGGTGCATAAAAATATACTTGCATCGGTAAAGACAATAATAACTGGGATTTGGGGTTGGCAAGGTTCTCCAAAAAAGTTTGTGCACACCTCCATCATCCGCAATAAGTGAACAACTATTCAGCACAATTGGGAACACAGTTGAAACATTGCAGAAAGTAGAGTATTCATTCTCGAAGCTTTTCGTCTGACACTTTTTAAGAGAATCGGTCAGAAATAGAGTGAAAAGGTGAAGTGAGTCACTTATATAGAGACACAGTTGACGAAAAAGAAAAAAGGGAAAAAAAAGCTCTATCATGATTGGTAAAAGAAGCGACCAATAGAAGGAGCGGAAACTAATGTGTGATTTTTAGACCATAAACGAATTCCTTTTGTTTGCATAAATTTGGTTTGGATGTTTTAATGTACGTGGCTTCAAGGATGGAAAGGTGAAAAGAAGTACGGCCACGGGCAAGAATAGAAAATTTGTTGTCATTATATTCGTGTGCGCCTGTAGGGTTTTGTAAAAGATGTTGTTCTATGGTAGAAAAGGAAGTTTCAGCTTTAAAGCTTCTGATTGGCTTGCAAGAGCGGGCCAATGTGCTTCGGTCCTGAAAAATATGCTTCTGGAGAATGGTTTTCGGCACGTGCTGCGTAATCCTCTGTTGTAGCCTTTGAGACATACGACCCACGTACCGACTATCGCAGTGGCACAGAAATTGATAAACAATGTTGCTTTGATGAAAAGCGGGTAGTACATCCTTTTTGGCTACAGGCAGAAGTTGTCTGGTGGTGTAGACAATGCATGGTTCAACTGCAAAGTAACAGCGTTTGATGGCTGTTTTAATTTGCATTTCGTACCTCATCAAAACATTGCCCAGCCATGGCAAGTGAAGATAAACTGGGCATTTCTTCGGACCGAATTGCGTTGGTTTGCGAAATTGATTCATTTTCTTGGTCATAACAGTGTTGATTATAGCTTCAGGGTAACCGTTGTTGATAAGGATTGATCGAATGTTGGAAAGTTCATTTTGAAGAGTAGATTTCGAACAGATGACTAGAGCTCTGTGGACTAGAGTTGAAATCAAATTAGTCTTCCGCTTCATGGGGCAAAAAGAGTTCCAGCAAATGTATTGGCCAGTGAAAGTCGGCTTCCTGTAGATAGATATAACAAATTCGTGATCATTCTTTTCTACCAGGACGTCACGAAAGGACAAAGTTCAATTGCATTCCTTTTCAAAAGTGAAACGAAGCGATGGATGGAGAGAATTTAGATGGAAGAAAAACTCATTGCATTCGTCTTCGTCATTAAAAACTGCAAAAGTATCATCGACGTATCGATAACACATAAGAGGTTTGTTGACTCTTTTGAAAAGCAAAGCTTCGTAATGTCTGACAAAAATGTTTTTAACTTTTTACTTTCCTCCATCTGTCTTTCTTTGCTCCTATGATGTCTGTAGCCTTTTTACTAATGTTCCACTCGCAGAAACTATTGAAATCTGCGCTAATGCTCTGTATGATGGCGAGCTTACTCCGCCTCCTTTTTCTCGGGCAGTTTTTGTTGAGCTGATGCAAACGGCTATACATTCGCTGGAACTCTTTTTGCCCCATGAAGTTAAAAACAGAAAATTGCCTCAAGGTGCCTTTTTCATGAGCATTGCACTTTCACTGTCATTCACGAAGGATTAAACCCATGTTTTTAGGATAAACTGGTGCTTTATGTACC